>OY720630.1:9867503-11117503 GCA_963170105.1 Cantharis lateralis | reverse complement strand
TTATAATTATAATTCAAATTATAACTTGAAGATCTGAACATGTAATAGTCAAATACAGAACTTCGAATTGTTAAATACAAAGTATTAGTGCAAATTATTACTTGAAGATCTGAACCTGTAATAGGTAAATACAGAACTTCGAATGATTAAATTCAAACTAAGATTGCAAATAATGATTTGAAGATCTGAACTTGTAATAGTCAAATACGGAACTTCTAATTGTTAAATACAAATTATTAGTGAAAATTATTACTTGAAGATCTGAACTAGTAATTGTCAAATACAGCACTTAAAATTGACTGCTTCTAATTATTATTTCAAATTATAACTTGGAGATCTGAACTTGTAATTGTCAAATACAGAACTTAAAATTGGTAGCTTCTAATTATTATTGCAAATTATAACTTGAAGATCCTAACTTGTAATTGTCAAATACAGAACGTCTAATTGTTAAATACAAATTATTAGTGCAAATTATAACTTGAAGATCTGACCTTAAAATTGTCAAATACAGAACTTAAAATTGATAGCTTCTAATTATTATTGCAAATTATAACTTGAAGATCTGAACTTGTCATCAAATACAGAACTTAAAATTAATAGCTTCTAATTATTATTGCAAATAATAACTTGAAGATCTGAACTAGTAATTGTCAAATGCAGAACTTAAAATTGATAGCTTCTAATTATTATTGCAAATAATAGTTTGAAGATCTGTACTTGTAATTGTCAAATACAGAACTTAAAATTGATAGCTTAGAATTATAATTCAAACTATAACTTGAAGATCTGAACTTGTAATAGTCAAATACAGAACTTCGAATTGTTAAATACAAATTATTAGTGCAAATTATTAGTTGAAGATCTGAACCTGTAATAGGTAAATACAGAACTTCGAATGATTAAATTCAAACTAAGATTGCAAATAATAATTTGAAGATCTGAACTTGTAATAGTCAAATACAGAACTTCTAATTGTTAAATACAAATTATTAGTGAAAATTATTACTTGAAGATCTGAACTAGTAATTGTCAAATACAGCACTTAAAATTGATAGCTTCTAATTATTATTGCAAATTATAACTTGAAGATCTGAACTTGTAATTGTCAAATACAGAACTTAAAATTGATAGCTTCTAATTATTATTTCAAATTATAACTTGGAGATCTGAACTTGTAATTGTCAAATACAGAACTTAAAATTGGTAGCTTCTAATTATTATTGCAAATTATAACTTGAAGATCCTAACTTGTAATTGTCAAATACAGAACTTCTAATTGTTAAATACAAATTATTAGTGCAAATTATAACTTGAAGATCTGAACTTGTAATTATCAAATACAGAACTTAAAATTGATAGCTTCTAATTATTATTTCAAATTATAACTTGAAGATCTGAACTTGTAATTGTCAAATACAGAACTTAAAATTAATAGCTTCTAATTATTATTGCAAATAATAACTTGAAGATCTGAACTTGTAATTGTCAAATGCAGAACTTAAAATTGATAGCTTCTAATTATTATTGCAAATTATAACTTGAAGATCTGAACTTGTAATAGTCAAATACAGAACTTCTAATTGTTAAATACAAATTATTAGTGCAAATTATAACTTGAAGATCTGAACTAGTAATTGTCAAATACAAAACTTAAAATTGATAGCTTCTAATTATTATTGCAAATAATAGTTTGAAGATCTGTACTTGTAATTGTCAAATACAGAACTTAAAATTGATAGCTTATAATTATAATTCAAACTATAACTTGAAGATCTGAACTTGTAATAGTCAAATATAGAACTTCGAATTGTTAAATACAAATTATTAGTGCAAATTATTAGTTGAAGATCTGAACCTGTAATAGGTAAATACAGAACTTCGAATGATTAAATTCAAACTAAGATTGCAAATAATAATTTGAAGATCTGAACTTGTAATAGTCAAATACAGAACTTCTAATTGTTAAATACAAATTATTAGTGAAAATTATTACTTGAAGATCTGAACTAGTAATTGTCAAATACAGCACTTAAAATTGATAGCTTCTAATTATTATTGCAAATTATAACTTGAAGATCTGAACTTGTAATTGTAAAATACAGAACTTAAAATTGATAGCTTCTAATTATTATTTCAAATTATAACTTGGAGATCTGAACTTGTAATTGTCAAATACAGAACTTAAAATTGGTAGCTTCTAATTATTATTGCAAATTATAACTTGAAGATCCTAACTTGTAATTGTCAAATACAGAACTTCTAATTGTTAAATACAAATTATTAGTGCAAATTATAACTTGAAGATCTGAACTTGTAATTATCAAATACAGAACTTAAAATTGATAGCTTCTAATTATTATTTCAAATTATAACTTGAAGATCTGAACTTGTAATTGTCAAATACAGAACTTAAAATTAATAGCTTCTAATTATTATTGCAAATAATAACTTGAAGATCTGAACTTGTAATTGTCAAATGCAGAACTTAAAATTGATAGCTTCTAATTATTATTGCAAATAATAGTTTGAAGATCTGTACTTGTAATTGTCAAATACAGAACTTAAAATTGATAGCTTATAATTATTATTGCAAATTATAATTTGAAGATCTGAACTTGTAATAGACAAATACGCAACTTAGCATTGTTAAATACAAATTGTGATTGCAAATTATAACTTGAAGATCTGAACTTGTAATTGTCAAATACAGAACTTAAAATTGATAGCTTCTAATTATTATTGCAAATTATAACTTGAAGATCTGAACTTGTAATAGTCAAATACAGAACTTCTAATTGTTAAATACAAATTATTAGTGCAAATTATAACTTGAAGATCTGAACTAGTAATTGTCAAATACAGAACTTAATATTGATAGCTTCTAATTATTATTGCAAATTATAACTTGAAGATCTGAACTTGTAATTGTCAAATACAGAACTTAAAATTGATAGCTTCTAATTATTATTTCAAATTATAACTTGGAGATCTGAACTTGTAATTGTCAAATACAGAACTTAAAATTGATAGCTTCTAATTATTATTGCAAATAATAATTTGAAGATGTGAACTTGTAATAGTCAAATACAGAACTTCTAATTGTTAAATACAAATTATTAGTGCAAATTATTACTTGAAGATCTGAACTAGTAATTGTCAAATACAGCACTTAAAATTGATAGCTTCTAATTATTATTGCAAATTATAACTTGAAGATCTGAACTTGTAATTGTCAAATACAGAACTTAAAATTGATAGCTTCTAATTATTATTTCAAATTATAACTTGGAGATCTGAACTTGTAATTGTCAAATACAGAACTTAAAATTGATAGCTTCTAATTATTATTGCAAATTATAACTTGAAGATCTGAACTTGTAATTGTCAAATACAGAACTTCTAATTGTTAAATACAAATTATTAGTGCAAATTATAACTTGAAGATCTGACCTTGTAATTGTCAAATACAGAACTTAAAATTGATAGCTTCTAATTATTATTGTAAATTATAACTTGAAGATCTGAACTTGTAATTGTCAAATACAGAACTTAAAATTGATAGCTTCTAATTATTATTGCAAATAATAACTTGAAGATCTGAACTTGTAATTGTCAAATACAGAACTTAAAATTGATAGCTTCTAATTATTATTGCAAATTATAATTTGAAGATCTGAACTTGTAATAGTCAAATACAGAACTTCGCATTGTTAAATACAAATTATTAGTGCAAATTATAACTTGAAGATCTGAACTTGTAATAGGTAAATACAGAACTTCTATTTGTTAAATTCAAACTAAGATTGCAAATAATTATTTGAAGATCTGAACTTGTAATAGTCAAATACAGAACTTCTAATTGTTAAATACAAATTATTAGTGCAAATTATAACTTGTAGATCTGAACTTGTAATTGTCAAATACAGAACTTCGAATTGTTAAATACAAAGTATTAGTGCAAATTATTACTTGAAGATCTGAACCTGTAATAGGTAAATACAGAACTTCGAATGATTAAATTCAAACTAAGATTGCAAATAATGATTTGAAGATCTGAACTTGTAATAGTCAAATACGGAACTTCTAATTGTTAAATACAAATTATTAGTGAAAATTATTACTTGAAGATCTGAACTAGTAATTGTCAAATACAGCACTTAAAATTGACTGCTTCTAATTATTATTTCAAATTATAACTTGGAGATCTGAACTTGTAATTGTCAAATACAGAACTTAAAATTGGTAGCTTCTAATTATTATTGCAAATTATAACTTGAAGATCCTAACTTGTAATTGTCAAATACAGAACGTCTAATTGTTAAATACAAATTATTAGTGCAAATTATAACTTGAAGATCTGACCTTGAAATTGTCAAATACAGAACTTAAAATTGATAGCTTCTAATTATTATTGCAAATTATAACTTGAAGATCTGAACGTGTAATTGTCAAATACAGAACTTCTAATTGTTAAATACAAATTATTAGTGCAAATTATAACTTGAAGATCTGAACTTGTAATTATCAAATACAGAACTTAAAATTGATAGCTTCTAATTATTATTTCAAATTATAACTTGAAGATCTGAACTTGTAATTGTTAAATACAGAACTTAAAATTAATAGCTTCTAATTATTATTGCAAATAATAACTTGAAGATCTGAACTACTAATTGTCAAATGCAGAACTTAAAATTGATAGCTTCTAATTATTGTTGCAAATAATAGTTTGAAGATCTGTACTTGTAATTGTCAAATACAGAACTTAAAATTGATAGCTTATAATTATAATTCGAACTATAACTTGAAGATCTGAACTTGTAATAGTCAAATACAGAACTTCGAATTGTTAAATACAAATTATTAGTGCAAATTATTAGTTGAAGATCTGAACCTGTAATAGGTAAATACAGAACTTCGAATGATTAAATTCAAACTAAGATTGCAAATAATAATTTGAAGATCTGAACTTGTAATAGTCAAATACAGAACTTCTAATTGTTAAATACAAATTATTAGTGAAAATTATTACTTGAAGATCTGAACTAGTAATTGTCAAATACAGCACTTAAAATTGATAGCTTCTAATTATTATTGCAAATTATAACTTGAAGATCTGAACTTGTAATTGTCAAATACAGAACTTAAAATTGATAGCTTCTAATTATTATTTCAAATTATAACTTGGAGATCTGAACTTGTAATTGTCAAATACAGAACTTAAAATTGGTAGCTTCTAATTATTATTGCAAATTATAACTTGAAGATCCTAACTTGTAATTGTCAAATACAGAACTTCTAATTGTTAAATACAAATTATTAGTGCAAATTATAACTTGAAGATCTGAACTTGTAATTATCAAATACAGAACTTAAAATTGATAGCTTCTAATTATTATTTCAAATTATAACTTGAAGATCTGAACTTGTAATTGTCAAATACAGAACTTAAAATTAATAGCTTCTAATTATTATTGCAAATAATAACTTGAAGATCTGAACTTGTAATTGTCAAATGCAGAACTTAAAATTGATAGCTTCTAATTATTATTGCAAATAATAGTTTGAAGATCTGTACTTGTAATTGTCAAATACAGAACTTAAAATTGATAGCTTATAATTATTATTGCAAATTATAATTTGAAGATCTGAACTTGTAATAGACAAATACGCAACTTAGCATTGTTAAATACAAATTGTGATTGCAAATTATAACTTGAAGATCTGAACCTGTAATAGGTAAATACAGAACTTCGAATGATTAAATTCAAACTAAGATTGCAAATAATAATTTGAAGATCTGAACTTGTAATAGTCAAATACAGAACTTCTAATTGTTAAATACAAATTATTGGTGAAAATTATTACTTGAAGATCTGAACTAGTAATTGTCAAATACAGCACTTAAAATTGATAGCTTCTAATTATTATTGCAAATTATAACTTGAAGATCTGAACTTGTAATTGTCAAATACAGAACTTAAAATTGATAGCTTCTAATTATTATTTCAAATTATAACTTGGAGATCTGAGCTTGTAATTGTCAAATACAGAACTTAAAATTGGTAGCTTCTAATTATTATTGCAAATTATAACTTGAAGATCCTAACTTGTAATTGTCAAATACAGAACTTCTAATTGTTAAATACAAATTATTAGTGCAAATTATAACTTGAAGATCTGAACTTGTAATTATCAAATACAGAACTTAAAATTGATAGCTTCTAATTATTATTTCAAATTATAACTTGAAGATCTGAACTTGTAATTGTCAAATACAGAACTTAAAATTAATAGCTTCTAATTATTATTGCAAATAATAACTTGAAGATCTGAACTTGTAATTGTCAAATGCAGAACTTAAAATTGATAGCTTCTAATTATTATTGCAAATAATAGTTTGAAGATCTGTACTTGTAATTGTCAAATACAGAACTTAAAATTGATAGCTTATAATTATTATTGCAAATTATAATTTGAAGATCTGAACTTGTAATAGACAAATACGCAACTTAGCATTGTTAAATACAAATTGTGATTGCAAATTATAACTTGAAGATCTGAACCTGTAATAGGTAAATACAGAACTTCGAATGATTAAATTCAAACTAAGATTGCAAATAATAATTTGAAGATCTGAACTTGTAATAGTCAAATACAGAACTTCTAATTGTTAAATACAAATTATTGGTGAAAATTATTACTTGAAGATCTGAACTAGTAATTGTCAAATACAGCACTTAAAATTGATAGCTTCTAATTATTATTGCAAATTATAACTTGAAGATCTGAACTTGTAATTGTCAAATACAGAACTTAAAATTGATAGCTTCTAATTATTATTTCAAATTATAACTTGGAGATCTGAGCTTGTAATTGTCAAATACAGAACTTAAAATTGGTAGCTTCTAATTATTATTGCAAATTATAACTTGAAGATCCTAACTTGTAATTGTCAAATACAGAACTTCTAATTGTTAAATACAAATTATTAGTGCAAATTATAACTTGAAGATCTGAACTTGTAATAGGTAAATACAGAACTTCTAATTGTTAAATTCAAACTAAGATTGCAAATAATTATTTGAAGATCTGAACTTGTAATAGTCAAATACAGAACTTCCAATTGTTAAATACAAATTATTAGTGCAAATTATAACTTGTAGATCTGAACTTGTAATTGTCAAATACAGAACTTAAAATTGATAGCTTCTAATTATTATTGCAAATTATAACTTGAAGATCTGAACTTGTAATTGTCAAATGCAGAACTTAGAATTGATAGCTTCTAATTATTATTGCAAATAATAGTTTGAAGATCTGTACTTGTAATTGTCAAATACTGAACTTAAAATTGATAGGTTATAATTATAATTCAAATTATAACTTGAAGATCTTAACATGTAATAGTCAAATACAGAACTTCGAATTGTTAAATACAAAGTATTAGTGCAAATTATTACTTGAAGATCTGAACCTGTAATAGGTAAATACAGAACTTCGAATGATTAAATTGAAACTAAGATTGCAAATAATGATTTGAAGATCTGAACTTGTAATAGTCAAATACGGAACTTCTAATTGTTAAATACAAATTATTAGTGCAAATTATAACTTGAAGATCTAAACTTGTAATTATCAAATACAGAACTTAAAATTGATAGCTTCTAATTATTATTTCAAATTATAACTTGAAGATCTGAACTTGTAATTGTCAAATACAGAACTTAAAACTAATAGCTTCTAATTATTATTGCAAATAATAACTTGAAGATCTGAACTAGTAATTGTCAAATGCAGAACTTAAAATTGATAGCTTCTAATTATTATTGCAAATAATAGTTTGAAGATCTGTACTTGTAATTGTCAAATACAGAACTTCGAATTGTTAAATACAAATTATTAGTGCAAATTATTAGTTGAAGATCTGAACTAGTAATTGTCAAATACAGCACTTAAAATTGATAGCTTCTAATTATTATTGCAAATTATAACTTGAAGATCTGAACTTGTAATTGTCAAATACAGAACTTAAAATTGATAGCTTCTAATTATTATTTCAAATTATTACTTGGAGATCTGAACTTGTAATTGTCAAATACAGAACTTAAAATTGATAGCTTCTAATTATTATTGCAAATAATAATTTGAAGATGTGAACTTGTAATAGTCAAATACAGAACTTCTAATTGTTAAATACAAATTATTAGTGCAAATTATTACTTGAAGATCTGAACTAGTAATTGTCAAATACAGCACTTAAAATTGATAGCTTCTAATTATTATTGCAAATTATAACTTGAAGATCTGAACTTGTAATTGTCAAATACAGAACTTAAAATTGATAGCTTCTAATTATTATTTCAAATTATAACTTGGAGATCTGAACTTGTAATTGTCAAATACAGAACTTAAAATTGATAGCTTCTAATTATTATTGCAAATTATAACTTGAAGATCTGAACTTGTAATTGTCAAATACAGAACTTCTAATTGTTAAATACAAATTATTAGTGCAAATTATAACTTGAAGATCTGACCTTGTAATTGTCAAATACAGAACTTAAAATTGATAGCTTCTAATTATTATTGTAAATTATAACTTGAAGATCTGAACTTGTAATTGTCAAATACAGAACTTAAAATTGATAGCTTCTAATTATTATTGCAAATAATAACTTGAAGATCTGAACTTGTAATTGTCAAATACAGAACTTAAAATTGATAGCTTCTAATTATTATTGCAAATTATAATTTGAAGATCTGAACTTGTAATAGTCAAATACAGAACTTCGAATTGTTAAATACAAATTATTAGTGCAAATTATAACTTGAAGATCTGAACTTGTAATAGGTAAATACAGAACTTCTAATTGTTAAATTCAAACTAAGATTTCAAATAATTATTTGAAGATCTGAACTTGTAATAGTCAAATACAGAACTTCTAATTGTTAAATACAAATTATTAGTGCAAATTATAACTTGTAGATCTGAACTTGTAATTGTCAAATACAGAACTTAAAATTGATAGCTTCTAATTATTATTGCAAATTATAACTTGAAGATCTGAACTTGTAATTGTCAAATGCAGAACTTAAAATTGATAGCTTCTAATTATTATTGCAAATAATAGTTTGAAGATCTGTACTTGTAATTGTCAAATACAGAACTTAAAATTGATAGCTTATAATTATAATTCAAATTATAACTTGAAGTTATAATTAATGTAATAGTCAAATACAGAACTTCGAATTGTTAAATACAAAGTATTAGTGCAAATTATTACTTGAAGATCTGAACCTGTAATAGGTAAATACAGAACTTCGAATGATTAAATTCAAACTAAGATTGCAAATAATGATTTGAAGATCTGAACTTGTAATAGTCAAATACGGAACTTCTAATTGTTAAATACAAATTATTAGTGAAAATTATTACTTGAAGATCTGAACTAGTAATTGTCAAATACAGCACTTAAAATTGACTGCTTCTAATTATTATTTCAAATTATAACTTGGAGATCTGAACTTGTAATTGTCAAATACAGAACTTAAAATTGGTAGCTTCCAATTATTATTGCAAATTATAACTTGAAGATCCTAACTTGTAATTGTCAAATACAGAACGTCTAATTGTTAAATACAAATTATTAGTGCAAATTATAACTTGAAGATCTGACCTTGAAATTGTCAAATACAGAACTTAAAATTGATAGCTTCTAATTATTATTGCAAATTATAACTTGAAGATCTGAACGTGTAATTGTCAAATACAGAACTTCTAATTGTTAAATACAAATTATTAGTGCAAATTATAACTTGAAGATCTGAACTTGTAATTATCAAATACAGAACTTAAAATTGATAGCTTCTAATTATTATTTCAAATTATAACTTGAAGATCTGAACTTGTCATCAAATACAGAACTTAAAATTAATAGCTTCTAATTATTATTGCAAATAATAACTTGAAGATCTGAACTAGTAATTGTCAAATGCAGAACTTAAAATTGATAGCTTCTAATTATTATTGCAAATAATAGTTTGAAGATCCGTACTTGTAATTGTCAAATACAGAACTTAAAATTGATAGCTTATAATTATAATTCAAACTATAACTTGAAGATCTGAACTTGTAATAGTCAAATACAGAACTTCGAATTGTTAAATACAAATTATTAGTGCAAATTATTAGTTGAAGATCTGAACCTGTAATAGGTAAATACAGAACTTCGAATGATTAAATTCAAACTAAGATTGTAAATAATAATTTGAAGATCTGAACTTGTAATAGTCAAATACAGAACTTCTAATTGTTAATTACAAATTATTAGTGAAAATTATTACTTGAAGATCTGAACTAGTAATTGTCAAATACAGCACTTCAAATTGATAGCTTCTAATTATTATTGCAAATTATAACTTGAAGATCTGAACTTGTAATTGTCAAATACAGAACTTAAAATTGATAGCTTCTAATTATTATTTCAAATTATAACTTGGAGATCTGAACTTGTAATTGTCAAATACACAACTTAAAATTGGTAGCTTCTAATTATTATTGCAAATTATAACTTGAAGATCCTAACTTGTAATTGTCAAATACAGAACTTCTAATTGTTAAATACAAATTATTAGTGCAAATTATAACTTGAAGATCTGAACTTGTAATTATCAATTACAGAACTTAAAATTGATAGCTTTTAATTATTATTTCAAATTATAACTTGAAGATCTGAACTTGTAATTGTCAAATACAGAACTTAAAATTAATAGCTTCTAATTATTATTGCAAATAATAACTTGAAGATCTGAACTTGTAATTGTCAAATGCAGAACTTAAAATTGATAGCTTCTAATTATTATTGCAAATAATAGTTTGAAGATCTGTACTTGTAATTGTCAAATACAGAACTTAAAATTGATAGCTTATAATTATTATTGCAAATTATAATTTGAAGATCTGAACTTGTAATAGACAAATACGCAACTTAGCATTGTTAAATACAAATTGTGATTGCAAATTATAACTTGAAGATCTGAACTTGCAATTGTCAAATACAGAACTTAAAATTGATAGCTTCTAATTATTATTGCAAATTATAATTTGAAGATCTGAACTTGTAATAGTCAAATACAGAACTTCTAATTGTTAAATACAAATTATTAGTGCAAATTATAACTTGAAGATCTGAACTAGTAATTGTCAAATACAGAACTTAAAATTGATAGCTTCTAATTATTATTGCAAATTATAACTTGAAGATCTGAACTTGTAATTGTCAAATACAGAACTTAAAATTGATAGCTTCTAATTATTATTTCAAATTATAACTTGAAGATCTTAACTTGTAATTGTCAAATACAGAACTTAAAATTGATAGCTTCTAATTATTATTGCAAATTATAACTTGAAGATCTGAACTTGTAATTGTCAAATACAGAACTTCTAATTGTTAAATACAAATTATTAGTGCAAATTATAACTTGAAGATCTGAACTTGTAATTGTCAAATACAGAACTTAAAATTGATAGATTCTATTTATTATTGTAAATTATAACTTGAAGATTTGAACTTGTAATAGTGCATTACAGAACTTAGATTTGTTAAATTCAAATTATTATTTCAAATTATAACTTGAAGATCTGCACTAGTAATTGTCAAATACAGAACTTCTAATTGTTAAATACAAATTATTAGTGCAAATTATTACTTGAAGATCTGAACTAGTAATTGTCAAATACAGCACTTAAAATTGATAGCTTCTAATTATTATTGCAAATTATAACTTGAAGATCTGAACTTGTAATTGTCAAATACAGAACTTAAAATTGATAGCTTCTAATTATTATTTCAAATTATAACTTGGAGATCTGAACTTGTAATTGTCAAATACAGAACTTAAAATTGATAGCTTCTAATTATTATTGCAAATAATAATTTGAAGATGTGAACTTGTAATAGTCAAATACAGAACTTCTAATTGTTAAATACAAATTATTAGTGCAAATTATTACTTGAAGATCTGAACTAGTAATTGTCAAATACAGCACTTAAAATTGATAGCTTCTAATTATTATTGCAAATTATAACTTGAAGATCTGAACTTGTAATTGTCAAATACAGAACTTAAAATTGATAGCTTCTAATTATTATTTCAAATTATAACTTGGAGATCTGAACTTGTAATTGTCAAATACAGAACTTAAAATTGATAGCTTCTAATTATTATTGCAAATTATAACTTGAAGATCTGAACTTGTAATTGTCAAATACAGAACTTCTAATTGTTAAATACAAATTATTAGCGCAAATTATAACTTGAAGATCTGACCTTGTAATTGTCAAATACAGAACTTAAAATTGATAGCTTCTAATTATTATTGTAAATTATAACTTGAAGATCTGAACTTGTAATTGTCAAATACAGAACTTAAAATTGATAGCTTCTAATTATTATTGCAAATAATAACTTGAAGATCTGAACTTGTAATTGTCAAATACAGAACTTAAAATTGATAGCTTCTAATTATTATTGCAAATTATAATTTGAAGATCTGAACTTGTAATAGTCAAATACAGAACTTCGAATTGTTAAATACAAATTATTAGTGCAAATTATAACTTGAAGATCTGAACTTGTAATAGGTAAATACAGAACTTCTAATTGTTAAATTCAAACTAAGATTGCAAATAATTATTTGAAGATCTGAACTTGTAATAGTCAAATACAGAACTTCTAATTGTTAAATACAAATTATTAGTGCAAATTATAACTTGTAGATCTGAACTTGTAATTGTCAAATACAGAACTTAAAATTGATAGCTTCTAATTATTATTGCAAATTATAACTTGAAGATCTGAACTTGTAATTGTCAAATGCAGAACTTAAAATTGATAGCTTCTAATTATTATTGCAAATAATAGTTAGAAGATCTGTACTTGTAATTGTCAAATACTGAACTTAAAATTGATAGCTTATAATTATAATTCAAATTATAACTTGAAGATCTGAACATGTAATAGTCAAATACAGAACTTCGAATTGTTAAATACAAAGTATTAGTGAAAATTATTACTTGAAGATCTGAACTAGTAATTGTCAAATACAGCACTTAAAATTGACTGCTTCTAATTATTATTTCAAATTATAACTTGGAGATCTGAACTTGTAATTGTCAAATACAGAACTTAAAATTGGTAGCTTCTAATTATTATTGCAAATTATAACTTGAAGATCCTAACTTGTAATTGTCAAATACAGAACGTCTAATTGTTAAATACAAATTATTAGTGCAAATTATAACTTGAAGATCTGACCTTGTAATTATCAAATACAGAACTTAAAATTGATAGCTTCTAATTATTATTTCAAATTATAACTTGAAGATCTGAACTTGTAATTGTCAAATACAGAACTTCGAATTGTTAAATACAAATTATTAGTGCAAATTATTAGTTGAAGATCTGAACCTGTAATAGGTAAATACAGAACTTCGAATGATTAAATTCAAACTAAGATTGCAAATAATAATTTGAAGATCTGAACTTGTAATAGTCAAATACAGAACTTCTAATTGTTAAATACAAATTATTAGTGAAAATTATTACTTGAAGATCTGAACTAGTAATTGTCAAATACAGCACTTAAAATTGATAGCTTCTAATTATTATTGCAAATTATAACTTGAAGATCTGAACTTGTAATTGTCAAATACAGAACTTAAAATTGATAGCTTCTAATTATTATTTCAAATTATAACTTGGAGATCTGAACTTGTAATTGTCAAATACAGAACTTAAAATTGGTAGCTTCTAATTATTATTGCAAATTATAACTTGAAGATCCTAACTTGTAATTGTCAAATACAGAACTTAAAATTGATAGCTTCTAATTATTATTTCAAATTATAACTTGAAGATCTGAACTTGTAATTGTCAAATACAGAACTTAAAATTAATAGCTTCTAATTATTATTGCAAATAATAACTTGAAGATCTGAACTTGTAATTGTCAAATGCAGAACTTAAAATTGATAGCTTCTAATTATTATTGCAAATAATAGTTTGAAGATCTGTACTTGTAATTGTCAAATACAGAACTTAAAATTGATAGCTTATAATTATTATTGCAAATTATAATTTGAAGATCTGAACTTGTAATAGACAAATACGCAACTTAGCATTGTTAAATACAAATTGTGATTGCAAATTATAACTTGAAGATCTGAACCTGTAATAGGTAAATACAGAACTTCGAATGATTAAATTCAAACTAAGATTGCAAATAATAATTTGAAGATCTGAACTTGTAATAGTCAAATACAGAACTTCTAATTGTTAAATACAAATTATTGGTGAAAATTATTACTTGAAGATCTGAACTAGTAATTGTCAAATACAGCACTTAAAATTGATAGCTTCTAATTATTATTGCAAATTATAACTTGAAGATCTGAACTTGTAATTGTCAAATACAGAACTTAAAATTGGTAGCTTCTAATTATTATTGCAAATTATAACTTGAAGATCCTAACTTGTAATTGTCAAATACAGAACTTCTAATTGTTAAATACAAATTATTAGTGCAAATTATAACTTGAAGATCTGACCTTGTAATTGTCAAATACAGAACTTAAAACTGATAGCTTCTAATTATTATTGCAAATTATAACTTGAAGATCTGAACGTGTAATTGTCAAATACAGAACTTCTAATTGTTAAATACAAATTATTAGTGCAAATTATAACTTGAAGATCTGAACTTGTAATTATCAAATACAGAACTTAAAATTGATAGCTTCTAATTATTATTTCAAATTATAACTTGAAGATCTGAACTTGTAATTGTCAAATACAGAACTTAAAATTAATAGCTTCTAATTATTATTGCAAATAATAACTTGAAGATCTGAACTTGTAATTGTCAAATGCAGAACTTAAAATTGATAGCTTCTAATTATTATTGCAAATAATAGTTTGAAGATCTGTACTTGTAATTGTCAAATACAGAACTTAAAATTGAGAGCTTATAATTATAATTCAAATTATAACTTGAAGATCTGAACCTGTAATAGGTAAATACAGAACTTCGAATGATTAAATTCAAACTAAGATTGCAAATAATAATTTGAAGATCTGAACTTGTAATAGTCAAATACAGAACTTCTAATTGTTAATTACAAATTATTAGTGCAAATTATTACTTGAAGATCTGAACTAGTAATTGTCAAATACAGCACTTAAAATTGATAGCTTCTAATTATTATTGCAAATTATAACTTGAAGATCTGAACTTGTAATTGTCAAATACAGAACTTAAAATTGATAGCTTCTAATTATTATTTCAAATTATAACTTGGAGATCTGAACTTGTAATTGTCAAATACAGAACTTAAAATTGATAGCTTCTAATTATTATTGCAAATTATAACTTGAAGATCTGAACTTGTATGTGTCAAATACAGAACTTCTAATTGTTAAATACAAATTATTAGTGCAAATTATAACTTGAAGATCTGACCTTGTAATTGTCAAATACAGAACATAAAATTGATAGCTTCTAATTATTGTTGTAAATTATAACTTGAAGATCTGAACTTGTAATTGTCAAATACAGAACTTAAAATTGATAGCTTATAATTATAATTCAAATTATAACTTGAAGATCTGAACTTGTAATTGTCAAATATAGAACTTAAAATTAATAGCTTCTAACTATTATTGCAAATAATAACTTGAAGATCTGAACTTGTAATTGTCAAATGCAGAACTTAAAATTGATAGCTTCTAATTATTATTGCAAATAATAGTTTGAAGATCTGTACTTGTAATTGTCAAATACAGAACTTAAAATTGATAGCTTATAATTATAATTCAAATTATAACTTGAAGATCTGAACCTGTAATAGGTAAATACAGAACTTCGAATGATTAAATTCAAACTAAGATTGCAAATAATAATTTGAAGATCTGAACTTGTAATAGTCAAATACAGAACTTCTAATTGTTAAATACAAATTATTAGTGAAAATTATTACTTGAAGATCTGAACTAGTAATTGGCAAATACAGCACTTAAAATTGATAGCTTCTAATTATTATTGCAAATTATAACTTGAAGATCTGAACTTGTAATTGTCAAATACAGAACTTAAAATTGATAGCTTCTAATTATTATTTCAAATTATAACTTGGAGATCTGAACTTGTAATTGTCAAATACAGAACTTAAAATTGGTAGCTTCTAATTATTATTGCAAATTATAACTTGAAGATCCTAACTTGTAATTGTCAAATTCAGAACTTCTAATTGTTAAATACAAATTATTAGTGCAAATTATAACTTGAAGATCTGACCTTGTAATTGTCAAATACAGAACTTAAAATTGATAGCTTCTAATTATTATTGCAAATTATAACTTGAAGATCTGAACGTGTAATTGTCAAATACAGAACTTCTAATTGTTAAATACAAATTATTAGTGCAAATTATAACTTGAAGATCTGAACTTGTAATTATCAAATACAGAACTTAAAATTGATAGCTTCTAATTATTATTTCAAATTATAACTTGAAGATCTGAACTTGAAATTGTCAAATAAAGAACTTAAAATTAATAGCTTCTAATTATTATTGCAAATAATAACATGAAGATCTGAACTAGTAATTGTCAAATGCAGAACTTAAAATTGATAGCTTCTAATTATTATTGCAAATTATAACTTGAAGATCTGAACTTGTAATTGTCAAATACAGAACTTAAAATTGATAGCTTCTAAATATTATTGCTAATTATAACTTGAAGATCTGAACTTGTAATTGTCAAATACAGAACTTAAAATTGATAGCTTCTAATTATTATTGCAAATTATAACTTGAAGATCTGAAATTGTAATTGTCAAATACAGAACTTCTAATTGTTAAATACAAATTATTAGTGCAAATTATAACTTGAAGATCTGACCTTGTAATTGTCAAATACAGAACTTAAAATTGATAGCTTCTAATTATTATTGTAAATTATAACTTGAAGATCTGAACTTGTAATAGTGAATTACAGAACTTAGATTTGTTAAATTCAAATTATTATTTCAAATTATAACTTGAAGATCTGAACTAGTAATTGTCAAATACAGAACTTAAAATTGATAGCTTCTAATTATTATTGCAAATTATAACTTGAAGATCTGAACTTGTCAAATACAGAACTTAAAATTGATAGCTTCTAATTATTATTGCAAATTATAACTTGAAGATCTGAACTTGTAATAGTCAAATACAGAACTTCTAATTGTTAAATACAAATTATTAGTGCAAATTATAACTTGAAGCTCTGAACTAGTAATTGTCAAATACAGAACTTAAAATTGATAGTTTCTAATTATTATTGCAAATTATAACTTGAAGATCTGAACTTGTAATTGTCAAATACAGAACTTAAAATTGATAGCTTCTAATTATTATTTCAAATTATAACTTGAAGATCTTAACTTGTAATTGTCAAATACAGAACTTAAAATTGATAGCTTCTAATTATTATTGCAAATTATAACTTGAAGATCTGAACTTGTAATTGTCAAATACAGAACTTAAAATTGATAGCTTCAAATTATTATTGCAAATTATAACTTGAAGATCTGAACTTGTAATAGGTAAATACAGAATTTGGAATTGTTAAATTCAAACTAAGATTGCAAATAATAATTTGAAGATCTGAACTTGTAATAGTCAAATACAGAACTTAAAATTGATAGCTTCTAATTATTATTGCAAAATATAACTTGAAGATCTGTACTTGTAATTGTCAAATACAGAACTTAAAATTGATAGCTTCTAATTATTATTTCAAATTATAACTTGAAGATCTGAAATTGTAATTGTCAAATACAGAACTTAAAATTGATAGCTTCTAATTATTATTTCAAATTATAACTTGAAGATCTGAAATTGTAATTGTCAAATACAGAACTTCTAATTGTTAAATACAAATTATTAGTGCAAATTATAACTTGAAGATCTGACCTTGTAATTGTCAAATACAGAACTTAAAATTGATAGCTTCTAATTATTATTGTAAATTATAACTTGAAGATCTGAACTTGTAATAGTGAATTACAGAACTTAGATTTGTTAAATTCAAATTATTATTTCAAATTATAACTTGAAGATCTGAACTAGTAATTGTCAAATACAGAACTTAAAATTGATAGCTTCTAATTATTATTGCAAATTATAACTTGAAGATCTGAACTTGTCAAATACAGAACTTAAAATTGATAGCTTCTAATTATTATTGCAAATTATAACTTGAAGATCTGAACTTGTAATAGTCAAATACAGAACTTCTAATTGTTAAATACAAATTATTAGTGCAAATTATAACTTGAAGCTCTGAACTAGTAATTGTCAAATACAGAACTTAAAATTGATAGTTTCTAATTATTATTGCAAATTATAACTTGAAGATCTGAACTTGTAATTGTCAAATACAGAACTTAAAATTGATAGCTTCTAATTATTATTTCAAATTATAACTTGAAGATCTTAACTTGTAATTGTCAAATACAGAACTTAAAATTGATAGCTTCTAATTATTATTGCAAATTATAACTTGAAGATCTGAACTTGTAATTGTCAAATACAGAACTTAAAATTGATAGCTTCAAATTATTATTGCAAATTATAACTTGAAGATCTGAACTTGTAATAGGTAAATACAGAATTTGGAATTGTTAAATTCAAACTAAGATTGCAAATAATAATTTGAAGATCTGAACTTGTAATAGTCAAATACAGAACTTAAAATTGATAGCTTCTAATTATTATTGCAAAATATAACTTGAAGATCTGTACTTGTAATTGTCAAATACAGAACTTAAAATTGATAGCTTCTAATTATTATTTCAAATTATAACTTGAAGATCTGAACTTGTAATTGTCAAATACAGAACTTAAAATTGATAGCTTCTAATTATTATTGCACATTATAACTTGAAGATCTGAACTTGAAATTGTCAAATACAGAACTTCTAATTGTTAAATACAAATTATTAGTGCAAATTATAACTTGAAGATCTGACCTTGTAATTGTCAAATACAGAACTTAAAATTGATAGCTTCTAATTATTATTGTAAATTATAACTTGAAGATCTGAACTTGTAATAGTGAATTACAGAACTTAGATTTGTTAAATTCAAATTATTATTTCAAATTATAACTTGAAGATCAGAACTAGTAATTGTCAAATACAGAACTTAAAATTGATAGCTTCTAATTATTATTGCAAATTATAACTTGAAGATCTGAACTTGTCAAATACAGAACTTAAAATTGATAGCTTCTAATTATTATTGCAAATTATAACTTGAAGATCTGAACTTGTAATAGTCAAATACAGAACTTCTAATTGTTAAATACAAATTATTAGTGCAAATTATAACTTGAAGCTCTGAACTAGTAATTGTCAAATACAGAACTTAAAATTGATAGCTTCTAATTATTATTGCAAATTATAACTTGAAGATCTGAACTTGTAATTGTCAAATACAGAACTTAAAATTGATAGCTTCTAATTATTATTTCAAATTATAACTTGAAGATCTTAACTTGTAATTGTCAAATACAGAACTTAAAATTGATAGCTTCTAATTATTATTGCAAATTATAACTTGAAGATCTGAACTTGTAATTGTCAAATAGAGAACTTAAAATTGATAGCTTCTAATTATTATTGCAAATTATAACTTGAAGATCTGAACTTGTAATAGTCAAATACAGAACTTAAAATTGATAGCTTCTAATTATTATTGCAAAATATAACTTGAAGATCTGTACTTGTAATTGTCAAATACAGAACTTAAAATTGATAGCTTCTAATTATTATTTCAAATTATAACTTGAAGATCTGAACTTGTAATTGTCAAATACAGAACTTAAAATTGATAGCTTCTAATTATTATTGCAAATTGTAACTTGAAGATCTGAACTTGTAATTGTCAAATACAGAACTTAAAATTGATAGCTTCTAATTATTATTGCAAATTATAACTTGAAGATCTGAACTTGTAATAGTCAAATACAGAACTTCTAATTGTTAAATACAAATTATTAGTGAAAATTATTACTTGAAGATCTGAACTAGTAATTGTCAAATACAGCACTTAAAATTGATAGCTTCTAATTATTATTGCAAATTATAACTTGAAGATCTGAACTTGTAATTGTCAAATACTGAACTTAAAATTGATAGCTTCTAATTATTATTTCAAATTATAACTTGGAGATCTGAACTTGTAATTGTCAAATACAGAACTTAAAATTGTTAGCTTCTAATTATTATTGCAAATTATAACTTGAAGATCCTAACTTGTAATTGTCAAATACAGAACTTCTAATTGTTAAATACAAATTATTAGTGCAAATTATAACTTGAAGATCTGACCTTGTAATTGTCAAATACAGAACTTAAAATTGATAGCTTCCAATTATTATTGCAAATTATAACTTGAAGATCTGAACGTGTAATTGTCAAATACAGAACTTCTAATTGTTAAATACAAATTATTAGTGCAAATTATAACTTGAAGATCTGACCTTGTAATTGTCAAATACAGAACTTAAAATTGATAGCTTCCAATTATTATTGCAAATTATAACTTGAAGATCTGAACTTGTAATTGTCAAATACAGAACTTAAAATTGATAGCTTCTAATTATTATTGCAAATTATAACTTGAAGATCTGAACTTGTAATTGTCAAATACAGAACTTCTAATTGTTAAATACAAATTATTAGTGCAAATTATAACTTGAAGATCTGACCTTGTAATTGTCAAATACAGAACTTAAAATTGATAGCTTCTAATTATTATTGTAAATTATAACTTGAAGATCTGAACTTGTAATAGTGAATTACAGAACTTAGATTTGTTAAATTCAAATTATTATTTCAAATTATAACTTGAAGATCTGAACTAGTAATTGTCAAATACAGAACTTAAAATTGATAGCTTCTAATTATTATTGCAAATTATAACTTGAAGATCTGAACTTGTCAAATACAGAACTTAAAATTGATAGCTTCTAATTATTATTGCAAATTATAACTTGAAGATCTGAACTTGTAATAGTCAAATACAGAACTTAAAATTGATAGCTTCTAATTATTATTTCAAATTATAACTTGAAGATCTGAACTTGTAATTGTCAAATACAGAACTTAAAATTGATAGCTTCTAATTATTATTGTAAATTATAACTTGAAGATCTGAACTTGTAATAGGTAAATACAGAACTTCGAATTGTTAAATTCAAACTAAGATTGCAAATAATAATTTGAAGATCTGAACTTGTAATAGTCAAATACAGAACTTAAAATTGATAGCTTCTAATTATTATTGCAAAATATAACTTGAAGATCCGTACTTGTAATTGTCAAATACAGAACTTAAAATTGATAGCTTCTAATTATTATTTCAAATTATAACTTGAAGATCTGAACTTGTAATTGTCAAATACAGAACTTAAAATTGATAGCTTCTAATTATTATTGCAAATTATAACTTGAAGATCTGAACTTGTAATTGTCAAATACAGAACTTCTAATTGTTAAACACAAATTGTTAGTGCAAATTATAACTTGAAGATCTGACCTTGTAATTGTCAAATACAGAACTTAAAATTGATAGCTTCTAATTATTATTGTAAATTATAACTTGAAGATTTGAACTTGTAATAGTGAATTACAGAACTTGATTTGTTAAATTCAAATTATTATTTCAAATTATAACTTGAAGATCTGAACTAGTAATTGTCAAATACAGAACTTAAAATTGATAGCTTCTAATTATTATTGCAAATTATAACTTGAAGATCTGAACTTGTCAAATACAGAACTTAAAATTGATAGCTTCTAATTATTATTGCAAATTATAACTAGAAGATCTGAACTTGTAATAGTCAAATACAGAACTTCTAATTGTTAAATACAAATTATTAGTGTAAAATTATTACTTGAAGATCAGAACTAGTAATTGTCAAATACAGCACTTAAAATTGATAGCTTCTAATTATTATTGCAAATTATAACTTGAAGATCTGAACTTGTAATTGTCAAATACAGAACTTAAAATTGATAGCTTCTAAATATTATTGCTAATTATAACTTGAAGATCTGAACTTGTAATTGTCAAATACAGAACTTAGATTTGTTAAATTCAAATTATTATTTCAAATTATAACTTGAAGATCTGAACTTGTAATAGTGAATTACAGAACTTAGATTTGTTAAATTCAAATTATTATTTCAAATTATAACTTGAAGATCTGAACTAGTAATTGTCAAATACAGAACATAAAATTGATAGCTTCTAATTATTATTGCAAATTATAACTTGAAGATCTGAACTTGTCAAATACAGAACTTAAAATTGATAGCTTCTAATTATTATTGCAAATTATAACTTGAAGATCTGAACTTGTAATAGTCAAATACAGAACTTAAAATTGATAGCTTCTAATTATTATTTCAAATTATAACTTGAAGATCTTAACTTGTAATTGTCAAATACAGAACTTAAAATTGATAGCTTCTAATTATTATTTCAAATTATAACTTGAAGATCTTAACTTGTAATTGTCAAATACAGAACTTAAAATTGATAGCTTCTAATTATTATTGCAAATTATAACTTGAAGATCTGAACTTGTAATTGTCAAATACAGAACTTCTAATTGTTAAATACAAATTATTAGTGCAAATTATAACTTGAAGATCTGACCTTGTAATTGTCAAATACAGAACTTAAAATTGATAGCTTCTAATTATTATTGTAAATTATAACTTGAAGATCTGAACTTGTAATAGTGAATTACAGAACTTAGATTTGTTAAATTCAAATTATTATTTCAAATTATAACTTGAAGATCTGAACTAGTAATTGTCAAATACAGAACTTAAAATTGATAGCTTCTAATTATTATTGCAAATTATAACTTGAAGATCTGAACTTGTCAAATACAGAACTTAAAATTGATAGCTTCTAATTATTATTGCAAATTATAACTTGAAGATCTGAACTTGTAATAGTCAAATACAGAACTTAAAATTGATAGCTTCTAATTATTATTTCAAATTATAACTTGAAGATCTGAACTTGTAATTGTCAAATACAGAACTTAAAATTGATAGCTTCTAATTATTATTGTAAATTATAACTTGAAGATCTGAACTTGTAATAGGTAAATACAGAACTTCGAATTGTTAAATTCAAACTAAGATTGCAAATAATAATTTGAAGATCTGAACTTGTAATAGTCAAATACAGAACTTAAAATTGATAGCTTCTAATTATTATTGCAAAATATAACTTGAAGATCCGTACTTGTAATTGTCAAATACAGAACTTAAAATTGATAGCTTCTAATTATTATTTCAAATTATAACTTGAAGATCTGAACTTGTAATTGTCAAATACAGAACTTAAAATTGATAGCTTCTAATTATTATTGCAAATTATAACTTGAAGATCTGAACTTGTAATTGTCAAATACAGAACTTCTAATTGTTAAACACAAATTGTTAGTGCAAATTATAACTTGAAGATCTGACCTTGTAATTGTCAAATACAGAACTTAAAATTGATAGCTTCTAATTATTATTGTAAATTATAACTTGAAGATTTGAACTTGTAATAGTGAATTACAGAACTTGATTTGTTAAATTCAAATTATTATTTCAAATTATAACTTGAAGATCTGAACTAGTAATTGTCAAATACAGAACTTAAAATTGATAGCTTCTAATTATTATTGCAAATTATAACTTGAAGATCTGAACTTGTCAAATACAGAACTTAAAATTGATAGCTTCTAATTATTATTGCAAATTATAACTAGAAGATCTGAACTTGTAATAGTCAAATACAGAACTTCTAATTGTTAAATACAAATTATTAGTGTAAAATTATTACTTGAAGATCAGAACTAGTAATTGTCAAATACAGCACTTAAAATTGATAGCTTCTAATTATTATTGCAAATTATAACTTGAAGATCTGAACTTGTAATTGTCAAATACAGAACTTAAAATTGATAGCTTCTAAATATTATTGCTAATTATAACTTGAAGATCTGAACTTGTAATTGTCAAATACAGAACTTAGATTTGTTAAATTCAAATTATTATTTCAAATTATAACTTGAAGATCTGAACTTGTAATAGTGAATTACAGAACTTAGATTTGTTAAATTCAAATTATTATTTCAAATTATAACTTGAAGATCTGAACTAGTAATTGTCAAATACAGAACATAAAATTGATAGCTTCTAATTATTATTGCAAATTATAACTTGAAGATCTGAACTTGTCAAATACAGAACTTAAAATTGATAGCTTCTAATTATTATTGCAAATTATAACTTGAAGATCTGAACTTGTAATAGTCAAATACAGAACTTAAAATTGATAGCTTCTAATTATTATTTCAAATTATAACTTGAAGATCTTAACTTGTAATTGTCAAATACAGAACTTAAAATTGATAGCTTCTAATTATTATTTCAAATTATAACTTGAAGATCTTAACTTGTAATTGTCAAATACAGAACTTAAAATTGATAGCTTCTAATTATTATTGCAAATTATAACTTGAAGATCTGAACTTGTAATAGGTAAATACAGAACTTCGAATTGTTAAATTCAAACTAAGATTGCAAATAATAATTTGAAGATCTGAACTTGTAATAGTCAAATACAGAACTTAAAATTGATAGCTTCTAATTATTATTGCAAAATATAACTTGAAGATCTGTACTTGTAATTGTCAAATACAGAACTTAAAATTGATAGCTTCTAATTATTATTTCAAATTATAACTTGAAGATCTGAACTTGTAATTGTCAAATACAGAACTTAAAATTGATAGCTTCTAATTATTATTGCAAATTATAACTTGAAGATCTGAACTTGTAATTGTCAAATACAGAACTTCTAATTGTTAAACACAAATTGTTAGTGCAAATTATAACTTGAAGATCTGACCTTGTAATTGTCAAATACAGAACTTAAAATTGATAGCTTCTAATTATTATTGTAAATTATAACTTGAAGATTTGAACTTGTAATAGTGAATTACAGAACTTGATTTGTTAAATTCAAATTATTATTTCAAATTATAACTTGAAGATCTGAACTAGTAATTGTCAAATACAGAACTTAAAATTGATAGCTTCTAATTATTATTGCAAATTATAACTTGAAGATCTGAACTTGTCAAATACAGAACTTAAAATTGATAGCTTCTAATTATTATTGCAAATTATAACTAGAAGATCTGAACTTGTAATAGTCAAATACAGAACTTCTAATTGTTAAATACAAATTATTAGTGTAAAATTATTACTTGAAGATCAGAACTAGTAATTGTCAAATACAGCACTTAAAATTGATAGCTTCTAATTATTATTGCAAATTATAACTTGAAGATCTGAACTTGTAATTGTCAAATACAGAACTTAAAATTGATAGCTTCTAAATATTATTGCTAATTATAACTTGAAGATCTGAACTTGTAATTGTCAAATACAGAACTTAGATTTGTTAAATTCAAATTATTATTTCAAATTATAACTTGAAGATCTGAACTTGTAATAGTGAATTACAGAACTTAGATTTGTTAAATTCAAATTATTATTTCAAATTATAACTTGAAGATCTGAACTAGTAATTGTCAAATACAGAACATAAAATTGATAGCTTCTAATTATTATTGCAAATTATAACTTGAAGATCTGAACTTGTCAAATACAGAACTTAAAATTGATAGCTTCTAATTATTATTGCAAATTATAACTTGAAGATCTGAACTTGTAATAGTCAAATACAGAACTTAAAATTGATAGCTTCTAATTATTATTTCAAATTATAACTTGAAGATCTTAACTTGTAATTGTCAAATACAGAACTTAAAATTGATAGCTTCTAATTATTATTTCAAATTATAACTTGAAGATCTTAACTTGTAATTGTCAAATACAGAACTTAAAATTGATAGCTTCTAATTATTATTGCAAATTATAACTTGAAGATCTGAACTTGTAATAGGTAAATACAGAACTTCGAATTGTTAAATTCAAACTAAGATTGCAAATAATAATTTGAAGATCTGAACTTGTAATAGTCAAATACAGAACTTAAAATTGATAGCTTCTAATTATTATTGCAAAATATAACTTGAAGATCTGTACTTGTAATTGTCAAATACAGAACTTAAAATTGATAGCTTCTAATTATTATTTCAAATTATAACTTGAAGATCTGAACTTGTAATTGTCAAATACAGAACTTAAAATTGATAGCTTCTAATTATTATTGCAAATTATAACTTGAAGATCTGAACTTGTAATTGTCAAATACAGAACTTCTAATTGTTAAACACAAATTGTTAGTGCAAATTATAACTTGAAGATCTGACCTTGTAATTGTCAAATACAGAACTTAAAATTGATAGCTTCTAATTATTATTGTAAATTATAACTTGAAGATCTGAACTTGTAATAGTGAATTACAGAACTTAGATTTGTTAAATTCAAATTATTATTTCAAATTATAACTTGAAGATCTGAACTAGTAATTGTCAAATACAGAACTTAAAATTGATAGCTTCTAATTATTATTGCAAATTATAACTTGAAGATCTGAACTTGTCAAATACAGAACTTAAAATTGATAGCTTCTAATTATTATTGCAAATTATAACTTGAAGATCTGAACTTGTAATAGTCAAATACAGAACTTCTAATTGTTAAATACAAATTATTAGTGCAAATTATAACTTGAAGCTCTGAACTAGTAATTGTCAAATACAGAACTTAAAATTGATAGCTTCTAATTATTATTGCAAATTATAACTTGAAGATCTGAACTTGTAATTGTCAAATACAGAACTTAAAATTGATAGCTTCTAATTATTATTTCAAATTATAACTTGAAGATCCTAACTTGTAATTGTCAAATACAGAACTTAAAATTGATAGCTTCTAATTATTATTGCAAATTATAACTTGAAGATCTGAACTTGTAATAGACAAATACGCAACTTAGCATTGTTAAATACAAATTGTGATTGCAAATTATAACTTGAAGATCTGAACCTGTAATAGGTAAATACAGAACTTCGAATGATTAAATTCAAACTAAGATTGCAAATAATAATTTGAAGATCTGAACTTGTAATAGTCAAATACAGAACTTCTAATTGTTAAATACAAATTATTAGTGCAAATTATAACTTGAAGATCTGACCTTGTAATTGTCAAATACAGAACTTAAAATTGATAGCTTCTAATTATTATTGCAAATTATAACTTGAAGATCTGAACGTGTAATTGTCAAATACAGAACTTCTAATTGTTAAATACAAATTATTAGTGCAAATTATAACTTGAAGATCTGAACTTGTAATTATCAAATACAGAACTTAAAATTGATAGCTTCTAATTATTATTTCAAATTATAACTTGAAGATCTGAACTTGTAATTGTCAAATACAGAACTTATAATTAATAGCTTCTAATTATTATTGCAAATAATAACTTGAAGATCTGAACTTGTAATTGTCAAATGCAGAACTTAAAATTGATAGCTTCTAATTATTATTGCAAATAATAGTTTGAAGATCTGTACTTGTAATTGTCAAATACAGAACTTAAAATTGATAGCTTATAATTATAATTCAAATTATAACTTGAAGATCTGAACTTGTAATAGTCAAATACAGAACTTCTAATTGTTAAATACAAAGTATTAGTGCAAATTATTACTTGAAGATCTGAACCTGTAATAGGTAAATACAGAACTTCGAATGATTAAATTCAAACTAAGATTGCAAATAATAATTTGAAGATCTGAACTTGTAATAGTCAAATACAGAACTTCTAATTGTTAAATACAAATTATTAGTGAAAATTATTACTTGAAGATCTGAACTAGTAATTGTCAAATACAGCACTTAAAATTGATAGCTTCTAATTATTATTGCAAATTATAACTTGAAGATCTGAACTTGTAATTGTCAAATACAGAACTTAAAATTGATAGCTTCTAATTATTATTTCAAATTATAACTTGGAGATCTGAACTTGTAATTGTCAAATACAGAACTTAAAATTGGTAGCTTCTAATTATTATTGCAAATTATAACTAGAAGATCCTAACTTGTAATTGTCAAATACAGAACTTCTAATTGTTAAATACAAATTATTAGTGCAAATTATAACTTGAAGATCTGACCTTGTAATTGTCAAATACAGAACTTAAAATTGATAGCTTCTAATTATAATTGCAAATTATAGCTTGAAGATCTGAACGTGTACTAGTGAATTACAGAACTTAGATTTGTTAAATTCAAATTATTATTTCAAATTTTAACTTGGAGATCTTAACTTGTAATTGTCAAATACAGAACTTCTAATTGATAGCTTCTAATTATTATTGTAAATTATAACTTGAAGATCTGAGCTTGTAATAGTGAATTACAGAACTTAGATTTGTTAAATTCAAATTATTATTTCAAATTATAACTTGAAGATCTGAACTAGTAATTGTCAAATACAGAACTTAAAATTGATAGCTTCTAATTATTATTTCAAATTATAACTTGAAGATCTTAACTTGTAATTGTCAAATACAGAACTTAAAATTGATAGCTTCTAATTATTATTGCAAATTATAACTTGAAGATCTGAACTTGTAATTGTCAAATACAGAACTTAAAATTGATAGCTTCTAATTATTATTGCAAATTATAACTTGAAGATCTGAACTTGTAATAGGTAAATACAGAACTTCGAATTGTTAAATTCAAACTAAGATTGCAAATAATAATTTGAAGATCTGAACTTGTAATAGTCAAATACAGAACTTAAAATTGATAGCTTCTAATTATTATTGCAAATTATAACTTGAAGATCTGAACTTGTACTAGTGAATTACAGAACTTAGATTTGTTAAATTCAAATTATTATTTCAAATTATAACTTGGAGATCTGAACTTGTAATTGTCAAATACAGAACTTAAAATTGATAGCTTCTAATTATTATTGCAAATTATAACTTGAAGATCTGAACGTGTAATTGTCAAATACAGAACTTCTAATTGTTAAATACAAATTATTAGTGCAAATTATAACTTGAAGATCTGAACTTGTAATTATCAAATACAGAACTTAAAATTGATAGCTTCTAATTATTATTTCAAATTATAACTTGAAGATCTTAACTTGTAATTGTCAAATACAGAACTTAAAATTGATAGCTTCTAATTATTATTGCAAATTATAACTTGAAGATCTGAACTTGTAATTGTCAAATACAGAACTTAAAATTGATAGCTTCTAATTATTATTGCAAATTATAACTTGAAGATCTGAACTTGTAATAGGTAAATACAGAACTTCGAATTGTTAAATTCAAACTAAGATTGCAAATAATAATTTGAAGATCTGAACTTGTAATAGTCAAATACAGAACTTAAAATTGATAGCTTCTAATTATTATTGCAAATTATAACTTGAAGATCTGAACTTGTACTAGTGAATTACAGAACTTAGATTTGTTAAATTCAAATTATTATTTCAAATTATAACTTGGAGATCTGAACTTGTAATTGTCAAATACAGAACTTAAAATTGATAGCTTCTAATTATTATTTCAAATTATAACTTGGAGATCTGAACTTGTAATTGTCAAATACAGAACTTAAAATTAGTAGCTTCTAATTATTATTGCAAATTAGAACTTGAAGATCCTAACTTGTAATTGTCAAATACAGAACTTCTAATTGTTAAATACAAATTATTAGTGCAAATTATAACTTGAAGATCTGACCTTGTAATTGTCAAATACAGAACTTAAATTTGATAGCTTCTAATTATTATTGCAAATTATAACTTGAAGATCTGAACGTGTAATTGTCAAATACAGAACTTCTAATTGTTAAATACAAATTATTAGTGCAAATTATAACTTGAAGATCTGAACTTGTAATTATCAAATACAGAACTTAAAATTGATAGCTTCTAATTATTATTTCAAATTATAACTTGAAGATCTGAACTTGTAATTGTCAAATACAGAACTTAAAATTAATAGCTTCTAATTATTATTGCAAATAATAACTTGATGATCTGAACTTGTAATTGTCAAATGCAGAACTTAAAATTGATAGCTTCTAATTATTATTGCAAATAATAGTTTGAAGATCTGTACTTGTAATTGTCAAATACAGAACTTAAAATTGATAGCTTATAATTATAATTCAAATTATAACTTGAAGATCTGAACTTGTAATAGTCAAATACAGAACTTCGAATTGTTAAATACAAAGTATTAGTGCAAATTATTACTTGAAGATCTGAACCTGTAATAGGTAAATACAGAACTTCGAATGATTAAATTCAAACTAAGATTGCAAATAATAATTTGGAGATCTGAACTTGTAATAGTCAAATACAGAACTTCTAATTGTTAAATACAAATTATTAGTGAAAATTATTACTTGAAGATCTGAACTAGTAATTGTCAAATACAGCACTTAAAATTGATAGCTTCTAATTATTATTGCAACTTATAACTTGAAGATCTGAACTTGTAATTGTCAAATACAGAACTTAAAATTGATAGCTTCTAATTATTATTTCAAATTATAACTTGGAGATCTGAACTTGTAATTGTCAAATACAGAACTTAAAATTGGTAGCTTCTAATTATTATTGCAAATTATAACTTGAAGATCCTAACTTGTAATTGTCAAATACAGAACTTCTAATTGTTAAATACAAATTATTAGTGCAAATTATAACTTGAAGATCTGACCTTGTAATTGTCAAATACAGAACTTAAAATTGATAGCTTCTAATTATTATTGCAAATTATAACTTGAAGATCTGAACGTGTACTAGTGAATTACAGAACTTAGATTTGTTAAATTCAAATTATTATTTCAAATTATAACTTGGAGATCTGAACTTGTAATTGTCAAATACAGAACTTCTAATTGATAGCTTCTAATTATTATTGTAAATTATAACTTGAAGATCTGAGCTTGTAATAGTGAATTACAGAACTTAGATTTGTTAAATTCAAATTATTATTTCAAATTATAACTTGAAGATCTGAACTAGTAATTGTCAAATACAGAACTTAAAATTGATAGCTTCTAATTATTATTGCAAATTATAACTTGAAGATCTGAACTTGTACTAGTGAATTACAGAACTTAGATTTGTTAAATTCAAATTATTATTTCAAATTATAACTTGGAGATCTGAACTTGTAATTGTCAAATACAGAACTTAAAATTGATAGCTTCTAATTATTATTGCAAATTATAACTTGAAGATCTGAACTTGTAATTGTCAAATACAGAACTTCTAATTGTTAAATACAAATTATTAGTGCAAATTATAACTTGAAGATCTGACCTTGTAATTGTCAAATACAGAACTTAAAATTGATAGCTTCTAATTATTATTGTAAATTATAACTTGAAGATCTGAACTTGTAATAGTGAATTACAGAACTTAGATTTGTTAAATTCAAATTATTATTTCAAATTATAACTTGAAGATCTGAACTAGTAATTGTCAAATACAGAACTTAAAATTGATAGCTTCTAATTATTATTGCAAATTATAACTTGAAGATCTGAACTTTTAATTGTCAAATACAGAACTTAAAATTGATAGCTTCTAATTATTATTGTAAATTATAACTTGAAGATCTGAACTTGTAATTGACAAATACAGAACTTAAAATTGAGAGCTTCTAATTATTATTGCAAATTATAACTTGAAGATCTGAACTTGTAATTGTCAAATACAGAACTTAAAATTGATAGCTTCTAATTATTATTTCAAATTATAACTTGAAGATCTGAACTTGTAATTGTCAAATACAGAACTTAAAATTGATAGCTTCTAATTATTATTGCAAATTATAACTTGAAGATCTGAACTTGTAATAGTCAAATACAGAACTTCTAATTGTTAAATACAAATTATTAGTGCAAATTATAACTTGAAGATCTGAACTAGTAATTGTCAAATACAGAACTTAAAATTGATAGCTTCTAATTATTATTGCAAATTATAACTAGAAGATCTGAACTTGTAATTGTCAAACACAGAACTTAAAATTGATAGCTTCTAATTATTATTTCAAATTATAACTTGAAGATCTTAACTTGTAATTGTCGAATACAGAACTTAAAATTGATAGCTTTTAATTATTATTGCAAATTATAACTTGAAGATCTGAACTTGTAATTGTCAAATACAGAACTTCTAATTGTTAAATACAAATTATTAGTGCAAATTATAACTTGAAGATCTGAACTTGTAATTGTCAAATACAGAACTTAAAATTGATAGCTTCTAATTATTATTTCAAATTATAACTTGGAGATCTGAACTTGTAATTGTCAAATACAGAACTTAAAATTGATAGCTTCTAATTATTATTGCAAATAATAATTTGAAGATCTCAACTTGTAATAGTCAAATACAGAACTTCTAATTGTTAAATACAAATTATTAGTGCAAATTATTACTTGAAGATCTGAACTAGTAATTGTCAAATACAGCACTTAAAATTGATAGCTTCTAATTATTATTGCAAATTATAACTTGAAGATCTGAACTTGTAATTGTCAAATACAGAACTTAAAATTGATAGCTTCTAATTATTATTTCAAATTATAACTTGGAGATCTGAACTTGTAATTGTCAAATACAGAACTTAAAATTGATAGCTTCTAATTATTATTGCAAATTATAACTTGAAGATCTGAACTTGTAATTGTCAAATACAGAACTTCTAATTGTTAAATACAAATTATTAGTGCAAATTATAACTTGAAGATTTGACCTTGTAATTGTCAAATACAGAACTTAAAATTGATAGCTTCTAATTATTATTGTAAATTATAACTTGAAGATCTGAACTTGTAATTGTCAAATACAGAACTTAAAATTGATAGCTTCTAATTATTATTGCAAATAATAACTTGAAGATCTGAACTTGTAATTGTCAAATACAGAACTTAAAATTGATAGCTTCTAATTATTATTGCAAATTATAATTTGAAGATCTGAACTTGTAATAGACAAATACGCAACTTAGCATTGTTAAATACAAATTGTGATTGCAAATTATAACTTGAAGATCTGAACCTGTAATAGGTAAATACAGAACTTCGAATGATTAAATTCAAACTAAGATTGCAAATAATAATTTGAAGATCTGAACTTGAAATTGTCAAATGCAGAACTTAAAATTGATAGCTTCTAATTATATTGCAAATAATAGTTTGAAGATCTGTACTTGTAATTGTCAAATACAGAACTTAAAATTGATAGCTTATAATTATAATTCAAATTATAACTTGAAGATCTGAACTTGTAATTGTCAAATACAGAACTTAAAATTAATACCTTCTAACTATTATTGCAAATAATAACTTGAAGATCTGAACTTGTAATTGTCAAATGCAGAAGTTAAAATTGATAGCTTCTAATTATTATTGCAAATAATAGTTTGAAGATCTGTACTTGTAATTGTCAAATACAGAACTTAAAATTGATAGCTTATAATTATAATTCAAATTATAACTTGAAGATCTGAACCTGTAATAGGTAAATACAGAACTTCGAATGATTAAATTCAAACTAAGATTGCAAATAATAATTTGAAGATCTGAACTTGTAATAGTCAAATACAGAACTTCTAATTGTTAAATACAAATTATTAGTGAAAATTATTACTTGAAGATCTGAACTAGTAATTGTCAAATACAGCACTTAAAATTGATAGCTTCTAATTATTATTGCAAATTATAACTTGAAGATCTGAACTTGTAATTGTCAAATACAGAACTTAAAATTGATAGCTTCTAATTATTATTTCAAATTATAACTTGGAGATCTGAACTTGTAATTGTCAAATACAGAACTTAAAATTGGTAGCTTCTAATTATTATTACAAATTATAACTTGAAGATCCTAACTTGTAATTGTCAAATACAGAACTTCTAATTGTTAAATACAAATTATTAGAGCAAATTATAACTTGAAGATCTGACCTTGTAATTGTCAAATACAGAACTTAAAATTGATAGCTTCTAATTATTATTGCAAATAATAACTTGAAGATGTGTACTTGTAATTGCCAAATACAGAACTTATAATTGATAGCTTATAATTATAGTTCAAATTATAACTTGAAGATCTGAACTTGTAATAGTCAAATACAGAACTTCGAATTGTTAAATACAAATTATTAGTGCAAATGATAACTTGAAGATCTGAACTTGTAATAGGTAAATACAGAACTTCTAATTGTTAAATTCAAATTATTAGTGCAAATTATAACTTGAAGATCTGAACTTGTAATTATCAAATACAGAACTTAAAATTGATAGCTTCTAATTATTATTTCAAATTATAACTTGAAGATCTGAACTTGTAATTGTCAAATACAGAACTTAAAATTAATAGCTTCTAATTATTATTGCAAATAATAACTTGAAGATCTGAACTTGTCATCAAATACAGAACTTAAAATTAATAGCTTCTAATTATTATTGCAAATAATAACTTGAAGATCTGAACTAGTAATTGTCAAATGCAGAACTTAAAATTGATAGCTTCTAATTATTATAGCAAATAATAGTTTGAAGATCTGTACTTGTAATTGTCAAATACAGAACTTAAAATTGATAGCTTAGAATTATAATTCAAACTATAACTTGAAGATCTGAACTTGTAATAGTCAAATACAGAACTTCGAATTGTTAAATACAAATTATTAGTGCAAATTATTAGTTGAAGATCTGAACCTGTAATAGGTAAATACAGAACTTCGAATGATTAAATTCAAACTAAGATTGCAAATAATAATTTGAAGATCTGAACTTGTAATAGTCAAATACAGAACTTCTAATTCTTAAATACAAATTATTAGTGTAAAATTATTACTTGAAGATCAGAACTAGTAATTGTCAAATACAGCACTTAAAATTGATAGCTTCTAATTATTATTGCAAATTATAACTTGAAGATCTGAACTTGTAATTGTCAAATACAGAACTTAAAATTGATAGCTTCTAATTATTATTTCAAATTATAACTTGGAGATCTGAACTTGTAATTGTCAAATACAGAACTTAAAATTGATAGCTTCTAATTATTATTGCAAATTATAACTTGAAGATCTCAACTTGTAATTGTCAAATACAGAACTTCTAATTGTTAAATACAAATTATTAGTGCAAATTATAACTTGAAGATCTGACCTTGTAATTGTCAAATACAGAACTTAAAATTGATAGCTTCTAATTATTATTGCAAATTATAACTTGAAGATCTGAACTTGTAATAGTCAAATACAGAACTTCTAATTGTTAAATACAAATTATTAGTGCAAATTATAACTTGAAGATCTGAACTAGTAATTGTCAAATACAGAACTTAAAATTGATAGCTTCTAATTATTATTGCAAATTATAACTTGAAGATCTGAACTTGTAATTGTCAAATACAGAACTTAAAATTGATAGCTTCTAATTATTATTTCAAATTATAACTTGAAGATCTTAACTTGTAATTGTCAAATACAGAACTTAAAATTGATAGCTTCTAATTATTATTGCAAATTATAACTTGAAGATCTGAACTTGTAATTGTCAAATACAGAACTTCTAATTGTTAAATACAAATTATTAGTGCAAATTATAACTTGAAGATCTGAACTTGTAATTGTCAAATACAGAACTTAAAATTGATAGATTCTATTTATTATTGTAAATTATAACTTGAAGATCTGAACTTGTAATAGTGCATTACAGAACTTAGATTTGTAAAATTCAAATTATTATTTCAAATTATAACTTGAAGATCTGCACTAGTAATTGTCAAATACAGAACTTCTAATTGTTAAATACAAATTATTAGTGCAAATTATTACTTGAAGATCTGAACTAGTAATTGTCAAATACAGAACTTAAAATTGATAGCTTCTAATTATTATTTCAAATTATAACTTGGAGATCTGAACTTGTAATTGTCAAATACAGAACTTACAATTGATAGCTTCTAATTATTATTGCAAATTATAACTTGAAGATCTGAACTTGTAATTGTCAAATACAGAACTTAAAATTGATAGCTTCTATATATTATTGCAAATTATAACTTGAAGATTTGAACGTGTAATTGTCAAATACAGAACTTCTAATTGTTAAATAGAAATTATTAGTGCAAATTATAACTTGAAGATCTGAACTTGTAATTTTCAAATACAGAACTTAAAATTGATAGCTTCTAATTATTATTGCAAATTATAACTTGAAGATCTGAACTTGTAATAGTGAATTACAAAACTTAGATTTGTTAAATTCAAATTATTATTTCAAATTATAACTTGAAGATCTGAACTAGTAATTGTCAAATACAGAATTTAAATTGATAGCTTATAATTATTATTGCAAATAATAATTTGAAGATCTGAACTTGTAATTGTCAAATACAGAACTTAAAATTGATAGCTTCTAATTATTATTTAAAATTATAACTTGGAGATCTGAACTTGTAATTGTCAAATACAGAACTTAAAATTGATAGCTTCTAATTATTATTGCAAATTATAACTTGAAGATCTGACCTTGTAATTGTCAAATACAGAACTTAAAATTGATAGCTTCTAATTATTATTGCCAATTATAACTTGAAGATCTGAACGTGTAATTGTCAAATACAGAACTTCTAATTGTTAAATACAAATTATTAGTGCAAATTATAACTTGAAGATCTGAACTTGTAATTATCAAATTCAGAACTTAAAATTGATAGCTTCTAATTATTATTTCAAATTATAACTTGAAGATCTGAACTTGTAATTGTCAAATACAGAACTTAAAATTAATAGCTTCTAATTATTATTGCAAATAATAACTTGAAGATCTGAACTTGTAATTGTCAAATGCAGAACTTAAAATTGCTAGCTTCTAATTATTATTGCAAATAATAGTTTGAAGATCTGTACTTGTAATTGTCAAATACAGAACTTAAAATTGATAGCTTATAATTATAATTCAAATTATAACTTGAAGATCTGAACTTGTAATTGTCAAATACAGAACTTAAAATTGATAGCTTCTAATTATTATTGTAAATAATAAGTTGAAGATCCGAACTTGTAATTGTCAAATGCAGAACTTAAAATTGATAGCTTCTAATTATTATTGCAAATAATAATTTGAAGATCTGTACTTGCAATTGTCAAATACAGAACTTAAAATTGATAGCTTATAATTATAATTCAAATTATAACTTGAAGATCTGAACTTGTAATAGACAAATACAGAACTTCGAATTGCTAAATACAAATTATTAGTGCAAATTATAACTTGAAGATCTGAACTTGTAATAGGTAAATACAGAACTTCGAATTGTTAAATTCAAACTAAGATTGCAAATAATAATTTGAAGATCTGAACTTGTAATAGTCAAATACAGAACTTAAAATTGATAGCTTCCAATTATTATTGTAAATTATAACTTGAAGATCTGAACTTGTAATAGTGAATTACAGAACTTAGATTTGTTAAATTCAAATTATTATTTCAAATTATAACTTGAAGATCTGAACTTGTAATTGTCAAATACAGAACTTAAAATTGATAGCTTCTAATTATTATTGCAAATAATAACTTGAAGATCTGTACTTGTAATTGCCAAATACAGAACTTAAAATTGATAGCTTATAATTTTAGTTCAAATTATAACTTGAAGATCTGAACTTGTAATAGTCAAATACAGAACTTCGAATTGTTAAATACAAATTATTAGTGCAAATTATAACTTGAAGATCTGAACTTGTAATAGGTAAATACAGAACTTCTAATTGTTAAATTCAAACTAAGATTGCAAATAATTATTTGAAGATCTGAACTTGTAATAGTCAAATACAGAACTTCTAATTGTTAAATACAAATTATTAGTGCAAATTATAACTTGAAGATCTGAACTTGTAATTGTCAAATACAGAACTTAAAATTGATAGCTTCTAATTATTATTGCAAATTATAACTTGAAGATCTGTACTTGTAATTGTCAAATACAGAACTTAATATTGATAGCTTCTAATTATTATTTCAAATTATAACTTGAAGATCTGAACTTGTAATTGTCAAATACAGAACTTAAAATTGATAGCTTCTAATTATTATTGCAAATTATAACTTGAAGATCTGAACTTGTAATTGTCAAATACAGAACTTAAAATTGATAGCTTCTAATTATAATTGTAAATTATAACTTGAAGATCTGAACTTGTAATTGTCAAATACAGAACTTAAAATTGATAGCTTCTAATTACTATTGCAAATAATAACTTGAAGATCTGAACTTGTAATTGTCAAATGCAGAACTTAAAATTGATAGCTTCTAATTATTATTGCAAATAATAATTTGAAGATCTGTACTTGCAATTGTCAAATACAGAACTTAAAATTGATAGCTTATAATTATAATTCAAATTATAACTTGAAGATCTGAACTTGTAATAGACAAATACAGAACTTCGAATTGCTAAATACAAATTATTAGTGCAAATTATAACTTGAAGATCTGAACTTGTAATAGGTAAATACAGAACTTCGAATTGTTAAATTCAAACTAAGATTGCAAATAATAATTTGAAGATCTGAACTTGTAATAGTCAAATACAGAACTTAAAATTGATAGCTTCTAATTATTATTGTAAATTATAATTTGAAGATCTGAACTTGTAATAGTGAATTACAGAACTTAGATTTGTTAAATTCAAATTATTATTTCAAATTATAACTTGAAGATCTGAACTTGTAATTGTCAAATACAGAACTTAAAATTGATAGCTTCTAATTATTATTGCAAATAATAACTTGAAGATCTGTACTTGTCATTGTCAAATACAGAACTTAAAATTGATAGCTTATAATTATAGTTCAAATTATAACTTGAAGATCTGAACTTGTAATAGACAACTACAGAACTTCGAATTGCTAAATACAAATTATTAGTGAAAATTATAACTTGAAGATCTGAACTTGTAATAGGTAAATACAGAACTTCGAATTGTTAAATTCAAACTAAGATTGCAAATAATAATTTGAAGATCTGAACTTGTAATAGTCAAATACAGAACTTAAAATTGATAGCTTCTAATTATTATTGTAAATTATAACTTGAACATCTGAACTTGTAATAGTGAATTACAGAACTTAGATTTGTTAAATTCAAATTATTATTTCAAATTATAACTTGAAGATCTGAACTTGTAATTGTCAAATACAGAACTTAAAATTGATAGCTTCTAATTATTATTGCAAATAATAACTTGAAGATCTGTACTTGTAATTGCCAAATACAGAACTTAAAATTGATAGCTTATAATTATAGTTCAAATTATAACTTGAAGATCTGAACTTGTAATAGTCAAATACAGAACTTCGAATTGTTAAATACTAATTATTAGTGCAAATTATAACTTGAAGATCTGAACTTGTAATAGGTAAATACAGAACTTCTAATTGTTAAATTCAAACTAAGATTGCAAATAATTATTTGAAGATCTGAACTTGTAATAGTCAAATACAGAATTTCTAATTGTTAAATACAAATTATTAGTGCAAATTATAACTTGTAGATCTGAACTTGTAATTGTCAAATACAGAACTTAAAATTGATAGCTTCTAATTATTATTGCAAATTATAACTTGAAGATCTGAACTTGTAATTGTCAAATGCAGAACTTAAAATTGATAGCTTCTAATTATTATTGCAAATAATAGTTTGAAGATCTGTACTTGTAATTGTCAAATACAGAACTTAAAATTGATAGCTTATAATTATAATTCAAATTATAACTTGAAGATCTGAACTTGTAATAGTCAAATACAGAACTTCGAATTGTTAAATACAAAGTATTAGTGCAAATTATTACTTGAAGATCTGAACCTGTAATAGGTAAATACAGAACTTCGAATGATTAAATTCAAACTAAGATTGCAAATAATAATTTGAAGATCTGAACTTGTAATAGTCAAATACAGAACTTCTAATTGTTAAATACAAATTATTAATGAAAATTATTACTCTGATCTGAACTAGTAATTGTCAAATACAGCACTTAAAATTGATAGCTTCTAATTATTATTTAAATTATAACTTGGAGATCTGAACTTGTAATTGTCAAATACAGAACTTAAAATTGGTAGCTTCTAATTATTATTGCAAATTATAACTTGAAGATCCTAACTTGTAATTGTCAAATACAGAACTTCCAATTGTTAAATACAAATTATTAGTGCAAATTATAACTTGGAGATCTGACCTTGTAATTGTCAAATACAAAACTTAAAATTGATAGCTTCTAATTATTATTGCAAATTATAACTTGAAGATCTGAACGTGTAATTGTCAAATACAGAACTTCTAATTGTTAAATACAAATTATTAGTGCAAATTATAACTTGAAGATCTGAACTTGTAATTATCAAATACAGAACTTAAAATTGATAGCTTCTAATTATTATTTCAAATTATAACTTGAAGATCTGAACTTGTAAATGTCAAATACAGAACTTAAAATTAATAGCTTCTAATTATTATTGCAAATAAGAACTTGAAGATCTGAACTAGTAATTGTCAAATGCAGAACTTAAAATTGATAGCTTGTAATTATTATTGCAAATAATAGTTTGAAGATCTGTACTTGTAATTGTCAAATACAGAACTTAAAATTGATAGCTTATAATTATAATTCAAACTATAACTTGAAGATCTGAACTTGTAATAGTCAAATACAGAACTTCGAATTGTTAAATACAAATTATTAGTGCAAATTATTAGTTGAAGATCTGAACCTGTAATAGGTAAATTCAGAACTTCGAATGATTAAATTCAAACTAAGATTGCAAATAATAATTTGAAGATCTGAACTTGTAATAGTCAAATACAGAACTTCTAATTGTTAAATACAAATTATTAGTGTAAAATTATTACTTGAAGATCAGAACTAGTAATTGTCAAATACAGCACTTAAAATTGATAGCTTCTAATTATTATTGCAAATTATAACTTGAAGATCTGAACTTGTAATTGTCAAATACAGAACTTAAGATTGATAGCTTCTAATTATTATTTCAAATTATAACTTGGAGATCTGAACTTGTAATTGTCAAATACAGAACTTAAAATTGATAGCTTCTAATTATTATTTCAAATTATAACTTGAAGATCTTAACTTGTAATTGTCAAATACAGAACTTAAAATTGATAGCTTCTAATTATTATTGCAAATTATAACTTGAAGATCTGAACTTGTAATTGTCAAATACAGAACTTCTAATAGTTAAATACAAATTATTAGTGCAAATTATAACTTGAAGATCTGAACTTGTAATTGTCAAATACAGAACTTAAAATTGATAGATTCTATTTATTATTGTAAATTATAACTTGAAGATCTGAACTTGTAATAGTGCATTAAAGAACTTAGATTTGTTAAATTCAAATTATTATTTCAAATTATAACTTGAAGATCTGCACTAGTAATTGTCAAATACAGAACTTCTAATTGTTAAATACAAATTATTATTGCAAATTATTACTTGAAGTTCTGAACTAGTAATTGTCAAATACAGCACTTAAAATTGATAGCTTCTAATTATTAGTGCAAATTATAACTTGAAGATCTGAACTTGTAATTGTCAAATACAGAACTTAAAATTGATAGCTTCTAATTATTATTGCAAATAATAACTTGAAGATCTGTACTTGTCATTGTCAAATACAGAACTTAAAATTGATAGCTTATAATTATAGTTCAAATTATAACTTGAAGATCTGAACTTGTAATAGACAAATACAGAACTTCGAATTGCTAAATACAAATTATTAGTGAAAATTATAACTTGAAGATCTGAACTTGTAATAGGTAAATACAGAACTTCGAATTGTTAAATTCAAACTAAGATTGCAAATAATAATTTGAAGATCTGAACTTGTAATAGTCAAATACAGAACTTAAAATTGATAGCTTCTAATTATTATTGTAAATTATAACTTGAACATCTGAACTCGTAATAGTGAATTACAGAACTTAGATTTGTTAAATTCAAATTATTATTTCAAATTATAACTTGAAGATCTGAACTTGTAATAGTCAAATACAGAACTTCCAATTGTTATATACTAATTATTAGTGCAAATTATAACTTGAAGATCTGAACTTGTAATAGGTAAATACAGAACTTCTAATTGTTAAATTCAAACTAAGATTGCAAATAATTATTTGAAGATCTGAACTTGTAATAGTCAAATACAGAATTTCTAATTGTTAAATACAAATTATTAGTGCAAATTATAACTTGTAGATCTGAACTTGTAATTGTCAAATACAGAACTTAAAATTGATAGCTTCTAATTATTATTGAAAATTATAACTTGAAGATCTGAACTTGTAATTGTCAAATGCAGAACTTAAAATTGATAGCTTCTAATTATTATTGCAAATAATAGTTTGAAGATCTGTACTTGTAATTGTCAAATACAGAACTTAAAATTGATAGCTCATAATTATAATTCAAATTATAACTTGAAGATCTGAACTTGTAATAGTCAAATACAGAACTTCGAATTGTTAAATACAAAGTATTAGTGCAAATTATTACTTGAAGATCTGAACCTGTAATAGGTAAATACAGAACTTCGAATGATTAAATTCAAACTAAGATTGCAAATAATAATTTGAAGATCTGAACTTGTAATAGTCAAATACAGAACTTCTAATTGTTAAATACAAATTATTAGTGAAAATTATTACTTTGATCTGAACTAGTAATTGTCAAATACAGCACTTAAAATTGATAGCTTCTAATTATTATTTAAATTATAACTTGGAGATCTGAACTTGTAATTGTCAAATACAGAACTTAAAATTGGTAGCTTCTAATTATTATTGCAAATTATAACTTGAAGATCCTAACTTGTAATTGTCAAATACAGAACTTCCAATTGTTAAATACAAATTATTAGTGCAAATTATAACTTGAAGATCTGACCTTGTAATTGTCAAATACAGAACTTAAAATTGATAGCTTCTAATTATTATTGCAAATTATAACTTGAAGATCTGAACGTGTAATTGTCAAATACAGAACTTCTAATTGTTAAATACAAATTATTAGTGCAAATTATAACTTGAAGATCTGAACTTGTAATTATCAAATACAGAACTTAAAATTGATAGCTTCTAATTATTATTTCAAATTATAACTTGCAGATCTGAACTTGTAATTGTCAAATACAGAACTTAAAATTAATAGCTTCTAATTATTATTGCAAATAATAACTTGAAGATCTGAACTAGTAATTGTCAAATGCAGAACTTAAAATTGATAGCTTGTAATTATTATTGCAAATAATAGTTTGAAGATCTGTACTTGTAATTGTCAAATACAGAACTTAAAATTGATAGCTTATAATTATAATTCAAACTATAACTTGAAGATCTGAACTTGTAATAGTCAAATACAGAACTTCGAATTGTTAAATACAAATTATTAGTGCAAATTATTAGTTGAAGATCTGAACCTGTAATAGGTAAATACAGAACTTCGAATGATTAAATTCAAACTAAGATTGCAAATAATAATTTGAAGATCTGAACTTGTAATAGTCAAATACAGAACTTCTAATTGTTAAATACAAATTATTAGTGTAAAATTATTACTTGAAGATCAGAACTAGTAATTGTCAAATACAGCACTTAAAATTGATAGCTTCTAATTATTATTGCAAATTATAACTTGAAGATCTGAACTTGTAATTGTCAAATACAGAACTTAAGATTGATAGCTTCTAATTATTATTTCAAATTATAACTTGGAGATCTGAACTTGTAATTGTCAAATACAGAACTTAAAATTGATAGCTTCTAATTATTATTGCAAATTATAACTTGAAGATCTGAACTTGTAATTGTCAAATACAGAACTTCTAATTGTTAAATACAAATTATTAGTGCAAATTATAACTTGAAGATCTGACCTTGTAATTGTCAAATACAGAACTTAAAATTGATAGCTTCTAATTATTATTGCAAATTATAACTTGAAGATCTGAACTTGTAATAGTCAAATACAGAACTTCTAATTGTTAAATACAAATTATTAGTGCAAATTATAACTTGAAGATCTGAACTAGTAATTGTCAAATAAAGAACTTAAAATTGATAGCTTCTAATTATTATTGCAAATTATAACTTGAAGATCTGAACTTGTAATTGTCAAATACAGAACTTAAAATTGATAGCTTCTAATTATTATTTCAAATTATAACTTGAAGATCTTAACTTGTAATTGTCAAATACAGAACTTAAAATTGATAGCTTCTAATTATTATTGCAAATTATAACTTGAAGATCTGAACTTGTAATTGTCAAATACAGAACTTCTAATTGTTAAATACAAATTATTAGTGCAAATTATAACTTGAAGATCTGAACTTGTAATTGTCAGATACAGAACTTAAAATTGATAGATTCTATTTATTATTGTAAATTATAACTTGAAGATCTGAACTTGTAATAGTGCATTACAGAACTTAGATTTGTTAAATTCAAATTATTATTTCAAATTATAACTTGAAGATCTGCACTAGTAATTGTCAAATACAGAACTTCTAATTGTTAAATACAAATTATTAGTGCAAATTATTACTTGAAGATCTGAACTAGTAATTGTCAAATACAGCACTTAAAATTGATAGCTTCTAATTATTATTGCAAATTATAACTTGAAGATCTGAACTTGTAATTGTCAAATGCAGAACTTAAAATTGATAGCTTCTAATTATTATTGCAAATAATAGTTTGAAGATCTGTACTTGTAATTGTCAAATACAGAACTTAAAATTGATAGCTTATAATTATAATTCAAATTATAACTTGAAGATCTGAACTTGTAATAGTCAAATACAGAACTTCGAATTGTTAAATACAAAGTATTAGTGCAAATTATTACTTGAAGATCTGAACCTGTAATAGGTAAATACAGAACTTCGAATGATTAAATTCAAACTAAGATTGCAAATAATAATTTGAAGATCTGAACTTGTAATAGTCAAATACAGAACTTCTAATTGTTAAATACAAATTATTAGTGAAAATTATTACTTTGATCTGAACTAGTAATTGTCAAATACAGCACTTAAAATTGATAGCTTCTAATTATTATTTAAATTATAACTTGGAGATCTGAACTTGTAATTGTCAAATACAGAACTTAAAATTGGTAGCTTCTAATTATTATTGCAAATTATAACTTGAAGATCCTAACTTGTAATTGTCAAATACAGAACTTCCAATTGTTAAATACAAATTATTAGTGCAAATTATAACTTGAAGATCTGACCTTGTAATTGTCAAATACAGAACTTAAAATTGATAGCTTCTAATTATTATTGCAAATTATAACTTGAAGATCTGAACGTGTAATTGTCAAATACAGAACTTCTAATTGTTAAATACAAATTATTAGTGCAAATTATAACTTGAAGATCTGAACTTGTAATTATCAAATACAGAACTTAAAATTGATAGCTTCTAATTATTATTGCAAATTATAACTTGAAGATCTGAACTTGTAATAGTCAAATACAGAACTTCTAATTGTTAAATACAAATTATTAGTGTAAAATTATTACTTGAAGATCAGAACTAGTAATTGTCAAATACAGCACTTAAAATTGATAGCTTCTAATTATTATTGCAAATTATAACTTGAAGATCTGAACTTGTAATTGTCAAATACAGAACTTAAGATTGATAGCTTCTAATTATTATTTCAAATTATAACTTGGAGATCTGAACTTGTAATTGTCAAATACAGAACTTAAAATTGATAGCTTCTAATTATTATTGCAAATTATAACTTGAAGATCTGAACTTGTAATTGTCAAATACAGAACTTCTAATTGTTAAATACAAATTATTAGTGCAAATTATAACTAGAAGATCTGACCTTGTAATTGTCAAATACAGAACTTAAAATTGATAGCTTCTAATTATTATTGCAAATTATAACTTGAAGATCTGAACTTGTAATAGTCAAATACAGAACTTCTAATTGTTAAATACAAATTATTAGTGCAAATTATAACTTGAAGATCTGAACTAGTAATTGTCAAATAAAGAACTTAAAATTGATAGCTTCTAATTATTATAGCAAATTATAACTTGAAGATCTGAACTTGTAATTGTCAAATACAGAACTTAAAATTGATAGCTTCTAATTATTATTTCAAATTATAACTTGAAGATCTTAACTTGTAATTGTCAAATACAGAACTTAAAATTGATAGCTTCTAATTATTATTGCAAATTATAACTTGAAGATCTGAACTTGAAATTGTCAAATACAGAACTTCTAATTGTTAAATACAAATTATTAGTGCAAATTATAACTTGAAGATCTGAACTTGTAATTGTCAAATACAGAACTTAAAATTGATAGATTCTATTTATTATTGTAAATTATAACTTGAAGATCTGAACTTGTAATAGTGCATTACAGAACTTAGATTTGTTAAATTCAAATTATTATTTCAAATTATAACTTGAAGATCTGCACTAGTAATTGTCAAATACAGAACTTCTAATTGTTAAATACAAATTATTAGTGCAAATTATTACTTGAAGATCTGAACTAGTAATTGTCAAATACAGCACTTAAAATTGATAGCTTCTAATTATAAGTGCAAATTATAACTTGAAGATCTGAACTAGTAATTGTCAAATGCAGAACTTAAAATTGATAGCTTGTAATTATTATTGCAAATAATAGTTTGAAGATCTGTACTTGTAATTGTCAAATACAGAACTTACAATTGATAGCTTATAATTATAATTCAAACTATAACTTGAAGATCTGAACTTGTAATAGTCAAATACAGAACTTCGAATTGTTAAATAAAAATTATTAGTGCAAATTATTAGTTGAAGATCTGAACCTGTAATAGGTAAATACAGAACTTCGAATGATTAAATTCAAACTAAGATTGCAAATAATAATTTGAAGATCTGAACTTGTAATAGTCAAATACAGAACTTCTAATTGTTAAATACAAATTATTAGTGTAAAATTATTACTTGAAGATCAGAACTAGTAATTGTCAAATACAGCACTTAAAATTGATAGCTTCTAATTATTATTGCAAATTATAACTTGAAGATCTGAACTTGTAATTGTCAAATACAGAACTTAAGATTGATAGCTTCTAATTATTATTTCAAATTATAACTTGGAGATCTGAACTTGTAATTGTCAAATACAGAACTTAAAATTGATAGCTTCTAATTATTATTGCAAATTATAACTTGAAGATCTGAACTTGTAATTGTCAAATACAGAACTTCTAATTGTTAAATACAAATTATTAGTGCAAATTATAACTAGAAGATCTGACCTTGTAATTGTCAAATACAGAACTTAAAATTGATAGCTTCTAATTATTATTGCAAATTATAACTTGAAGATCTGAACTTGTAATAGTCAAATACAGAACTTCTAATTGTTAAATACAAATTATTAGTGCAAATTATAACTTGAAGATCTGAACTAGTAATTGTCAAATAAAGAACTTAAAATTGATAGCTTCTAATTATTATAGCAAATTATAACTTGAAGATCTGAACTTGTAATTGTCAAATACAGAACTTAAAATTGATAGCTTCTAATTATTATTTCAAATTATAACTTGAAGATCTTAACTTGTAATTGTCAAATACAGAACTTAAAATTGATAGCTTCTAATTATTATTGCAAATTATAACTTGAAGATCTGAACTTGTAATTGTCAAATACAGAACTTCTAATTGTTAAATACAAATTATTAGTGCAAATTATAACTTGAAGATCTGAACTTGTAATTGTCAAATACAGAACTTAAAATTGATAGATTCTATTTATTATTGTAAATTATAACTTGAAGATCTGAACTTGTAATAGTGCATTACAGAACTTAGATTTGTTAAATTCAAATTATTATTTCAAATTATAACTTGAAGATCTGCACTAGTAATTGTCAAATACAGAACTTCTAATTGTTAAATACAAATTATTAGTGCAAATTATTACTTGAAGATCTGAACTAGTAATTGTCAAATACAGCACTTAAAATTGATAGCTTCTAATTATAAGTGCAAATTATAACTTGAAGATCTGAACTAGTAATTGTCAAATGCAGAACTTAAAATTGATAGCTTCTAATTATTATTGCAAATAATAGTTTGAAGATCTGTACTTGTAATTGTCAAATACAGAACTTAAAATTGATAGCTTATAATTATAATTCAAACTATAACTTGAAGATCTGAACTTGTAATAGTCAAATACAGAACTTCGAATTGTTAAATACAAATTATTAGTGCAAATTATTAGTTGAAGATCTGAACCTGTAATAGGTAAATACAGAACTTCGAATGATTAAATTCAAACTAAGATTGCAAATAATAATTTGAAGATCTGAACTTGTAATAGTCAAATACAGAACTTCTAATTGTTAAATACAAATTATTAGTGTAAATTTATTACTTGAAGATCAGAACTAGTAATTGTCAAATACAGCACTTAAAATTGATAGCTTCTAATTATTATTGCAAATTATAACTTGAAGATCTGAACTTGTAATTGTCAAATACAGAACTTAAAATTGATAGCTTCTAATTATTATTTCAAATTATAACTTGGAGATCTGAACTTGTAATTGTCAAATACAGAACTTAAAATTGATAGCTTCTAATTATTATTGCAAATTATAACTTGAAGATCTGAACTTGTAATTGTCAAATACAGAACTTCTAATTGTTAAATACAAATTATTAGTGCAAATTATAACTTGAAGATCTGACCTTGTAATTGTCAAATACAGAACTTAAAATTGATAGCTTACAATTATTATTGCAAATTATAACTTGAAGATCTGAACTTGTAATAGTCAAATACAGAACTTCTAATTGTTAAATTCAAATTATTAGTGCAAATTATAACTTGAAGATCTGAACTAGTAATTGTCAAATACAGAACTTAAAATTGATAGCTTCTAATTATTATTGCAAATTATAACTTGAAGATCTGAACTTGTAATTGTCAAATACAGAACTTAAAATTGATAGCTTCTAATTATTATTTCAAATTATAACTTGAAGATCTTAACTTGTAATTGTCAAATACAGAACTTAAAATTGATAGCTTCTAATTATTATTGCAAATTATAACTTGAAGATCTGAACTTGTAATTGTCAAATACAGAACTTCTAATTGTTAAATACAAATTATTAGTGCAAATTATAACTTGAAGATCTGAACTTGTAATTGTCAAATACAGAACTTAAAATTGATAGATTCTATTTATTATTGTAAATTATAACTTGAAGATCTGAACTTGTAATAGTGCATTACAGAACTTAGATTTGTTAAATTCAAATTATTATTTCAAATTATAACTTGAAGATCTGCACTAGTAATTGTCAAATACAAAACTTCTAATTGTTAAATACAAATTATTAGTGCAAATTATTACTTGAAGATCTGAACTAGTAATTGTCAAATACAGCACTTAAAATTGATAGCTTCTAATTATTAGTGCAAATTATAACTTGAAGATCTGAACGTGTAATTGTCAAATACAGAACTTCTAATTGTTAAATACAAATTATTAGTGCAAATTATAACTTGAAGATCTGAACTTGTAATTTTCAAATACAGAACTTAAAATTGATAGCTTCTAATTATTATTTCAAATTATAACTTGAAGATCTGAACTTGTAATTGTCAAATACAGAACTTAAAATTAATAGCTTCTAATTATTATTGCAAATAATAACTTGAAGATCTGAACTAGTAATTGTCAAATGTAGAACTTAAAATTGATAGCTTCTAATTATTATTGCAAATAATAGTTTGAAGATCTGTACTTGTAATTGTCAAATACAGAACTTAAAATTGAAAGCTTATAATTATAATTCAAACTATAACTTGCAGATCTGAACTTGTAATAGTCAAATACAGAACTTCTAATTGTTAAATACAAATTATTAGTGCAAATTATAACTTGAAGATCTGAACTTGTAATTGTCAAATACAGAACTTAAAATTGATAGCTTCTAATTATTATTGCAAATTATAACTTGAAGATCTGAACTTGTAATAGTGAATTACAAAACTTAGATTTGTTAAATTCAAATTATTATTTCAAATTATAACTTGAAGATCTGAACTAGTAATTGTCAAATACAGAATTTAAATTGATAGCTTATAATTATAATTGCAAATAATAATTTGAAGATCTGAACTTGTAATTGTCAAATACAGAACTTAAAATTGATAGCTTCTAATTATTATTTAAAATTATAACTTGGAGATCTGAACTTGTAATTGTCAAATACAGAACTTAAAATTGATAGCTTCTAATTATTATTGCAAATTATAACTTGAAGATCTGAACTTGTAATTGTCAAATACAGAACTTCAAATTGTTAAATACAAATTATTAGTGCAAATTATAACTTGAAGATCTGACCTTGTAATTGTCAAATACAGAACTTAAAATTGATAGCTTCTAATTATTATTGCCAATTATAACTTGAAGATCTGAACGTGTAATTGTCAAATACAGAATTTCTAATTGTTAAATACAAATTATTAGTGCAAATTATAACTTGAAGATCTGAACTAGTAATTATCAAATACAGAACTTAAAATTGATAGCTTCTAATTATTATTTCAAATTATAACTTGAAGATCTGAACTTGTAATTGTCAAATACAGAACTTAAAATTAATAGCTTCTAATTATTATTTCAAATAATAACTTGAAGATCTGAACTTGTAATTGTCAAATGCAGAACTTAAAATTGATAGCTTCTAATTATTATTGCAAATAATAGTTTGAAGATCTGTACTTGTAATTGTCAAATACAGAACTTAAAATTGATAGCTTATAATTATAATTCAAATTATAACTTGAAGATCTGAACTTGTAATTGTCAAATACAGAACTTAAAATTGATAGCTTCTAATTATTATTGCAAATAATAAGTTGAAGATCTGAACTTGTAATTGTCAAATGCAGAACTTAAAATTGATAGCTTCTAATTATTATTGCAAATAATAATTTGAAGATCTGTACTTGCAATTGTCAAATACAGAACTTAAAATTGATAGCTTATAATTATAATTCAAATTATAACTTGAAGATCTGAACTTGTAATAGACAAATACAGAACCTCGAATCGCTAAATACAAATTATTAGTGCAAATTATAACTTGAAGATCTGAACTTGTAATAGGTAAATACAGAACTTCGAATTGTTAAATTCAAACTAAGATTGCAAATAATAATTTGAAGATCTGAACTTGTAATAGTCAAATACAGAACTTAAAATTGATAGCTTCCAATTATTATTGTAAATTATAACTTGAAGATCTGAACTTGTAATAGTGAATTACAGAACTTAGATTTGTTAAATTCAAATTATTATTTCAAATTATAACTTGAAGATCTGAACTTGTAATTGTCAAATACAGAACTTAAAATTGATAGCTTCTAATTATTATTGCAAATAATAACTTGAAGATCTGTACTTGTAATTGCCAAATACAGAACTTAAAATTGATAGCTTATAATTATAGTTCAAATTATAACTTGAAGATCTGAACTTGTAATAGTCAAATACAGAACTTCGAATTGTTAAATACAAATTATTAGTGCAAATTATAACTTGAAGATCTGAACTTGTAATAGGTAAATACAGAACTTCTAATTGTTAAATTCAAACTAAGATTGCAAATAATTATTTGAAGATCTGAACTTGTAATAGTCAAATACAGAACTTCTAATTGTTAAATACAAATTATTAGTGCAAATTATAACTTGAAGATCTGAACTTGTAATTGTCAAATACAGAACTTAAAATTGATAGCTTCTAATTATTATTGCAAATTATAACTTGAAGATCTGAACTTGTAATAGTGAATTACAAAACTTAGATTTGTTAAATTCAAATTATTATTTCAAATAATAACTTGAAGATCTGAACTAGTAATTGTCAAATAGAGAATTTAAATTGATAGCTTATAATTATTATTGCAAATAATAATTTGAAGATCTGAACTTGTAATTGTCAAATACAGAACTTAAAATTGATAGCTTCTAATTATTATTTAAGGATGTATAGGAGATACAATCGGAGACAAAAGTATGTGAAATTGAAATATCACGAATATTTACCTTTTGTGTGTTTTTAAGACACTTTTTGAATGTCATAATGATAATCAAAGTTATAAAATGTATGGTAAATAGCTTTTTTCTTTTAAAATCGCAGTATTTTACTGAAATTACAAAAATTTTATTTATACCAAGAAAAATTTTCGAGTGACTGTACCTCGCAGTCTAACCTCACAAAATAAAAGAAATTTTAATAAAAATTGATAATTGTTATTGCAAGATGGATAAAAACCTAGGGAATTATGATATTTATAACACCCCTAAATTTTAAACATATTAAGGCCCTCTTAACGTCGCTATCTATTAAAAACTAATGAGCATAGCAAAAATTGTTTGGAGTTATAATTAATTTCTCAGGAACGGTGTAGTAAACTGTTAAAAAATTTTGCTAATACTTTCCTCTATTTACCAACAATAACTATAAAAAGATTGGAAAAAATCAGACCTTTTTTTCGGTTTGTTTTAAGCTATTTTATTCGATAAAATGTTGTTTTTCTTATGAAAAATAAAATGAGTTTTACTTTACAAGCTTTCCTTAAGATTTTACTTAAAATTTTTTTAAGAAAAGTATTTTACTCTTTACACCTTGTGGTTTTCCCTAATAGCCGACTTCCGAGGAAGACCATACATGTGATTTTAACGAATCTTAAGAAAATAAGAAGTGTTAAATTAAAACTGCAAGAACTACTAAACGGTGTAGAGAATTGATTTGATAAATTTTTTTTCTAGACCACAAAGTCACTGAGGACATGAGTACCAATTTTCATCGATCTCAGACCTTTTTTAATTTTATTTATTTGTCTCCTATACATCCTTAAAATTATAACTTGTAGATCTGAACTTGTAATTGTCAAATACAGAACTTAAAATTGATAGCTTATAATTATTATTGCAAATTATAACTTGAAGATCTGAACTTGTAATTGTCAAATACAGAACTTCAAATTGTTAAATACAAATTATTAGTGCAAATTATAACTTGAAGATCTGACCTTGTAATTGTCAAATACAGAACTTAAAATTGATAGCTTCTAATTATTATTGCAAATTATAACTTGAAGATCTGAACGTGTAATTGTCAAATACAGAACTTCTAATTGTTAAATACAAATTATTAGTGCAAATTATAACTTGAAGATCTGAACTTGTAATTATCAAATACAGAACTTAAAATTGATAGCTTCTAATTATTATTTCAAATTATAACTTGAAGATCTGAACTTGTAATTGTCAAATACAGAACTTAAAATTAATAGCTACTAATTATTATTGCAAATAATAACTTGAAGATCTGAACTTGTAATTGTCAAATGCAGAACTTAAAATTGATAGCTTCTAATTATTATTGCAAATAATAGTTTGAAGATCTGTACTTGTAATTGTCAAATACAGAACTTAAAATTGATAGCTTATAATTATAATTCAAATTATAACTTGAAGATCTGAACTTGTAATAGTCAAATACAGAACTTCGAATTGTTAAATACAAAGTATTAGTGCAAATTATTACTTGAAGATCTGAACCTGTAATAGGTAAATACAGAACTTCGAATGATTAAATTCAAACTAAGATTGCAAATAATAATTTGAAGATCTGAACTTGTAATAGTCAAATACAGAACTTCTAATTGTTAAATACAAATTATTAGTGTAAATTATTACTTGAAGATCTGAACTAGTAATTGTCAAATACAGCACTTAAAATTGATAGCTTCTAATTATTATTGCAAATTATAACTTGAAGATCTGAACTTGTAATTGTCAAATACAGAACTTAAAATTGATAGCTTCTAATTATTATTTCAAATTATAACTTGGAGATCTGAACTTGTGATTGTCAAATACAGAACTTAAAATTGGTAGCTTCTAATTATTATTGCAAATTATAACTTGAAGATCCTAACTTGTAATTGTCAAATACAGAACTTCTAATTGTTAAATACAAATTATTAGTGCAAATTATAACTTGAAGATCTGACCTTGTAATTGTCAAATACAGAACTTAAAATTGATAGCTTCTAATTATTATTGCAAATTATAACTTGAAGATCTGAACGTGTAATTGTCAAATACAGAACTTCTAATTGTTAAATACAAATTATTAGTGCAAATTATAACTTGAAGATCAGAACTTGTAATTATCAAATACAGAACTTAAAATTGATAGCTTCTAATTATTATTTCAAATTATAACTTGAAGATCTGAACTTGTAATTGTCAAATACAGAACTTAAAATTAATAGCTTCTAATTATTATTGCAAATAATAACTTGAAGATCTGAACTAGTAATTGTCAAATGCAGAACTTAAAATTGATAGCTTCTAATTATTATTGCAAATAATAACTTGAAGATCTGAACTTGTAATTGTCAAATACAGAACTTAAAATTGATAGCTTCTAATTATTATTGCAAATAATAACTTGAAGATCTGTACTTGTAATTGCCAAATACAGAACTTAAAATTGATAGCTTATAATTATAGTTCAAATTATAACTTGAAGATCTGAACTTGTAATAGTGAATTACAAAACTTAGATTTGTTAAATTCAAATTATTATTTCAAATTATAACTTGAAGATCTGAACTAGTAATTGTCAAATACAGAATTTAAATTGATAGCTTATAATTATTATTGCAAATAATAATTTGAAGATCTGAACTTGTAATAGTCAAATACAGAACTTAAAATTGATAGCTTCTAATTATTATTTAAAATTATAACTTGGAGATCTGAACTTGTAATTGTCAAATACAGAACTTAAAGTTGATAGCTTCTAATTATTATTGCAAATTATAACTTGAAGATCTGAACTTGTAATTGACAAATACAGAACTTAAAATTGATAGCTTCTAATTATTATTGCAAATTATAATTTGAAGATCTGAACTTGTAATAGACAAATACGCAACTTAGCATTGTTAAATACAAATTGTGATTGCAAATTATAACTTGAAGATCTGAACCTGTAATAGGTAAATACAGAACTACGAATTGTTAAATTCAAACTAAGATTGCATATAATAATTCGAAGATCTGAACTTGTAATAGTCAAATACAGAACTTCTAATTGTTAAATACAAATTATTAGTGCAAATTATAACTTGAAGATCTGAACTAGTAATTGTCAAATACAGAACTTAAAATTGATAGCTTCTAATTATTATTGCAAATTATAACTTGAGGATCTGTACTTGTAATTGTCAAATACAGAACTTAAAATTGATAGCTTCTAATTATTATTTCAAATTATAACTTGAAAATCTGAACTTGTAATTGTCAAATACAGAACTTACAATTGATAGCTTCTAATTATTATTGCAAATTATAACTTGAAGATCTGAACTTGTAATTGTCAAATACAGAACTTAAAATTGATAGCTTCTAATTATAATTGTAAATTATAACTTGAAGATCTGAACTTGTAATTGTCAAATACAGAACTTAAAATTGATAGCTTTTAATTATTATTGCAAATAATAACTTGAAGATCTGAACTTGTAATTGTCAAATGCAGAACTTAAAATTGATAGCTTCTAATTATTATTGCAAATAATAATTTGAAGATCTGTACTTGCAATTGTCAAATACAGAACTTAAAATTGATAGCTTATAATTATAATTCAAATTATAACTTGAAGATCTGAACTTGTAATAGACAAATACAGAACTTCGAATTGCTAAATACAAATTATTAGTGCAAATTATAACTTGAAGATCTGAACTTGTAATAGGTAAATACAGAACTTCTAATTGTTAAATTCAAATTATTATTTCAAATTATAACTTGAAGATCTGAACTAGTAATTGTCAAATACAGAATTTAAATTGATAGCTTATAAATATTATTGCAAATAATAATTTGAAGATCTGAACTTGTAATAGTCAAATACAGAACTTCTAATTGTTAAATACAAATTATTAGTGCAAATTATAACTTGAAGATCTGAACTAGTAATTGTCAAATACAGAAATTAAAATTGATAGCTTCTAGTTATTATTGCAAATTATAACTTGAAGATCTGAACTTGTAATAGTCAAATACAGAACTTCTAATTGTTAAATACAAATTATTAGTGCAAATTATTACGTGAAGATCTGAACTAGTAATGGTCAAATACAGCACTTAAAATTGATAGCTTCTAATTATTATTGCAAATTATAACTTGAAGATCTTAACTTGTAATTGTCAAATACAGAACTTAAAATTGATAGCTTCTTATTATTATTTCAAATTATAACTTGGAGATCTGAACTTGTAATTGTCAAATACAGAACTTAAAATTGATAACTTCTAATTATTATTGCAAATAATAACTTGAAGATCTGAACTTGTAATTGTCAAATGCAGAACTTAAAATTGATAGCTTCTAATTATTGTTGCAAATAATAATTTGAAGATCTGTACTTGCAATTGTCAAATACAGAACTTAAAATTGATAGCTTATAATTATAATTCAAATTATAACTTGAAGATCTGAACTTGTAATAGACAAATACAGAACTTCGAATTGCTAAATACAAATTATTAGTGCAAATTATAACTTGAAGATCTGAGCTTGTAATAGGTAAATACAGAACGTCGAATTGTTAAATTCAAACTAAGATTGCAAATAATAATTTGAAGATCTGAACTTGTAATAGTCAAATACAGAACTTAAAATTGATAGCTTCTAATTATTATTGTAAATTATAACTTGAAGATCTGAACTTGTAATAGTGAATTACAGAACTTAGATTTGTTAAATTCAAATTATTATTTCAAATTATAACTTGAAGATCTGAACTTGTAATTGTCAAATACAGAACTTAAAATTGATAGCTTCTAATTATTATTGCAAATAATAACTTGAAGATCTGTACTTGTAATTGCCAAATACAGAACTTAAAATTGATAGCTTATAATTATAGTTCAAATTATAACTTGAAGATCTGAACTTGTAATAGTCAAATACAGAACTTCGAATTGTTAAATACAAATTATTAGTGCAAATTATAACTTGAAGATCTGAACTTGTAATAGGTAAATACAGAACTTCTAATTGTTAAATTCAAACTAAGATTGCAAATAATTATTTGAAGATCTGAACTTGTAATAGTCAAATACAGAACTTCTAATTGTTAAATACAAATTATTAGTGCAAATTATAACTTGAAGATCTGAACTTGTAATTGTCAAATACAGAACTTAAAATTGATAGCTTCTAATTATTATTGCAAATTATAACTTGAAGATCTGAACTTGTAATAGTGAATTACAAAACTTAGATTTGTTATATTCAAATTATTATTTCAAATTATAACTTGAAGATCTGAACTAGTAATTGTCAAATACAGAATTTAAATTGATAGCTTATAATTATTATTGCAAATAATAATTTGAAGATCTGAACTTGTAATTGTCAAATACAGAACTTAAAATTGATAGCTTCTAATTATTATTTAAAATTATAACTTGGAGATCTGAACTTGTAATTGTCAAATACAGAACTTAAAATTGATAGCTTCTAATTATTATTGCAAATTATAACTTGAAGATCTGAACTTGTAATTGTCAAATACAGAACTTCAAATTGTTAAATACAAATTATTAGTGCAAATTATAACTTGAAGATCTGACCTTGTAATTGTCAAATACAGAACTTAAAATTGATAGCTTCTAATTATTATTGCAAATTATAACTTGAAGATCTGAACGTGTAATTGTCAAATACAGAACTTCTAATTGTTAAATTCAAATTATTAGTGCAAATTATAACTTGAAGATCTGAACTTGTAATTGTCAAATACAGAACTTAAAATTAATAGCTTCTAATTATTATTGCAAATAAAAACTTGAAGATCTGAAGTTGTAATTGTCAAATGCAGAACTTAAAATTGATAGCTTCTAATTATTATTGCAAATAATAGTTTGAAGATCTGTACTTGTAATTGTCAAATACAGAACTTAAAATTGATAGCTTATAATTATAATTCAAATTATAACTTGAAGATCTGAACTTGTAATTGTCAAATGCAGAACTTAAAATTGATAGCTTCTAATTATTATTGCAAATAATAGTTTGAAGATCTGTACTTGTAATTGTCAAATACAGAACTTAAAATTGATAGCTTATAATTATAATTCAAATTATAACTTGAAGATCTGAACTTGTAATTGTCAAATGCAGAACTTAAAATTGATAGCTACTAATTATTATTGCAAATAATAGTTTGAAGATCTGTACTTGTAATTGTCAAATACAGAACTTAAAATTGATAGCTTATAATTATAATTCAAATTATAACTTGAAGATCTGAACTTGTAATAGGTAAATACAGAACTTCGAATTGTTAAATTCAAACTAAGATTGCAAATAATAATTTGAAGATCTGAACTTGTAATAGTCAAATACAGAACTTAAAATTGATAGCTTCTAATTATTATTGTAAATTATAACTTGAAGATCTGAACTTGTAATAGTGAATTACAGAACTTAGATTTGTTAAATTCAAATTATTATTTCAAATTATAACTTGAAGATCTGAACTTGTAATTGTCAAATACAGAACTTAAAATTGATAGCTTCTAATTATTATTGCAAATAATAACTTGAAGATCTGTACTTGTAATTGCCAAATACAGAACTTAAAATTGATAGCTTATAATTATAGTTCAAATTATAACTTGAAGATCTGAACTTGTAATAGTCAAATACAGAACTTCGAATTGTTAAATACAAATTATTAGTGCAAATTATAACTTGAAGATCTGAACTTGTAATAGGTAAATACAGAACTTCTAATTGTTAAATTCAAACTAAGATTGCATATAATTATTTGAAGATCTGAACTTGTAATAGTCAAATACAGAACTTCTAATTGTTAAATACAAATTATTAGTGCAAATTATAACTTGAAGATCTGAACTTGTAATTGTCAAATACAGAACTTAAAATTGATAGCTTCTAATTATTATTGCAAATTATAACTTGAAGATCTGAACTTGTAATAGTGAATTACAAAACTTAGATTTGTTAAATTCAAATTATTATTTCAAATTATAACTTGAAGATCTGAACTAGTAATTGTCAAATACAGAATTTAAATTGATAGCTTATAATTATTATTGCAAATAATAATTTGAAGATCTGCACTTGTAATTGTCAAATACAGAACTTAAATTTGATAGCTTCTAATTATTATTTAAAATTATAACTTGGAGATCTGAACTTGTAATTGTCAAATACAGAACTTAAAATTGATAGCTTCTAATTATTATTTCAAATTATAACTTGGAGATCTGAACTTGTAATTGTCAAATACAGAACTTAAAATTGATAGCTTCTAATTATTATTGCTAATAATAACTTGAAGATCTGTACTTGTAATTGTCAAATACAGAACTTAAAATTGATAGCGTATAATTATAGTTCAAATTATAACTTGAAGATCTGAACTTGTAATAGTCAAATACAGAACTTCGAATTGTTAAAAACAAATTATTAGTGCAAATTATAACTTGAAGATCTGAACTTGTAATTGTCAAATACAGAACTTAAAATTGATAGCTTCTAATTATTATTGCAAATTATAACTTGAAGATCTGAACTTGTAATAGTGAATTACAAAACTTAGATTTGTTAAATTCAAATTATTATTTCAAATTATAACTTGAAGATCTGAACTAGTAATTGTCAAATACAGAATTTAAATTGATAGCTTATAATTATTATTGCAAATAATAATTTGAAGATCTGAACTTGTAATTGTCAAATACAGAACTTAAAATTGATAGCTTCTAATTATTATTTAAAATTATAACTTGGAGATCTGAACTTGTAATTGTCAAATACAGAACTTAAAATTGATAGCTTCTAATTATTATTGCAAATTATAACTTGAAGATCTGAACTTGTAATTGTCAAATACAGAACTTCAAATTGTTAAATACAAATTATTAGTGCAAATTATAACTTGAAGATCTGACCTTGTAATTGTCAAATACAGAACTTAAAATTGATAGCTTCTAATTATTATTGCAAATTATAACTTGAAGATCTGAACGTGTAATTGTCAAATACAGAACTTCTAATTGTTAAATACAAATTATTAGTGCAAATTATAACTTGAAGATCTGAGCTTGTAATTGTCAAATACAGAACTTAAAATTAATAGCTTCTAATTATTATTGCAAATAATAACTTGAAGATCTGAACTTGTAATTGTCAAATGCAGAACTTAAAATTGATAGCTTCTAATTATTATTGCAAATAATAGTTTGAAGATCTGTACTTGTAATTGTCAAATACAGAACTTAAAATTGATAGCTTATAATTATAATTCAAATTATAACTTGAAGATCTGAACTTGTAATAGTCAAATACAGAACTTCTAATTGTTAAATACAAATTATTAGTGCAAATTATAACTTGAAGATCTGAACTAGTAATTGTCAAATACAGCACTTAAAATTGATAGCTTCTAATTATTATTGCAAATTATAACTTGAAGATCTGAACTTGTAATTGTCAAATACAGAACTTAAAATTGATAGCTTCTTATTATTATTTCAAATTATAAATTGGAGATCTGAACTTGTAATTGTCAAATACAGAACTTAAAATTGATAACTTCTAATTATTATTGCAAATAATAACTTGAAGATCTGAACTTGTTATTGTCAAATGCAGAACTTAAAATTGATAGCTTCTAATTATTGTTGCAAATAATAATTAGAAGATCTGTACTTTCAATTGTCAAATACAGAACTTAAAATTGATAGCTTATAATTATAATTCAAATTATAACTTGAAGATCTGAAGTTGTAATAGACAAATACAGAACTTCGAATTGCTAAATTCAAATTATTAGTGCAAATTATAATTTGAAGATCTGAACTTGTAATAGTCAAATACAGAACTTAAAATTGATAGCTTCTAATTAATATTATTGTAAATTATAACTTGAAGATCTGAACTTGTAATAGTGAATTACAGAACTTAGATTTGTTAAATACAAATTATTATTTCAAATTATAACTTGAAGATCTGAACTTGTAATTGTCAAATACAGAACTTAAAATTGATAGCTTCTAATTATTATTGCAAATAATAACTTGAAGATCTGAACTTGTAATTGTCAAATACAGAACTTAAAATTGATAGCTTCTAATTATTATTGCAAATTATAACTTGAAGATCTGAACTTGTAATAGTGAATTACAAAACTTAGATTTGTTAAATTCAAATTATTATTTCAAATTATAACCTGAAGATCTGAACTAGTAATTGTCAAATACAGAATTTAAATTGATAGCTTATAATTATTATTGCAAATAATAATTTGAAGATCTGAACTTGTAATTGTCAAATACAGAACTTAAATTTGATAGCTTCTAATTATTATTTAAAATTATAACTTGGAGATCTGAACTTGTAATTGTCAAATACAGAACTTAAAATTGATAGCTTCTAATTATTATTGCAAATTATAACTTGAAGATCTGAACTTGTAATTGTCAAATACAGAACTTCAAATTGTTAAATACAAATTATTAGTGCAAATTATAACTTGAAGATCTGACCTTGTAATTGTCAAATACAGAACTTAAAATTGATAGCTTCTAATTATTATTGCAAATTATAACTTGAAGATCTGAACGTGTAATTGTCAAATACAGAACTTCTAGTTGTTAAATACAAATTATTAGTGCAAATTATAACTTGAAGATCTGAACTTGTAATTATCAAATACAGAACTTAAAATTGATAGCTTCTAATTATTATTTCAAATTATAACTTGAAGATCTGAACTTGTAATTGTCAAATACAGAACTTAAAATTAATAGCTTCTAATTATTATTGCAAATAATAACTTGAAGATCTGACCTTGTAATTGTCAAATACAGAACTTAAAATTGATAGCTTCTAATTATTATTTAAAATTATAACTTGGAGATCTGAACTTGTAATTGTCAAATACAGAACTTAAAATTGATAGTTTCTTATTATTATTGCAAATTATAACTTGAAGATCTGAACTTGTAATTGTCAAATACAGAACTTCAAATTGTTAAATACAAATTATTAGTGCAAATTATAACTTGAAGATCTGACCTTGTAATTGTCAAATACAGAACTTAAAATTGATAGCTTCTAATTATTATTGCAAATTATAACTTGAAGATCTGAACGTGTAATTGTCAAATACAGAACTTCTAATTGTTAAATTCAAATTATTAGTGCAAATTATAACTTGAAGATCAGAACTTGTAATTGTCAAATACAGAACTTAAAATTAATAGCTTCTAATTATTATTGCAAATAAAAACTTGAAGATCTGAAGTTGTAATTGTCAAATGCAGAACTTAAAATTGATAGCTTCTAATTATTATTGCAAATAATAGTTTGAAGATCTGTACTTGTAATTGTCAAATACAGAACTTAAAATTGATAGCTTATAATTATAATTCAAATTATAACTTGAAGATCTGAACTTGTAATTGTCAAATGCAGAACTTAAAATTGATAGCTTCTAATTATTATTGCAAATAATAGTTTGAAGATCTGTACTTGTAATTGTCAAATACAGAACTTAAAATTGATAGCTTATAATTATAATTCAAATTATAACTTGAAGATCTGAACTTGTAATTGTCAAAGGCAGAACTTAAAATTGATAGCTACTAATTATTATTGCAAATAATAGTTTGAAGATCTGTACTTGTAATTGTCAAATACAGAACTTAAAATTGATAGCTTATAATTATAATTCAAATTATAACTTGAAGATCTGAACTTGTAATAGGTAAATACAGAACTTCGAATTGTTAAATTCAAACTAAGATTGCAAATAATAATTTGAAGATCTGAACTTGTAATAGTCAAATACAGAACTTAAAATTGATAGCTTCTAATTATTATTGTAAATTATAACTTGAAGATCTGAACTTGTAATAGTGAATTACAGAACTTAGATTTGTTAAATTCAAATTATTATTTCAAATTATAACTTGAAGATCTGAACTTGTAATTGTCAAATACAGAACTTAAAATTGATAGCTTCTAATTATTATTGCAAATAATAACTTGAAGATCTGTACTTGTAATTGCCAAATACAGAACTTAAAATTGATAGCTTATAATTATAGTTCAAATTATAACTTGAAGATCTGAACTTGTAATAGTCAAATACAGAACTTCGAATTGTTAAATACAAATTATTAGTGCAAATTATAACTTGAAGATCTGAACTTGTAATAGGTAAATACAGAACTTCTAATTGTTAAATTCAAACTAAGATTGCATATAATTATTTGAAGATCTGAACTTGTAATAGTCAAATACAGAACTTCTAATTGTTAAATACAAATTATTAGTGCAAATTATAACTTGAAGATCTGAACTTGTAATTGTCAAATACAGAACTTAAAATTGATAGCTTCTAATTATTATTGCAAATTATAACTTGAAGATCTGAACTTGTAATAGTGAATTACAAAACTTAGATTTGTTAAATTCAAATTATTATTTCAAATTATAACTTGAAGATCTGAACTAGTAATTGTCAAATACAGAATTTAAATTGATAGCTTATAATTATTATTGCAAATAATAATTTGAAGATCTGAACTTGTAATTGTCAAATACAGAACTTAAATTTGATAGCTTCTAATTATTATTTAAAATTATAACTTGGAGATCTGAACTTGTAATTGTCAAATACAGAACTTAAAATTGATAGCTTCTAATTATTATTTCAAATTATAACTTGGAGATCTGAACTTGTAATTGTCAAATACAGAACTTAAAATTGATAGCTTCTAATTATTATTGCAAATTATAACTTGAAGATCTGAACGTGTAATTGTCAAATACAGAACTTCTAATTGTTAAATTCAAATTATTAGTGCAAATTATAACTTGAAGATCTGAACTTGTAATTGTCAAATACAGAACTTAAAATTAATAGCTTCTAATTATTATTGCAAATAAAAACTTGAAGATCTGAAGTTGTAATTGTCAAATGCAGAACTTAAAATTGATAGCTTCTAATTATTATTGCAAATAATAGTTTGAAGATCTGTACTTGTAATTGTCAAATACAGAACTTAAAATTGATAGCTTATAATTATAATTCAAATTATAACTTGAAGATCTGAACTTGTAATTGTCAAATGCAGAACTTAAAATTGATAGCTTCTAATTATTATTGCAAATAATAGTTTGAAGATCTGTACTTGTAATTGTCAAATACAGAACTTAAAATTGATAGCTTCTAATTATTATTTCAAATTATAACTTGAAGATCTGAACTAGTAATTGTCAAATACAGAATTTAAATTGATAGCTTATAATTATTATTGCAAATAATAATTTGAAGATCTGAACTTGTAATTGTCAAATACAGAACTTAAATTTGATAGCTTCTAATTATTATTTAAAATTATAACTTGAAGATCTGAACTTGTAATTGTCAAATACAGAACTTCAAATTGTTAAATACAAATTATTAGTGCAAATTATAACTTGAAGATCTGACCTTGTAATTGTCAAATGCAGAACTTAAAATTGATAGCTTCTAATTATTATTGCAAATTATAACTTGAAGATCTGAACGTGTAATTGTCAAATACAGAACTTCTAATTGTTAAATTCAAATTATTAGTGCAAATTATAACTTGAAGATCTGAACTTGTAATTGTCAAATACAGAACTTAAAATTAATAGCTTCTAATTATTATTGCAAATAAAAACTTGAAGATCTGAAGTTGTAATTGTCAAATGCAGAACTTAAAATTGATAGCTTCTAATTATTATTGCAAATAATAGTTTGAAGATCTGTACTTGTAATTGTCAAATACAGAACTTAAAATTGATAGCTTATAATTATAATTCAAATTATAACTTGAAGATCTGAACTTGTAATTGTCAAATGCAGAACTTAAAATTGATAGCTTCTAATTATTATTGCAAATAATAGTTTGAAGATCTGTACTTGTAATTGTCAAATACAGAACTTAAAATTGATAGCTTATAATTATAATTCAAATTATAACTTGAAGATCTGAACTTGTAATTGTCAAATGCAGAACTTAAAATTGATAGCTACTAATTATTATTGCAAATAATAGTTTGAAGATCTGTACTTGTAATTGTCAAATACAGAACTTAAAATTGATAGCTTATAATTATAATTCAAATTATAACTTGCAGATCTGAACTTGTAATAGGTAAATACAGAACTTCGAATTGTTAAATTCAAACTAAGATTGCAAATAATAATTTGAAGATCTGAACTTGTAATAGTCAAATACAGAACTTAAAATTGATAGCTTCTAATTATTATTGTAAATTATAACTTGAAGATCTGAACTTGTAATAGTGAATTACAGAACTTAGATTTGTTAAATTCAAATTATTATTTCAAATTATAACTTGAAGATCTGAACTTGTAATTGTCAAATACAGAACTTAAAATTGATAGCTTCTAATTATTATTGCAAATAATAACTTGAAGATCTGTACTTGTAATTGCCAAATACAGAACTTAAAATTGATAGCTTATAATTATAGTTCAAATTATAACTTGAAGATCTGAACTTGTAATAGTCAAATACAGAACTTCGAATTGTTAAATACAAATTATTAGTGCAAATTATAACTTGAAGATCTGAACTTGTAATAGGTAAATACAGAACTTCTAATTGTTAAATTCAAACTAAGATTGCATATAATTATTTGAAGATCTGAACTTGTAATAGTCAAATACAGAACTTCTAATTGTTAAATACAAATTATTAGTGCAAATTATAACTTGAAGATCTGAACTTGTAATTGTCAAATACAGAACTTAAAATTGATAGCTTCTAATTATTATTGCAAATTATAACTTGAAGATCTGAACTTGTAATAGTGAATTACAAAACTTAGATTTGTTAAATTCAAATTATTATTTCAAATTATAACTTGAAGATCTGAACTAGTAATTGTCAAATACAGAATTTAAATTGATAGCTTATAATTATTATTGCAAATAATAATTTGAAGATCTGAACTTGTAATGGTCAAATACAGAACTTAAATTTGATAGCTTCTAATTATTATTTAAAATTATAACTTGGAGATCTGAACTTGTAATTGTCAAATACAGAACTTAAAATTGATAGCTTCTAATTATTATTTCAAATTATAACTTGGAGATCTGAACTTGTAATTGTCAAATACAGAACTTAAAATTGATAGCTTCTAATTATTATTGCTAATAATAACTTGAAGATCTGTACTTGTAATTGTCAAATACAGAACTTAAAATTGATAGCGTATAATTATAGTTCAAATTATAACTTGAAGATCTGAACTTGTAATAGTCAAATACAGAACTTCGAATTGTTAAAAACAAATTATTAGTGCAAATTATAACTTGAAGATCTGAACTTGTAATTGTCAAATACAGAACTTAAAATTGATAGCTTCTAATTATTATTGCAAATTATAACTTGAAGATCTGAACTTGTAATAGTGAATTACAAAACTTAGATTTGTTAAATTCAAATTATTATTTCAAATTATAACTTGAAGATCTGAACTAGTAATTGTCAAATACAGAATTTAAATTGATAGCTTATAATTATTATTGCAAATAATAATTTGAAGATCTGAACTTGTAATTGTCAAATACAGAACTTAAAATTGATAGCTTCTAATTATTATTTAAAATTATAACTTGGAGATCTGAACTTGTAATTGTCAAATACAGAACTTAAAATTGATAGCTTCTAATTATTATTGCAAATTATAACTTGAAGATCTGAACTTGTAATTGTCAAATACAGAACTTCAAATTGTTAAATACAAATTATTAGTGCAAATTATAACTTGAAGATCTGAACTAGTAATTGTCAAATACAGCACTTAAAATTGATAGCTTCTAATTATTATTGCAAATTATAACTTGAAGATCTGAACTTGTAATTGTCAAATACAGAACTTAAAATTGATAGCTTCTTATTATTATTTCAAATTATAACTTGGAGATCTGAACTTGTAATTGTCAAATACAGAACTTAAAATTGATAGCTACTAATTATTATTGCAAATAATAGTTTGAAGATCTGTACTTGTAATTGTCAAATACAGAACTTAAAATTGATAGCTTATAATTATTATTTCAAATTATAACTTGAAGATCTGAACTAGTAATTGTCAAATACAGAATTTAAATTGATAGCTTATAATTATTATTGCAAATAATAATTTGAAGATCTGAACTTGTAATTGTCAAATACAGAACTTAAATTTGATAGCTTCTAATTATTATTTAAAATTATAACTTGAAGATCTGAACTTGTAATTGTCAAATACAGAACTTCAAATTGTTAAATACAAATTATTAGTGCAAATTATAACTTGAAGATCTGACCTTGTAATTGTCAAATACAGAACTTAAAATTGATAGCTTCTAATTATTATTGCAAATTATAACTTGAAGATCTGAACGTGTAATTGTCAAATACAGAACTTCTAATTGTTAAATTCAAATTATTAGTGCAAATTATAACTTGAAGATCTGAACTTGTAATTGTCAAATACAGAACTTAAAATTAATAGCTTCTAATTATTATTGCAAATAAAAACTTGAAGATCTGAAGTTGTAATTGTCAAATGCAGAACTTAAAATTGATAGCTTCTAATTATTATTGCAAATAATAGTTTGAAGATCTGTACTTGTAATTGTCAAATACAGAACTTAAAATTGATAGCTTATAATTATAATTCAAATTATAACTTGAAGATCTGAACTTGTAATTGTCAAATGCAGAACTTAAAATTGATAGCTTCTAATTATTATTGCAAATAATAGTTTGAAGATCTGTACTTGTAATTGTCAAATACAGAACTTAAAATTGATAGCTTATAATTATAATTCAAATTATAACTTGAAGATCTGAACTTGTAATTGTCAAATGCAGAACTTAAAATTGATAGCTACTAATTATTATTGCAAATAATAGTTTGAAGATCTGTACTTGTAATTGTCAAATACAGAACTTAAAATTGATAGCTTATAATTATAATTCAAATTATAACTTGCAGATCTGAACTTGTAATAGGTAAATACAGAACTTCGAATTGTTAAATTCAAACTAAGATTGCAAATAATAATTTGAAGATCTGAACTTGTAATAGTCAAATACAGAACTTAAAATTGATAGCTTCTAATTATTATTGTAAATTATAACTTGAAGATCTGAACTTGTAATAGTGAATTACAGAACTTAGATTTGTTAAATTCAAATTATTATTTCAAATTATAACTTGAAGATCTGAACTTGTAATTGTCAAATACAGAACTTAAAATTGATAGCTTCTAATTATTATTGCAAATAATAACTTGAAGATCTGTACTTGTAATTGCCAAATACAGAACTTAAAATTGATAGCTTATAATTATAGTTCAAATTATAACTTGAAGATCTGAACTTGTAATAGTCAAATACAGAACTTCGAATTGTTAAATACAAATTATTAGTGCAAATTATAACTTGAAGATCTGAACTTGTAATAGGTAAATACAGAACTTCTAATTGTTAAATTCAAACTAAGATTGCATATAATTATTTGAAGATCTGAACTTGTAATAGTCAAATACAGAACTTCTAATTGTTAAATACAAATTATTAGTGCAAATTATAACTTGAAGATCTGAACTTGTAATTGTCAAATACAGAACTTAAAATTGATAGCTTCTAATTATTATTGCAAATTATAACTTGAAGATCTGAACTTGTAATAGTGAATTACAAAACTTAGATTTGTTAAATTCAAATTATTATTTCAAATTATAACTTGAAGATCTGAACTAGTAATTGTCAAATACAGAATTTAAATTGATAGCTTATAATTATTATTGCAAATAATAATTTGAAGATCTGAACTTGTAATTGTCAAATACAGAACTTAAATTTGATAGCTTCTAATTATTATTTAAAATTATAACTTGGAGATCTGAACTTGTAATTGTCAAATACAGAACTTAAAATTGATAGCTTCTAATTATTATTTCAAATTATAACTTGGAGATCTGAACTTGTAATTGTCAAATACAGAACTTAAAATTGATAGCTTCTAATTATTATTGCTAATAATAACTTGAAGATCTGTACTTGTAATTGTCAAATACAGAACTTAAAATTGATAGCGTATAATTATAGTTCAAATTATAACTTGAAGATCTGAACTTGTAATAGTCAAATACAGAACTTCGAATTGTTAAAAACAAATTATTAGTGCAAATTATAACTTGAAGATCTGAACTTGTAATTGTCAAATACAGAACTTAAAATTGATAGCTTCTAATTATTATTGCAAATTATAACTTGAAGATCTGAACTTGTAATAGTGAATTACAAAACTTAGATTTGTTAAATTCAAATTATTATTTCAAATTATAACTTGAAGATCTGAACTAGTAATTGTCAAATACAGAATTTAAATTGATAGCTTATAATTATTATTGCAAATAATAATTTGAAGATCTGAACTTGTAATTGTCAAATACAGAACTTAAAATTGATAGCTTCTAATTATTATTTAAAATTATAACTTGGAGATCTGAACTTGTAATTGTCAAATACAGAACTTAAAATTGATAGCTTCTAATTATTATTGCAAATTATAACTTGAAGATCTGAACTTGTAATTGTCAAATACAGAACTTCAAATTGTTAAATACAAATTATTAGTGCAAATTATAACTTGAAGATCTGAACTAGTAATTGTCAAATACAGCACTTAAAATTGATAGCTTCTAATTATTATTGCAAATTATAACTTGAAGATCTGAACTTGTAATTGTCAAATACAGAACTTAAAATTGATAGCTTCTTATTATTATTTCAAATTATAACTTGGAGATCTGAACTTGTAATTGTCAAATACAGAACTTAAAATTGATAACTTCTAATTATTATTGCAAATAATAACTTGAAGATCTGAACTTGTTATTGTCAAATGCAGAACTTAAAATTGATAGCTTCTAATTATTGTTGCAAATAATAATTAGAAGATCTGTACTTTCAATTGTCAAATACAGAACTTAAAATTGATAGCTTATAATTATAATTCAAATTATAACTTGAAGATCTGAAGTTGTAATAGACAAATACAGAACTTCGAATTGCTAAATTCAAATTATTAGTGCAAATTATAATTTGAAGATCTGAACTTGTAATAGTCAAATACAGAACTTAAAATTGATAGCTTCTAATTATTATTGTAAATTATAACTTGAAGATCTGAACTTGTAATAGTGAATTACAGAACTTAGATTTGTTAAATTCAAATTATTATTTCAAATTATAACTTGAAGATCTGAACTTGTAATTGTCAAATACAGAACTTAAAATTGATAGCTTCTAATTATTATTGCAAATAATAACTTGAAGATCTGAACTTGTAATTGTCAAATACAGAACTTAAAATTGATAGCTTCTAATTATTATTGCAAATTATAACTTGAAGATCTGAACTTGTAATAGTGAATTACAAAACTTAGATTTGTTAAATTCAAATTATTATTTCAAATTATAACCTGAAGATCTGAACTAGTAATTGTCAAATACAGAATTTAAATTGATAGCTTATAATTATTATTGCAAATAATAATTTGAAGATCTGAACTTGTAATTGTCAAATACAGAACTTAAATTTGATAGCTTCTAATTATTATTTAAAATTATAACTTGGAGATCTGAACTTGTAATTGTCAAATACAGAACTTAAAATTGATAGCTTCTAATTATTATTGCAAATTATAACTTGAAGATCTGAACTTGTAATTGTCAAATACAGAACTTCAAATTGTTAAATACAAATTATTAGTGCAAATTATAACTTGAAGATCTGACCTTGTAATTGTCAAATACAGAACTTAAAATTGATAGCTTCTAATTATTATTGCAAATTATAACTTGAAGATCTGAACGTGTAATTGTCAAATACAGAACTTCTAATTGTTAAATACAAATTATTAGTGCAAATTATAACTTGAAGATCTGAACTTGTAATTATCAAATACAGAACTTAAAATTGATAGCTTCTAATTATTATTTCAAATTATAACTTGAAGATCTGAACTTGTAATTGTCAAATACAGAACTTAAAATTAATAGCTTCTAATTATTATTGCAAATAATAACTTGAAGATCTGACCTTGTAATTGTCAAATGCAGAACTTAAAATTGATAGCTTCTAATTATTATTGCAAATAATATTTTAAAGATCTGTACTAGTAATTGTCAAATACAGAACTTAAAATTGATAGCTTATAATTATAATTCAAATTATAACTTGAAGATCTGAACTTGTAATAGTCAAATACAGAACTTCGAATTGTTAAATACAAAGTATTAGTGCAAATTATTACTTGAAGATCTGAACCTGTAATTGTCAAATACAGCACTTAAAATTGATAGCTTCTAATTATTATTGCAAATTATAACTTGAAGATCTGAACTTGTAATTGTCAAATACAGAACTTAAAATTGATAGCTTCTAATTATTATTTCAAATTATAACTTGGAGATCTGAACTTGTAATTGTCAAATACAGAACTTAAAATTGATAGCTTATAATTATTATTGCAAATAATAATTTGAAGATCTGAACTTGTAATTGTCAAATACAGAACTTAAAATTGATAGCTTCTAATTATTATTTAAAATTATAACTTGGAGATCTGAACTTGTAATTGTCAAATACAGAACTTAAAATTGATAGCTTCTAATTATTATTGCAAATTATAACTTGAAGATCTGAACTTGTAATTGTCAAATACAGAACTTCAAATTGTTAAATACAAATTATTAGTGCAAATTATAACTTGAAGATCTGACCTTGTAATTGTCAAATACAGAACTTAAAATTGATAGCTTCTAATTATTATTGCAAATTATAACTTGAAGATCTGAACTTGTAATTGTCAAATACAGAACTTAAAATTGATAGCTTCTAATTATTATTGCAAATTATAACTTGAAGATCTGAACTTGTAATTGTCGAATACAGAACTTAAAATTGATAGCTTCTAATTATTATATAAAATTATAACTTGGAGATCTGAACTTGTAATTGTCAAATACAGAACTTAAAATTGGTAGCTTCTAATTATTATTGCAAATTATAACTTGAAGATCCTAACTTGTAATTGTCAAATACAGAACTTCTAATTGTTAAATACAAATTATTAGTGCAAATTATAACTTGAAGATCTGACCTTGTAATTGTCAAATACAGAACTTAAAATTGATAGCTTCTAATTATTATTGCAAATTATAACTTGAAGATCTGAACGTGTAATTGTCAAATACAGAACTTTTAATTGTTAAATACAAATTATTAGTGCAAATTATAACTTGAAGATCAGAACTTGTAATTATCAAATACAGAACTTAAAATTGATAGCTTCTAATTATTATTTCAAATTATAACTTGAAGATCTGAACATGTAATTGTCAAATACAGAACTTAAAATTAATAGCTTCTAATTATTATTGCAAATAATAACTTGAAGATCTGAACTAGTAATTGTCAAATGCAGAACTTAAAATTGATAGCTTCTAATTATTATTGCAAATAATAGTTTGAAGATCTGTACTTGTAATTGTCAAATACAGAACTTAAAATTGATAGCTTATAATTATAATTCAAACTATAACTTGAAGATCTGAACTTGTAATAGTCAAATACAGAACTTCAAATTGTTAAATACAAATTATTAGTGCAAATTATTAGTTGAAGATCTGAACCTGTAATAGGTAAATACAGAACTTCGAATGATTAAATTCAAACTAAGATTGCAAATAATAATTTGAAGATCTGAACTTGTAAAAGTCAAATACAGAACTTCTAATTGTTAAATACAAATTATTAGTGTAAAATTATTACTTGAAGATCTGAACTAGTAATTGTCAAATACAGCACTTAAAATTGATAGCTTCTAATTATTATTGCTAATTATAACTTGAAGATCTGAACTTGTAATTGTCAAATACAGAACTTAAAATTGATAGCTTCTAATTATTATTTCAAATTATAACTTGAAGATCTGAACATGTAATTGTCAAATACAGAACTTAAAATTGATAGCTTCTAATTATTATTGTAAATTATAACTTGAAGATCTGAACTAGTAATAGTGAATTACAGAACTTAGATTTGTTAAATTCAAATTATTATTTCAAATTATAACTTGAAGATCTGAACTAGTAATTGTCAAATACAGAACTTAAAATTGATAGCTTCTAATTATTATTGCAAATTATAACTTGAAGATCTGAACTTGTAATTGTCAAATACAGAACTTCGAATTGTTAAATACAAATTATTAGTGCAAATTATAACTTGAAGATCTGAACTTGTAATAGTCAAATACAGAACTTCTAATTGTTAAATACAAATTATTAGTGCAAATTATAACTTGAAGATCTGAACTAGTAATTGTCAAATACAGAACTTAAAATTGAGAGCTTCTAATTATTATTGCAAATTATAACTGGAAGATCTGAACTTGTAATTGTCAAATACAGAACTTAAAATTGATAGCTTCTAATTATTATTTCAAATTATAACTTGAAGATCTGAACTTGTAATTGTCAAATACAGAACTTAAAATTGATAGCTTCTAATTATTATTGTAAATTATAACTTGAAGATCTGAACTTGTAATAGTGAATTACAGAACTTAGATTTGTTAAATTCAAATTATTATTTCAAATTATAACTTGAAGATCTGAACTAGTAATTGTCAAATACAGAACTTAAAATTGATAGCTTCCAATTATTATTGCAAATTATAACTTGAAGATCTGAACTTGTAATTGTCAAATACAGAACTTCGAATTGTTAAATCAAATTATTAGTGCAAATTATAACTTGAAGATCTTAACTTGTAATAGGTAAATACAGAACTTCTAATTGTTAAATTCAAACTAAGATTGCAAATAATAATTTGAAGATCTGAACTTGTAATAGTCAAATACAGAACTTCTAATTGTTAAATACAAATTATTAGTGCAAATTATAACTTGAAGATCTGAACTTGTAATAGACAAATACAGAACTTCGAATTGCTAAATACAAATTATTAGTGCAAATTATAACTTGAAGATCTGAACTAGTAATTGTCAAATACAGAACTTAAAATTGATAGCTTCTAATTATTATTTCAAATTATAACTTGAAGATCTGAACTTGTAATTGTCAAATACAGAACTTAAATTTGATAGCTTCTAATTATTATTGCAAATTATAACTTGAAGATCTGAACGTGTAATTGTCAGATACAGAACTTCTAATTGTTAAATACAAATTATTAGTGCAAATTATAACTTGAAGATCTGAACTTGTAATTGTCAAATACAGAACTTAAAATTGATAGCTTCTAATTATTATTTCAAATTATAACTTGAAGATCTGAACTTGTAATTGTCAAATCCAGAACTAAAAATTAATAGCTTCTAATTATTATTGCAAATAATAACTTGAAGATCTGAACTTGTAATTGTCAAATGCAGAACTTAAAATTGATAGCTTCTAATTATTATTGCAAATAATAGTTTGAAGATCTGTACTTGTAATTGTCAAATACAGAACTTAAAATTGATAGCTTATAATTATAATTCAAATTATAACTTGAAGATCTGAACTTGTAATAGTCAAATACAGAACTTCTAATTGTTAAATACAAATTATTAGTGCAAATTATAACTTGAAGATCTGAACTAGTAATTGTCAAATACAGAACTTAAAATTGATAGCTTCTAGTTATTATTGCAAATTATAACTTGAAGATCTGAACTTGTAATAGTCAAATACAGAACTTCTAATTGTTAAATACAAATTATTAGTGCAAATTATTACGTGAAGATCTGAACTAGTAATTGTCAAATACAGCACTTAAAATTGATAGCTTCTAATTATTATTGCAAATTATAACTTGAAGATCTGAACTTGTAATTGTCAAATACAGAACTTAAAATTGATAGCTTCTTATTATTATTTCAAATTATAACTTGGAGATCTGAACTTGTAATTGTCAAATACAGAACTTAAAATTGATAACTTCTAATTATTATTGCAAATAATAACTTGAAGATCTGAACTTGTAATTGTCAAATGCAGAACTTAAAATTGATAGCTTCTAATTATTGTTGCAAATAATAATTTGAAGATCTGTACTTGCAATTGTCAAATACAGAACTTAAAATTGATAGCTTATAATTATAATTCAAATTATAACTTGAAGATCTGAACTTGTAATAGACAAATACAGAACTTCGAATTGCTAAATACAAATTATTAGTGCAAATTATAACTTGAAGATCTGAACTTGTAATTGTCAAATACAGAACTTAAAATTGATAACTTCTAATTATTATTACAAATAATAACTTGAAGATCTGTACTTGTAATTGCCAAATACAGAACTTAAAATTGATAGCTTATAATTATAGTTCAAATTATAACTTGAAGATCTGACCTTGTAATAGTCAAATACAGAACTTCGAATTGTTAAATACAAATTATTAGTGCAAATTATAACTTGAAGATCTGAACTTGTAATAGGTAAATACAGAACTTCTAATTGTTAAATTCAAACTAAGATTGCAAATAATTATTTGAAGATCTGAACTTGTAATAGTCAAATACAGAACTTCTAATTGTTAAATACAAATTATTAGTGCAAATTATAACTTGAAGATCTGAACTTGTAATTGTCAAATACAGAACTTAAAATTGATAGCTTCTAATTATTATTGCAAATTATAACTTGAAGATCTGAACTTGTAATAGTGAATTACAAAACTTAGATTTGTTAAATTCAAATTATTATTTCAAATTATAACTTGAAGATCTGAACTAGTAATTGTCAAATACAGAATTTAAATTGATAGCTTATAATTATTATTGCAAATAATAATTTGAAGATCTGAACTTGTAATTGTCAAATACAGAACTTAAATTTGATAGCTTCTAATTATTATTTAAAATTATAACTTGGAGATCTGAACTTGTAATTGTCAAATACAGAACTTAAAATTTATAGCTTCTAATTATTATTGCAAATTATAACTTGAAGATCTGAACTTGTAATTGTCAAATACAGAACTTCAAATTGTTAAATACAAATTATTAGTGCAAATTATAACTTGAAGATCTGACCTTGTAATTGTCAAATACAGAACTTATAATTGATAGCTTCTAATTATTATTGCAAATTATAACTTGAAGATCTGAACGTGTAATTGTCAAATACAGAACTTCTAATTGTTAAATACAAATTATTAGTGCAAATTATAACTTGAAGATCTGAACTTGTAATTATCAAATACAGAACTTAAAATTGATAGCTTCTAATTATTATTTCAAATTATAACTTGAAGATCTGAACTTGTAATTGTCAAATACAGAACTTAAAATTAATAGCTTCTAATTATTATTGCAAATAATAACTTGAAGATCTGAACTTGTAATTGTCAAATGCAGAACTTAAAATTGATAGCTTCTAATTATTATTGCAAATAATAGTTTGAAGATCTGTACTTGTAATTGTCAAATACAGAACTTAAAATTGATAGCTTATAATTATAATTCAAATTATAACTTGAAGATCTGAACTTGTAATAGTCAAATACAGAACTTCGAATTGTTAAATACAAAGTATTAGTGCAAATTATTACTTGAAGATCTGAACCTGTAATAGTCAAATACAGAACTTCGAATTGTTAAATACAAAGTATTAGTGCAAATTATTACTTGAAGATCTGAACCTGTAATAGGTAAATACAGAACTTCGAATGATTAAATTCAATCTAAGATTGCAAATAATAATTTGAAGATCTGAACTTGTAATAGTCAAATACAGAACTTCTAATTGTTAAATACAAATTATTAGTGAAAATTATTACTTGAAGATCTGAACTAGTAATTGTCAAATACAGCACTTAAAATTGATAGCTTCTAATTATTATTGCAAATTATAACTTGAAGATCTGAACTTGTAATTGTCAAATACAGAACTTAAAATTGATAGCTTCTAATTATTATTTCAAATTATAACTTGGAGATCTGAACTTGTAATTGTCAAATACAGAACTTAAAATTGATAGCTTCTAATTATTATTGCAAATAATAACTTGAAGATCTGTACTTGTAATTGTCAAATACAGAACTTAAAATTGATAGCGTATAATTATAGTTCAAATTATAACTTGAAGTTCTGAACTTGTAATAGTCAAATACAGAACTTCGAATTGTTAAAAACAAATTATTAGTGAAAATTATAACTTGAAGATCTGAACTTGTAATTGTCAAATACAGAACTTAAAATTGATAGCTTCTAATTATTATTGCAAATTATAACTTGAAGATCTGAACTTGTAATAGTGAATTACAAAACTTAGATTTGTTAAATTCAAATTATTATTTCAAATTATAACTTGAAGATCTGAACTAGTAATTGTCAAATACAGAATTTAAATTGATAGCTTATAATTATTATTGCAAATAATAATTTGAAGATCTGAACTTGTAATTGTCAAATACAGAACTTAAAATTGATAGCTTCTAATTATTATTTAAAATTATAACTTGGAGATCTGAACTTGTAATTGTCAAATACAGAACTTAAAATTGATAGCTTCTAATTATTATTGCAAATTATAACTTGAAGATCTGAACTTGTAATTGTCAAATACAGAACTTCAAATTGTTAAATACAAATTATTAGTGCAAATTATAACTTGAAGATCTGACCTTGTAATTGTCAAATACAGAACTTAAAATTGATAGCTTCTAATTATTATTGCAAATTATAACTTGAAGATCTGAAAGTGTAATTGTCAAATACAGAACTTCTAATTGTTAAATACAAATTATTAGTGCAAATTATAACTTGGAGATCTGAACTTGTAATTGTCAAATACAGAACTTAAAATTGATAACTTCTAATTATTATTGCAAATAATAACTTGAAGATCTGAACTTGTAATTGTCAAATGCAGAACTTAAAATTGATAGCTTCTAATTATTGTTGCAAATAATAATTTGAAGATCTGTACTTGCAATTGTCAAATACAGAACTTAAAATTGATAGCTTATAATTATAATTCAAATTATAACTTGAAGATCTGAACTTGTAATAGACAAATACAGAACTTCGAATTGCTAAATACAAATTATTAGTGCAAATTATAACTTGAAGATCTGAACTTGTAATTGTCAAATACAGAACTTAAAATTGATAACTTCTAATTATTATTACAAATAATAACTTGAAGATCTGTACTTGTAATTGCCAAATACAGAACTTAAAATTGATAGCTTATAATTAAAGTTCAAATTATAACTTGAAGATCTGAACTTGTAATAGTCAAATACAGAACTTCGAATTGTTAAATACAAATTATTAGTGCAAATTATAACTTGAAGATCTGAACTTGTAATAGGTAAATACAGAACTTCTAATTGTTAAATTCAAACTAAGATTGCAAATAATTATTTGAAGATCTGAACTTGTAATAGTCAAATACAGAACTTCTAATTGTTAAATACAAATTATTAGTGCAAATTATAACTTGAAGATCTGAACTTGTAATTGTCAAATACAGAACTTAAAATTGATAGCTTCTAACTATTATTGCAAATTATAACTTGAAGATCTGAACTTGTAATAGTGAATTACAAAACTTAGATTTGTTAAATTCAAATTATTATTTCAAATTATAACTTGAAGATCTGAACTAGTAATTGTCAAATACAGAATTTAAATTGATAGCTTATAATTATTATTGCAAATAATAATTTGAAGATCTGAACTTGTAATTGTCAAATACAGAACTTAAATTTGATAGCTTCTAATTATTATTTAAAATTATAACTTGGAGATCTGAACTTGTAATTGTCAAATACAGAACTTAAAATTGATAGCTTCTAATTATTATTGCAAATTATAACTTGAAGATCTGAACTTGTAATTGTCAAATACAGAACTTCAAATTGTTAAATACAAATTATTAGTGCAAATTATAACTAGAAGATCTGACCATGTAATTGTCAAATACAGAACTTAAAATTGATAGCTTCTAATTATTATTGCAAATTATAACTTGAAGATCTGAACGTGTAATTGTCAAATACAGAACTTCTAATTGTTAAATACAAATTATTAGTGCAAATTATAACTTGAAGATCTGAACGTGTAATTATCAAATACAGAACTTAAAATTGATAGCTTCTAATTATTATTTCAAATTATAACTTGAAGATCTGAACTTGTAATTGTCAAATACAGAACTTAAAATTAATAGCTTCTAATTATTATTGCAAATAATAACTTGAAGATCTGAACTTGTAATTGTCAAATGCAGAACTTAAAATTGATAGCTTCTAATTATTATTGCAAATAATAGTTTGAAGATCTGTACTTGTAATTGTCAAATACAGAACTTAAAATTGATAGCTTATAATTATAATTCAAATTATAACTTGAAGATCTGAACTTGTAATAGTCAAATACAGAACTTCGAATTGTTAAATACAAAGTATTAGTGCAAATTATTACTTGAAGATCTGAACCTGTAATAGTCAAATACAGAACTTCGAATTGTTAAATACAAATTATTAGTGCAAATTATAACTTGAAGATCTGAACTAGTAATTGTCAAATACAGAACTTAAAATTGATAGCTTCTAATTATTATTTCAAATTATAACTTGAAGATCTGAACTTGTAATTGTCAAATACTGAACTTAAAATTGATAGCTTCTAATTATTATTGTAAATTATAACTTGAAGATCTGAACTTGTAATAGTGAATTACAGAACTTAGATTTGTTAAATTCAAATTATTATTTCAAATTATAACTTGAAGATCTGAACTAGTAATTGTCAAATACAGAACTTAAAATTGATAGCTTCTAATTATTATTGCAAATTATAACTTGAAGATCTGAACTTGTAATTGTCAAATACAGAACTTCGAATTGTTAAATCAAATTATTAGTGCAAATTATAACTTGAAGATCTGAACTTGTAATAGGTAAATACAGAACTTCTAATTGTTAAATTCAAACTAAGATTGCAAATAATAATTTGAAGATCTGAACTTGTAATAGTCAAATACAGAACTTCTAATTGTTAAATACAAATTATTAGTGCAAATTATAACTTGAAGATCTGAACTTGTAATAGACAAATACAGAACTTCGAATTGCTAAATACAAATTATTAGTGCAAATTATAACTTGAAGATCTGAACTAGTAATTGTCAAATACAGAACTTAAAATTGATAGCTTCTAATTATTATTTCAAATTATAACTTGAAGATCTGAACTTGTAATTGTCAAATACAGAACTTAAATTTGATAGCTTCTAATTATTATTGCAAATTATAACTTGAAGATCTGAACGTGTAATTGTCAAATACAGAACTTCTAATTGTTAAATACAAATTATTAGTGCAAATTATAACTTGAAGATCTGAACTTGTAATTGTCAAATACAGAACTTAAAATTGATAGCTTCTAATTATTATTTCAAATTATAACTTGAAGATCTGAACTTGTAATTGTCAAATCCAGAACTAAAAATTAATAGCTTCTAATTATTATTGCAAATAATAACTTGAAGATCTGAACTTGTAATTGTCAAATGCAGAACTTAAAATTGATAGCTTCTAATTATTATTGCAAATAATAGTTTGAAGATCTGTACTTGTAATTGTCAAATACAGAACTTAAAATTGATAGCTTATAATTATAATTCAAATTATAACTTGAAGATCTGAACTTGTAATAGTCAAATACAGAACTTCTAATTGTTAAATACAAATTATTAGTGCAAATTATAACTTGAAGATCTGAACTAGTAATTGTCAAATACAGAACTTAAAATTGATAGCTTCTAGTTATTATTGCAAATTATAACTTGAAGATCTGAACTTGTAATAGTCAAATACAGAACTTCTAATTGTTAAATACAAATTATTAGTGCAAATTATTACGTGAAGATCTGAACTAGTAATTGTCAAATACAGCACTTAAAATTGATAGCTTCTAATTATTATTGCAAATTATAACTTGAAGATCTGAACTTGTAATTGTCAAATACAGAACTTAAAATTGATAGCTTCTTATTATTATTTCAAATTATAACTTGGAGATCTGAACTTGTAATTGTCAAATACAGAACTTAAAATTGATAACTTCTAATTATTATTGCAAATAATAACTTGAAGATCTGAACTTGTAATTGTCAAATGCAGAACTTAAAATTGATAGCTTCTAATTATTGTTGCAAATAATAATTTGAAGATCTGTACTTGCAATTGTCAAATACAGAACTTAAAATTGATAGCTTATAATTATAATTCAAATTATAACTTGAAGATCTGAACTTGTAATAGACAAATACAGAACTTCGAATTGCTAAATACAAATTATTAGTGCAAATTATAACTTGAAGATCTGAACTTGTAATTGTCAAATACAGAACTTAAAATTGATAACTTCTAATTATTATTACAAATAATAACTTGAAGATCTGTACTTGTAATTGCCAAATACAGAACTTAAAATTGATAGCTTATAATTATAGTTCAAATTATAACTTGAAGATCTGACCTTGTAATAGTCAAATACAGAACTTCGAATTGTTAAATACAAATTATTAGTGCAAATTATAACTTGAAGATCTGAACTTGTAATAGGTAAATACAGAACTTCTAATTGTTAAATTCAAACTAAGATTGCAAATAATTATTTGAAGATCTGAACTTGTAATAGTCAAATACAGAACTTCTAATTGTTAAATACAAATTATTAGTGCAAATTATAACTTGAAGATCTGAACTTGTAATTGTCAAATACAGAACTTAAAATTGATAGCTTCTAATTATTATTGCAAATTATAACTTGAAGATCTGAACTTGTAATAGTGAATTACAAAACTTAGATTTGTTAAATTCAAATTATTATTTCAAATTATAACTTGAAGATCTGAACTAGTAATTGTCAAATACAGAATTTAAATTGATAGCTTATAATTATTATTGCAAATAATAATTTGAAGATCTGAACTTGTAATTGTCAAATACAGAACTTAAATTTGATAGCTTCTAATTATTATTTAAAATTATAACTTGGAGATCTGAACTTGTAATTGTCAAATACAGAACTTAAAATTTATAGCTTCTAATTATTATTGCAAATTATAACTTGAAGATCTGAACTTGTAATTGTCAAATACAGAACTTCAAATTGTTAAATACAAATTATTAGTGCAAATTATAACTTGAAGATCTGACCTTGTAATTGTCAAATACAGAACTTATAATTGATAGCTTCTAATTATTATTGCAAATTATAACTTGAAGATCTGAACGTGTAATTGTCAAATACAGAACTTCTAATTGTTAAATACAAATTATTAGTGCAAATTATAACTTGAAGATCTGAACTTGTAATTATCAAATACAGAACTTAAAATTGATAGCTTCTAATTATTATTTCAAATTATAACTTGAAGATCTGAACTTGTAATTGTCAAATACAGAACTTAAAATTAATAGCTTCTAATTATTATTGCAAATAATAACTTGAAGATCTGAACTTGTAATTGTCAAATGCAGAACTTAAAATTGATAGCTTCTAATTATTATTGCAAATAATAGTTTGAAGATCTGTACTTGTAATTGTCAAATACAGAACTTAAAATTGATAGCTTATAATTATAATTCAAATTATAACTTGAAGATCTGAACTTGTAATAGTCAAATACAGAACTTCGAATTGTTAAATACAAAGTATTAGTGCAAATTATTACTTGAAGATCTGAACCTGTAATAGTCAAATACAGAACTTCGAATTGTTAAATACAAAGTATTAGTGCAAATTATTACTTGAAGATCTGAACCTGTAATAGGTAAAAACAGAACTTCGAATGATTAAATTCAATCTAAGATTGCAAATAATAATTTGAAGATCTGAACTTGTAATAGTCAAATACAGAACTTCTAATTGTTAAATACAAATTATTAGTGAAAATTATTACTTGAAGATCTGAACTAGTAATTGTCAAATACAGCACTTAAAATTGATAGCTTCTAATTATTATTGCAAATTATAACTTGAAGATCTGAACTTGTAATTGTCAAATACAGAACTTAAAATTGATAGCTTCTAATTATTATTTCAAATTATAACTTGGAGATCTGAACTTGTAATTGTCAAATACAGAACTTAAAATTGATAGCTTCTAATTATTATTGCAAATAATAACTTGAAGATCTGTACTTGTAATTGTCAAATACAGAACTTAAAATTGATAGCGTATAATTATAGTTCAAATTATAACTTGAAGTTCTGAACTTGTAATAGTCAAATACAGAACTTCGAATTGTTAAAAACAAATTATTAGTGAAAATTATAACTTGAAGATCTGAACTTGTAATTGTCAAATACAGAACTTAAAATTGATAGCTTCTAATTATTATTGCAAATTATAACTTGAAGATCTGAACTTGTAATAGTGAATTACAAAACTTAGATTTGTTAAATTCAAATTATTATTTCAAATTATAACTTGAAGATCTGAACTAGTAATTGTCAAATACAGAATTTAAATTGATAGCTTATAATTATTATTGCAAATAATAATTTGAAGATCTGAACTTGTAATTGTCAAATACAGAACTTAAAATTGATAGCTTCTAATTATTATTTAAAATTATAACTTGGAGATCTGAACTTGTAATTGTCAAATACAGAACTTAAAATTGATAGCTTCTAATTATTATTGCAAATTATAACTTGAAGATCTGAACTTGTAATTGTCAAATACAGAACTTCAAATTGTTAAATACAAATTATTAGTGCAAATTATAACTTGAAGATCTGACCTTGTAATTGTCAAATACAGAACTTAAAATTGATAGCTTCTAATTATTATTGCAAATTATAACTTGAAGATCTGAAAGTGTAATTGTCAAATACAGAACTTCTAATTGTTAAATACAAATTATTAGTGCAAATTATAACTTGGAGATCTGAACTTGTAATTGTCAAATACAGAACTTAAAATTGATAACTTCTAATTATTATTGCAAATAATAACTTGAAGATCTGAACTTGTAATTGTCAAATGCAGAACTTAAAATTGATAGCTTCTAATTATTGTTGCAAATAATAATTTGAAGATCTGTACTTGCAATTGTCAAATACAGAACTTAAAATTGATAGCTTATAATTATAATTCAAATTATAACTTGAAGATCTGAACTTGTAATAGACAAATACAGAACTTCGAATTGCTAAATACAAATTATTAGTGCAAATTATAACTTGAAGATCTGAACTTGTAATTGTCAAATACAGAACTTAAAATTGATAACTTCTAATTATTATTACAAATAATAACTTGAAGATCTGTACTTGTAATTGCCAAATACAGAACTTAAAATTGATAGCTTATAATTAAAGTTCAAATTATAACTTGAAGATCTGAACTTGTAATAGTCAAATACAGAACTTCGAATTGTTAAATACAAATTATTAGTGCAAATTATAACTTGAAGATCTGAACTTGTAATAGGTAAATACAGAACTTCTAATTGTTAAATTCAAACTAAGATTGCAAATAATTATTTGAAGATCTGAACTTGTAATAGTCAAATACAGAACTTCTAATTGTTAAATACAAATTATTAGTGCAAATTATAACTTGAAGATCTGAACTTGTAATTGTCAAATACAGAACTTAAAATTGATAGCTTCTAACTATTATTGCAAATTATAACTTGAAGATCTGAACTTGTAATAGTGAATTACAAAACTTAGATTTGTTAAATTCAAATTATTATTTCAAATTATAACTTGAAGATCTGAACTAGTAATTGTCAAATACAGAATTTAAATTGATAGCTTATAATTATTATTGCAAATAATAATTTGAAGATCTGAACTTGTAATTGTCAAATACAGAACTTAAATTTGATAGCTTCTAATTATTATTTAAAATTATAACTTGGAGATCTGAACTTGTAATTGTCAAATACAGAACTTAAAATTGATAGCTTCTAATTATTATTGCAAATTATAACTTGAAGATCTGAACTTGTAATTGTCAAATACAGAACTTCAAATTGTTAAATACAAATTATTAGTGCAAATTATAACTTGAAGATCTGACCATGTAATTGTCAAATACAGAACTTAAAATTGATAGCTTCTAATTATTATTGCAAATTATAACTTGAAGATCTGAACGTGTAATTGTCAAATACAGAACTTCTAATTGTTAAATACAAATTATTAGTGCAAATTATAACTTGAAGATCTGAACGTGTAATTATCAAATACAGAACTTAAAATTGATAGCTTCTAATTATTATTTCAAATTATAACTTGAAGATCTGAACTTGTAATTGTCAAATACAGAACTTAAAATTAATAGCTTCTAATTATTATTGCAAATAATAACTTGAAGATCTGAACTTGTAATTGTCAAATGCAGAACTTAAAATTGATAGCTGCTAATTATTATTGCAAATAATAGTTTGAAGATCTGTACTTGTAATTGTCAAATACAGAACTTAAAATTGATAGCTTATAATTATAATTCAAATTATAACTTGAAGATCTGAACTTGTAATAGTCAAATACAGAACTTCGAATTGTTAAATACAAAGTATTAGTGCAAATTATTACTTGAAGATCTGAACCTGTAATAGTCAAATACAGAACTTCGAATTGTTAAATACAAAGTATTAGTGCAAATTATTACTTGAAGATCTGAACATGTAATAGGTAAATACAGAACTTCGAATGATTAAATTCAATCTAAGATTGCAAATAATAATTTGAAGATCTGAACTTGTAATAGTCAAATATAGAACTTCTAATTGTTAAATACAAATTATTAGTGAAAATTATTACTTGAAGATCTGAACTAGTAATTGTCAAATACAGCACTTAAAATTGATAGCTTCTAATTATTATTGCAAATTATAACTTGAAGATCTGAACTTGTAATTGTCAAATACAGAACTTAAAATTGATAGCTTCTAAATATTATTTCAAATTATAACTTGGAGATCTGAACTTGTAATTGTCAAATACAGAACTTAAAATTGATAGCTTCTAATTATTATTGCAAATAATAACTTAAAGATCTGTACTTGTAATTGTCAAATACAGAACTTAAAATTGATAGCGTATAATTATAGTTCAAATTATAACTTGAAGTTCTGAACTTGTAATAGTCAAATACAGAACTTCGAATTGTTAAAAACAAATTATTAGTGCAAATTATAACTTGAAGATCTGAACTTGTAATTGTCAAAGATAGAACTTAAAATTGATAGCTTCTAATTATTATTGCAAATTATAACTTGAAGATCTGAACTTGTAATAGTGAATTACAAAACTTAGATTTGTTAAATTCAAATTATTATTTCAAATTATAACTTGAAGATCTGAACTAGTAATTGTCAAATACAGAATTTAAATTGATAGCTTATAATTATTATTGCAAATAATAATTTGAAGATCTGAACTTGTAATTGTCACATACAGAACTTAAAATTGATAGCATCTAATTATTATTTAAAATTATAACTTGGAGATCTGAACTTGTAATTGTCAAATACAGAACTTAAAATTGATAGCTTCTAATTATTATTGCAAATTATAACTTGAAGATCTGAACGTGTAATTGTCAAATACAGAACTTCTAATTGTTAAATACAAATTATTAGTGCAAATTATAACTTGAAGATCTGAACGTGTAATTATCAAATACAGAACTTAAAATTGATAGCTTCTAATTATTATTTCAAATTATAACTTGAAGATCTGAACTTGTAATTGTCAAATACAGAACTTAAAATTAATAGCTTCTAATTATTATTGCAAATAATAACTTGAAGATCTGAACTTGTAATTGTCAAATGCAGAACTTAAAATTGATAGCTTCTAATTATTATTGCAAATAATAGTTTGAAGATCTGTACTTGTAATTGTCAAATACAGAACTTAAAATTGATAGCTTATAATTATAATTCAAATTATAACTTGAAGATCTGAACTTGTAATAGTCAAATACAGAACTTCGAATTGTTAAATACAAAGTATTAGTGCAAATTATTACTTGAAGATCTGAACCTGTAATAGTCAAATACAGAACTTCGAATTGTTAAATACAAAGTATTAGTGCAAATTATTACTTGAAGATCTGAACATGTAATAGGTAAATACAGAACTTCGAATGATTAAATTCAATCTAAGATTGCAAATAATAATTTGAAGATCTGAACTTGTAATAGTCAAATATAGAACTTCTAATTGTTAAATACAAATTATTAGTGAAAATTATTACTTGAAGATCTGAACTAGTAATTGTCAAATACAGCACTTAAAATTGATAGCTTCTAATTATTATTGCAAATTATAACTTGAAGATCTGAACTTGTAATTGTCAAATACAGAACTTAAAATTGATAGCTTCTAAATATTATTTCAAATTATAACTTGGAGATCTGAACTTGTAATTGTCAAATACAGAACTTAAAATTGATAGCTTCTAATTATTATTGCAAATAATAACTTAAAGATCTGTACTTGTAATTGTCAAATACAGAACTTAAAATTGATAGCGTATAATTATAGTTCAAATTATAACTTGAAGTTCTGAACTTGTAATAGTCAAATACAGAACTTCGAATTGTTAAAAACAAATTATTAGTGCAAATTATAACTTGAAGATCTGAACTTGTAATTGTCAAAGATAGAACTTAAAATTGATAGCTTCTAATTATTATTGCAAATTATAACTTGAAGATCTGAACTTGTAATAGTGAATTACAAAACTTAGATTTGTTAAATTCAAATTATTATTTCAAATTATAACTTGAAGATCTGAACTAGTAATTGTCAAATACAGAATTTAAATTGATAGCTTATAATTATTATTGCAAATAATAATTTGAAGATCTGAACTTGTAATTGTCAAATACAGAACTTAAAATTGATAGCTTCTAATTATTATTTAAAATTATAACTTGGAGATCTGAACTTGTAATTGTCAAATACAGAACTTAAAATTGATAGCTTCTAATTATTATTGCAAATTATAACTTGAAGATCTGAACTTGTAATTGTCAAATACAGAACTTCAAATTGTTAAATACAAATTATTAGTGCAAATTATAACTTGAAGATCTGACCTTGTAATTGTCAAATACAGAACTTAAAATTGATAGCTTCTAATTATTATTGCAAATTATAACTTGAAGATCTGAACGTGTAATTGTCAAATACAGAACTTCTAATTGTTAAATACAAATTATTAGTGCAAATTATAACTTGAAGATCTGAACTTGTAATTATCAAATACAGAACTTAAAATTGATAGCTTCTAATTATCATTTCAAATTATAACTTGAAGATCTGAACTTGTAATTGTCAAATACAGAACTTAAAATTAATAGCTTCTAATTATTATTGCAAATAAAACTTGAAGATCTGAACTTGTAATTGTCAAATGCAGAACTTAAAATTGATAGCTTCTAATTATTATTGCAAATAATAGTTTGAAGATCTGTACTTGTATTTGTCAAATACAGAACTTAAAATTGATAGCTTATAATTATAATTCAAATTATAACTTGAAGATCTGAACTTGTAATAGTCAAATACAGAACTTAGAATTGTTAAATACAAAGTATTAGTGCAAATTATTACTTGAAGATCTGAACCTGTAATAGGTAAATACAGAACTTCGAATGATTAAATTCAAACTAAGATTGCAAATAATAATTTGAAGATCTGAACTTGTAATAGTCAAATACAGAACTTCTAATAGTTAAATACAAATTATTAGTGAAAATTATTACTTGAAGATCTGAACTAGTAATTGTCAAATACAGCAATTAAAATTGATAGCTTCTAATTATTATTGCAAATTATAACTTGAAGATCTGAACTTGTAATTGTCAAATACAGAACTTAAAATTGATAGCTTCTAATTATTATTTCAAATTATAACTTGGAGATCTGAACTTGTAATTGTCAAATACAGAACTTAAAATTGATAGCTTCCAATTATTATTGTAAATAATAACTTGAAGATCTGTACTTGTAATTGTCAAATACAGAACTTAAAATTGATAGCGTATAATTATAGTTCAAATTATAACTTGAAGATCTGAACTTGTAATAGTCAAATACAGAACTTCGAATTGTTAAAAACAAATTATTAGTGCAAATTATAACTTGAAGATCTGAACTTGTAATAGTGAATTACAAAACTTAGATTTGTTAAATTCAAATTATTATTTCAAATTATAACTTGAAGATCTGAACTAGTAATTGTCAAATACAGAATTTAAATTGATAGCTTATAATTATTATTGCAAATAATAATTTGAAGATCTGAACTTGTAATTGTCAAATACAGAACTTAAAATTGATAGCTTCTAATTATTATTTAAAATTATAACTTGGAGATCTGAACTTGTAATTGTCAAATACAGAACTTAAAATTGATAGCTTTTAATTATTATTGCAAATTATAACTTGAAGATCTGAACTTGTAATTGTCAAATACAGAACTTCAAATTGTTAAATACAAATTATTAGTGCAAATTATAACTTGAAGATCTGACCTTGTAATTGTCAAATACAGAACTTAAAATTGATAGCTTCTAATTATTATTGCAAATTATAACTTGAAGATCTGAACGTGTAATTGTCAAATACAGAACTTCTAATTGTTAAATACAAATTATTAGTGCAAATTATAACTTGAAGATCTGAACTTGTAATTATCAAATACAGAACTTAAAATTGATAGCTTCTAATTATTATTGCAAATAATAACTTGAAGATCTGAACTTGTAATTATCAAATACAGAACTTAAAATTGATAGCTTCTAATTATTATTTCAAATTATAACTTGAAGATCTGAACTTGTAATTGTCAAATACAGAACTTAAAATTAATAGCTTCTAATTATTATTGCAAATAATAGTTTGAAGATCTGTACTTGTAATTGTCAAATACAGAACTTAAAATTGATAGCTTCTAATTATTATTGCAAATTATAACTTGAAGATCTGAACGTGTAATTGTCAAATACAGAACTTCTAATTGTTAAATACAAATTATTAGTGCAAATTATAACTTGAAGATCTGAACTTGTAATTATCAAATACAGAACTTAAAATTGATAGCTTCTAATTATTATTGCAAATAATAACTTGAAGATCTGAACTTGTAATTATCAAATACAGAACTTAAAATTGATAGCTTCTAATTATTATTTCAAATTATAACTTGAAGATCGGAACTTGTAATTGTCAAATACAGAACTTAAAATTAATAGCTTCTAATTATTATTGCAAATAATAGTTTGAAGATCTGTACTTGTAATTGTCAAATACAGAACTTAAAATTGATAGCTTATAATTATAATTCAAATTATAACTTGAAGATCTGAACTTGTAATAGTCAAATACAGAACTTAGAATTGTTAAATACAAAGTATTAGTGCAAATTATTACTTGAAGATCTGAACCTGTAATAGGTAAATACAGAACTTCGAATGATTAAATTCAAACTAAGATTGCAAATAATAATTTGAAGATCAGAACTTGTAATAGTCAAATACAGAACTTCTAATTGTTAAATACAAATTATTAGTGAAAATTATTACTTGAAGATCTGAACTAGTAATTGTCAAATACAGCACTTAAAATTGATAGCTTCTAATTATTATTGCAAATTATAACTTGAAGATCTGAACTTGTAATTGTCAAATACAGAACTTAAAATTGATAGCTTCTAATTATTATATAAAATTATAACTTGGAGATCTGAACTTGTAATTGTCAAATACAGAACTTAAAATTGGTAGCTTCTAATTATTATTGCAAATTATAACTTGAAGATCCTAACTTGTAATTGTCAAATACAGAACTTCTAATTGTTAAATACAAATTATTAGTGCAAATTATAACTTGAAGATCTGACCTTGTAATTGTCAAATACAGAACTTAAAATTGATAGCTTCTAATTATTATTGCAAATTATAACTTGAAGATCTGAACGTGTAATTGTCAAATTCAGAACTTCTAATTGTTAAATACAAATTATTAGTGCAAATTATAACTTGAAGATCAGAACTTGTAATTATCAAATACAGAACTTAAAATTGATAGCTTCTAATTATTATTTCAAATTATAACTTGAAGATCTGAACATGTAATTGTCAAATACAGAACTTAAAATGAATAGCTTCTAATTATTATTGCAAATAATAACTTGAAGATCTGAACTAGTAATTGTCAAATGCAGAACTTAAAATTGATAGGTTCTAATTATTATTGCAAATAATAGTTTGAAGATCTGTACTTGTAATTGTCAAATACAGAACTTAAAATTGATAGCTTATAATTATAATTCAAACTATAACTTGAAGATCTGAACTTGTAATAGTCAAATACAGAACTTCGAATTGTTAAATACAAATTATTAGTGCAAATTATTAGTTGAAGATCTGAACCTGTAATAGGTAAATACAGAACTTCGAATGATTAAATTCAAACTAAGATTGCAAATAATAATTTGAAGATCTGAACTTGTAATAGTCAAATACAGAACTTCTAATTGTTAAATACAAATTATTAGTGTAAAATTATTACTTGAAGATCTGAACTAGTAATTGTCAAATACAGCACTTAAAATTGATAGCTTCTAATTATTCTTGCTAATTATAACTAGAAGATCTGAACTTGTAATTGTCAAATACAGAACTTAAAATTGATAGCTTCTAATTATTATTTCAAATTATAACTTGAAGATCTGAACTTGTAATTGTCAAATACAGAACTTAAAATTGATAGCTTCTAATTATTATTGTAAATTATAACTTGAAGATCTGAACTTGTAATAGTGAATTACAGAACATAGATTTGTTAAATTCAAATTATTATTTCAAATTATAACTTGAAGATCTGAACTAGTAATTGTCAAATACAGAACTTAAAATTGATAGCTTCTAATTATTATAGCAAATTATAACTTGAAGATCTGAACTTGTAATTGTCAAATACAGAACTTCGAATTGTTAAATACAAATTATTAGTGCAAATTATAACTTGAAGATCTGAACTTGTAATAGTCAAATACAGAACTTCTAATTGTTAAATACAAATTATTAGTGCAAATTATAACTTGAAGATCTGAACTAGTAATTGTCAAATACAGAACTTAAAATTGAGAGCTTCTAATTATTATTGCAAATTATAACTGGAAGATCTGAACTTGAAATTGTCAAATACAGAACTTAAAATTGATAGCTTCTAATTATTATTTCAAATTATAACTTGAAGATCTGAACTTGTAATTGTCAAATACAGAACTTAAAATTGATAGCTTCTAATTATTATTGTAAATTATAACTTGAAGATCTGAACTTGTAATAGTGAATTACAGAACTTAGATTTGTTAAATTCAAATTATTATTTCAAATTATAACTTGAAGATCTGAACTAGTAATTGTCAAATACAGAACTTAAAATTGATAGCTTCTAATTATTATTGCAAATAATAACTTGAAGATCTGAACTTGTAATTATCAAATACAGAACTTAAAATTGATAGCTTCTAATTATTATTTCAAATTATAACTTGAAGATCTGAACTTGTAATTGTCAAATACAGAACTTAAAATTAATAGCTTCTAATTATTATTGCAAATAATAGTTTGAAGATCTGTACTTGTAATTGTCAAATACAGAACTTAAAATTGATAGCTTCTAATTATTATTGCAAATTATAACTTGAAGATCTGAACGTGTAATTGTCAAATACAGAACTTCTAATTGTTAAATACAAATTATTAGTGCAAATTATAACTTGAAGATCTGAACTTGTAATTATCAAATACAGAACTTAAAATTGATAGCTTCTAATTATTATTGCAAATAATAACTTGAAGATCTGAACTTGTAATTATCAAATACAGAACTTAAAATTGATAGCTTCTAATTATTATTTCAAATTATAACTTGAAGATCTGAACTTGTAATTGTCAAATACAGAACTTAAAATTAATAGCTTCTAATTATTATTGCAAATAATAGTTTGAAGATCTGTACTTGTAATTGTCAAATACAGAACTTAAAATTGATAGCTTATAATTATAATTCAAATTATAACTTGAAGATCTGAACTTGTAATAGTCAAATACAGAACTTAGAATTGTTAAATACAAAGTATTAGTGCAAATTATTACTTGAAGATCTGAACCTGTAATAGGTAAATACAGAACTTCGAATGATTAAATTCAAACTAAGATTGCAAATAATAATTTGAAGATCAGAACTTGTAATAGTCAAATACAGAACTTCTAATTGTTAAATACAAATTATTAGTGAAAATTATTACTTGAAGATCTGAACTAGTAATTGTCAAATACAGCACTTAAAATTGATAGCTTCTAATTATTATTGCAAATTATAACTTGAAGATCTGAACTTGTAATTGTCAAATACAGAACTTAAAATTGATAGCTTCTAATTATTATATAAAATTATAACTTGGAGATCTGAACTTGTAATTGTCAAATACAGAACTTAAAATTGGTAGCTTCTAATTATTATTGCAAATTATAACTTGAAGATCCTAACTTGTAATTGTCAAATACAGAACTTCTAATTGTTAAATACAAATTATTAGTGCAAATTATAACTTGAAGATCTGACCTTGTAATTGTCAAATACAGAACTTAAAATTGATAGCTTCTAATTATTATTGCAAATTATAACTTGAAGATCTGAACGTGTAATTGTCAAATACAGAACTTCTAATTGTTAAATACAAATTATTAGTGCAAATTATAACTTGAAGATCAGAACTTGTAATTATCAAATACAGAACTTAAAATTGATAGCTTCTAATTATTATTTCAAATTATAACTTGAAGATCTGAACATGTAATTGTCAAATACAGAACTTAAAATGAATAGCTTCTAATTATTATTGCAAATAATAACTTGAAGATCTGAACTAGTAATTGTCAAATGCAGAACTTAAAATTGATAGGTTCTAATTATTATTGCAAATAATAGTTTGAAGATCTGTACTTGTAATTGTCAAATACAGAACTTAAAATTGATAGCTTATAATTATAATTCAAACTATAACTTGAAGATCTGAACTTGTAATAGTCAAATACAGAACTTCGAATTGTTAAATACAAATTATTAGTGCAAATTATTAGTTGAAGATCTGAACCTGTAATAGGTAAATACAGAACTTCGAATGATTAAATTCAAACTAAGATTGCAAATAATAATTTGAAGATCTGAACTTGTAATAGTCAAATACAGAACTTCTAATTGTTAAATACAAATTATTAGTGTAAAATTATTACTTGAAGATCTGAACTAGTAATTGTCAAATACAGCACTTAAAATTGATAGCTTCTAATTATTCTTGCTAATTATAACTAGAAGATCTGAACTTGTAATTGTCAAATACAGAACTTAAAATTGATAGCTTCTAATTATTATTTCAAATTATAACTTGAAGATCTGAACTTGTAATTGTCAAATACAGAACTTAAAATTGATAGCTTCTAATTATTATTGTAAATTATAACTTGAAGATCTGAACTTGTAATAGTGAATTACAGAACTTAGATTTGTTAAATTCAAATTATTATTTCAAATTATAACTTGAAGATCTGAACTAGTAATTGTCAAATACAGAACTTAAAATTGATAGCTTCTAATTATTATAGCAAATTATAACTTGAAGATCTGAACTTGTAATTGTCAAATACAGAACTTCGAATTGTTAAATACAAATTATTAGTGCAAATTATAACTTGAAGATCTGAACTTGTAATAGTCAAATACAGAACTTCTAATTGTTAAATACAAATTATTAGTGCAAATTATAACTTGAAGATCTGAACTAGTAATTGTCAAATACAGAACTTAAAATTGAGAGCTTCTAATTATTATTGCAAATTATAACTGGAAGATCTGAACTTGTAATTGTCAAATACAGAACTTAAAATTGATAGCTTCTAATTATTATTTCAAATTATAACTTGAAGATCTGAACTTGTAATTGTCAAATACAGAACTTAAAATTGATAGCTTCTAATTATTATTGTAAATTATAACTTGAAGATCTGAACTTGTAATAGTGAATTACAGAACTTAGATTTGTTAAATTCAAATTATTATTTCAAATTATAACTTGAAGATCTGAACTAGTAATTGTCAAATACAGAACTTAAAATTGATAGCTTCTAATTATTATTGCAAATTATAACTTGAAGATCTGAACTTGTAATTGCCAAATACAGAACTTCGAATTGTTAAATACAAATTATTAGTGCAAATTATTACTTGAAGATCTGAACTTGTAATAGGTAAATACAGAACTTCTAATTGTTAAATTCAAACTAAGATTGCAAATAATAATTTGAAGATCTGAACTTGTAATAGTCAAATACAGAACTTCTAATTGTTAAATACAAATTATTAGTGCAAATTATAACTTGAAGATCTGAACTTGTAATAGACAAATACAGAACTTCGAATTGCTAAATACAAATTATTAGTCCAAATTATAACTTGAAGATCTGTACTAGTAATTGTCAAATACAGAACTTAAAATTGATAGCTTCTAATTATTATTTCAAATTATAACTAGAAGATCTGAACTTGTAATTGTCAAATACAGAACTTAAATTTGATAGCTTCTAATTATTATTGCAAATTATAACTTGAAGATCTGAACGTGTAATTGTCAAATAGAGAACTTCTAATTGTTAAATACAAATTATTAGTGCAAATTATAACTTGAAGATCTGAACTTGTAATTGTCAAATACAGAACTTAAAATTGATAGCTTCTAATTATTATTTCAAATTATAACTTGAAGATCTGAACTTGTAATTGTCAAATCCAGAACTCAAAATTAATAGCTTCTAATTATTATTGCAAATAATAACTTGAAGATCTGAACTAGTAATTGTCAAATGCAGAACTTAAAATTGATAGGTTCTAATTATTATTGCAAATAATAGTTTGAAGATCTGTACTTGTAATTGTCAAATACAGAACTTAAAATTGATAGCTTATAATTATAATTCAAACTATAACTTGAAGATCTGAACTTGTAATAGTCAAATACAGTACTTCGAATTGTTAAATACAAATTATTAGTGCAAATTATTAGTTGAAGATCTGAACCTGTAATAGGTAAATACAGAACTTCGAATGATTAAATTCAAACTAAGATTGCAAATAATAATTTGAAGATCTGAACTTGTAATAGTCAAATACAGAACTTCTAATTGTTAAATACAAATTATTAGTGTAAAATTATTACTTGAAGATCTGAACTAGTAATTGTCAAATACAGCACTTAAAATTGATAGCTTCTAATTATTCTTGCTAATTATAACTAGAAGATCTGAACTTGTAATTGTCAAATACAGAACTTAAAATTGATAGCTTCTAATTATTATTTCAAATTATAACTTGAAGATCTGAACTTGTAATTGTCAAATACAGAACTTAAAATTGATAGCTTCTAATTATTATTGTAAATTATAACTTGAAGATCTGAACTTGTAATAGTGAATTACAGAACTTAGATTTGTTAAATTCAAATTATTATTTCAAATTATAACTTGAAGATCTGAACTAGTAATTGTCAAATACAGAACTTAAAATTGATAGCTTCTAATTATTATAGCAAATTATAACTTGAAGATCTGAACTTGTAATAGTCAAATACAGAACTTCTAATTGTTAAATACAAATTATTAGTGCAAATTATAACTTGAAGATCTGAACTTGTAATAGACAAATACAGAACTTCGAATTGCTAAATACAAATTATTAGTCCAAATTATAACTTGAAGATCTGTACTAGTAATTGTCAAATACAGAACTTAAAATTGATAGCTTCTAATTATTATTTCAAATTATAACTAGAAGATCTGAACTTGTAATTGTCAAATACAGAACTTAAATTTGATAGCTTCTAATTATTATTGCAAATTATAACTTGAAGATCTGAACGTGTAATTGTCAAATAGAGAACTTCTAATTGTTAAATACAAATTATTAGTGCAAATTATAACTTGAAGATCTGAACTTGTAATTGTCAAATACAGAACTTAAAATTGATAGCTTCTAATTATTATTTCAAATTATAACTTGAAGATCTGAACTTGTAATTGTCAAATCCAGAACTCAAAATTAATAGCTTCTAATTATTATTGCAAATAATAACTTGAAGATCTGAACTAGTAATTGTCAAATGCAGAACTTAAAATTGATAGGTTCTAATTATTATTGCAAATAATAGTTTGAAGATCTGTACTTGTAATTGTCAAATACAGAACTTAAAATTGATAGCTTATAATTATAATTCAAACTATAACTTGAAGATCTGAACTTGTAATAGTCAAATACAGTACTTCGAATTGTTAAATACAAATTATTAGTGCAAATTATTAGTTGAAGATCTGAACCTGTAATAGGTAAATACAGAACTTCGAATGATTAAATTCAAACTAAGATTGCAAATAATAATTTGAAGATCTGAACTTGTAATAGTCAAATACAGAACTTCTAATTGTTAAATACAAATTATTAGTGTAAAATTATTACTTGAAGATCTGAACTAGTAATTGTCAAATACAGCACTTAAAATTGATAGCTTCTAATTATTCTTGCTAATTATAACTAGAAGATCTGAACTTGTAATTGTCAAATACAGAACTTAAAATTGATAGCTTCTAATTATTATTTCAAATTATAACTTGAAGATCTGAACTTGTAATTGTCAAATACAGAACTTAAAATTGATAGCTTCTAATTATTATTGTAAATTATAACTTGAAGATCTGAACTTGTAATAGTGAATTACAGAACTTAGATTTGTTAAATTCAAATTATTATTTCAAATTATAACTTGAAGATCTGAACTAGTAATTGTCAAATACAGAACTTAAAATTGATAGCTTCTAATTATTATAGCAAATTATAACTTGAAGATCTGAACTTGTAATTGTCAAATACAGAACTTCGAATTGTTAAATACAAATTATTAGTGCAAATTATAACTTGAAGATCTGAACTTGTAATAGTCAAATACAGAACTTCTAATTGTTAAATACAAATTATTAGTGCAAATTATAACTTGAAGATCTGAACTAGTAATTGTCAAATACAGAACTTAAAATTGAGAGCTTCTAATTATTATTGCAAATTATAACTGGAAGATCTGAACTTGTAATTGTCAAATACAGAACTTAAAATTGATAGCTTCTAATTATTATTTCAAATTATAACTTGAAGATCTGAACTTGTAATTGTCAAATACAGAACTTAAAATTGATAGCTTCTAATTATTATTGTAAATTATAACTTGAAGATCTGAACTTGTAATAGTGAATTACAGAACTTAGATTTGTTAAATTCAAATTATTATTTCAAATTATAACTTGAAGATCTGAACTAGTAATTGTCAAATACAGAACTTAAAATTGATAGCTTCTAATTATTATTGCAAATTATAACTTGAAGATCTGAACTTGTAATTGTCAAATACAGAACTTCGAATTGTTAAATACAAATTATTAGTGCAAATTATAACTTGAAGATCTGAACTTGTAATAGGTAAATACAGAACTTCTAATTGTTAAATTCAAACTAAGATTGCAAATAATAATTTGAAGATCTGAACTTGTAATAGTCAAATACAGAACTTCTAATTGTTAAATACAAATTATTAGTGCAAATTATAACTTGAAGATCTGAACTTGTAATAGACAAATACAGAACTTCGAATTGCTAAATACAAATTATTAGTCCAAATTATAACTTGAAGATCTGTACTAGTAATTGTCAAATACAGAACTTAAAATTGATAGCTTCTAATTATTATTTCAAATTATAACTAGAAGATCTGAACTTGTAATTGTCAAATACAGAACTTAAATTTGATAGCTTCTAATTATTATTGCAAATTATAACTTGAAGATCTGAACGTGTAATTGTCAAATACAGAACTTCTAATTGTTAAATACAAATTATTAGTGCAAATTATAACTTGAAGATCTGAACTTGTAATTGTCAAATACAGAACTTAAAATTGATAGCTTCTAATTATTATTTCAAATTATAACTTGAAGATCTGAACTTGTAATTGTCAAATCCAGAACTTAAAATTAATAGCTTCTAATTATTATTGCAAATAATAACTTGAAGATCTGAACTTGTAATTGTCAAATGCAGAACTTAAAATTGACAGCTTCTAATTATTATTGCAAATAATAATTTGAAGATCTGTACTTGTAATTGTCAAATACAGAACTTAAAATTGATAGCTTATAATTATAATTCAAATTATAACTTGAAGATCTGAACTTGTAATAGTCAAATACAGAACTTCGAATTGTTAAATACAAATTATTAGTGCAAATTATTACTTGAAGATCTGAACCTGTAATAGGTATATACAGAACTTCGAATGGTTAAATTCAAACTAAGATTGCAAATAATAATTCGAAGATCTGAACTTGTAATAGTCAAATACAGAACTTCTAATTGTTAAATACAAATTATTAGTGCAAATTATTACTTGAAGATCTGAACTAGCGTAATTGTCAAATACAGCACTTAAAATTGATGGCTTCTAATTATTATTGCAAATTATAACTTGAAGATCTGAACTTGTAATTGTCAAATACAGAACTTAAAATTGATAGCTTCTAATTATTATTTCAAATTATAACTTGGAGATCTGAACTTGTAATTGTCAAATACAGAACTTAAAATTGATAGCTTCTAATTATTTTTGCAAATTATAACTTGAAGATCTGAACTTGTAATTGTCAAATACAGAACTTCTAATTGTTAAATACAAATTATTAGTGCAAATTATAACTTGAAGATCTGACCTTGTAATTGTCAAATACAGAACTTAAAATTGATAGTTTCTAATTATTATTGTAAATTATAACTTGAAGATCTGAACTTGTAATAGTAAATTACAGAACTTAGATTTGTTAAATTCAAATTATTATTTCAAATTATAACTTGAAGATCTGAACTAGTAATTGTCAAATACAGAACTTAGAATTGATAGCTTCTAATTATTATTGCAAATTATAACTTGAAGATCTGAACTTGTAATTGTCAAATACAGAACTTAAAATTGATAGCTTCTAATTATTATTGTAAATTATAACTTGAAGATCTGAACTTGTAATTGTCAAATACAGAACTTAAAATTGATAGCTTCTAATTATTATTGCAAATAATAACTTGAAGATCTGAACTTGTAATTGTCAAATACAGAACTTAAAATTGTTAAATACAAATTATTAGTGCAAATTATAACTTGAAGATCTGAACTTGTAATAGTCAAATACAGAACTTCTAATTGTTAAATACAAATTATTAGTGCAAATTATAACTTGAAGATCTGAACTAGTAATTGTCAAATACAGAACTTAAAATTGAGAGCTTCTAATTAATATTGCTAATTATAACTAGAAGATCTGAACTTGTAATTGTCAAATACAGAACTTAAAATTGATAGCTTCTAATTATTATTTCAAATTATAACTTGAAGATCTGAACTTGTAATTGTCAAATACAGAACTTAAAATTGATAGCTTCTAATTATTATTGTAAATTATAACTTGAAGATCTGAACTTGTAATAGTGAATTACAGAACTTAGATTTGTTAAATTCAAATTATTATTTCAAATTATAACTTGAAGATCTGAACTAGTAATTGTCAAATACAGAACTTAAAATTGATAGCTTCTAATTATTATTGCAAATTATAACTTGAAGATCTGAACTTGTAATTGTCAAATACAGAACTTCGAATTGTTAAATACAAACTATTAGAGCAAATTATAACTTGAAGATCTGAACTTGTAATAGGTAAATACAGAACTTCTAATTATTAAATTCAAACTAAGATTGCAAATAATAATTTGATGATCTGAACTTGTAATAGTCAAATACAGAACTTCTAATTGTTAAATACAAATTATTAGTGCAAATTATAACTTGAAGATCTGAACTTGTAATTGTCAAATACAGAACTTAAATTTGATAGCTTCTAATTATTATTGCAAATTATAACTTGAAGATCTGAACGTGTAATTGTCAAATACAGAACTTCTAATTGTTAAATACAAATTATTAGTGCAAATTATAACTTGAAGATCTGAACTTGAAATTGTCAAATACAGAACTTAAAATTGATAGCTTCTAATTATTATTTCAAATTATAACTTGAAGATCTGAACTTGTAATTGTCAAATCCAGAACTTAAAATTAATAGCTTCTAATTATTATTGCAAATAATAACTTGAAGATCTGAACTTGTAATTGTCAAATGCAGAACTTAAAATTGATAGCTTCTAATTATTATTGCAAATAATAATTTGAAGATCTGTACTTGTAATTGTCAAATACAGAACTTAAAATTGATAGCTTATAATTATAATTCAAATTATAACTTGAAGATCTGAACTTGTAATAGTCAAATACAGAACTTCGAATTGTTAAATACAAATTATTAGTGCAAATTATTACTTGAAGATCTGAACCTGTAATAGGTATATACAGAACTTCGAATGGTTAAATTCAAACTAAGATTGCAAATAATAATTCGAAGATCTGAACTTGTAATAGTCAAATACAGAACTTCTAATTGTTAAATACAAATTATTAGTGCAAATTATTACTTGAAGATTTGAACTAGCGTAATTGTCAAATACAGCACTTAAAATTGATGGCTTCTAATTATTATTGCAAATTATAACTTGAAGATCTGAACTTGTAATTGTCAAATACAGAACTTAAAATTGATAGCTTCTAATTATTATTTCAAATTATAACTTGGAGATCTGAACTTGTAATTGTCAAATACAGAACTTAAAATTGATAGCTTCTAATTATTTTTGCAAATTATAACTTGAAGATCTGAACTTGTAATTGTCAAATACAGAACTTCTAATTGTTAAATACAAATTATTAGTGCAAATTATAACTTGAAGATCTGACCTTGTAATTGTCAAATACAGAACTTAAAATTGATAGCTTCTAATTATTATTGTAAATTATAACTTGAAGATCTGAACTTGTAATAGTAAATTACAGAACTTAGATTTGTTAAATTCAAATTATTATTTCAAATTATAACTTGAAGATCTGAACTAGTAATTGTCAAATACAGAACTTAGAATTGATAGCTTCTAATTATTATTGCAAATTATAACTTGAAGATCTGAACTTGTAATTGTCAAATACAGAACTTAAAATTGATAGCTTCTAGTTATTATTGTAAATTATAACTTGAAGATCTGAACTTGTAATTGTCAAATACAGAACTGAAATTGATAGCTTCTAATTATTATTGCAAATAATAACTTGAAGATCTGAACTTGTAATTGTCAAATACAGAACTTAAAATTGATAGCTTCTAATTATTATTGCAAATTATAATTTGAAGATCTGAACTTGTAATAGACAAATACGCAACTTATCATTGTTAAATACAAATTGTGATTGCAAATTATAACTTGAAGATCTGAACTAGTAATTGTCAAATACAGAACTTAAAATTGATAACTTCTTATTATTATTGCAAATTATAACTTGTAGATCTTACCTTGTAATTTTCAAATACAGAACTTAAAATTGATAGCTTCTAATTATTATTTCAAATTATAACTTGAAGATCTGAACTTGTAATTGTCAAATACAGAACTTAAAATTGATAGCTTCTAATTATTATTGCAAATTATAACTTGCAGATCTGAACGTGTAATTGTCAAATACAGAACTTGTAATTGTTAAATACAAATTATTAGTGCAAATTATAACTTGAAGATCTGAACAAGTAATTGTCAAATACAGAACTTAAAATTGATAGCTTCTAATTATTATTTCAAATTATAACTTGAAGATCTGAACGTGTAATTGTCAAATACAGAACTTCTAATTGTTAAATACAAATTATTAGTGCAAATTATAACTTGAAGATCTGAACTAGTAATTGTCAAATGCAGAACTTAAAATTGATAGCTTCTAATTATTATTGCAAATAATAATTTGAAGATCTGTACTTGTAATTGTCAAATACAGAACTTAAAATTGATAGCTTATAATTATAATCCAAATTATAACTTGAAGATCTGAACTTGTAATAGTCAAATACAGAACTTCGAATTGTTAAATACAAATTATTAGTGGAAATCATAACTTGAAGATCTGAACTTGTAATAGGTAAATACAGAACTTCTAATTGTTAAATTCAAACTAAGATTGCAAATAATTATTTGAAGATCTGAACTTGTAATAGTCAAATACAGAACTTCTAATTGTTAAATACAAATTATTAGTGCAAATTATTACTTGAAGATCTGAACTAGTAATTGTCAAATACAGCACTTAAAATTGATAGCTTATAATTATTATTGCAAATTATAACTTGAAGATCTGAACTTGTAATTGTCAAATACAGAACTTAAAATTGATAGCTTCTAAATATTATTTCAAATTATAACTTGGAGATCTGAACTTGTAATTGTCAAATACAGAACTTAAAATTGATAGCTTCTATTTTTTATTGCAAATAATAACTTGAAGATCTGAACTTGTAATTGTCAAATACAGAACTTAAAATTGATAGCTTCTAATTATTATTGCAAATTATAATTTGAAGATCTGAACTTGTAATAGACAAATACGCAACTTGGCTTTGTTAAATACAAATTGTGATTGCAAATTATAACTTGAAGATCTGAACCTGTAATAGTCAAATCCAGAACTTCGAATTGTTAAAAACAAATTATTAGTGCAAATTATAACTTGAAGATCTGAACTTGTAATTGTCAAATACAGAACTTAAAATTGATAGCTTCTAATTATTATTGCAAATTATAACTTGAAGATCTGAACTTGTAATAGTCAAATACAGAACTTCGAATTGTTAAAAACAAATTATTAGTGCAAATTATAACTTGAAGATCTGAACCTATAATAGTCAAATACAGAACTTCGAATTGTTAAAAACAAATTATTAGTGCAAATTATAACTTGAAGATCTGAACTTGTAATTGTCAAATACAGAACTTAAAATTGATAGCTTCTAATTATTATTGCAAATTATAACTTGAAGATCTGAACTTGTAATAGTGAATTACAAAACTTAGATTTGTTAAATTCAAATTATTATTTCAAATTATAACTTGAAGATCTGAACTAGTAATTGTCAAATACAGAATTTAAATTGATAGCTTATAATTATTATTGCAAATAATAATTTGAAGATCTGAACTTGTAATTGTCAAATACAGAACTTAAAATTGATAGCTTCTAATTATTATTTAAAATTATAACTTGGAGATCTGAACTTGTAATTGTCAAATACAGAACTTAAAATTGATAGCTTCTAATTATTATTGCAAATTATAACTTGAAGATCTGAACTTGTAATTGTCAAATACAGAACTTCAAATTGTTAAATACAAATTATTAGTGCAAATTATAACTTGAAGATCTGACCTTGTAATTGTCAAATACAGAACTTAAAATTGATAGCTTCTAATTATTATTGCAAATTATAACTTGAAGATCTGAACGTGTAATTGTCAAATACAGAACTTCTAATTGTTAAATACAAATTATTAGTGCAAATTATAACTTGAAGATCTGAACTTGTAATTATCAAATACAGAACTTAAAATTGATAGCTTCTAATTATTATTTCAAATTATAACTTGAAGATCTGAACTTGTAATTGTCAAATACAGAACTTAAAATTAATAGCTTCTAATTATTATTGCAAATAATAACTTGAAGATCTGAACTTGTAATTGTCAAATGCAGAACTTAAAATTGATAGCTTCTAATTATTATTGCAAATAATAGTTTGAAGATCTGTACTTGTAATTGTCAAATACAGAACTTAAAATTGATAGCTTATAATTATAATTCAAATTATAACTTGAAGATCTGAACTTGTAATAGTCAAATACAGAACTTAGAATTGTTAAATACAAAGTATTAGTGCAAATTATTACTTGAAGATCTGAACCTGTAATAGGTAAATACAGAACTTCGAATGATTAAATTCAAACTAAGATTGCAAGTAATAATTAGAAGATCTGAACTTGTAATAGTCAAATACAGAACTTCTAATTGTTAAATACAAATTATTAGTGAAAATTATTACTTGAAGATCTGAACTAGTAATTGTCAAATACAGCACTTAAAATTGATAGCTTCTAATTATTATTGCAAATTATAACTTGAAGATCTGAACTTGTAATTGTCAAATACAGAACTTAAAATTGATAGCTTCTAATTATTATTTCAAATTATAACTTGGAGATCTGAACTTGTAATTGTCAAATACAGAACTTCGAATTGTTAAAAACAAATTATTAGTGCAAATTATAACTTGAAGATCTGAACTTGTAATTGTCAAATACAGAACTTAAAATTGATAGCTTCTAATTATTATTGCAAATTATAACTTGAAGATCTGAACTTGTAATAGTGAATTACAAAACTTAGATTTGTTAAATTCAAATTATTATTTCAAATTATAACTTGAAGATCTGAACTAGTAATTGTCAAATACAGAATTTAAATTGATAGCTTATAATTATTATTGCAAATAATAACTTGCAGATCTGAACGTGTAATTGTCAAATACAGAACTTGTAATTGTTAAATACAAATTATTAGTGCAAATTATAACTTGAAGATCTGAACAAGTAATTGTCAAATACAGAACTTAAAATTGATAGCTTCTAATTATTATTTCAAATTATAACTTGAAGATCTGAACGTGTAATTGTCAAATACAGAACTTCTAATTGTTAAATACAAATTATTAGTGCAAATTATAACTTGAAGATCTGAACTAGTAATTGTCAAATGCAGAACTTAAAATTGATAGCTTCTAATTATTATTGCAAATAATAATTTGAAGATCTGTACTTGTAATTGTCAAATACAGAACTTAAAATTGATAGCTTATAATTATAATCCAAATTATAACTTGAAGATCTGAACTTGTAATAGTCAAATACAGAACTTCGAATTGTTAAATACAAATTATTAGTGGAAATCATAACTTGAAGATCTGAACTTGTAATAGGTAAATACAGAACTTCTAATTGTTAAATTCAAACTAAGATTGCAAATAATTATTTGAAGATCTGAACTTGTAATAGTCAAATACAGAACTTCTAATTGTTAAATACAAATTATTAGTGCAAATTATTACTTGAAGATCTGAACTAGTAATTGTCAAATACAGCACTTAAAATTGATAGCTTATAATTATTATTGCAAATTATAACTTGAAGATCTGAACTTGTAATTGTCAAATACCGAACTTAAAATTGATAGCTTCTAAATATTATTTCAAATTATAACTTGGAGATCTGAACTTGTAATTGTCAAATACAGAACTTAAAATTGATAGCTTCTATTTTTTATTGCAAATAATAACTTGAAGATGTGAACTTGTAATTGTCAAATACAGAACTTCAAATTGTTAAATACAAATTATTAGTGCAAATTATAACTTGAAGATCTGACCTTGTAATTGTCAAATACAGAACTTAAAATTGATAGCTTCTAATTATTATTGCAAATTATAACTTGAAGATCTGAACGTGTAATTGTCAAATACAGAACTTCTAATTGTTAAATACAAATTATTAGTGCAAATTATAACTTGAAGATCTGAACTTGTAATTATCAAATACAGAACTTAAAATTGATAGCTTCTAATTATTATTTCAAATTATAACTTGAAGATCTGAACTTGTAATTGTCAAATACAGAACTTAAAATTAATAGCTTCTAATTATTATTGCAAATAATAACTTGAAGATCTGAACTTGTAATTGTCAAATGCAGAACTTAAAATTGATAGCTTCTAATTATTATTGCAAATAATAGTTTGAAGATCTGTACTTGTAATTGTCAAATACAGAACTTAAAATTGATAGCTTATAATTATAATTCAAATTATAACTTGAAGATCTGAACTTGTAATAGTCAAATACAGAACTTAGAATTGTTAAATACAAAGTATTAGTGCAAATTATTACTTGAAGATCTGAACCTGTAATAGGTGTAAATACAGAACTTCGAATGATTAAATTCAAACTAAGATTGCAAATAATAATTTGAAGATCTGAACTTGTAATAGTCAAATACAGAACTTCTAATTGTTAAATACAAATTATTAGTGAAAATTATTACTTGAAGATCTGAACTAGTAATTGTCAAATACAGCACTTAAAATTGATAGCTTCTAATTATTATTGCAAATTATAACTTGAAGATCTGAACTTGTAATTGTCAAATACAGAACTTAAAATTGATAGCTTCTAATTATTATTTCAAATTATAACTTGGAGATCTGAACTTGTAATTGTCAAATACAGAACTTCGAATTGTTAAAAACAAATTATTAGTGCAAATTATAACTTGAAGATCTGAACTTGTAATTGTCAAATACAGAACTTAAAATTGATAGCTTCTAATTATTATTGCAAATTATAACTTGAAGATCTGAACTTGTAATAGTGAATTACAAAACTTAGATTTGTTAAATTCAAATTATTATTTCAAATTATAACTTGAAGATCTGAACTAGTAATTGTCAAATACAGAATTTAAATTGATAGCTTATAATTATTATTGCAAATAATAACTTGCAGATCTGAACGTGTAATTGTCAAATACAGAACTTGTAATTGTTAAATACAAATTATTAGTGCAAATTATAACTTGAAGATCTGAACAAGTAATTGTCAAATACAGAACTTAAAATTGATAGCTTCTAATTATTATTTCAAATTATAACTTGAAGATCTGAACGTGTAATTGTCAAATACAGAACTTCTAATTGTTAAATACAAATTATTAGTGCAAATTATAACTTGAAGATCTGAACTAGTAATTGTCAAATGCAGAACTTAAAATTGATAGCTTCTAATTATTATTGCAAATAATAATTTGAAGATCTGTACTTGTAATTGTCAAATACGGAACTTAAAATTGATAGCTTATAATTATAATCCAAATTATAACTTGAAGATCTGAACTTGTAATAGTCAAATACAGAACTTCGAATTGTTAAATACAAATTATTAGTGGAAATCATAACTTGAAGATCTGAACTTGTAATAGGTAAATACAGAACTTCTAATTGTTAAATTCAAACTAAGATTGCAAATAATTATTTGAAGATCTGAACTTGTAATAGTCAAATACAGAACTTCTAATTGTTAAATACAAATTATTAGTGCAAATTATTACTTGAAGATCTGAACTAGTAATTGTCAAATACAGCACTTAAAATTGATAGCTTATAATTATTATTGCAAATTATAACTTGAAGATCTGAACTTGTAATTGTCAAATACAGAACTTAAAATTGATAGCTTCTAAATATTATTTCAAATTATAACTTGGAGATCTGAACTTGTAATTGTCAAATACAGAACTTAAAATTGATAGCTTCTATTTTTTATTGCAAATAATAACTTGAAGATCTGAACTTGTAATTGTCAAATACAGAACTTAAAATTGATAGCTTCTAATTATTATTGCAAATTATAATTTGAAGATCTGAACTTGTAATAGACAAATACGCAACTTGGCATTGTTAAATACAAATTGTGATTGCAAATTATAACTTGAAGATCTGAACCTGTAATAGTCAAATACAGAACTTCGAATTGTTAAAAACAAATTATTAGTGCAAATTATAACTTGAAGATCTGAACTTGTAATTGTCAAATACAGAACTTAAAATTGATAGCTTCTAATTATTATTGCAAATTATAACTTGAAGATCTGAACTTGTAATAGTCAAATACAGAACTTCGAATTGTTAAAAACAAATTATTAGTGCAAATTATAACTTGAAGATCTGAACTTGTAATTGTCAAATACAGAACTTAAAATTGATAGCTTCTAATTATTATTGCAAATTATAACTTGAAGATCTGAACCTGTAATAGTCAAATACAGAACTTCGAATTGTTAAAAACAAATTATTAGTGCAAATTATAACTTGAAGATCTGTACTTGTAATTGTCAAATACAGAACTTAAAATTGATAGCGTATAATTATAGTTCAAATTATAACTTGAAGATCTGAACTTGTAATAGTCAAATACAGAACTTCGAATTGTTAAAAACAAATTATTAGTGCAAATTATAACTTGAAGATCTGAACTTGTAATTGTCAAATACAGAACTTAAAATTGATAGCTTCTAATTATTATTGCAAATTATAACTTGAAGATCTGAACTTGTAATAGTGAATTACAAAACTTAGATTTGTTAAATTCAAATTATTATTTCAAATTATAACTTGAAGATCTGAACTAGTAATTGTCAAATACAGAATTTAAATTGATAGCTTTTAATTATTATTGCAAATAATAATTTGAAGATCTGAACTTGTAATTGTCAAATACAGAACTTAAAATTGATAGCTTCTAATTATTATTTAAAATTATAACTTGGAGATCTGAACTTGTAATTGTCAAATACAGAACTTAAAATTGATAGCTTCTAATTATTATTGCAAATTATAACTTGAAGATCTGAACTTGTAATTGTCAAATACAGAACTTCAAATTGTTAAATACAAATTATTAGTGCAAATTATAACTTGAAGATCTGACCTTGTAATTGTCAAATACAGAACTTAAAATTGATAGCTTCTAATTATTATTGCAAATTATAACTTGAAGATCTGAACGTGTAATTGTCAAATACAGAACTTCTAATTGTTAAATACAAATTATTAGTGCAAATTATAACTTGAAGATCTGAACTTGTAATTATCAAATACAGAACTTAAAATTGATAGCTTCTAATTATTATTTCAAATTATAACTTGAAGATCTGAACTTGTAATTGTCAAATACAGAACTTAAAATTAATAGCTTCTAATTATTATTGCAAATAATAACTTGAAGATCTGAACTTGTAATTGTCAAATGCAGAACTTAAAATTGATAGCTTCTAATTATTATTGCAAATAATAGTTTGAAGATCTGTACTTGTAATTGTCAAATACAGAACTTAAAATTGATAGCTTATAATTATAATTCAAATTATAACTTGAAGATCTGAACTTGTAATAGTCAAATACAGAACTTAGAATTGTTAAATACAAAGTATTAGTGCAAATTATTACTTGAAGATCTGAACCTGTAATAGGTAAATACAGAACTTCGAATGATTAAATTCAAACTAAGATTGCAAATAATAATTTGAAGATCTGAACTTGTAATAGTCAAATACAGAACTTCTAATTGTTAAATACAAATTATTAGTGAAAATTATTACTTGAAGATCTGAACTAGTAATTGTCAAATACAGCACTTAAAATTGATAGCTTCTAATTATTATTGCAAATTATAACTTGAAGATCTGAACTTGTAATTGTCAAATACAGAACTTAAAATTGATAGCTTCTAATTATTATTTCAAATTATAACTTGGAGATCTGAACTTGTAATTGTCAAATACAGAACTTAAAATTGATAGCTTCTAATTATTATTGCAAATAATAACTTGAAGATCTGTACTTGTAATTGTCAAATACAGAACTTAAAATTGATAGCGTATAATTATAGTTCAAATTATAACTTGAAGATCTGAACTTGTAATAGTCAAATACAGAACTTCGAATTGTTAAAAACAAATTATTAGTGCAAATTATAACTTGAAGATCTGAACTTGTAATTGTCAAATACAGAACTTAAAATTGTTAGCTTCTAATTATTATTGCAAATTATAACTTGAAGATCTGAACTTGTAATAGTGAATTACAAAACTTAGATTTGTTAAATTCAAATTATTATTTCAAATTATAACTTGAAGATCTGAACTAGTAATTGTCAAATACAGAATTTAAATTGATAGCTTATAATTATTATTGCAAATAATAATTTGAAGATCTGAACTTGTAATTGTCAAATACAGAACTTAAAATTGATAGCTTCTAATTATTATTTAAAATTATAACTTGGAGATCTGAACTTGTAATTGTCAAATACAGAACTTAAAATTGATAGCTTCTAATTATTATTGCAAATTATAACTTGAAGATCTGAACTTGTAATTGTCAAATACAGAACTTCAAATTGTTAAATACAAATTATTAGTGCAAATTATAACTTGAAGATCTGACCTTGTAATTGTCAAATACAGAACTTAAAATTGATAGCTTCTAATTATTATTGCAAATTATAACTTGAAGATCTGAACGTGTAATTGTCAAATACAGAACTTCTAATTGTTAAATACAAATTATTAGTGCAAATTATAACTTGAAGATCTGAACTTGTAATTATCAAATACAGAACTTAAAATTGATAGCTTCTAATTATTATTTCAAATTATAACTTGAAGATCTGAACTTGTAATTGTCAAATACAGAACTTAAAATTAATAGCTTCTAATTATTATTGCAAATAATAACTTGAAGATCTGAACTTGTAATTGTCAAATGCAGAACTTAAAATTGATAGCTTCTAATTATTATTGCAAATAATAGTTTGAAGATCTGTACTTGTAATTGTCAAATACAGAACTTAAAATTGATAGCTTATAATTATAATTCAAATTATAACTTGAAGATCTGAACTTGTAATAGTCAAATACAGAACTTAGAATTGTTAAATACAAAGTATTAGTGCAAATTATTACTTGAAGATCTGAACCTGTAATAGGTAAATACAGAACTTCGAATGATTAGATTCAAACTAAGATTGCAAATAATAATTTGAAGATCTGAACTTGTAATAGTCAAATACAGAACTTCTAATTGTTAAATACAAATTATTAGTGAAAATTATTACTTGAAGATCTGAACTAGTAATTGTCAAATACAGCACTTAAAATTGATAGCTTCTAATTATTATTGCAAATTATAACTTGAAGATCTGAACGTGTAATTGTCAAATACAGAACTTCTAATTGTTAAATACAAATTATTAGTGCAAATTATAACTTGAAGATCTGAACTTGTAATTATCAAATACAGAACTTAAAATTGATAGCTTCTAATTATTATTTCAAATTATAACTTGAAGATCTGAACTTGTAATTGTCAAATACAGAACTTAAAATTAATAGCTTCTAATTATTATTGCAAATAATAACTTGAAGATCTGAACTTGTAATTGTCAAATGCAGAACTTAAAATTGATAGCTTCTAATTATTATTGCAAATAATAGTTTGAAGATCTGTACTTGTAATTGTCAAATACAGAACTTAAAATTGATAGCTTATAATTATAATTCAAATTATAACTTGAAGATCTGAACTTGTAATAGTCAAATACAGAACTTAGAATTGTTAAATACAAAGTATTAGTGCAAATTATTACTTGAAGATCTGAACCTGTAATAGGTGTAAATACAGAACTTCGAATGATTAAATTCAAACTAAGATTGCAAATAATAATTTGAAGATCTGAACTTGTAATAGTCAAATACAGAACTTCTAATTGTTAAATACAAATTATTAGTGAAAATTATTACTTGAAGATCTGAACTAGTAATTGTCAAATACAGCACTTAAAATTGATAGCTTCTAATTATTATTGCAAATTATAACTTGAAGATCTGAACTTGTAATTGTCAAATACAGAACTTAAAATTGATAGCTTCTAATTATTATTTCAAATTATAACTTGGAGATCTGAACTTGTAATTGTCAAATACAGAACTTCGAATTGTTAAAAACAAATTATTAGTGCAAATTATAACTTGAAGATCTGAACTTGTAATTGTCAAATACAGAACTTAAAATTGATAGCTTCTAATTATTATTGCAAATTATAACTTGAAGATCTGAACTTGTAATAGTGAATTACAAAACTTAGATTTGTTAAATTCAAATTATTATTTCAAATTATAACTTGAAGATCTGAACTAGTAATTGTCAAATACAGAATTTAAATTGATAGCTTATAATTATTATTGCAAATAATAACTTGCAGATCTGAACGTGTAATTGTCAAATACAGAACTTGTAATTGTTAAATACAAATTATTAGTGCAAATTATAACTTGAAGATCTGAACAAGTAATTGTCAAATACAGAACTTAAAATTGATAGCTTCTAATTATTATTTCAAATTATAACTTGAAGATCTGAACGTGTAATTGTCAAATACAGAACTTCTAATTGTTAAATACAAATTATTAGTGCAAATTATAACTTGAAGATCTGAACTAGTAATTGTCAAATGCAGAACTTAAAATTGATAGCTTCTAATTATTATTGCAAATAATAATTTGAAGATCTGTACTTGTAATTGTCAAATACAGAACTTAAAATTGATAGCTTATAATTATAATCCAAATTATAACTTGAAGATCTGAACTTGTAATAGTCAAATACAGAACTTCGAATTGTTAAATACAAATTATTAGTGGAAATCATAACTTGAAGATCTGAACTTGTAATAGGTAAATACAGAACTTCTAATTGTTAAATTCAAACTAAGATTGCAAATAATTATTTGAAGATCTGAACTTGTAATAGTCAAATACAGAACTTCTAATTGTTAAATACAAATTATTAGTGCAAATTATTACTTGAAGATCTGAACTAGTAATTGTCAAATACAGCACTTAAAATTGATAGCTTATAATTATTATTGCAAATTATAACTTGAAGATCTGAACTTGTAATTGTCAAATACAGAACTTAAAATTGATAGCTTCTAAATATTATTTCAAATTATAACTTGGAGATCTGAACTTGTAATTGTCAAATACAGAACTTAAAATTGATAGCTTCTATTTTTTATTGCAAATAATAACTTGAAGATCTGAACTTGTAATTGTCAAATACAGAACTTAAAATTGATAGCTTCTAATTATTATTGCAAATTATAATTTGAAGATCTGAACTTGTAATAGACAAATACGCAACTTGGCATTGTTAAATACAAATTGTGATTGCAAATTATAACTTGAAGATCTGAACCTGTAATAGTCAAATACAGAACTTCGAATTGTTAAAAACAAATTATTAGTGCAAATTATAACTTGAAGATCTGAACTTGTAATTGTCAAATACAGAACTTAAAATTGATAGCTTCTAATTATTATTGCAAATTATAACTTGAAGATCTGAACTTGTAATAGTCAAATACAGAACTTCGAATTGTTAAAAACAAATTATTAGTGCAAATTATAACTTGAAGATCTGAACTTGTAATTGTCAAATACAGAACTTAAAATTGATAGCTTCTAATTATTATTGCAAATTATAACTTGAAGATCTGAACCTGTAATAGTCAAATACAGAACTTCGAATTGTTAAAAACAAATTATTAGTGCAAATTATAACTTGAAGATCTGTACTTGTAATTGTCAAATACAGAACTTAAAATTGATAGCGTATAATTATAGTTCAAATTATAACTTGAAGATCTGAACTTGTAATAGTCAAATACAGAACTTCGAATTGTTAAAAACAAATTATTAGTGCAAATTATAACTTGAAGATCTGAACTTGTAATTGTCAAATACAGAACTTAAAATTGATAGCTTCTAATTATTATTGCAAATTATAACTTGAAGATCTGAACTTGTAATAGTGAATTACAAAACTTAGATTTGTTAAATTCAAATTATTATTTCAAATTATAACTTGAAGATCTGAACTAGTAATTTTCAAATACAGAATTTAAATTGATAGCTTTTAATTATTATTGCAAATAATAATTTGAAGATCTGAACTTGTAATTGTCAAATACAGAACTTAAAATTGATAGCTTCTAATTATTATTTAAAATTATAACTTGGAGATCTGAACTTGTAATTGTCAAATACAGAACTTAAAATTGATAGCTTCTAATTATTATTGCAAATTATAACTTGAAGATCTGAACTTGTAATTGTCAAATACAGAACTTCAAATTGTTAAATACAAATTATTAGTGCAAATTATAACTTGAAGATCTGACCTTGTAATTGTCAAATACAGAACTTAAAATTGATAGCTTCTAATTATTATTGCAAATTATAACTTGAAGATCTGAACGTGTAATTGTCAAATACAGAACTTCTAATTGTTAAATACAAATTATTAGTGCAAATTATAACTTGAAGATCTGAACTTGTAATTATCAAATACAGAACTTAAAATTGATAGCTTCTAATTATTATTTCAAATTATAACTTGAAGATCTGAACTTGTAATTGTCAAATACAGAACTTAAAATTAATAGCTTCTAATTATTATTGCAAATAATAACTTGAAGATCTGAACTTGTAATTGTCAAATGCAGAACTTAAAATTGATAGCTTCTAATTATTATTGCAAATAATAGTTTGAAGATCTGTACTTGTAATTGTCAAATACAGAACTTAAAATTGATAGCTTATAATTATAATTCAAATTATAACTTGAAGATCTGAACTTGTAATAGTCAAATACAGAACTTAGAATTGTTAAATACAAAGTATTAGTGCAAATTATTACTTGAAGATCTGAACCTGTAATAGGTAAATACAGAACTTCGAATGATTAAATTCAAACTAAGATTGCAAATAATAATTTGAAGATCTGAACTTGTAATAGTCAAATACAGAACTTCTAATTGTTAAATACAAATTATTAGTGAAAATTATTACTTGAAGATCTGAACTAGTAATTGTCAAATACAGCACTTAAAATTGATAGCTTCTAATTATTATTGCAAATTATAACTTGAAGATCTGAACTTGTAATTGTCAAATACAGAACTTAAAATTGATAGCTTCTAATTATTATTTCAAATTATAACTTGGAGATCTGAACTTGTAATTGTCAAATACAGAACTTAAAATTGATAGCTTCTAATTATTATTGCAAATAATAACTTGAAGATCTGTACTTGTAATTGTCAAATACAGAACTTAAAATTGATAGCGTATAATTATAGTTCAAATTATAACTTGAAGATCTGAACTTGTAATAGTCAAATACAGAACTTCGAATTGTTAAAAACAAATTATTAGTGCAAATTATAACTTGAAGATCTGAACTTGTAATTGTCAAATACAGAACTTAAAATTGTTAGCTTCTAATTATTATTGCAAATTATAACTTGAAGATCTGAACTTGTAATAGTGAATTACAAAACTTAGATTTGTTAAATTCAAATTATTATTTCAAATTATAACTTGAAGATCTGAACTAGTAATTGTCAAATACAGAATTTAAATTGATAGCTTATAATTATTATTGCAAATAATAATTTGAAGATCTGAACTTGTAATTGTCAAATACAGAACTTAAAATTGATAGCTTCTAATTATTATTTAAAATTATAACTTGGAGATCTGAACTTGTAATTGTCAAATACAGAACTTAAAATTGATAGCTTCTAATTATTATTGCAAATTATAACTTGAAGATCTGAACTTGTAATTGTCAAATACAGAACTTCAAATTGTTAAATACAAATTATTAGTGCAAATTATAACTTGAAGATCTGACCTTGTAATTGTCAAATACAGAACTTAAAATTGATAGCTTCTAATTATTATTGCAAATTATAACTTGAAGATCTGAACGTGTAATTGTCAAATACAGAACTTCTAATTGTTAAATACAAATTATTAGTGCAAATTATAACTTGAAGATCTGAACTTGTAATTATCAAATACAGAACTTAAAATTGATAGCTTCTAATTATTATTTCAAATTATAACTTGAAGATCTGAACTTGTAATTGTCAAATACAGAACTTAAAATTAATAGCTTCTAATTATTATTGCAAATAATAACTTGAAGATCTGAACTTGTAATTGTCAAATGCAGAACTTAAAATTGATAGCTTCTAATTATTATTGCAAATAATAGTTTGAAGATCTGTACTTGTAATTGTCAAATACAGAACTTAAAATTGATAGCTTATAATTATAATTCAAATTATAACTTGAAGATCTGAACTTGTAATAGTCAAATACAGAACTTAGAATTGTTAAATACAAAGTATTAGTGCAAATTATTACTTGAAGATCTGAACCTGTAATAGGTAAATACAGAACTTCGAATGATTAGATTCAAACTAAGATTGCAAATAATAATTTGAAGATCTGAACTTGTAATAGTCAAATACAGAACTTCTAATTGTTAAATACAAATTATTAGTGAAAATTATTACTTGAAGATCTGAACTAGTAATTGTCAAATACAGCACTTAAAATTGATAGCTTCTAATTATTATTGCAAATTATAACTTGAAGATCTGAACTTGTAATTGTCAAATACAGAACTTAAAATTGATAGCTTCTAATTATTATAGCAAATTATAACTTGGAGATCTGAACTTGTAATTGTCAAATACAGAACTTCGAATTGTTAAAAACAAATTATTAGTGCAAATTATAACTTGAAGATCTGAACTTGTAATTGTCAAATACAGAACTTAAAATTGATAGCTTCTAATTATTATTGCAAATTATAACTTGAAGATCTGAACTTGTAATAGTGAATTACAAAACTTAGATTTGTTAAATTCAAATTATTATTTCAAATTATAACTTGAAGATCTGAACTAGTAATTGTCAAATACAGAATTTAAATTGATAGCTTATAATTATTATTGCAAATAATAACTTGCAGATCTGAACGTGTAATTGTCAAATACAGAACTTGTAATTGTTAAATACAAATTATTAGTGCAAATTATAACTTGAAGATCTGAACAAGTAATTGTCAAATACAGAACTTAAAATTGATAGCTTCTAATTATTATTTCAAATTATAACTTGAAGATCTGAACGTGTAATTGTCAAATACAGAACTTCTAATTGTTAAATACAAATTATTAGTGCAAATTATAACTTGAAGATCTGAACTAGTAATTGTCAAATGCAGAACTTAAAATTGATAGCTTCTAATTATTATTGCAAATAATAATTTGAAGATCTGTACTTGCAATTGTCAAATACAGAACTTAAAATTGATAGCTTATAATTATAATCCAAATTATAACTTGAAGATCTGAACTTGTAATAGTCAAATACAGAACTTCGAATTGTTAAATACAAATTATTAGTGGAAATCATAACTTGAAGATCTGAACTTGTAATAGGAAAATACAGAACTTCTAATTGTTAAATTCAAACTAAGATTGCAAATAATTATTTGAAGATCTGAACTTGTAATAGTCAAATACAGAACTTCTAATTGTTAAATACAAATTATTAGTGCAAATTATTACTTGAAGATCTGAACTAGTAATTGTCAAATACAGCACTTAAAATTGATAGCTTATAATTATTATTGCAAATTATAACTTGAAGATCTGAACTTGTAATTGTCAAATACAGAACTTAAAATTGATAGCTTCTAAATATTATTTCAAATTATAACTTGGAGATCTGAACTTGTAATTGTCAAATACAGAACTTAAAATTGATAGCTTCTATTTTTTATTGCAAATAATAACTTGAAGATCTGAACTTGTAATTGTCAAATACAGAACTTAAAATTGATAGCTTCTAATTATTATTGCAAATTATAATTTGAAGATCTGAACTTGTAATAGACAAATACGCAACTTGGCATTGTTAAATACAAATTGTGATTGCAAATTATAACTTGAAGATCTGAACCTGTAATAGTCAAATACAGAACTTCGAATTGTTAAAAACAAATTATTAGTGCAAATTATAACTTGAAGATCTGAACTTGTAATTGTCAAATACAGAACTTAAAATTGATAGCTTCTAATTATTATTGCAAATTATAACTTGAAGATCTGAACTTGTAATAGTCAAATACAGAACTTCGAATTGTTAAAAACAAATTATTAGTGCAAATTATAACTTGAAGATCTGAACTTGTAATTGTCAAATACAGAACTTAAAATTGATAGCTTCTAATTAGTATTGCAAATTATAACTTGAAGATCTGAACCTGTAATAGTCAAATACAGAACTTCGAATTGTTAAAAACAAATTATTAGTGCAAATTATAACTTGAAGATCTGTACTTGTAATTGTCAAATACAGAACTTAAAATTGATAGCGTATAATTACAGTTCAAATTATAACTTGAAGATCTGAACTTGTAATAGTCAAATACAGAACTTCGAATTGTTAAAAACAAATTATTAGTGCAAATTATAACTTGAAGATCTGAACTTGTAATTGTCAAATACAGAACTTAAAATTGATAGCTTCTAATTATTATTGCAAATTATAACTTGAAGATCTGAACTTGTAATAGTGAATTACAAAACTTAGATTTGTTAAATTCAAATTATTATTTCAAATTATAACTTGAAGATCTGAACTAGTAATTGTCAAATACAGAATTTAAATTGATAGCTTATAATTATTATTGCAAATAATAATTTGAAGATCTGAACTTGTAATTGTCAAATACAGAACTTAAAATTGATAGCTTCTAATTATTATTTAAAATTATAACTTGGAGATCTGAACTTGTAATTGTCAAATACAGAACTTAAAATTGATAGCTTCTAATTATTATTGCAAATTATAACTTGAAGATCTGAACTTGTAATTGTCAAATACAGAACTTCAAATTGTTAAATACAAATTATTAGTGCAAATTATAACTTGAAGATCTGACCTTGTAATTGTCAAATACAGAACTTAAAATTGATAGCTTCTAATTATTATTGCAAATTATAACTTGAAGATCTGAACGTGTAATTGTCAAATACAGAACTTCTAATTGTTAAATACAAATTATTAGTGCAAATTATAACTTGAAGATCTGAACTTGTAATTATCAAATACAGAACTTAAAATTGATAGCTTCTAATTTGTATTTCAAATTATAACTTGAAGATCTGAACTTGTAATTGTCAAATACAGAACTTAAAATTAATAGCTTCTAATTATTATTGCAAATAATAACTTGAAGATCTGAACTTGTAATTGTCAAATGCAGAACTTAAAATTGATAGCTTCTAATTATTATTGCAAATAATAGTTTGAAGATCTGTACTTGTAATTGTCAAATACAGAACTTAAAATTGATAGCTTATAATTATAATTCAAATTATAACTTGAAGATCTGAACTTGTAATAGTCAAATACAGAACTTAGAATTGTTAAATACAAAGTATTAGTGCAAATTATTACTTGAAGATCTGAACCTGTAATAGGTAAATACAGAACTTCGAATGATTAAATTCAAACTAAGATTGCAAATAATAATTTGAAGATCTGAACTTGTAATAGTCAAATACAGAACTTCTAATTGTTAAATACAAATTATTAGTGAAAATTATTACTTGAAGATCTGAACTAGTAATTGTCAAATACAGCACTTAAAATTGATAGCTTATAATTATTATTGCAAATTATAACTTGAAGATCTGAACTTGTAATTGTCAAATACAGAACTTAAAATTGATAGCTTCTAATTATTATTTCAAATTATAACTTGGAGATCTGAACTTGTAATTGTCAAATACAGAACTTAAAATTGATAGCTTCTAATTATTATTGCAAATAATAACTTGAAGATCTGTACTTGTAATTGTCAAATACAGAACTTAAAATTGATAGCGTATAATTATAGTTCAAATTATAACTTGAAGTTCTGAACTTGTAATAGTCAAATACAGAACTTCGAATTGTTAAAAACAAATTATTAGTGCAAATTATAACTTGAAGATCTGAACTTGTAATTGTCAAATACAGAACTTAAAATTGTTAGCTTCTAATTATTATTGCAAATTATAACTTGAAGATCTGAACTTGTAATAGTGAATTACAAAACTTAGATTTGTTAAATTCAAATTATTATTTCAAATTATAACTTGAAGATCTGAACTAGTAATTGTCAAATACAGAATTTAAATTGATAGCTTATAATTATTATTGCAAATAATAATTTGAAGATCTGAACTTGTAATTGTCAAATACAGAACTTAAAATTGATAGCTTCTAATTATTATTTAAAATTATAACTTGGAGATCTGAACTTGTAATTGTCAAATACAGAACTTAAAATTGATAGCTTCTAATTATTATTGCAAATTATAACTTGAAGATCTGAACTTGTAATTGTCAAATACAGAACTTCAAATTGTTAAATACAAATTATTAGTGCAAATTATAACTTGAAGATCTGACCTTGTAATTGTCAAATACAGAACTTAAAATTGATAGCTTCTAATTATTATTGCAAATTATAACTTGAAGATCTGAACGTGTAATTGTCAAATACAGAACTTCTAATTGTTAAATACAAATTATTAGTGCAAATTATAACTTGAAGATCTGAACTTGTAATTGTCAAATGCAGAACTTAAAATTGATAGCTTCTAATTATTATTGCAAATAATAGTTTGAAGATCTGTACTTGTAATTGTCAAATACAGAACTTAAAATTGATAGCTTATAATTATAATTCAAATTATAACTTGAAGATCTGAACTTGTAATAGTCAAATACAGAACTTAGAATTGTTAAATACAAAGTATTAGTGCAAATTATTACTTGGAGATCTGAACCTGTAATAGGTAAATACAGAACTTCGAATGATTAAATTCAAACTAAGATTGCAAATAATAATTTGAAGATCTGAACTTGTAATAGTCAAATACAGAACTTCTAATTGTTAAATACAAATTATTAGTGAAAATTATTACTTGAAGATCTGAACTAGTAATTGTCAAATACAGCACTTAAAATTGATAGCTTCTAATTATTATTGCAAATTATAACTTGAAGATCTGAACTTGTAATTGTCAAATACAGAACTTAAAATTGATAGCTTCTAATTATTATATAAAATTATAACTTTGAGATCTGAACTTGTAATTGTCAAATACAGAACTTAAAATTGGTAGCTTCTAATTATTATTGCAAATTATAACTTGAAGATCCTAACTTGTAATTGTCAAATACAGAACTTCTAATTGTTAAATACAAATTATTAGTGCAAATTATAACTTGAAGATCTGACCTTGTAATTGTCAAATACAGAACTTAAAATTGATAGCTTCTAATTATTATTGCAAATTATAACTTGAAGATCTGAACGTGTAATTGTCAAATACAGAACTTCTAATTGTTAAATACAAATTATTAGTGCAAATTATAACTTGAAGATCAGAACTTGTAATTATCAAATACAGAACTTAAAATTGATAGCTTCTAATTATTATTTCAAATTATAACTTGAAGATCTGAACTTGTAATAGTGAATTACAAAACTTAGATTTGTTAAATTCAAATTATTATTTCAAATTATAACTTGAAGATCTGAACTAGTAATTGTCAAATACAGAATTTAAATTGATAGCTTATAATTATTATTGCAAATAATAATTTGAAGATCTGAACTTGTAATTGTCAAATACAGAACTTAAAATTGATAGCTTCTAATTATTATTTAAAATTATAACTTGGAGATCTGAACTTGTAATTGTCAAATACAGAACTTAAAATTGATAGCTTCTAATTATTATTGCAAATTATAACTTGAAGATCTGAACTTGTAATTGTCAAATACAGAACTTCAAATTGTTAAATACAAATTATTAGTGCAAATTATAACTTGAAGATCTGACCTTGTAATTGTCAAATACAGAACTTAAAATTGATAGCTTCTAATTATTATTGCAAATTATAACTTGAAGATCTGAACGTGTAATTGTCAAATACAGAACTTCTAATTGTTAAATACAAATTATTAGTGCAAATTATAACTTGAAGATCTGAACTTGTAATTATCAAATACAGAACTTAAAATTGATAGCTTCTAATTATTATTTCAAATTATAACTTGAAGATCTGAACATGTAATTGTCAAATACAGAACTTAAAATTAATAGCTTCTAATTATTATTGCAAATAATAACTTGAAGATCTGAACTTGTAATTGTCAAATGCAGAACTTAAAATTGATAGCTTCTAATTATTATTGCAAATAATAGTTTGAAGATCTGTACTTGTAATTGTCAAATACAGAACTTAAAATTGATAGCTTATAATTATAATTCAAATTATAACTTGAAGATCTGAACTTGTAATAGTCAAATACAGAACTTAGAATTGTTAAATACAAAGTATTAGTGCAAATTATTACTTGAAGATCTGAACCTGTAATAGGTAAATACAGAACTTCGAATGATTAAATTCAAACTAAGATTGCAAATAATAATTTGAAGATCTGAACTTGTAATAGTCAAATACAGAACTTCTAATTGTTAAATACAAATTATTAGTGAAAATTATTACTTGAAGATCTGAACTAGTAATTGTCAAATGCAGCACTTAAAATTGATAGCTTCTAATTATTATTGCAAATTATAACTTGAAGATCTGAACTTGTAATTGTCAATTACAGAACTTAAAATTGATAGCTTCTAATTATTATATAAAATTATAACTTGGAGATCTGAACTTGTAATTGTCAAATACAGAACTTAAAATTGGTAGCTTCTAATTATTATTGCAAATTATAACTTGAAGATCCTAACTTGTAATTGTCAAATACAGAACTTCTAATTGTTAAATACAAATTATTAGTGCAAATTATAACTTGAAGATCTGACCTTGTAATTGTCAAATACAGGACTTAAAATTGATAGCTTCTAATTATTATTGCAAATTATAACTTGAAGATCTGAACGTGTAATTGTCAAATACAGAACTTCTAATTGTTAAATACAAATTATTAGTGCAAATTATAACTTGAAGATCAGAACTTGTAATTATCAAATACAGAACTTAAAATTGATAGCTTCTAATTATTATTTCAAATTATAACTTGAAGATCTGAACATGTAATTGTCAAATACAGAACTTAAAATTAATAGCTTCTAATTATTATTGCAAAAAATAATAACTTGAAGATCTGAACTAGTAATTGTCAAATGCAGAACTTAAAATTGATAGGTTCTAATTATTATTGCAAATAATAGTTTGAAGATCTGTACTTGTAATTGTCAAATACAGAACTTAAAATTGATAGCTTATAATTATAATTCAAACTATAACTTGAAGATCTGAACTTGTAATAGTCAAATACAGAACTTCGAATTGTTAAATACAAATTATTAGTGCAAATTATTAGTTGAAGATCTGAACCTGTAATAGGTAAATACAGAACTTCGAATGATTAAATTCAAACTAAGATTGCAAATAATAATTTGAAGATCTGAACTTGTAATAGTCAAATACAGAACTTCTAATTGTTAAATACAAATTATTAGTGTAAAATTATTACTTGAAGATCTGAACTAGTAATTGTCAAATACAGCACTTAAAATTGATGGCTTCTAATTATTATTGCTAATTATAACTTGAAGATCTGAACTTGTAATTGTCAAATACAGAACTTAAAATTGATAGCTTCTAATTATTATTTCAAATTATAACTTGAAGATCTGAACTTGTAATTGTCAAATACAGAACTTAAAATTGATAGCTTCTAATTATTATTGTAAATTATAACTTGAAGATCTGAACTTGTAATAGTGAATTACAGAACTTAGATTTGTTAAATTCAAATTATTATTTCAAATTATAACTTGAAGATCTGAACTAGTAATTGTCAAATACAGAACTTAAAATTGATAGCTTCTAATTATTATTGCAAATTATAACTTGAAGATCTGAATTTGTAATTGTCAAATACAGAACTTCGAATTGTTAAATACAAATTATTAGTGCAAATTATAACTTGAAGATCTGAACTTGAAATAGTCAAATACAGAACTTCTAATTGTAAAATACAAATTATTAGTGCAAATTATAACTTGAAGATCTGAACTAGTAATTGTCAAATACAGAACTTAAAATTGAGAGCTTCTAATTATTATTGCAAATTATAACTGGAAGATCTGAACTTGTAATTGTCAAATACAGAACTTCAAATTGATAGCTTCTAATTATTATTTCAAATTATAACTTGAAGATCTGAACTTGTAATTGTCAAATACAGAACTTAAAATTGATAGCTTCTAATTATTATTGTAAATTATAACTTGAAGATCTGAACTTGTAATAGTGAATTACAGAACTTAGATTTGTTAAATTCAAATTATTATTTCAAATTATAACTTGAAGATCTGAACTAGTAATTGTCAAATACAGAACTTAAAATTGATAGCTTCTAATTATTATTGCAAATTATAACTTGAAGATCTGAACTTGTAATTGTCAAATACAGAACTTCGAATTGTTAAATACAAATTATTAGTGCAAATTATAACTTGAAGATCTGAACTTGTAATAGGTAAATACAGAACTTCTAATTGTTAAATTCAAACTAAGATTGCAAATAATAATTTGAAGATCTGAACTTGTAATAGTCAAATACAGAACTTCTAATTGTTAAATACAAATTATTAGTGCAAATTATAACTTGAAGATCTGAACTTGTAATAGACAAATACAGAACTTCGAATTGCTAAATACAAATTATTAGTGCAAATTATAACTTGAAGATCTGAACTAGTAATTGTCAAATACAGAACTTAACATTGATAGCTTCTAATTATTATTTCAAATTATAACTTGAAGATCTGAACTTGTAATTGTCAAATACAGAACTTAAATTTGATAGCTTCTAATTATTATTGCAAATTATAACTTGAAGATCTGAACGTGTAATTGTCAAATACAGAACTTCTAATTGTTAAATACAAATTATTAGTGCAAATTATAACTTGAAGATCTGAACTTGTAATTGTCAAATACAGAACTTAAAATTGATAGCTTCTAATTATTATTTCAAATTATAACTTGAAGATCTGAACTTGTAATTGTCAAATCCAGAACTTAAAATTAATAGCTTCTAATTATTATTGCAAATAATAACTTGAAGATCTGAACTTGTAATTGTCAAATGCAGAACTTAAAATTGATAGCTTCTAATTATTATTGCAAATAATAATTTGAAGATCTGTACTTGTAATTGTCAAATACAGAACTTAAAATTGATAGCTTATAATTATAATTCAAATTATAACTTGAAGATCTGAACTTGTAATAGTCAAATACAGAACTTCGAATTATTAAATACAAATTATTAGTGCAAATTATTACTTGAAGATCTGAACCTGTAATAGGTATATACAGAACTTCGAATGGTTAAATTCAAACTAAGATTGCAAATAATAATTCGAAGATCTGAACTTGTAATAGTCAAATACAGAACTTCTAATTGTTAAATACAAATTATTAGTGCAAATTATTACTTGAAGATCTGAACTAGCGTAATTGTCAAATACAGCACTTAAAATTGATGGCTTCTAATTATTATTGCAAATTATAACTTGAAGATCTGAACTTGTAATTGTCAAATACAGAACTTAAAATTGATAGCTTCTAATTATTATTTCAAATTATAACTTGGAGATCTGAACTTGTAATTGTCAAATACAGAACTTAAAATTGATAGCTTCTAATTATTTTTGCAAATTATAACTTGAAGATCTGAACTTGTAATTGTCTAATACAGAACTTCTAATTGTTAAATACAAATTATTAGTGCAAATTATAACTTGAAGATCTGACCTTGTGATTGTCAAATACAGAACTTAAAATTGATAGCTTCTAATTATTATTGTAAATTATAACTTGAAGATCTGAACTTGTAATAGTAAATTACAGAACTTAGATTTGTTAAATTCAAATTATTATTTCAAATTATAACTTGAAGATCTGAACTAGTAATTGTCAAATACAGAACTTAGAATTGATAGCTTCTAATTATTATTGCAAATTATAACTTGAAGAACTGAACTTGTAATTGTCAAATACAGAACTTAAAATTGATAGCTTCTAATTATTATTGTAAATTATAACTTGAAGATCTGAACTTGTAATTGTCAAATACAGAACTTAAAATTGATAGCTTCTAATTATTATTGCAAATAATAACTTGAAGATCTGAACTTGTAATTGTCAAATACAGAACTTAAAATTGATAGCTTCTAATTATTATTGCAAATTATAATTTGAAGATCTGAACTTGTAATAGACAAATACGCAACTTATCATTGTTAAATACAAATTGTGATTGCAAATTATAACTTGAAGATCTGAACTAGTAATTGTCAAATACAGAACTTAAAATTGATAACTTCTAATTATTATTGCAAATTATAACTTGTAGATCTTAACTTGTAATTGTCAAATACAGAACTTAAAATTGATAGCTTCTAATTATTATTTCAAATTATAACTTGAAGATCTGAACTTGTAATTGTCAAATACAGAACTTAAAATTGATAGCTTCTAATTATTATTGCAAATTATAACTTGCAGATCTGAACGTGTAATTGTCAAATACAGAACTTGTAATTGTTAAATACAAATTATTAGTGCAAATTATAACTTGAAGATCTGAACTAGTAATTGTCAAATACAGAACTTAAAATTGATAGCTTCTAATTATTATTTCAAATTATAACTTGAAGATCTGAACGTGTAATTGTCAAATACAGAACTTCTAATTGTTAAATACAAATTATTAGTGCAAATTATAACTTGAAGATCTGAACTAGTAATTGTCAAATGCAGAACTTAAAATTGATAGCTTCTAATTATTATTGCAAATAATAATTTGAAGATCTGTACTTGTAATTGTCAAATACAGAACTTAAAGTGATAGCTTATAATTATAATTCAAATTATAACTTGAAGATCTGAACTTGTAATAGTCAAATACAGAACTTCGAATTGTTAAATACAAATTATTAGTGGAAATCATAACTTGAAGATCTGAACTTGTAATAGGTAAATACAGAACTTCTAATTGTTAAATTTAAACTAAGATTGCAAATAATTATTTGAAGATCTGAACTTGTAATAGTCAAATACAGAACTTCTAATTGTTAAATACAAATTATTAGTGCAAATTATTACTTGAAGATCTGAACTAGTAATTGTCAAATACAGCACTTAAAATTGATAGCTTATAATTATTATTGCAAATTATAACTTGAAGATCTGAACTTGTAATTGTCAAATACAGAACTTAAAATTGATAGCTTCTAAATATTATTTCAAATTATAACTTGGAGATCTGAACTTGTAATTTTCAAATACAGAACTTAAAATTGATAGCTTCTATTTATTATTGCAAATAATAACTTGAAGATCTGAACTTGTAATTGTCAAATACAGAACTTAAAATTGATAGCTTCTAATTATTATTGCAAATTATAATTTGAAGATCTGAACTTGTAATAGACAAATACGCAACTTGGCATTGTTAAATACAAATTGTGATTGCAAATTATAACTTGAAGATTTGAACTTGTAATAGTCAAATACAGAACTTCGAATTGTTAAATACAAATTATTAGTGCAAATTATTACTTGAAGATCTGAACTAGCGTAATTGTCAAATACAGCAGTTAAAATTGATGGCTTCTAATTATTATTGCAAATTATAACTTGAAGATCTGAACTTGTAATTGTCAAATACAGAACTTAAAATTGATAGCTTCTAATTATTATTTCAAATTATAACTTGGAGATCTGAACTTGTAATTGTCAAATACAGAACTTAAAATTGATAGCTTCTAATTATTTTTGCAAATTATAACTTGAAGATCTGAACTTGTAATTGTCAAATACAGGACTTCTAATTGTTAAATACAAATTATTAGTGCAAATAATAACTTGAAGATCTGACCTTGTAATTGTCAAATACAGAACTTAAAATTGATAGCTTCTAATTATTATTGTAAATTATAACTTGAAGATCTGAACTTGTAATAGTAAATTACAGAACTTAGATTTGTTAAAGTCAAATTATTATTTCAAATTATAACTTGAAGATCTGAACTAGTAATTGTCAAATACAGAACTTAGAATTGATAGCTTCTAATTATTATTGCAAATTATAACTTGAAGATCTGAACTTGTAATTGTCAAATACAGAACTTAAAATTGATAGCTTCTAATTATTATTGTAAATTATAACTTGAAGATCTGAACTTGTAATTGTCAAATACAGAACTTAAAATTGATAGCTTCTAATTATTACTGCAAATAATAACTTGAAGATCTGAACTTGTAATTGTCAAAGACAGAACTTAAAATTGATAGCTTCTAATTATTATTGCAAATTATAATTTGAAGATCTGAACTTGTAATAGACAAATACGCAACTTATCATTGTTAAATACAAATTGTGATTGCAAATTATAACTTGAAGATCTGAACTAGTAATTGTCAAATACAGAACTTAAAATTGATAGCTTCTAATTATTATTGCAAATTATAACTTGTAGATCGTAACTTGTAATTGTCAAATACAGAACTTAAAATTGATAGCTTCTAATTATTATTTCAAATTATAACTTGAAGATCTGAACTTGTAATTGTCAAATACAGAACTTAAAATTGATAGCATCTAATTATTATTGCAAATTATAACTTGCAGATCTGAACGTGTAATTGTCAAATACAGAACTTGTAATTGTTAAATACAAATTATTAGTGCAAATTTTAACTTGAAGATCTGAACTAGTAATTGTCAAATACAGAACTTAAAATTGATAGCTTCTAATTATTATTTCAAATTATAACTTGAAGATCTGAACGTGTAATTGTCAAATACAGAACTTCTAATTGTTAAATACAAATTATTAGTGCAAATTATAACATGAAGATCTGAACTAGTAATTGTCAAATGCAGAACTTAAAATTGATAGCTTCTAGTTATTACTGCAAATAATAATTTGAAGATCTGTACTTGTAATTGTCAAATACAGAACTTAAAATTGATAGCTTATAATTATAATCCAAATTATAACTAGAAGATCTGAACTTGTAATAGTCAAATACAGAACTTCGAATTGTTAAATACAAATTATTAGTGGAAATCATAACTTGAAGATCTGAACTTGTAATAGGTAAATACAGAACTTCTAATTGTTAAATTCAAACTAAGATTGCAAATAATTATTTGAAGATCTGAACTTGTAATAGTCAAATACAGAACTTCTAATTGTTAAATACAAATTATTAGTGCAAATTATTACTTGAAGATCTGAACTAGTAATTGTCAAATACAGCACTTAAAATTGATAGCTTATAATTATTATTGCAAATTATAACTTGAAGATCTGAACTTGTAATTGTCAAATACAGAACTTAAAATTGATAGCTTCTAAATGTTATTTCAAATTATAACTTGGAGATCTGAACTTGTAATTGTCAAATACAGAACTTAAAATTGATAGCTTCTATTTATTATTGCAAATAATAACTTTAAGATCTGAACTTGTAATTGTCAAATACAGAACTTAAAATTGATAGCTTCTAATTATTATTGCAAATTATAATTTGAAGATCTGAACTTGTAATAGACAAATACGCAACTTGGCATTGTTAAATACAAATTGTGATTGCAAATTATAACTTGAAGATCTGAACTTGTAATAGGTAAATACAGAACTTCAAATTGTAAAATTCAAACTAAGATTGCAAATAATAATTCGAAGATCTGAACTTGTAATAGTCAAATACAGAACTTCTAATTGTTAAATACAAATTATTAGTGCAAATTTTTAACTTGAAGATCTGAACTAGTAATTGTCAAATACAGAACTTAAAATTGATAACTTCTAATTATTATTGCAAATTATAACTTGTAGATCTTAACTTGTAATTGTCAAATACAGAACTTAAAATTGATAGCTTCTAATTATTATTTCAAATTATAACTTGAAGATCTGAACTTGTAATTGTCAAATACAGAACTTAAAATTGATAGCTTCTAATTATTATTGCAAATTATAACTTGCAGATCTGAACGTGTAATTGTCAAATACAGAACTTCTAATTGTTAAATACAAATTATTAGTGCAAATTATAACTTGAAGATCTGAACTAGAAATTGTCAAATACAGAACTTAAAATTGATAGCTTCTAATTATTATTTCAAATTATAACTTGAAGATCTGAACGTGTAATTGTCAAATACAGAACTTCTAATTGTTAAATACAAATTATTAGTGCAAATTATAACTTGAAGATCTGAACTAGTAATTGTCAAATGTAGAACTTAAAATTGATAGCTTCTAATTATTATTGCAAATAATAATTTGAAGATCTGTACTTGTAATTGTCAAATACAGAACTTAAAATTGATAGCTTATAATTATAATTCAAATTATAACTTGAAGATCTGAACTTGTAATAGTCAAATACAGAACTTCGAATTGTTAAATACAAATTATTAGTGGAAATTATTACTTGAAGATCTGAACCTGTAATTGTCAAATACAGAACTTAAAATTGATAGCTTCTAATTATTATTGCAAATTATAACTTGAAGATCTGAACTTGTAATTGTCAAATACAGAACTTCTAATTGTTAAATACAAATTATTAGTGCAAATTATAACTTGAAGATCTGAACTTGTAATTGTCAAATACAGAACTTAAAATTGATAGCTTCTAATTATTATTGTAAATTATAACTTGAAGATCTGAACTTGTAATAGTGAATTACAGAACTTAGATTTGTTAAATTCAAATTATTATTTCAAATTATAACTTGAAGATCTGAACTAGTAATTGTCAAATACAGAACTTAAAATTGATAGCTTCTAATTATTATTGCAAATTATAACTTGAAGATCTGAACTTGTAATTGTCAAATACAGAACTTAAAATTGATAGCTTCTAATTATTAATGCAAATTATAACTTAAAGATCTGAACTTGTAATAGTCAAATACAGAACTTCTAATTGTTAAATACAAATTATTAGTGCAAATTATAACTTGAAGATCTGAACTAGTAATTGTCAAATACAGAACTTAAAATTGATAGCTTCTAATTATTATTGCAAATTATAACTTGAAGATCTGAACTTGTAATTGTCAAATACAGAACTTAAAATTGATAGCTTCTAATTATTATTTCAAATTATAACTTGAAGATCTTAACTTGTAATTGTCAAATACAGAACTTAAAATTGATAGCTTCTAATTATTATTGCAAATTATAACTTGAAGATCTGAACTTGTAATTGTCAAATACAGAACTTCTAATTGTTAAATACAAATTATTAGTGCAAATTATAACTTGAAGATCTGAACTTGTAATTGTCAAATACAGAACTTAAAATTGATAGATTCTATTTATTATTGTAAATTATAACTTGAAGATCTGAACTTGTAATAGTGCATTACAGAACTTAGATTTGTTAAATTCAAATTATTATTTCAAATTATAACTTGAAGATCTGCACTAGTAATTGTCAAATACAGAACTTCTAATTGTTAAATACAAATTATTATTGCAAATTATAACTTGAAGATCTGAACTTGTAATTGTCAAATACAGAACTTCTAATTGTTAAATACAAATTATTAGTGCAAATTATAACTTGAAGATCTGACCTTGTAATTGTCAAATACAGAACTTAAAATTGATAGCTTCTAATTATTATTGTAAATTATAACTTGAAGATCTGAACTTGTAATAGTGAATTACAGAACTTAGATTTGTTAAATTCAAATTATTATTTCAAATTATAACTTGAAGATCTGAACTAGTAATTGTCAAATACAGAACTTAAAATTGATAGCTTCTAATTATTATTGCAAATTATAACTTGAAGATCTGAACTTGTACTAGTGAATTACAGAACTTAGATTTGCTAAATTCAAATTATTATTTCAAATTATAACTTGGAGATCAGAACTTGTAATTGTCAAATACAGAACTTTAAATTGATAGCTTCTAATTATTATTTCAAATTATAACTTGAAGATCTGAACTTGTAATTGTCAAATACAGAACTTCTAATTGTTAAATACAAATTATTAGTGCAAATTATAACTTGAAGATCTGACCTTGTAATTGTCAAATGCAGAACTTAAAATTGATAGCTTCTAATTATTATTGTAAATTATAACTTGAAGATCTGAACTTGTAATAGTGAATTACAGAACTTAGATTTGTTAAATTCAAATTATTATTTCAAATTATAACTTGAAGATCTGAACTAGTAATTGTCAAATACAGAACTTAAAATTGATAGCGTCTAATTATTATTGCAAATTATAACTTGAAGATCTGAACTTTTAATTGTCAAATACAGAACTTAAAATTGATAGCTTCTAATTATTATTGTAAATTATAACTTGAAGATCTGAACTTGTAATTGTCAAATACAGAACTTAAAATTGAGAGCTTCTAATTATTATTGCAAATTATAACTTGAAGATCTGAACTTGTAATTGTCAAATACAGAACTTAAAATTGATAGCTTCTAATTATTATTTCAAATTATAACTTGAAGATCTGAACTTGTAATTGTCAAATACAGAACTTAAAATTGATAGCTTCTAAGTATTATTGCAAATTATAACTTGAAGATCTGAACTTGTAATAGTCAAATACAGAACTTCTAATTGTTAAATACAAATAATTAGTGCAAATTATAACTTGAAGATCTGAACTTGAAATTGTCAAATACAGAACTTAAAATTGATAGCTTCTAATTATTATTTCAAATTATAACTTGAAGATCTTAACTTGTAATTGTCAAATACAGAACTTAAAATTGATAGCTTCTAATTATTATTGCAAATTATAACTTGAAGATCTGAACTTGTAATTGTCAAATACAGAACTTCTAATTGTTAAATACAAATTATTAGTGCAAATTATAACTTGAAGATCTGAACTTGTAATTGTCAAATACAGAACTTAAAATTGATAGATTCTATTTATTATTGTAAATTATAACTTGAAGATCTGAACTTGTAATAGTGCATTACAGAACTTAGATTTGTTAAATTCAAATTATTATTTCAAATTATAACTTGAAGATCTGCACTAGTAATTGTCAAATACAGAACTTCTAATTGTTTAATACAAATTATTAGTGCAAATTATTACTTGAAGATCTGAACTAGTAATTGTCAAATACAGCACTTAAAATTGATAGCTTCTAATTATTAGTGCAAATTATAACTTGAAGATCTGAACTTGTAATTGTCAAATACAGAACTTAAAATTGATAGCTTCTAATTATTATTTCAAATTATAACTTGGAGATCTGAACTTGTAATTGTCAAATACAGAACTTAAAATTGATAGCATATAATTATTATTGCAAATAATAATTTGAAGATCTGAACTTGTAATAGTCAAATACAGAACTTCTAATTGTTAAATACAAATTATTAGTGCAAATTATTACTTGAAGATCTGAACTAGTAATTGTCAAATACAGCACTTAAAATTGATAGCTTCTAATTATTATTGCAAATTATAACTTGAAGATCTGAACTTGTAATTGTCAAATACAGAACTTAAAATTGATAGCTTCTAATTATTATTTCAAATTATAACTTGGAGATCTGAACTAGTAATTGTCAAATACAGAACTTAAAATTGATAGCTTCTAATTATTATTGCAAATTATAACTTGAAGATCTGAACTTGTAATTGTCAAATACAGAACTTAAAATTGATAGCTTCTAATTATTATTTCAAATTATAACTTGAAGATCTTAACTTGTAATTGTCAAATACAGAACTTAAAATTGATAGCTTCTAATTATTATTGCAAATTATAACTTGAAGATCTGAACTTGTAATTGTCAAATACAGAACTTCTAATTGTTAAATACAAATTATTAGTGCAAATTATAACTTGAAGATCTGAACTTGTAATTGTCAAATACAGAACTTAAAATTGATAGATTCTATTTATTATTGTAAATTATAACTTGAAGATCTGAACTTGTAATAGTGCATTACAGAACTTAGATTTGTTAAATTCAAATTATTATTTCAAATTATAACTTGAAGATCTGCACTAGTAATTGTCAAATACCGAACTTCTAATTGTTAAATACAAATTATTATTGCAAATTATAACTTGAAGATCTGAACTTGTAATTGTCAAATACAGAACTTCTAATTGTTAAATACAAATTATTAGTGCAAATTATAACTTGAAGATCTGACCTTGTAATTGTCAAATACAGAACTTAAAATTGATAGCTTCTAATTATTATTGTAAATTATAACTTGAAGATCTGAACTTGTAATAGTGAATTACAGAACTTAGATTTGTTAAATTCAAATTATTATTTCAAATTATAACTTGAAGATCTGAACTAGTAATTGTCAAATACAGAACTTAAAATTGATAGCTTCTAATTATTATTGCAAATTATAACTTGAAGATCTGAACTTGTACTAGTGAATTACAGAACTTAGATTTGCTAAATTCAAATTATTATTTCAAATTATAACTTGGAGATCAGAACTTGTAATTGTCAAATACAGAACTTTAAATTGATAGCTTCTAATTATTATTTCAAATTATAACTTGAAGATCTGAACTTGTAATTGTCAAATACAGAACTTCTAATTGTTAAATACAAATTATTAGTGCAAATTATAACTTGAAGATCTGACCTTGTAATTGTCAAATGCAGAACTTAAAATTGATAGCTTCTAATTATTATTGTAAATTATAACTTGAAGATCTGAACTTGTAATAGTGAATTACAGAACTTAGATTTGTTAAATTCAAATTATTATTTCAAATTATAACTTGAAGATCTGAACTAGTAATTGTCAAATACAGAACTTAAAATTGATAGCGTCTAATTATTATTGCAAATTATAACTTGAAGATCTGAACTTTTAATTGTCAAATACAGAACTTAAAATTGATAGCTTCTAATTATTATTGTAAATTATAACTTGAAGATCTGAACTTGTAATTGTCAAATACAGAACTTAAAATTGAGAGCTTCTAATTATTATTGCAAATTATAACTTGAAGATCTGAACTTGTAATTGTCAAATACAGAACTTAAAATTGATAGCTTCTAATTATTATTTCAAATTATAACTTGAAGATCTGAACTTGTAATTGTCAAATACAGAACTTAAAATTGATAGCTTCTAAGTATTATTGCAAATTATAACTTGAAGATCTGAACTTGTAATAGTCAAATACAGAACTTCTAATTGTTAAATACAAATAATTAGTGCAAATTATAACTTGAAGATCTGAACTTGAAATTGTCAAATACAGAACTTAAAATTGATAGCTTCTAATTATTATTTCAAATTATAACTTGAAGATCTTAACTTGTAATTGTCAAATACAGAACTTAAAATTGATAGCTTCTAATTATTATTGCAAATTATAACTTGAAGATCTGAACTTGTAATTGTCAAATACAGAACTTCTAATTGTTAAATACAAATTATTAGTGCAAATTATAACTTGAAGATCTGAACTTGTAATTGTCAAATACAGAACTTAAAATTGATAGATTCTATTTATTATTGTAAATTATAACTTGAAGATCTGAACTTGTAATAGTGCATTACAGAACTTAGATTTGTTAAATTCAAATTATTATTTCAAATTATAACTTGAAGATCTGCACTAGTAATTGTCAAATACAGAACTTCTAAATGTTTAATACAAATTATTAGTGCAAATTATTACTTGAAGATCTGAACTAGTAATTGTCAAATACAGCACTTAAAATTGATAGCTTCTAATTATTAGTGCAAATTATAACTTGAAGATCTGAACTTGTAATTGTCAAATACAGAACTTAAAATTGATAGCTTCTAATTATTATTTCAAATTATAACTTGGAGATCTGAACTTGTAATTGTCAAATACAGAACTTAAAATTGATAGCATATAATTATTATTGCAAATAATAATTTGAAGATCTGAACTTGTAATAGTCAAATACAGAACTTCTAATTGTTAAATACAAATTATTAGTGCAAATTATTACTTGAAGATCTGAACTAGTAATTGTCAAATACAGCACTTAAAATTGATAGCTTCTAATTATTATTGCAAATTATAACTTGAAGATCTGAACTTGTAATTGTCAAATACAGAACTTAAAATTGATAGCTTCTAATTATTATTTCAAATTATAACTTGGAGATCTGAACTTGTAATTGTCAAATACAGAACTTAAAATTGATAGCTTCTAATTATTATTGCAAATTATAACTTGAAGATCTGAACTTGTAATTGTCAAATACAGAACTTCTAATTGTTAAATACAAATTATTAGTGCAAATTATAACTTGAAGATCTGACCTTGTAATTGTCAAATACAGAACTTAAAATTGATAGCTTCTAATTATTATTGTAAATTATAACTTGAAGATCTGAACTTGTAATTGTCAAATACAGAACTTCTAATTGTTAAATACAAATTATTAGTGCTAATTATAACTTGAAGATCTGACCTTGTAATTGTCAAATGCAGAACTTAAAATTGATAGCTTCTAATTATTATTGTAAATTATAACTTGAAGATCTGAACTTGTAATAGTGAATTACAGAACTTAGATTTGTTAAATTCAAATTATTATTTCAAATTATAACTTGAAGATATGAACTAGTAATTGTCAAATACAGAACTTAAAATTGATAGCTTCTAATTATTATTTCAAATTATAACTTGGAGATCTGAACTTGTAATTGTCAAATACAGAACTTAAAATTGATAGCTTCTAATTATTATTGCAAATTATAACTTGAAGATCTGAACGTGTAATTGTCAAATACAGAACTTCTAATTGTTAAATACAAATTATTAGTGCAAATTATAACTTGAAGATCTGAACTAGTAATTGTCAAATGTAGAACTTAAAATTGATAGCTTCTAATTATTATTGCAAATAATAATTTGAAGATCTGTACTTGTAATTGTCAAATACAGAACTTAAAATTGATAGCTTATAATTATAATTCAAATTATAACTTGAAGATCTGAACTTGTAATAGTCAAATACAGAACTTCGAATTGTTAAATACAAATTATTAGTGGAAATTATTACTTGAAGATCTGAACCTGTAATTGTCAAATACAGAACTTAAAATTGATAGCTTCTAATTATTATTGCAAATTATAACTTGAAGATCTGAACTTGTAATTGTCAAATACAGAACTTCTAATTGTTAAATACAAATTATTAGTGCAAATTATAACTTGAAGATCTGAACTTGTAATTGTCAAATACAGAACTTAAAATTGATAGCTTCTAATTATTATTGTAAATTATAACTTGAAGATCTGAACTTGTAATAGTGAATTACAGAACTTAGATTTGTTAAATTCAAATTATTATTTCAAATTATAACTTGAAGATCTGAACTAGTAATTGTCAAATACAGAACTTAAAATTGATAGCTTCTAATTATTATTGCAAATTATAACTTGAAGATCTGAACTTGTAATTGTCAAATACAGAACTTAAAATTGATAGCTTCTAATTATTAATGCAAATTATAACTTAAAGATCTGAACTTGTAATAGTCAAATACAGAACTTCTAATTGTTAAATACAAATTATTAGTGCAAATTATAACTTGAAGATCTGAACTAGTAATTGTCAAATACAGAACTTAAAATTGATAGCTTCTAATTATTATTGCAAATTATAACTTGAAGATCTGAACTTGTAATTGTCAAATACAGAACTTAAAATTGATAGCTTCTAATTATTATTTCAAATTATAACTTGAAGATCTTAACTTGTAATTGTCAAATACAGAACTTAAAATTGATAGCTTCTAATTATTATTGCAAATTATAACTTGAAGATCTGAACTTGTAATTGTCAAATACAGAACTTCTAATTGTTAAATACAAATTATTAGTGCAAATTATAACTTGGAGATCTGAACTTGTAATTGTCAAATACAGAACTTAAAATTGATAGATTCCATTTATTATTGTAAATTATAACTTGAAGATCTGAACTTGTAATAGTGCATTACAGAACTTAGATTTGTTAAATTCAAATTATTATTTCAAATTATAACTTGAAGATCTGCACTAGTAATTGTCAAATACAGAACTTCTAATTGTTAAATACAAATTATTATTGCAAATTATAACTTGAAGATCTGAACTTGTAATTGTCAAATACAGAACTTCTAATTGTTAAATACAAATTATTAGTGCAAATTATAACTTGAAGATCTGACCTTGTAATTGTCAAATACAGAACTTAAAATTGATAGCTTCTAATTATTATTGTAAATTATAACTTGAAGATCTGAACTTGTAATAGTGAATTACAGAACTTAGATTTGTTAAATTCAAATTATTATTTCAAATTATAACTTGAAGATCTGAACTAGTAATTGTCAAATACAGAACTTAAAATTGATAGCTTCTAATTATTATTGCAAATTATAACTTGAAGATCTGAACTTGTACTAGTGAATTACAGAACTTAGATTTGCTAAATTCAAATTATTATTTCAAATTATAACTTGGAGATCAGAACTTGTAATTGTCAAATACAGAACTTTAAATTGATAGCTTCTAATTATTATTTCAAATTATAACTTGAAGATCTGAACTTGTAATTGTCAAATACAGAACTTCTAATTGTTAAATACAAATTATTAGTGCAAATTCTAACTTGAAGATCTGACCTTGTAATTGTCAAATGCAGAACTTAAAATTGATAGCTTCTAATTATTATTGTAAATTATAACTTGAAGATCTGAACTTGTGATAGTGAATTACAGAACTTAGATTTGTTAAATTCAAATTATTATTTCAAATTATAACTTGAAGATCTGAACTAGTAATTGTCAAATACAGAACTTAAAATTGATAGCGTCTAATTATTATTGCAAATTATAACTTGAAGATCTGAACTTTTAATTGTCAAATACAGAACTTAAAATTGATAGCTTCTAATTATTATTGTAAATTATAACTTGAAGATCTGAACTTGTAATTGTCAAATACAGAACTTAAAATTGAGAGCTTCTAATTATTATTGCAAATTATAACTTGAAGATCTGAACTTGTAATTGTCAAATACAGAACTTAAAATTGATAGCTTCTAATTATTATTTCAAATTATAACTTGAAGATCTGAACTTGTAATTGTCAAATACAGAACTTAAAATTGATAGCTTCTAAGTATTATTGCAAATTATAACTTGAAGATCTGAACTTGTAATAGTCAAATACAGAACTTCTAATTGTTAAATACAAATAATTAGTGCAAATTATAACTTGAAGATCTGAACTTGAAATTGTCAAATACAGAACTTAAAATTGATAGCTTCTAATTATTATTTCAAATTATAACTTGAAGATCTTAACTTGTAATTGTCAAATACAGAACTTAAAATTGATAGCTTCTAATTATTATTGCAAATTATAACTTGAAGATCTGAACTTGTAATTGTCAAATACAGAACTTCTAATTGTTAAATACAAATTATTAGTGCAAATTATAACTTGAAGATCTGAACTTGTAATTGTCAAATACAGAACTTAAAATTGATAGATTCTATTTATTATTGTAAATTATAACTTGAAGATCTGAACTTGTAATAGTGCATTACAGAACTTAGATTTGTTAAATTCAAATTATTATTTCAAATTATAACTTGAAGATCTGCACTAGTAATTGTCAAATACAGAACTTCTAATTGTTTAATACAAATTATTAGTGCAAATTATTACTTGAAGATCTGAACTAGTAATTGTCAAATACAGCACTTAAAATTGATAGCTTCTAATTATTAGTGCAAATTATAACTTGAAGATCTGAACTTGTAATTGTCAAATACAGAACTTAAAATTGATAGCTTCTAATTATTATTTCAAATTATAACTTGGAGATCTGAACTTGTAATTGTCAAATACAGAACTTAAAATTGATAGCATATAATTATTATTGCAAATAATAATTTGAAGATCTGAACTTGGAATAGTCAAATACAGAACTTCTAATTGTTAAATACAAATTATTAGTGCAAATTATTACTTGAAGATCTGAACTAGTAATTGTCAAATACAGCACTTAAAATTGATAGCTTCTAATTATTATTGCAAATTATAACTTGAAGATCTGAACTTGTAATTGTCAAATACAGAACTTAAAATTGATAGCTTCTAATTATTATTTCAAATTATAACTTGGAGATCTGAACTTGTAATTGTCAAATACAGAACTTAAAATTGATAGCTTCTAATTATTATTGCAAATTATAACTTGAAGATCTGACCTTGTAATTGTCAAATACAGAACTTAAAATTGATAGCTTCTAATTATTATTGTAAATTATAACTTGAAGATCTGAACTTGTAATTGTCAAATACAGAACTTCTAATTGTTAAATACAAATTATTAGTGCTAATTATAACTTGAAGATCTGACCTTGTAATTGTCAAATGCAGAACTTAAAATTGATAGCTTCTAATTATTATTGTAAATTATAACTTGAAGATCTGAACTTGTAATAGTGAATTACAGAACTTAGATTTGTTAAATTCAAATTATTATTTCAAATTATAACTTGAAGATATGAACTAGTAATTGTCAAATACAGAACTTAAAATTGATAGCTTCTAATTATTATTTCAAATTATAACTTGGAGATCTGAACTTGTAATTGTCAAATACAGAACTTAAAATTGATAGCTTCTAATTATTATTGCAAATTATAACTTGAAGATCTGAACTTGTAATTGTCAAATACAGAACTTCTAATTGTTAAATACAAATTATTAGTGCAAATTATAACTTGAAGATCTGACCTTGTAATTGTCAAATACAGAACTTAAAATTGATAGCTTCTAATTATTATTGTAAATTATAACTTGAAGATCTGAACTTGTAATTGTCAAATACAGAACTTCTAATTGTTAAATACAAATTATTAGTGCAAATTATAACTTGAAGATCTGACCTTGTAATTGTCAAATGCAGAACTTAAAATTGATAGCTTCTAATTATTATTGTAAATTATAACTTGAAGATCTGAACTTGTAATAGTGAATTACAGAACTTAGATTTGTTAAATACAAATTATTAGTGCAAATTATAACTTGAAGATCTGACCTTGTAATTGTCAAATACAGAACTTAAAATTGATAGCTTCTAATTATTATTGTAAATTATAACTTGAAGATCTGAACTTGTAATAGTGAATTACAGAACTTAGATTTGTTAAATTCAAATTATTATTTCAAATTATAACTTGAAGATCTGAACTAGTAATTGTCAAATACAGAACTTAAAATTGATAGCTTCTAATTATTATTTCAAATTATAACTTGGAGATCTGAACTTGTAATTGTCAAATACAGAACTTAAAATTGATAGCTTCTAATTATTATTGCAAATTATAACTTGAAGATCTGAACTTGTAATTGTCAAATACAGAACTTCTAATTGTTAAATACAAATTATTAGTGCAAATTATAACTTGAAGATCTGACCTTGTAATTGTCAAATACAGAACTTAAAATTGATAGCTTCTAATTATTATTGTAAATTATAACTTGAAGATCTGAACTTGTAATTGTCAAATACAGAACTTCTAATTGTTAAATACAAATTATTAGTGCAAATTATAACTTGAAGATCTGACCTTGTAATTGTCAAATGCAGAACTTAAAATTGATAGCTTCTAATTATTATTGTAAATTATAACTTGAAGATCTGAACTTGTAATAGTGAATTACAGAACTTAGATTTGTTAAATACAAATTATTAGTGCAAATTATAACTTGAAGATCTGACCTTGTAATTGTCAAATACAGAACTTAAAATTGATAGCTTCTAATTATTATTGCAAATTATAACTTGAAGATCTGAACTTGTAATTGTCAAATACAGAACTTCGAATTGTTAAATTCAAACAAAGGTTGCAAATAATAAATTGAAGATCTGAACTTGTAATAGTCAAATACAGAACTTCGAATTGTTAAATACAAATTATTATTGCAAATTATAACTTGAAGATCTGAACTTGTAGTAGGTAAATACAGAACTTCGAATTGTTAAATACAAACTAAGACTGCAAATAATAATTTGAAGATCTAAACTTGTAATAGTCAAATACACAACTTCGAATTGTTAAATCTAAATTATTAGTGCAAATTATAACTTGAAGATCTTAACTTGTATTAATTAAATACAGAACTTCAAATTGTTAAATTCAAATTAAGATTGCAAATAATAATTTGAAGATCTGAATAGGTAAATACAGAACTTCGAATTGTTAAATTCAAACTAGGATTGCAAATTATAATTTGAAGAACTGAACTTGTAATAGTCAAATACAGAACTTCGAATTGTTAAATACAAATTATTATTGCAAGTTATAACTTGAAGATCTGAACTTGTAATTGTCAAATACAGAACTTAAAATTGATAGCTTCTAATTATTATTGCAAATTATAACTTGAAGATCTGAACTTGTAGTAGGTAAATACAGAACTTCGAATTGTTAAATACTAACTAAGATTGTAAATATTAATTGGAAGATCTGAACTTGTAATAGTCAAATACAGAACTTCGAATTGTTAAATTCAAACCAAGGTTGCAAATAGTAAATTGAAGATCTGAACTTGTAATAATTAAATACAGAACTTCAAATTGTTAAATTCAAATTAAGATTGCAAATAATAATTTGAAGATCTGAACTTGTAATAGTCAAATACGGAACTTCGAATTGTTAAATACAAATTATTAGTGCAAATTATAACTTGAAGATCTGAACTTGTAATTGTCAAATACAGAACTTAAAATTGATAGCTTCTAATTATTATTGCAAATTATAACTTGAAGATCTGAACTTGTAATAGTGAATTACAGAACTTAGATTTGTTAAATATAAATTATTATTTCAAATTATAACTTGAAGATCTGAACTTGTAGTAGGTAAATACAGAACTTCGAATTGTTAAATTCAAACTAGGATTGCAAATAATAATTTGAAGATCTGAACTTGTAATAGTCAAATACAGAACTTCGAATTGTTAAATACAAATTATTATTGCAAATTATAACTTAAAGATCTGAACTTGTAGTAGGTAAATACAGAACTTCGAATTGTTAAATACAAACTAAGATTGTAAATAATAATTTGAAGATCTGAACTTGTAATAGTCAAATACAGAACTTCGAATTGTTAAATACAAATTATTAGTGCAAATTATAACTTGAAGATCTGAACTTCTAATTGTAAAATACGGAACTTATAATTGATAGCTTCTAATTATTATTGCAAATTATAACTTGAAGATCTGAACTTGTAATAGTGAATTACAGAACTTAGATTTGTTAAATATAAATTATTATTTCAAATTATAACTTGAAGATCTGAACTTGTAGTAGGTAAATACAGAACTTCGAATTGTTAAATTCAAACTAGGATTGCAAATAATAATTTGAAGATCTGAACTTGTAATAGTCAAATACAGAACTTCGAATTGTTAAATACAAATTATTATTGCAAGTTATAACTTGAAGATCTGAACTTGTAATTGTCAAATACAGAACTTAAAATTGATAGCTTCTAATTATTATTGCAAATTATAACTTGAAGATCTGAACTTGTAGTAGGTAAATACAGAACTTCGAATTGTTAAATACAAACTAAGATTGTAAATATTAATTGGAAGATCTGAACTTGTAATAGTCAAATACAGAACTTCGAATTGTTAAATTCAAACCAAGGTTGCAAATAATAAATTGAAGATCTGAACTTGTAATAATTAAATACAGAACTTCAAATTGTTAAATTCAAATTAAGTTTGCAAATAATAATTTGAAGATCTGAACTTGTAGTAGTCAAATAGAGAACTTCGAATTGTTAAATACAAATTATTATTGCAAATTATAACTTGAAGATCTGAACTTGTAATTGTCAAATACAGAACTTAAAATTGATAACTTCTAATTATTATTGCAAATTATAACTTGAAGATCTGAACTTGTAGTAGGTAAATACAGAACTTCGAATTGTTAAATATAAACTAAGACTGCAAATAATAAATTGAAGATCTGAACTTGTAATAGTCAAATACAGAACTTCGAATTGTTAAATTCAAACCAAGGTTGCAAATAATAAATTGAAGATCTGAACTTGTAATAATTAAATACAGAACTTCAAATTGTTAAATTCAAATTAAGATTGCAAATAATAATTTGAAGATCTGAACTTGTAGTAGTCAAATAGAGAACTTCGAATTGTTAAATACAAATTATTATTGCAAATTATAACTTGAAGATCTGAACTTGTAATTGTCAAATACAGAACTTAAAATTGATAGCTTCTAATTATTATTGCAAATTATAACTTGAAGATCTGAACTTGTAGTAGGTAAATACAGAACTTCGAATTGTTAAATACAAACTAAGTCTGCAAATAATAAATTGAAGATCTGAACTTGTAATAGTCAAATACAGAACTTCGAATTGTTAAATTCAAACCAAGGTTGCAAATAATAAATTGAAGATCTGAACTTGTAATAATTAAATACAGAACTTCAAATTGTTAAATTCAAATTAAGATTGCAAATAATAATTTGAAGATCTGAACTTGTAATAGTCAAATACAGAACTTCGAATTGTTAAATACAAATTATTAGTGCAAATTATAACTTGAAGATCTGAACTTGTAATTGTCAAATACAGAACTTAAAATTGATAGCTTCTAATTATTATTGCAAATTATAACTTGAAGATCTGAACTTGTAATAGTGAATTACAGAACTTAGATTTGTTAAATATAAATTATTATTTCAAATTATAACTTGAAGATCTGAACTTGTAGTAGGTAAATACAGAACTTCGAATTGTTACATTCAAACTAGGATTGCAAATAATAATTTGAAGATCTGAACTTGTAATAGTCAAATACAGAACTTCGAATTGTTAAATACAAATTATTATTGCAAGTTATAACTTGAAGATCTGAACTTGTAATTGTCAAATACAGAACTTAAAATTGATAGCTTCTAATTATTATTGCAAATTTTAACTTGAAGATCTGAACTTGTAGTAGGTAAATACAGAACTTCGAATTGTTAAATACAAACTAAGATTGTAAATATTAATTGGAAGATCTGAACTTGTAATAGTCAAATACAGAACTTCGAATTGTTAAATTCAAACCAAGGTTGCAAATAATAAATTGAATATCTGAACTTGTAATAATTAAATACAGAACTTCAAATTGTTAAATTCAAATTAAGATTGCAAATAATAATTTGAAGATCTGAACTTGTAGTAGTCAAATAGAGAACTTCGAATTGTTAAATACAAATTATTATTGCAAATTATAACTTGAAGATCTGAACTTGTAATTGTCAAATACAGAACTTAAAATTGATAACTTCTAATTATTATTGCAAATTATAACTTGAAGATCTGAACTTGTAGTAGGTAAATACAGAACTTCGAATTGTTAAATATAAACTAAGACTGCAAATAATAAATTGAAGATCTGAACTTGTAATAGTCAAATACAGAACTTCGAATTGTTAAATTCAAACCAAGGTTGCAAATAATAAATTGAAGATCTGAACTTGTAATAATTAAATACAGAACTTCAAATTGTTAAATTCAAATTAAGATTGCAAATAATAATTTGAAGATCTGAACTTGTAATAGTCAAATACAGAACTTCGAATTGTTAAATACAAATTATTAGTGCAAATTATAACTTGAAGATCTGAACTTGTAATTGTCAAATACAGAACTTAAAATTGATAGCTTCTAATTATTATTGCAAATTATAACTTGAAGATCTGAACTTGTAATAGTGAATTACAGAACTTAGATTTGTTAAATATAAATTATTATTTCAAATTATAACTTGAAGATCTGAACTTGTAGTAGGTAAATACAGAACTTCGAATTGTTAAATTCAAACCAAGGTTGCAAATAATAAATTGAAGATCTGAACTTGTAATAATTAAATACAGAACTTCAAATTGTTAAATTCAAATTAAGTTTGCAAATAATAATTTGAAGATCTGAACTTGTAGTAGTCAAATAGAGAACTTCGAATTGTTAAATACAAATTATTATTGCAAATTATAACTTGAAGATCTGAACTTGTAATTGTCAAATACAGAACTTAAAATTGATAACTTCTAATTATTATTGCAAATTATAACTTGAAGATCTGAACTTGTAGTAGGTAAATACAGAACTTCGAATTGTTAAATATAAACTAAGACTGCAAATAATAAATTGAAGATCTGAACTTGTAATAGTCAAATACAGAACTTCGAATTGTTAAATTCAAACCAAGGTTGCAAATAATAAATTGAAGATCTGAACTTGTAATAATTAAATACAGAACTTCAAATTGTTAAATTCAAATTAAGTTTGCAAATAATAATTTGAAGATCTGAACTTGTAGTAGTCAAATAGAGAACTTCGAATTGTTAAATACAAATTATTATTGCAAATTATAACTTGAAGATCTGAACTTGTAATTGTCAAATACAGAACTTAAAATTGATAACTTCTAATTATTATTGCAAATTATAACTTGAAGATCTGAACTTGTAGTAGGTAAATACAGAACTTCGAATTGTTAAATATAAACTAAGACTGCAAATAATAAATTGAAGATCTGAATAGGTAAATACAGAACTTCGAATTGTTAAATTCAAACTAGGATTGCAAATTATAATTTGAAGAACTGAACTTGTAATAGTCAAATACAGAACTTCGAATTGTTAAATACAAATTATTATTGCAAGTTATAACTTGAAGATCTGAACTTGTAATTGTCAAATACAGAACTTAAAATTGATAGCTTCTAATTATTATTGCAAATTATAACTTGAAGATCTGAACTTGTAGTAGGTAAATACAGAACTTCGAATTGTTAAATACAAACTAAGATTGTAAATATTAATTGGAAGATCTGAACTTGTAATAGTCAAATACAGAACTTCGAATTGTTAAATTTAAACCAAGGTTGCAAATAATAAATTGAAGATCTGAACTTGTAATAATTAAATACAGAACTTCAAATTGTTAAATTCAAATTAAGATTGCAAATAATAATTTGAAGATCTGAACTTGTAATAGTCAAATACAGAACTTCGAATTGTTAAATACAAATTATTAGTGCAAATTATAACTTGAAGATCTGAACTTGTAATTGTCAAATACAGAACTTAAAATTGATAGCTTCTAATTATTATTGCAAATTATAACTTGAAGATCTGAACTTGTAATAGTGAATTACAGAACTTAGATTTGTTAAATATAAATTATTATTTCAAATTATAACTTGAAGATCTGAACTTGTAGTAGGTAAATACAGAACTTCGAATTGTTAAATTCAAACTAGGATTGCAAATAATAATTTGAAGATCTGAACTTGTAATAGTCAAATACAGAACTTCGAATTGTTAAATACAAATTATTATTGCAAATTATAACTTAAAGATCTGAACTTGTAGTAGGTAAATACAGAACTTCGAATTGTTAAATACAAACTAAGATTGTAAATAATAATTTGAAGATCTGAACTTGTAATAGTCAAATACAGAACTTCGAATTGTTAAATACAAATTATTAGTGCAAATTATAACTTGAAGATCTGAACTTCTAATTGTAAAATACGGAACTTATAATTGATAGCTTCTAATTATTATTGCAAATTATAACTTGAAGATCTGAACTTGTAATAGTGAATTACAGAACTTAGATTTGTTAAATATAAATTATTATTTCAAATTATAACTTGAAGATCTGAACTTGTAGTAGGTAAATACAGAACTTCGAATTGTTAAATTCAAACTAGGATTGCAAATAATAATTTGAAGATCTGAACTTGTAATAGTCAAATACAGAACTTCGAATTGTTAAATACAAATTATTATTGCAAGTTATAACTTGAAGATCTGAACTTGTAATTGTCAAATACAGAACTTAAAATTGATAGCTTCTAATTATTATTGCAAATTATAACTTGAAGATCTGAACTTGTAGTAGGTAAATACAGAACTTCGAATTGTTAAATACAAACTAAGATTGTAAATATTAATTGGAAGATCTGAACTTGTAATAGTCAAATACAGAACTTCGAATTGTTAAATTCAAACCAAGGTTGCAAATAATAAATTGAAGATCTGAACTTGTAATAATTAAATACAGAACTTCAAATTGTTAAATTCAAATTAAGTTTGCAAATAATAATTTGAAGATCTGAACTTGTAGTAGTCAAATAGAGAACTTCGAATTGTTAAATACAAATTATTATTGCAAATTATAACTTGAAGATCTGAACTTGTAATTGTCAAATACAGAACTTAAAATTGATAACTTCTAATTATTATTGCAAATTATAACTTGAAGATCTGAACTTGTAGTAGGTAAATACAGAACTTCGAATTGTTAAATATAAACTAAGACTGCAAATAATAAATTGAAGATCTGAACTTGTAATAGTCAAATACAGAACTTCGAATTGTTAAATTCAAACCAAGGTTGCAAATAATAAATTGAAGATCTGAACTTGTAATAATTAAATACAGAACTTCAAATTGTTAAATTCAAATTAAGATTGCAAATAATAATTTGAAGATCTGAACTTGTAGTAGTCAAATAGAGAACTTCGAATTGTTAAATACAAATTATTATTGCAAATTATAACTTGAAGATCTGAACTTGTAATTGTCAAATACAGAACTTAAAATTGATAGCTTCTAATTATTATTGCAAATTATAACTTGAAGATCTGAACTTGTAGTAGGTAAATACAGAACTTCGAATTGTTAAATTCAAACTAGGATTGCAAATAATAATTTGAAGATCTGAACTTGTAATAGTCAAATACAGAACTTCGAATTGTTAAATACAAATTATTATTGCAAGTTATAACTTGAAGATCTGAACTTGTAATTGTCAAATACAGAACTTAAAATTGATAACTTCTAATTATTATTGCAAATTATAACTTGAAGATCTGAACTTGTAGTAGGTAAATACAGAACTTCGAATTGTTAAATATAAACTAAGACTGCAAATAATAAATTGAAGATCTGAACTTGTAATAGTCAAATACAGAACTTCGAATTGTTAAATTCAAACCAAGGTTGCAAATAATAAATTGAAGATCTGAACTTGTAATAATTAAATACAGAACTTCAAATTGTTAAATTCAAATTAAGATTGCAAATAATAATTTGAAGATCTGAACTTGTAATAGTCAAATACAGAACTTCGAATTGTTAAATACAAATTATTAGTGCAAATTATAACTTGAAGATCTGAACTTGTAATTGTCAAATACAGAACTTAAAATTGATAGCTTCTAATTATTATTGCAAATTATAACTTGAAGATCTGAACTTGTAATAGTGAATTACAGAACTTAGATTTGTTAAATATAAATTATTATTTCAAATTATAACTTGAAGATCTGAACTTGTAGTAGGTAAATACAGAACTTCGAATTGTTAAATTCAAACTAGGATTGCAAATAATAATTTGAAGATCTGAACTTGTAATAGTCAAATACAGAACTTCGAATTGTTAAATCCAATTATTATTGCAAATTATAACTTAAAGATCTGAACTTGTAGTAGGTAAATACAGAACTTCGAATTGTTAAATACAAACTAAGATTGTAAATAATAATTTGAAGATCTGAACTTGTAATAGTCAAATACAGAACTTCGAATTGTTAAATACAAATTATTAGTGCAAATTATAACTTGAAGATCTGAACTTCTAATTGTAAAATACGGAACTTATAATTGATAGCTTCTAATTATTATTGCAAATTATAACTTGAAGATCTGAACTTGTAATAGTGAATTACAGAACTTAGATTTGTTAAATATAAATTATTATTTCAAATTATAACTTGAAGATCTGAACTTGTAGTAGGTAAATACAGAACTTCGAATTGTTAAATCCAAACTAGGATTGCAAATAATAATTTGAAGATCTGAACTTGTAATAGTCAAATACAGAACTTCGAATTGTTAAATACAAATTATTATTGCAAGTTATAACTTGAAGATCTGAACTTGTAATTGTCAAATACAGAACTTAAAATTGATAGCTTCTAATTATTATTGCAAATTATAACTTGAAGATCTGAACTTGTAGTAGGTAAATACAGAACTTCGAATTGTTAAATACAAACTAAGATTGTAAATATTAATTGGAAGATCTGAACTTGTAATAGTCAAATACAGAACTTCGAATTGTTAAATTCAAACCAAGGTTGCAAATAATAAATTGAAGATCTGAACTTGTAATAATTAAATACAGAACTTCAAATTGTTAAATTCAAATTAAGTTTGCAAATAATAATTTGAAGATCTGAACTTGTAGTAGTCAAATAGAGAACTTCGAATTGTTAAATACAAATTATTATTGCAAATTATAACTTGAAGATCTGAACTTGTAATTGTCAAATACAGAACTTAAAATTGATAACTTCTAATTATTATTGCAAATTATAACTTGAAGATCTGAACTTGTAGTAGGTAAATACAGAACTTCGAATTGTTAAATATAAACTAAGACTGCAAATAATAAATTGAAGATCTGAACTTGTAATAGTCAAATACAGAACTTCGAATTGTTAAATTCAAACCAAGGTTGCAAATAATAAATTGAAGATCTGAACTTGTAATAATTAAATACAGAACTTCAAATTGTTAAATTCAAATTAAGATTGCAAATAATAATTTGAAGATCTGAACTTGTAGTAGTCAAATAGAGAACTTCGAATTGTTAAATACAAATTATTATTGCAAATTATAACTTGAAGATCTGAACTTGTAATTGTCAAATACAGAACTTAAAATTGATAGCTTCTAATTATTATTGCAAATTATAACTTGAAGATCTGAACTTGTAGTAGGTAAATACAGAACTTCGAATTGTTAAATTCAAACTAGGATTGCAAATAATAATTTGAAGATCTGAACTTGTAATAGTCAAATACAGAACTTCGAATTGTTAAATACAAATTATTATTGCAAGTTATAACTTGAAGATCTGAACTTGTAATTGTCAAATACAGAACTTAAAATTGATAACTTCTAATTATTATTGCAAATTATAACTTGAAGATCTGAACTTGTAGTAGGTAAATACAGAACTTCGAATTGTTAAATATAAACTAAGACTGCAAATAATAAATTGAAGATCTGAACTTGTAATAGTCAAATACAGAACTTCGAATTGTTAAATTCAAACCAAGGTTGCAAATAATAAATTGAAGATCTGAACTTGTAATAATTAAATACAGAACTTCAAATTGTTAAATTCAAATTAAGATTGCAAATAATAATTTGAAGATCTGAACTTGTAATAGTCAAATACAGAACTTCGAATTGTTAAATACAAATTATTAGTGCAAATTATAACTTGAAGATCTGAACTTGTAATTGTCAAATACAGAACTTAAAATTGATAGCTTCTAATTATTATTGCAAATTATAACTTGAAGATCTGAACTTGTAATAGTGAATTACAGAACTTAGATTTGTTAAATATAAATTATTATTTCAAATTATAACTTGAAGATCTGAACTTGTAGTAGGTAAATACAGAACTTCGAATTGTTAAATTCAAACTAGGATTGCAAATAATAATTTGAAGATCTGAACTTGTAATAGTCAAATACAGAACTTCGAATTGTTAAATCCAATTATTATTGCAAATTATAACTTAAAGATCTGAACTTGTAGTAGGTAAATACAGAACTTCGAATTGTTAAATACAAACTAAGATTGTAAATAATAATTTGAAGATCTGAACTTGTAATAGTCAAATACAGAACTTCGAATTGTTAAATACAAATTATTAGTGCAAATTATAACTTGAAGATCTGAACTTCTAATTGTAAAATACGGAACTTATAATTGATAGCTTCTAATTATTATTGCAAATTATAACTTGAAGATCTGAACTTGTAATAGTGAATTACAGAACTTAGATTTGTAAATATAAATTATTATTTCAAATTATAACTTGAAGATCTGAACTTGTAGTAGGTAAATACAGAACTTCGAATTGTTAAATCCAAACTAGGATTGCAAATAATAATTTGAAGATCTGAACTTGTAATAGTCAAATACAGAACTTCGAATTGTTAAATACAAATTATTATTGCAAGTTATAACTTGAAGATCTGAACTTGTAATTGTCAAATACAGAACTTAAAATTGATAGCTTCTAATTATTATTGCAAATTATAACTTGAAGATCTGAACTTGTAGTAGGTAAATACAGAACTTCGAATTGTTAAATACAAACTAAGATTGTAAATATTAATTGGAAGATCTGAACTTGTAATAGTCAAATACAGAACTTCGAATTGTTAAATTCAAACCAAGGTTGCAAATAATAAATTGAAGATCTGAACTTGTAATAATTAAATACAGAACTTCAAATTGTTAAATTCAAATTAAGATTGCAAATAATAATTTGAAGATCTGAACTTGTAGTAGTCAAATAGAGAACTTCGAATTGTTAAATACAAATTATTATTGCAAATTATAACTTGAAGATCTGAACTTGTAATTGTCAAATACAGAACTTAAAATTGATAACTTCTAATTATTATTGCAAATTATAACTTGAAGATCTGAACTTGTAGTAGGTAAATACAGAACTTCGAATTGTTAAATATAAACTAAGACTGCAAATAATAAATTGAAGATCTGAACTTGTAATAGTCAAATACAGAACTTCGAATTGTTAAATTCAAACCAAGGTTGCAAATAATAAATTGAAGATCTGAACTTGTAATAATTAAATACAAAACTTCAAATTGTTAAATTCAAATTAAGATTGCAAATAATAATTTGAAGATCTGAACTTGTAATAGTCAAATACAGAACTTCGAATTGTTAAATACAAATTATTAGTGCAAATTATAACTTGAAGATCTGAACTTGTAATTGTCAAATACAGAACTTAAAATTGATAGCTTCTAATTATTATTGCAAATTATAACTTGAAGATCTGAACTTGTAATAGTGAATTACAGAACTTAGATTTGTTAAATATAAATTATTATTTCAAATTATAACTTGAAGATCTGAACTTGTAGTAGGTAAATACAGAACTTCGAATTGTTAAATTCAAACTAGGATTGCAAATAATAATTTGACGATCTGAACTTGTAATAGTCAAATACAGAACTTCGAATTGTTAAATACAAATTATTATTGCAAATTATAACTTAAAGATCTGAACTTGTAGTAGGTAAATACAGAACTTCGAATTGTTAAATACAAACTAAGATTGTAAATAAAAATTTGAAGATCTGAACTTGTAATAGTCAAATACAGAACTTCGAATTGTTAAATACAAATAATTAGTGCAAATTATAACTTGAAGATCTGAACTTGTAATAGTGAATTACAGAACTTAGATTTGTTAAATATAAATTATTATTTCAAATTATAACTTGAAGATCTGAACTTGTAGTAGGTAAATGCAGAACTTCGAATTGTTAAATTCAAACTAGGATTGCAAATTATAATTTGAAGATCTGAACTTGTAATAGTCAAATACAGAACTTCGAATTGTTAAATACAAATTATTATTGCAAGTTATAACTTGAAGATCTGAACTTGTAATTGTCAAATACAGAACTTAAAATTGATAGCTTCTAATTATTATTGCAAATTATAACTTGAAGATCTGAACTTGTAGTAGGTAAATACAGAACTTCGAATTGTTAAATACAAACTAAGATTGTAAATATTAATTGGAAGATCTGAACTTGTAATAGTCAAATACAGAACTTCGAATTGTTAAATTCAAACCAAGGTTGCAAATAATAAATTGAAGATCTGAACTTGTAATAATTAAATACAGAACTTCAAATTGTTAAATTCAAATTAAGATTGCAAATAATAATTTGAAGATCTGAACTTGTAGTAGTCAAATAGAGAACTTCGAATTGTTAAATACAAATTATTATTGCAAATTATAACTTGAAGATCTGAACTTGTAATTGTCAAATACAGAACTTAAAATTGATAACTTCTAATTATTATTGCAAATTATAACTTGAAGATCTGAACTTGTAGTAGGTAAATACAGAACTTCGAATTGTTAAATATAAACTAAGACTGCAAATAATAAATTGAAGATCTGAACTTGTAATAGTCAAATACAGAACTTCGAATTGTTAAATTCAAACCAAGGTTGCAAATAATAAATTGAAGATCTGAACTTGTAATAATTAAATACAGAACTTCAAATTGTAAAATTCTAATTAAGATTGCAAATAATAATTTGAAGATCTGAACTTGTAATAGTCAAATACAGAACTTCGAATTGTTAAATACAAATTATTAGTGCAAATTATAACTTGAAGATCTGAACTTGTAATTGTCAAATACAGAACTTAAAATTGATAGCTTCTAATTATTATTGCAAATTATAACTTGAAGATCTGAACTTGTAATAGTGAATTACAGAACTTAGATTTGTTAAATATAAATTATTATTTCAAATTATAACTAGAAGATCTGAACTTGTAGTAGGTAAATACAGAACTTCGAATTGTTAAATTCAAACTAGGATTGCAAATAATAATTTGAAGATCTGAACTTGTAATAGTCAAATACAGAACTTCGAATTGTTAAATACAAATTATTATTGCAAATTATAACTTAAAGATCTGAACTTGTAGTAGGTAAATACAGAACTTCGAATTGTTAAATACAAACTAAGATTGTAAATAATAATTTGAAGATCTGAACTTGTAATAGTCAAATACAGAACTTCGAATTGTTAAATACAAATTATTAGTGCAAATTATAACTTGAAGATCTGAACTTCTAATTGTAAAATACGGAACTTATAATTGATAGCTTCTAATTATTATTGCAAATTATAACTTGAAGATCTGAACTTGTAATAGTGAATTACAGAACTTAGATTTGTTAAATATAAATTATTATTTCAAATTATAACTTGAAGATCTGAACTTGTAGTAGGTAAATACAGAACTTCGAATTGTTAAATTCAAACTAGGATTGCAAATAATAATTTGAAGATCTGAACTTGTAATAGTCAAATACAGAACTTCGAATTGTTAAATACAAATTATTATTGCAAGTTATAACTTGAAGATCTGAACTTGTAATTGTCAAATACAGAACTTAAAATTGATAGCTTCTAATTATAATTGCAAATTATAACTTGAAGATCTGAACTTGTAGTAGGTAAATACAGAACTTCGAATTGTTAAATACAAACTAAGATTGTAAATATTAATTGGAAGATCTGAACTTGTAATAGTCAAATAGAGAACTTCGAATTGTTAAATACAAATTATTATTGCAAATTATAACTTGAAGATCTGAACTTGTAATTGTCAAATACAGAACTTAAAATTGATAGCTTCTAATTATTATTGCAAATTATAACTTGAAGATCTGAACTTGTAGTAGGTAAATACAGAACTTCGAATTGCTAAATACAAACTAAGACTGCAAATAATAAATTGAAGATCTGAACTTGTAATAGTCAAATACAGAACTTCGAATTGTTAAATTCAAACCAAGGTTGCAAATAATAAATTGAAGATCTGAACTTGTAATAATTAAATACAGAACTTCAAATTGTTAAATTCAAATTAAGATTGCAAATAATAATTTGAAGATCTGAACTTGTAATAGTCAAATACAGAACTTCGAATTGTTAAATACAAATTATTAGTGCAAATTATAACTTGAAGATCTGAACTTGTAATAGTGAATTACAGAACTTAGATTTGTTAAATATAAATTATTATTTCAAATTATAACTTGAAGATCTGAACTTGTAGTAGGTAAATACAGAACTTCGAATTGTTAAATTCAAACTAGGATTGCAAATAATAATTTGAAGATCTGAACTTGTAATAGTCAAATACAGAACTTCGAATTGTTAAATACAAATTATTATTGCAAATTATAACTTAAAGATCTGAACTTGTAGTAGGTAAATACAGAACTTCGAATTGTTAAATACAAACTAAGATTGTAAATAATAATTTGAAGATCTGAACTTGTAATAGTCAAATACAGAACTTCGAATTGTTAAATACAAATTATTAGTGCAAATTATAACTTGAAGATCTGAACTTCTAATTGTAAAATACGGAACTTATAATTGATAGCTTCTAATTATTATTGCAAATTATAACTTGAAGATCTGAACTTGTAATAGTGAATTACAGAACTTAGATTTGTTAAATATAAATTATTATTTCAAATTATAACTTGAAGATCTGAACTTGTAGTAGGTAAATACAGAACTTCGAATTGTTAAATTCAAACTAGGATTGCAAATAATAATTTGAAGATCTGAACTTGTAATAGTCAAATACAGAACTTCGAATTGTTAAATACAAATTATTATTGCAAGTTATAACTTGAAGATCTGAACTTGTAATTGTCAAATACAGAACTTAAAATTGATAGCTTCTAATTATTATTGCAAATTATAACTTGAAGATCTGAACTTGTAGTAGGTAAATACAGAACTTCGAATTGTTAAATACAAACTAAGATTGTAAATATTAATTGGAAGATCTGAACTTGTAATAGTCAAATACAGAACTTCGAATTGTTAAATTCAAACCAAGGTTGCAAATAATACATTGAAGATCTGAACTTGTAATAATTAAATACAGAACTTCAAATTGTTAAATTCAAATTAAGATTGCAAATAATAATTTGAAGATCTGAACTTGTAGTAGTCAAATAGAGAACTTCGAATTGTTAAATACAAATTATTATTGCAAATTATAACTTGAAGATCTGAACTTGTAATTGTCAAATACAGAACTTAAAATTGATAACTTCTAATTATTATTGCAAATTATAACTTGAAGATCTGAACTTGTAGTAGGTAAATACAGAACTTCGAATTGTTAAATATAAACTAAGACTGCAAATAATAAATTGAAGATCTGAACTTGTAATAGTCAAATACAGAACTTCGAATTGTTAAATTCAAACCAAGGTTGCAAATAATAAATTGAAGATCTGAACTTGTAATAATTAAATACAGAACTTCAAATTGTTAAATTCAAATTAAGATTGCAAATAATAATTTGAAGAACTGAACTTGTAATAGTCAAATACAGAACTTCGAATTGTTAAATACAAATTATTATTGCAAGTTATAACTTGAAGATCTGAACTTGTAATTGTCAAATACAGAACTTAAAATTGATAGCTTCTAATTATTATTGCAAATTATAACTTGAAGATCTGAACTTGTAGTAGGTAAATACAGAACTTCGAATTGTTAAATACTAACTAAGATTGTAAATATTAATTGGAAGATCTGAACTTGTAATAGTCAAATACAGAACTTCGAATTGTTAAATTCAAACCAAGGTTGCAAATAATAAATTGAAGATCTGAACTTGTAATAATTAAATACAGAACTTCAAATTGTTAAATTCAAATTAAGATTGCAAATAATAATTTGAAGATCTGAACTTGTAATAGTCAAATACGGAACTTCGAATTGTTAAATACAAATTATTAGTGCAAATTATAACTTGAAGATCTGAACTTGTAATTGTCAAATACAGAACTTAAAATTGATAGCTTCTAATTATTATTGCAAATTATAACTTGAAGATCTGAACTTGTAATAGTGAATTACAGAACTTAGATTTGTTAAATATAAATTATTATTTCAAATTATAACTTGAAGATCTGAACTTGTAGTAGGTAAATACAGAACTTCGAATTGTTAAATTCAAACTAGGATTGCAAATAATAATTTGAAGATCTGAACTTGTAATAGTCAAATACAGAACTTCGAATTGTTAAATACAAATTATTATTGCAAATTATAACTTAAAGATCTGAACTTGTAGTAGGTAAATACAGAACTTCGAATTGTTAAATACAAACTAAGATTGTAAATAATAATTTGAAGATCTGAACTTGTAATAGTCAAATACAGAACTTCGAATTGTTAAATACAAATTATTAGTGCAAATTATAACTTGAAGATCTGAACTTCTAATTGTAAAATACGGAACTTATAATTGATAGCTTCTAATTATTATTGCAAATTATAACTTGAAGATCTGAACTTGTAATAGTGAATTACAGAACTTAGATTTGTTAAATATAAATTATTAATTCAAATTATAACTTGAAGATCTGAACTTGTAGTAGGTAAATACAGAACTTCGAATTGTTAAATTCAAACTAGGATTGCAAATAATAATTTGAAGATCTGAACTTGTAATAGTCAAATACAGAACTTCGAATTGTTAAATACAAATTATTATTGCAAGTTATAACTTGAAGATCTGAACTTGTAATTGTCAAATACAGAACTTAAAATTGATAGCTTCTAATTATTATTGCAAATTATAACTTGAAGATCTGAACTTGTAGTAGGTAAATACAGAACTTCGAATTGTTAAATACAAACTAAGATTGTAAATATTAATTGGAAGATCTGAACTTGTAATAGTCAAATACAGAACTTCGAATTGTTAAATTCAAACCAAGGTTGCAAATAATAAATTGAAGATCTGAACTTGTAATAATTAAATACAGAACTTCAAATTGTTAAATTCAAATTAAGTTTGCAAATAATAATTTGAAGATCTGAACTTGTAGTAGTCAAATAGAGAACTTCGAATTGTTAAATACAAATTATTATTGCAAATTATAACTTGAAGATCTGAACTTGTAATTGTCAAATACAGAACTTAAAATTGATAACTTCTAATTATTATTGCAAATTATAACTTGAAGATCTGAACTTGTAGTAGGTAAATACAGAACTTCGAATTGTTAAATATAAACTAAGACTGCAAATAATAAATTGAAGATCTGAACTTGTAATAGTCAAATACAGAACTTCGAATTGTTAAATTCAAACCAAGGTTGCAAATAATAAATTGAAGATCTGAACTTGTAATAATTAAATACAGAACTTCAAATTGTTAAATTCAAATTAAGATTGCAAATAATAATTTGAAGATCTGAACTTGTAGTAGTCAAATAGAGAACTTCGAATTGTTAAATACAAATTATTATTGCAAATTATAACTTGAAGATCTGAACTTGTAATTGTCAAATACAGAACTTAAAATTGATAGCTTCTAATTATTATTGCAAATTATAACTTGAAGATCTGAACTTGTAGTAGGTAAATACAGAACTTCGAATTGTTAAATACAAACTAAGTCTGCAAATAATAAATTGAAGATCTGAACTTGTAATAGTCAAATACAGAACTTCGAATTGTTAAATTCAAACCAAGGTTGCAAATAATAAATTGAAGATCTGAACTTGTAATAATTAAATACAGAACTTCAAATTGTTAAATTCAAATTAAGATTGCAAATAATAATTTGAAGATCTGAACTTGTAATAGTCAAATACAGAACTTCGAATTGTTAAATACAAATTATTAGTGCAAATTATAACTTGAAGATCTGAACTTGTAATTGTCAAATACAGAACTTAAAATTGATAGCTTCTAATTATTATTGCAAATTATAACTTGAAGATCTGAACTTGTAATAGTGAATTACAGAACTTAGATTTGTTAAATATAAATTATTATTTCAAATTATAACTTGAAGATCTGAACTTGTAGTAGGTAAATACAGAACTTCGAATTGTTAAATTCAAACTAGGATTGCAAATAATAATTTGAAGATCTGAACTTGTAATAGTCAAATACAGAACTTCGAATTGTTAAATACAAATTATTATTGCAAATTATAACTTAAAGATCTGAACTTGTAGTAGGTAAATACAGAACTTCGAATTGTTAAATACAAACTAAGATTGTAAATAATAATTTGAAGATCTGAACTTGTAATAGTCAAATACAGAACTTCGAATTGTTAAATACAAATTATTAGTGCAAATTATAACTTGAAGATCTGAACTTCTAATTGTAAAATACGGAACTTATAATTGATAGCTTCTAATTATTATTGCAAATTATAACTTGAAGATCTGAACTTGTAATAGTGAATTACAGAACTTAGATTTGTTAAATATAAATTATTATTTCAAATTATAACTTGAAGATCTGAACTTGTAGTAGGTAAATACAGAACTTCGAATTGTTAAATTCAAACTAGGATTGCAAATAATAATTTGAAGATCTGAACTTGTAATAGTCAAATACAGAACTTCGAATTGTTAAATACAAATTATTATTGCAAGTTATAACTTGAAGATCTGAACTTGTAATTGTCAAATACAGAACTTAAAATTGATAGCTTCTAATTATTATTGCAAATTTTAACTTGAAGATCTGAACTTGTAGTAGGTAAATACAGAACTTCGAATTGTTAAATACAAACTAAGATTGTAAATATTAATTGGAAGATCTGAACTTGTAATAGTCAAATACAGAACTTCGAATTGTTAAATTCAAACCAAGGTTGCAAATAATAAATTGAATATCTGAACTTGTAATAATTAAATACAGAACTTCAAATTGTTAAATTCAAATTAAGATTGCAAATAATAATTTGAAGATCTGAACTTGTAGTAGTCAAATAGAGAACTTCGAATTGTTAAATACAAATTATTATTGCAAATTATAACTTGAAGATCTGAACTTGTAATTGTCAAATACAGAACTTAAAATTGATAACTTCTAATTATTATTGCAAATTATAACTTGAAGATCTGAACTTGTAGTAGGTAAATACAGAACTTCGAATTGTTAAATATAAACTAAGACTGCAAATAATAAATTGAAGATCTGAACTTGTAATAGTCAAATACAGAACTTCGAATTGTTAAATTCAAACCAAGGTTGCAAATAATAAATTGAAGATCTGAACTTGTAATAATTAAATACAGAACTTCAAATTGTTAAATTCAAATTAAGATTGCAAATAATAATTTGAAGATCTGAACTTGTAATAGTCAAATACAGAACTTCGAATTGTTAAATACAAATTATTAGTGCAAATTATAACTTGAAGATCTGAACTTGTAATTGTCAAATACAGAACTTAAAATTGATAGCTTCTAATTATTATTGCAAATTATAACTTGCAGATCTGAACTTGTAATAGTGAATTACAGAACTTAGATTTGTTAAATATAAATTATTATTTCAAATTATAACTTGAAGATCTGAACTTGTAGTAGGTAAATACAGAACTTCGAATTGTTAAATTCAAACCAAGGTTGCAAATAATAAATTGAAGATCTGAACTTGTAATAATTAAATACAGAACTTCAAATTGTTAAATTCAAATTAAGTTTGCAAATAATAATTTGAAGATCTGAACTTGTAGTAGTCAAATAGAGAACTTCGAATTGTTAAATACAAATTATTATTGCAAATTATAACTTGAAGATCTGAACTTGTAATTGTCAAATACAGAACTTAAAATTGATAACTTCTAATTATTATTGCAAATTATAACTTGAAGATCTGAACTTGTAGTAGGTAAATACAGAACTTCGAATTGTTAAATATAAACTAAGACTGCAAATAATAAATTGAAGATCTGAACTTGTAATAGTCAAATACAGAACTTCGAATTGTTAAATTCAAACCAAGGTTGCAAATAATAAATTGAAGATCTGAACTTGTAATAATTAAATACAGAACTTCAAATTGTTAAATTCAAATTAAGTTTGCAAATAATAATTTGAAGATCTGAACTTGTAGTAGTCAAATAGAGAACTTCGAATTGTTAAATACAAATTATTATTGCAAATTATAACTTGAAGATCTGAACTTGTAATTGTCAAATACAGAACTTAAAATTGATAACTTCTAATTATTATTGCAAATTATAACTTGAAGATCTGAACTTGTAGTAGGTAAATACAGAACTTCGAATTGTTAAATATAAACTAAGACTGCAAATAATAAATTGAAGATCTGAATAGGTAAATACAGAACTTCGAATTGTTAAATTCAAACTAGGATTGCAAATTATAATTTGAAGAACTGAACTTGTAATAGTCAAATACAGAACTTCGAATTGTTAAATACAAATTATTATTGCAAGTTATAACTTGAAGATCTGAACTTGTAATTGTCAAATACAGAACTTAAAATTGATAGCTTCTAATTATTATTGCAAATTATAACTTGAAGATCTGAACTTGTAGTAGGTAAATACAGAACTTCGAATTGTTAAATACAAACTAAGATTGTAAATATTAATTGGAAGATCTGAACTTGTAATAGTCAAATACAGAACTTCGAATTGTTAAATTTAAACCAAGGTTGCAAATAATAAATTGAAGATCTGAACTTGTAATAATTAAATACAGAACTTCAAATTGTTAAATTCAAATTAAGATTGCAAATAATAATTTGAAGATCTGAACTTGTAATAGTCAAATACAGAACTTCGAATTGTTAAATACAAATTATTAGTGCAAATTATAACTTGAAGATCTGAACTTGTAATTGTCAAATACAGAACTTAAAATTGATAGCTTCTAATTATTATTGCAAATTATAACTTGAAGATCTGAACTTGTAATAGTGAATTACAGAACTTAGATTTGTTAAATATAAATTATTATTTCAAATTATAACTTGAAGATCTGAACTTGTAGTAGGTAAATACAGAACTTCGAATTGTTAAATTCAAACTAGGATTGCAAATAATAATTTGAAGATCTGAACTTGTAATAGTCAAATACAGAACTTCGAATTGTTAAATACAAATTATTATTGCAAATTATAACTTAAAGATCTGAACTTGTAGTAGGTAAATACAGAACTTCGAATTGTTAAATACAAACTAAGATTGTAAATAATAATTTGAAGATCTGAACTTGTAATAGTCAAATACAGAACTTCGAATTGTTAAATACAAATTATTAGTGCAAATTATAACTTGAAGATCTGAACTTCTAATTGTAAAATACGGAACTTATAATTGATAGCTTCTAATTATTATTGCAAATTATAACTTGAAGATCTGAACTTGTAATAGTGAATTACAGAACTTAGATTTGTTAAATATAAATTATTATTTCAAATTATAACTTGAAGATCTGAACTTGTAGTAGGTAAATACAGAACTTCGAATTGTTAAATTCAAACTAGGATTGCAAATAATAATTTGAAGATCTGAACTTGTAATAGTCAAATACAGAACTTCGAATTGTTAAATACAAATTATTATTGCAAGTTATAACTTGAAGATCTGAACTTGTAATTGTCAAATACAGAACTTAAAATTGATAGCTTCTAATTATTATTGCAAATTATAACTTGAAGATCTGAACTTGTAGTAGGTAAATACAGAACTTCGAATTGTTAAATACAAACTAAGATTGTAAATATTAATTGGAAGATCTGAACTTGTAATAGTCAAATACAGAACTTCGAATTGTTAAATTCAAACCAAGGTTGCAAATAATAAATTGAAGATCTGAACTTGTAATAATTAAATACAGAACTTCAAATTGTTAAATTCAAATTAAGTTTGCAAATAATAATTTGAAGAACTGAACTTGTAGTAGTCAAATAGAGAACTTCGAATTGTTAAATACAAATTATTATTGCAAATTATAACTTGAAGATCTGAACTTGTAATTGTCAAATACAGAACTTAAAATTGATAACTTCTAATTATTATTGCAAATTATAACTTGAAGATCTGAACTTGTAGTAGGTAAATACAGAACTTCGAATTGTTAAATATAAACTAAGACTGCAAATAATAAATTGAAGATCTGAACTTGTAATAGTCAAATACAGAACTTCGAATTGTTAAATTCAAACCAAGGTTGCAAATAATAAATTGAAGATCTGAACTTGTAATAATTAAATACAGAACTTCAAATTGTTAAATTCAAATTAAGATTGCAAATAATAATTTGAAGATCTGAACTTGTAGTAGTCAAATAGAGAACTTCGAATTGTTAAATACAAATTATTATTGCAAATTATAACTTGAAGATCTGAACTTGTAATTGTCAAATACAGAACTTAAAATTGATAGCTTCTAATTATTATTGCAAATTATAACTTGAAGATCTGAACTTGTAGTAGGTAAATACAGAACTTCGAATTGTTAAATTCAAACTAGGATTGCAAATAATAATTTGAAGATCTGAACTTGTAATAGTCAAATACAGAACTTCGAATTGTTAAATACAAATTATTATTGCAAGTTATAACTTGAAGATCTGAACTTGTAATTGTCAAATACAGAACTTAAAATTGATAACTTCTAATTATTATTGCAAATTATAACTTGAAGATCTGAACTTGTAGTAGGTAAATACAGAACTTCGAATTGTTAAATATAAACTAAGACTGCAAATAATAAATTGAAGATCTGAACTTGTAATAGTCAAATACAGAACTTCGAATTGTTAAATTCAAACCAAGGTTGCAAATAATAAATTGAAGATCTGAACTTGTAATAATTAAATACAGAACTTCAAATTGTTAAATTCAAATTAAGATTGCAAATAATAATTTGAAGATCTGAACTTGTAATAGTCAAATACAGAACTTCGAATTGTTAAATACAAATTATTAGTGCAAATTATAACTTGAAGATCTGAACTTGTAATTGTCAAATACAGAACTTAAAATTGATAGCTTCTAATTATTATTGCAAATTATAACTTGAAGATCTGAACTTGTAATAGTGAATTACAGAACTTAGATTTGTTAAATATAAATTATTATTTCAAATTATAACTTGAAGATCTGAACTTGTAGTAGGTAAATACAGAACTTCGAATTGTTAAATTCAAACTAGGATTGCAAATAATAATTTGAAGATCTGAACTTGTAATAGTCAAATACAGAACTTCGAATTGTTAAATCCAATTATTATTGCAAATTATAACTTAAAGATCTGAACTTGTAGTAGGTAAATACAGAACTTCGAATTGTTAAATACAAACTAAGATTGTAAATAATAATTTGAAGATCTGAACTTGTAATAGTCAAATACAGAACTTCGAATTGTTAAATACAAATTATTAGTGCAAATTATAACTTGAAGATCTGAACTTCTAATTGTAAAATACGGAACTTATAATTGATAGCTTCTAATTATAATTGCAAATTATAACTTGAAGATCTGAACTTGTAATAGTGAATTACAGAACTTAGATTTGTTAAATATAAATTATTATTTCAAATTATAACTTGAAGATCTGAACTTGTAGTAGGTAAATACAGAACTTCGAATTGTTAAATCCAAACTAGGATTGCAAATAATAATTTGAAGATCTGAACTTGTAATAGTCAAATACAGAACTTCGAATTGTTAAATACAAATTATTATTGCAAGTTATAACTTGAAGATCTGAACTTGTAATTGTCAAATACAGAACTTAAAATTGATAGCTTCTAATTATTATTGCAAATTATAACTTGAAGATCTGAACTTGTAGTAGGTAAATACAGAACTTCGAATTGTTAAATACAAACTAAGATTGTAAATATTAATTGGAAGATCTGAACTTGTAATAGTCAAATACAGAACTTCGAATTGTTAAATTCAAACCAAGGTTGCAAATAATAAATTGAAGATCTGAACTTGTAATAATTAAATACAGAACTTCAAATTGTTAAATTCAAATTAAGATTGCAAATAATAATTTGAAGATCTGAACTTGTAGTAGTCAAATAGAGAACTTCGAATTGTAAAATACAAATTATTATTGCAAATTATAACTTGAAGATCTGAACTTGTAATTGTCAAATACAGAACTTAAAATTGATAACTTCTAATTATTATTGCAAATTATAACTTGAAGATCTGAACTTGTAGTAGGTAAATACAGAACTTCGAATTGTTAAATATAAACTAAGACTGCAAATAATAAATTGAAGATCTGAACTTGTAATAGTCAAATACAGAACTTCGAATTGTTAAATTCAAACCAAGGTTGCAAATAATAAATTGAAGATCTGAACTTGTAATAATTAAATACAGAACTTCAAATTGTTAAATTCAAATTAAGATTGCAAATAATAATTTGAAGATCTGAACTTGTAATAGTCAAATACAGAACTTCGAATTGTTAAATACAAATTATTAGTGCAAATTATAACTTGAAGATCTGAACTTGTAATTGTCAAATACAGAACTTAAAATTGATAGCTTCTAATTATTATTGCAAATTATAACTTGAAGATCTGAACTTGTAATAGTGAATTACAGAACTTAGATTTGTTAAATATAAATTATTATTTCAAATTATAACTTGAAGATCTGAACTTGTAGTAGGTAAATACAGAACTTCGAATTGTTAAATTCAAACTAGGATTGCAAATAATAATTTGACGATCTGAACTTGTAATAGTCAAATACAGAACTTCGAATTGTTAAATACAAATTATTATTGCAAATTATAACTTAAAGATCTGAACTTGTAGTAGGTAAATACAGAACTTCGAATTGTTAAATACAAACTAAGATTGTAAATAAAAATTTGAAGATCTGAACTTGTAATAGTCAAATACAGAACTTCGAATTGTTAAATACAAATAATTAGTGCAAATTATAACTTGAAGATCTGAACTTGTAATAGTGAATTACAGAACTTAGATTTGTTAAATATAAATTATTATTTCAAATTATAACTTGAAGATCTGAACTTGTAGTAGGTAAATACAGAACTTCGAATTGTTAAATTCAAACTAGGATTGCAAATTATAATTTGAAGATCTGAACTTGTAATAGTCAAATACAGAACTTCGAATTGTTAAATACAAATTATTATTGCAAGTTATAACTTGAAGATCTGAACTTGTAATTGTCAAATACAGAACTTAAAATTGATAGCTTCTAATTATTATTGCAAATTATAACTTGAAGATCTGAACTTGTAGTAGGTAAATACAGAACTTCGAATTGTTAAATACAAACTAAGATTGTAAATATTAATTGGAAGATCTGAACTTGTAATAGTCAAATACAGAACTTCGAATTGTTAAATTCAAACCAAGGTTGCAAATAATAAATTGAAGATCTGAACTTGTAATAATTAAATACAGAACTTCAAATTGTTAAATTCAAATTAAGATTGCAAATAATAATTTGAAGATCTGAACTTGTAGTAGTCAAATAGAGAACTTCGAATTGTTAAATACAAATTATTATTGCAAATTATAACTTGAAGATCTGAACTTGTAATTGTCAAATACAGAACTTAAAATTGATAACTTCTAATTATTATTGCAAATTATAACTTGAAGATCTGAACTTGTAGTAGGTAAATACAGAACTTCGAATTGTTAAATATAAACTAAGACTGCAAATAATAAATTGAAGATCTGAACTTGTAATAGTCAAATACAGAACTTCGAATTGTTAAATTCAAACCAAGGTTGCAAATAATAAATTGAAGATCTGAACTTGTAATAATTAAATACAGAACTTCAAATTGTTAAATTCAAATTAAGATTGCAAATAATAATTTGAAGATCTGAACTTGTAATAGTCAAATACAGAACTTCGAATTGTTAAATACAAATTATTAGTGCAAATTATAACTTGAAGATCTGAACTTGTAATTGTCAAATACAGAACTTAAAATTGATAGCTTCTAATTATTATTGCAAATTATAACTTGAAGATCTGAACTTGTAATAGTGAATTACAGAACTTAGATTTGTTAAATATAAATTATTATTTCAAATTATAACTTGAAGATCTGAACTTGTAGTAGGTAAATACAGAACTTCGAATTGTTAAATTCAAACTAGGATTGCAAATAATAATTTGAAGATCTGAACTTGTAATAGTCAAATACAGAACTTCGAATTGTTAAATACAAATTATTATTGCAAATTATAACTTAAAGATCTGAACTTGTAGTAGGTAAATACAGAACTTCGAATTGTTAAATACAAACTAAGATTGTAAATAATAATTTGAAGATCTGAACTTGTAATAGTCAAATACAGAACTTCGAATTGTTAAATACAAATTATTAGTGCAAATTATAACTTGAAGATCTGAACTTCTAATTGTAAAATACGGAACTTATAATTGATAGCTTCTAATTATTATTGCAAATTATAACTTGAAGATCTGAACTTGTAATAGTGAATTACAGAACTTAGATTTGTTAAATATAAATTATTATTTCAAATTATAACTTGAAGATCTGAACTTGTAGTAGGTAAATACAGAACTTCGAATTGTTAAATTCAAACTAGGATTGCAAATAATAATTTGAAGATCTGAACTTGTAATAGACAAATACAGAACTTCGAATTGTTAAATACAAATTATTATTGCAAGTTATAACTTGAAGATCTGAACTTGTAATTGTCAAATACAGAACTTAAAATTGATAGCTTCTAATTATAATTGCAAATTATAACTTGAAGATCTGAACTTGTAGTAGGTAAATACAGAACTTCGAATTGTTAAATACAAACTAAGATTGTAAATATTAATTGGAAGATCTGAACTTGTAATAGTCAAATAGAGAACTTCGAATTGTTAAATACAAATTATTATTGCAAATTATAACTTGAAGATCTGAACTTGTAATTGTCAAATACAGAACTTAAAATTGATAGCTTCTAATTATTATTGCAAATTATAACTTGAAGATCTGAACTTGTAGTAGGTAAATACAGAACTTCGAATTGCTAAATACAAACTAAGACTGCAAATAATAAATTGAAGATCTGAACTTGTAATAGTCAAATACAGAACTTCGAATTGTTAAATTCAAACCAAGGTTGCAAATAATAAATTGAAGATCTGAACTTGTAATAATTAAATACAGAACTTCAAATTGTTAAATTCAAATTAAGATTGCAAATAATAATTTGAAGATCTGAACTTGTAATAGTCAAATACAGAACTTCGAATTGTTAAATACAAATTATTAGTGCAAATTATAACTTGAAGATCTGAACTTGTAATAGTGAATTACAGAACTTAGATTTGTTAAATATAAATTATTATTTCAAATTATAACTTGAAGATCTGAACTTGTAGTAGGTAAATACAGAACTTCGAATTGTTAAATTCAAACTAGGATTGCAAATAATAATTTGAAGATCTGAACTTGTAATAGTCAAATACAGAACTTCGAATTGTTAAATACAAATTATTATTGCAAATTATAACTTAAAGATCTGAACTTGTAGTAGGTAAATACAGAACTTCGAATTGTTAAATACAAACTAAGATTGTAAATAATAATTTGAAGATCTGAACTTGTAATAGTCAAATACAGAACTTCGAATTGTTAAATACAAATTATTAGTGCAAATTATAACTTGAAGATCTGAACTTCTAATTGTAAAATACGGAACTTATAATTGATAGCTTCTAATTATTATTGCAAATTATAACTTGAAGATCTGAACTTGTAATAGTGAATTACAGAACTTAGATTTGTTAAATATAAATTATTATTTCAAATTATAACTTGAAGATCTGAACTTGTAGTAGGTAAATACAGAACTTCGAATTGTTAAATTCAAACTAGGATTGCAAATAATAATTTGAAGATCTGAACTTGTAATAGTCAAATACAGAACTTCGAATTGTTAAATACAAATTATTATTGCAAGTTATAACTTGAAGATCTGAACTTGTAATTGTCAAATACAGAACTTAAAATTGATAGCTTCTAATTATTATTGCAAATTATAACTTGAAGATCTGAACTTGTAGTAGGTAAATACAGAACTTCGAATTGTTAAATACAAACTAAGATTGTAAATATTAATTGGAAGATCTGAACTTGTAATAGTCAAATACAGAACTTCGAATTGTTAAATTCAAACCAAGGTTGCAAATAATACATTGAAGATCTGAACTTGTAATAATTAAATACAGAACTTCAAATTGTTAAATTCAAATTAAGATTGCAAATAATAATTTGAAGATCTGAACTTGTAGTAGTCAAATAGAGAACTTCGAATTGTTAAATACAAATTATTATTGCAAATTATAACTTGAAGATCTGAACTTGTAATTGTCAAATACAGAACTTAAAATTGATAACTTCTAATTATTATTGCAAATTATAACTTGAAGATCTGAACTTGTAGTAGGTAAATACAGAACTTCGAATTGTTAAATATAAACTAAGACTGCAAATAATAAATTGAAGATCTGAACTTGTAATAGTCAAATACAGAACTTCGAATTGTTAAATTCAAACCAAGGTTGCAAATAATAAATTGAAGATCTGAACTTGTAATAATTAAATACAGAACTTCAAATTGTTAAATTCAAATTAAGATTGCAAATAATAATTTGAAGATCTGAACTTGTAATAGTCAAATACAGAACTTCGAATTGTTAAATACAAATTATTAGTGCAAATTATAACTTGAAGATCTGAACTTGTAATTGTCAAATACAGAACTTAAAATTGATAGCTTCTAATTATTATTGCAAATTATAACTTGAAGATCTGAACTTGTAATAGTGAATTACAGAACTTAGATTTGTTAAATATAAATTATTATTTCAAATTATAACTTGAAGATCTGAACTTGTAGTAGGTAAATACAGAACTTCGAATTGTTAAATTCAAACTAGGATTGCAAATAATAATTTGAAGATCTGAACTTGTAATAGTCAAATACAGAACTTCGAATTGTTAAATACAAATTATTATTGCAAATTATAACTTAAAGATCTGAACTTGTAGTAGGTAAATACAGAACTTCGAATTGTTAAATACAAACTAAGATTGTAAATAATAATTTGAAGATCTGAACTTGTAATAGTCAAATACAGAACTTCGAATTGTTAAATACAAATTATTAGTGCAAATTATAACTTGAAGATCTGAACTTCTAATTGTAAAATACGGAACTTATAATTGATAGCTTCTAATTATTATTGCAAATTATAACTTGAAGATCTGAACTTGTAATAGTGAATTACAGAACTTAGATTTGTTAAATATAAATTATTATTTCAAATTATAACTTGAAGATCTGAACTTGTAGTAGGTAAATACAGAACTTCGAATTGTTAAATTCAAACTAGGATTGCAAATAATAATTTGAAGATCTGAACTTGTAATAGTCAAATACAGAACTTCGAATTGTTAAATACAAATTATTATTGCAAGTTATAACTTGAAGATCTGAACTTGTAATTGTCAAATACAGAACTTAAAATTGATAGCTTCTAATTATTATTGCAAATTATAACTTGAAGATCTGAACTTGTAGTAGGTAAATACAGAACTTCGAATTGTTAAATACAAACTAAGATTGTAAATATTAATTGGAAGATCTGAACTTGTAATAGTCAAATACAGAACTTCGAATTGTTAAATTCAAACCAAGGTTGCAAATAATACATTGAAGATCTGAACTTGTAATAATTAAATACAGAACTTCAAATTGTTAAATTCAAATTAAGATTGCAAATAATAATTTGAAGATCTGAACTTGTAGTAGTCAAATAGAGAACTTCGAATTGTTAAATACAAATTATTATTGCAAATTATAACTTGAAGATCTGAACTTGTAATTGTCAAATACAGAACTTAAAATTGATAACTTCTAATTATTATTGCAAATTATAACTTGAAGATCTGAACTTGTAGTATGTAAATACAGAACTTCGAATTGTTAAATATAAACTAACACTGCAAATAATAAATTGAAGATCTGAACTTGTAATAGTCAAATACAGAACTTCGAATTGTTAAATTCAAACCAAGGTTGCAAATAATAAATTGAAGATCTGAACTTGTAATAATTAAATACAGAACTTCAAATTGTTAAATTCAAATTAAGATTGCAAATAATAATTTGAAGATCTGAACTTGTAATAGTCAAATACAGAACTTCGAATTGTTAAATACAAATTATTAGTGCAAATTATAACTTGAAGATCTGAACTTGTAATTGTCAAATACAGAACTTAAAATTGATAGCTTCTAATTATTATTGCAAATTATAACTTGAAGATCTGAACTTGTAATAGTGAATTACAGAACTTAGATTTGTTAAATATAAATTATTATTTCAAATTATAACTTGAAGATCTGAACTTGTAGTAGGTAAATACAGAACTTCGAATTGTTAAATTCAAACTAGGATTGCAAATAATAATTTGAAGATCTGAACTTGTAATAGTCAAATACAGAACTTCGAATTGTTAAATACAAATTATTATTGCAAATTATAACTTAAAGATCTGAACTTGTAGTAGGTAAATACAGAACTTCGAATTGTTAAATACAAACTAAGATTGTAAATAATAATTTGAAGATCTGAACTTGTAATAGTCAAATACAGAACTTCGAATTGTTAAATACAAATTATTAGTGCAAATTATAACTTGAAGATCTGAACTTCTAATTGTAAAATACGGAACTTATAATTGATAGCTTCTAATTATTATTGCAAATTATAACTTGAAGATCTGAACTTGTAATAGTGATTTACAGAACTTAGATTTGTTAAATATAAATTATTATTTCAAATTATAACTTGAAGATCTGAACTTGTAGTAGGTAAATACAGAACTTTGAATTGTTAAATTCAAACTAGGATTGCAAATAATAATTTGAAGATCTGAACTTGTAATAGTCAAATACAGAACTTCGAATTGTTAAATACAAATTATTATTGCAAGTTATAACTTGAAGATCTGAACTTGTAATTGTCAAATACAGAACTTAAAATTGATAGCTTCTAATTATTATTGCAAATTATAACTTGAAGATCTGAACTTGTAGTAGGTAAATACAGAACTTCGAATTGTTAAATACAAACTAAGATTGTAAATATTAATTGGAAGATCTGAACTTGTAATAGTCAAATACAGAACTTCGAATTGTTAAATTCAAACCAAGGTTGCAAATAATAAATTGAAGATCTGAACTTGTAATAATTAAATACAGAACTTCAAATTGTTAAATTCAAATTAAGTTTGCAAATAATAATTTGAAGATCTGAACTTGTAGTAGTCAAATAGAGAACTTCGAATTGTTAAATACAAATTATTATTGCAAATTATAACTTGAAGATCTGAACTTGTAATTGTCAAATACAGAACTTAAAATTGATAACTTCTAATTATTATTGCAAATTATAACTTGAAGATCTGAACTTGTAGTAGGTAAATACAGAACTTCGAATTGTTAAATATAAACTAAGACTGCAAATAATAAATTGAAGATCTGAACTTGTAATAGTCAAATACAGAACTTCGAATTGTTAAATTCAAACCAAGGTTGCAAATAATAAATTGAAGATCTGAACTTGTAATAATTAAATACAGAACTTTAAATTGTTAAATTCAAATTAAGATTGCAAATAATAATTTGAAGATCTGAACTTGTAATAGTCAAATACAGAACTTCGAATTGTTAAATACAAATTATTAGTGCAAATTATAACTTGAAGATCTGAACTTGTAATTGTCAAATACAGAACTTAAAATTGATAGCTTCTAATTATTATTGCAAATTATAACTTGAAGATCTGAACTTGTAATAGTGAATTACAGAACTTAGATTTGTTAAATATAAATTATTATTTCAAATTATAACTTGAAGATCTGAACTTGTAGTAGGTAAATACAGAACTTCGAATTGTTAAATTCAAACTAGGATTGCAAATAATAATTTGAAGATCTGAACTTGTAATAGTCAAATACAGAACTTCGAATTGTTAAATACAAATTATTATTGCAAATTATAACTTAAAGATCTGAACTTGTAGTAGGTAAATACAGAACTTCGAATTGTTAAATACAAACTAAGATTGTAAATAATAATTTGAAGATCTGAACTTGTAATAGTCAAATACAGAACTTCGAATTGTTAAATACAAATTATTAGTGCAAATTATAACTTGAAGATCTGAACTTCTAATTGTAAAATAAGGAACTTATAATTGATAGCTTCTAATAATTATTGCAAATTATAACTTGAAGATCTGAACTTGTAATAGTGAATTACAGAACTTAGGTTTGTTAAATATAAATTATTATTTCAAATTATAACTTGAAGATCTGAACTTGTAGTAGGTAAATACAGAACTTCGAATTGTTAAATTCAAACTAGGATTGCAAATTATAATTTGAAGATCTGAACTTGTAATAGTCAAATACAGAACTTCGAATTTTAAATACAAATTATTATTGCAAGTTATAACTTGAAGATCTGAACTTGTAATTGTCAAATACAGAACTTAAAATTGATAGCTTCTAATTATTATTGCAAATTATAACTTGAAGATCTGAACTTGTAGTAGGTAAATACAGAACTTCGAATTGTTAAATACAAACTAAGATTGTAAATATTAATTGGAAGATCTGAACTTGTAATAGTCAAATACAGAACTTCGAATTGTTAAATTCAAACCAAGGTTGCAAATAATAAATTGAAGATCTGAACTTGTAATAATTAAATACAGAACTTCAAATTGTTAAATTCAAATTAAGATTGCAAATAATAATTTGAAGATCTGAACTTGTAGTAGTCAAATAGAGAACTTCGAATTGTTAAATACAAATTATTATTGCAAATTATAACTTGAAGATCTGAACTTGTAATTGTCAAATACAGAACTTAAAATTGATAACTTCTAATTATTATTGCAAATTATAACTTGAAGATCTGAACTTGTAGTAGGTAAATACAGAACTTCGAATTGTTAAATATAAACTAAGACTGCAAATAATAAATTGAAGATCTGAACTTGTAATAGTCAAATACAGAACTTCGAATTGTTAAATTCAAACCAAGGTTGCAAATAATAAATTGAAGATCTGAACTTGTAATAATTAAATACAGAACTTCAAATTGTTAAATTCAAATTAAGATTGCAAATAATAATTTGAAGATCTGAACTTGTAATAGTCAAATACAGAACTTCGAATTGTTAAATACAAATTATTAGTGCAAATTATAACTTGAAGATCTGAACTTGTAATTGTCAAATACAGAACTTAAAATTCATAGCTTCTAATTATTATTGCAAATTATAACTTGAAGATCTGAACTTGTAATAGTGAATTACAGAACTTAGATTTGTTAAATATAAATTATTATTTCAAATTATAACTTGAAGATCTGAACTTGTAGTAGGTAAATACAGAACTTCGAATTGTTAAATTCAAACTAGGATTGCAAATAATAATTTGAAGATCTGAACTTGTAATAGTCAAATACAGAACTTCGAATTGTTAAATACAAATTATTATTGCAAATTATAACTTAAAGATCTGAACTTGTAGTAGGTAAATACAGAACTTCGAATTGTTAAATACAAACTAAGATTGTAAATAATAATTTGAAGATCTGAACTTGTAGTAGGTAAATACAGAACTTCGAATTGTTAAATACAAACTAAGATTGTAAATATTAATTGGAAGATCTGAACTTGTAATAGTCAAATACAGAACTTCGAATTGTTAAATACAAATTATTAGTGCAAATTATAACTCGAAGATCTGAACTTCTAATTGTAAAATACGGAACTTATAATTGATAGCTTCTAATTATTATTGCAAATTATAACTTGAAGATCTGAACTAGTAATAGTGAATTACAGAACTTAGATTTGTTAAATATAAATTATTATTTCAAATTATAACTTGAAGATCTGAACTTGTAGTAGGTAAATACAGAACTTCGAATTGTTAAATTCAAACTAGGATTGCAAATAATAACTTGAAGATCTGAACTTGTAGTAGGTAAATACAGAACTTCGAATTGTTAAATACAAACTAAGATTGTAAATATTAATTGGAAGATCTGAACTTGTAATAGTCAAATACAGAACTTCGAATTGTTAAATACAAATTATTATTGCAAATTATAACTTGAAGATATGAACTTGTAACTGTCAAATACAGAACTTAAAATTGATAGCTTCTAATTATTATTGCAAATTATAACTTGAAGATCTGAACTTGTAGTAGGTAAATACAGAACTTCGAATTGTTAAATACAAACTAAGATTGTAAATATTAATTGGAAGATCTGAACTTGTAATAGTCAAATACAGAACTTCGAATTGTTAAATTCAAACCAAGGTTGCAAATAATAAATTGAAGATCTGAACTTGTAATAATTAAATACAGAACTTCAAATTGTTAAATTCAAATTAAGATTGCAAATAATAATTTGAAGATCTGAACTTGTAGTAGTCAAATAGAGAACTTCGAATTGTTAAATACAAATTATTATTGCAAATTATAACTTGAAGATCTGAACTTGTAATTGTCAAATACAGAACTTAAAATTGATAACTTCTAATTATTATTGCAAATTATAACTTGAAGATCTGAACTTGTAGTAGGTAAATACAGAACTTCGAATTGTTAAATATAAACTAAGACTGCAAATAATAAATTGAAGATCTGAACTTGTAATAGTCAAATACAGAACTTCGAATTGTTAAATTCAAACCAAGGTTGCAAATAATAAATTGAAGATCTGAACTTGTAATAATTAAATACAGAACTTCAAATTGTTAAATTCAAATTAAGATTGCAAATAATAATTTGAAGATCTGAACTTGTAATAGTCAAATACAGAACTTCGAATTGTTAAATACAAATTATTAGTGCAAATTATAACTTGAAGATCTGAACTTGTAATTGTCAAATACAGAACTTAAAATTCATAGCTTCTAATTATTATTGCAAATTATAACTTGAAGATCTGAACTTGTAATAGTGAATTACAGAACTTAGATTTGTTAAATATAAATTATTATTTCAAATTATAACTTGAAGATCTGAACTTGTAGTAGGTAAATACAGAACTTCGAATTGTTAAATTCAAACTAGGATTGCAAATAATAATTTGAAGATCTGAACTTGTAATAGTCAAATACAGAACTTCGAATTGTTAAATACAAATTATTATTGCAAATTATAACTTAAAGATCTGAACTTGTAGTAGGTAAATACAGAACTTCGAATTGTTAAATACAAACTAAGATTGTAAATAATAATTTGAAGATCTGAACTTGTAATAGTCAAATACAGAACTTCGAATTGTTAAATACAAATTATTAGTGCAAATTATAACTCGAAGATCTGAACTTCTAATTGTAAAATACGGAACTTATAATTGATAGCTTCTAATTATTATTGCAAATTATAACTTGAAGATCTGAACTTGTAATAGTGAATTACAGAACTTAGATTTGTTAAATATAAATTATTATTTCAAATTATAACTTGAAGATCTGAACTTGTAGTAGGTAAATACAGAACTTCGAATTGTTAAATTCAAACTAGGATTGCAAATAATAACTTGAAGATCTGAACTTGTAGTAGGTAAATACAGAACTTCGAATTGTTAAATACAAACTAAGATTGTAAATATTAATTGGAAGATCTGAACTTGTAATAGTCAAATACAGAACTTCGAATTGTTAAATACAAATTATTATTGCAAATTATAACTTGAAGATATGAACTTGTAATTGTCAAATACAGAACTTAAAATTGATAGCTTCTAATTATTATTGCAAATTATAACTTGAAGATCTGAACTTGTAGTAGGTAAATACAGAACTTCGAATTGTTAAATACAAACTAAGATTGTAAATATTAATTGGAAGATCTGAACTTGTAATAGTCAAATACAGAACTTCGAATTGTTAAATTCAAACCAAGGTTGCAAATAATAAATTGAAGATCTGAACTTGTAATAATTAAATACAGAACTTCAAATTGTTAAATTCAAATTAAGATTGCAAATAATAATTTGAAGATCTGAACTTGTAGTAGTCAAATAGAGAACTTCGAATTGTTAAATACAAATTATTATTGCAAATTATAACTTGAAGATCTGAACTTGTAATTGTCAAATACAGAACTTAAAATTGATAACTTCTAATTATTATTGCAAATTATAACTTGAAGATCTGAACTTGTAGTAGGTAAATACAGAACTTCGAATTGTTAAATATAAACTAAGACTGCAAATAATAAATTGAAGATCTGAACTTGTAATAGTCAAATACAGAACTTCGAATTGTTAAATTCAAACCAAGGTTGCAAATAATAAATTGAAGATCTGAACTTGTAATAATTAAATACAGAACTTCAAATTGTTAAATTCAAATTAAGATTGCAAATAATAATTTGAAGATCTGAACTTGTAATAGTCAAATACAGAACTTCGAATTGTTAAATACAAATTATTAGTGCAAATTATAACTTGAAGATCTGAACTTGTAATTGTCAAATACAGAACTTAAAATTGATAGCTTCTAATTATTATTGCAAATTATAACTTGAAGATCTGAACTTGTAATAGTGAATTACAGAACTTAGATTTGTTAAATATAAATTATTATTTCAAATTATAACTCGAAGATCTGAACTTGTAGTAGGTAAATACAGAACTTCGAATTGTTAAATTCAAACTAGGATTGCAAATAATAATTTGAAGATCTGAACTTGTAATAGTCAAATACAGAACTTCGAATTGTTAAATACAAATTATTATTGCAAATTATAACTTAAAGATCTGAACTTGTAGTAGGTAAATACAGAACTTCGAATTGTTAAATACAAACTAAGATTGTAAATAATAATTTGAAGATCTGAACTTGTAATAGTCAAATACAGAACTTCGAATTGTTAAATACAAATTATTAGTGCAAATTATAACTTGAAGATCTGAACTTCTAATTGTAAAATACGGAACTTATAATTGATAGCTTCTAATTATTATTGCAAATTATAACTTGAAGATCTGAACTTGTAATAGTGAATTACAGAACTTAGATTTGTTAAATATAAATTATTATTTCAAATTATAACTTGAAGATCTGAACTTGTAATTGTCAAATACAGAACTCAAAATTGATAGCTTCTAATTATTATTGCAAATTATAACTTGAAGATCTGAACTTGTAGTAGGTAAATACAGAACTTCGAATTGTTAAATACAAACTAAGATTGTAAATATTAATTGGAAGATCTGAACTTGTAATAGTCAAATACAGAACTTCGAATTGTTAAATACAAATTATTATTGCAAATTATAACTTGAAGATCTGAACTTGTAATTGTCAAATACAGAACTTAAAATTGATAGCTTCTAATTATAATTGCAAATTATAACTTCAAGATCTGAACTTGTAGTAGGTAAATACAGAACTTCGAATTGTTAAATTCAAACTAGGATTGCAAATAATAATTTGAAGATCTGAACTTGTAATAGTCAAATACAGAACTTCGAATTGTTAAATACAAATTATTATTGCAAATTATAACTTAAAGATCTGAACTTGTAGTAGGTAAATACAGAACTTCGAATTGTTAAATACAAACTAAGATTGTAAATAATAATTTGAAGATCTGAACTTGTAATAGTCAAATACAGAACTTCGAATTGTTAAATACAAATTATTAGTGCAAATTATAACTTGAAGATCTGAACTTCTAATTGTAAAATACGGAACTTACAATTGATAGCTTCTAATTATTATTGCAAATTATAACTTGAAGATCTGAACTTGTAATAGTGAATTACAGAACTTAGATTTGTTAAATATAAATTATTATTTCAAATTATAACTTGAAGATCTGAACTTGTAGTAGGTAAATACAGAACTTCGAATTGTTAAATTCAAACTAGGATTGCAAATAATAATTTGAAGATCTGAACTTGTAATAGTCAAATACAGAACTTCGAATTATTAAATACAACGTATTATTGCAAGTTATAACTTGAAGATCTGAACTTGTAATTGTCAAATACAGAACTTAAAATTGATAGCTTCTAATTATTATTGCAAATTATAACTTGAAGATCTGAACTTGTAGTAGGTAAATACAGAACTTCGAATTGTTAAATACAAACTAAGATTGTAAATATTAATTGGAAGATCTGAACTTGTAATAGTCAAATACAGAACTTCGAATTGTTAAATACAAATTATTATTGCAAATTATAACTTGAAGATTTGAACTTGTAATTGTCAAATACAGAACTTAAAATTGATAGCTTCTAATTATAATTGCAAATTATAACTTCAAGATCTGAACTTGTAGTAGGTAAATACAGAACTTCGAATTGTTAAATACAAACTAAGACTGCAAATAATAATTTGAAGATCTGAACTTGTACTAGTCAAATACAGAACTTCGAATTGTTAAATACAATTTATTATTGCAAATTATAACTTGAAGATCTGAACTTGTAATTGTCAAATACAGAACTTAAAATTGATAGCTTCTAATTATTATTGCAAATTATAACTTGAAGATCTGAACTAGTAATAGTGAATTATAGAACTTAGATTTGTTAAATACTAATTATTATTTCAAGTTATAACTTGAAGATCTGAACTTGTAACTGTCAAATACAGAACTTAGAATTATTAAATACAAATTATTATTTGCTAATTATAACTTGAAGATATGAACTTGTAATTGTCAACTACAGAACTTAAAATTGATAGCTACTAATTATTATTGCAAATTATAACTTAAAGATCTGAACTTGTAGTAGGTATATACAGAACTTCGAATTGTTAAATTCAAACTAGGATTGCAAATAATAATTTGAAGATCTGAACTTGTAATAGTCAAATACAGAACTTCGAATTGTTAAATCCAAATTATTAGTACAAATTATAACTTGAAGATCTTAACTTGTATTAATTAAATACAGAACTTCAAATTGTTAAATTCAAATTAAGATTGCAAATAATAATTTGAAGATCTGAACTTGTAGTAGTCAAATAGAGAACTTCGAATTGTTAAATTCAAACTAGGATTGCAAATAATAATTTGAAGATCTGAACTTGTAATAGTCAAATACAGAACTTCGAATTGTTAAATACAAATTATTAGTGCAAATTATAACTTGAAGATCTGAACTTGTAATTGTCAAATACAGAACTTAAAATTGATAGCTTCTAATTATTATTGCAAATTATAACTTGAAGATCTGAACTTGTAATAGTGAATTACAGAACTTAGATTTGTTAAATATAAATTATTATTTCAAATTATAACTTGAAGATCTGAACTTGTAGTAGGTAAATACAGAACTTCGAATTGTTAAATACAAACTAAGACTGCAAATAATAATTTGAAGATCTAAACTTGTAATAGTCAAATACAGAACTTCGAATTGTTAAATCCAAATTATTAGTACAAATTATAACTTGAAGATCTTAACTTGTATTAATTAAATACAGAACTTCAAATTGTTAAATTCAAATTAAGATTGCAAATAATAATTTGAAGATCTGAACTTGTAGTAGTCAAATAGAGAACTTCGAATTGTTAAATAAAAATTATTATTGCAAATTATAACTTGAAGATCTGAACTTGTAATTGTCAAATACAGAACTTAAAATTGATAGCTTCTAATTATTATTGCAAATTATAACTTGAAGATCTGAACTTGTAGTAGGTAAATACAGAACTTCGAATTGTTAAATACAAACTAAGTCTGCAAATAATAAATTGAAGATCTGAACTTGTAATAGTCAAATACAGAACTTCGAATTGTTAAATTCAAACCAAGGTTGCAAATAATAAATTGAAGATCTGAACTTGTAATAATTAAATACAGAACTTCAAATTGTTAAATTCAAATTAAGATTGCAAATAATAATTTGAAGATCTGAACTTGTAATAGTCAAATACAGAACTTCGAATTGTTAAATACAAATTATTAGTGCAAATTATAACTTGAAGATCTGAACTTGTAATTGTCAAATACAGAACTTAAAATTGATAGCTTCTAATTATTATTGCAAATTATAACTTGAAGATCTGAACTTGTAATAGTGAATTACAGAACTTAGATTTGTTAAATATAAATTATTATTTCAAATTATAACTTGAAGATCTGAACTTGTAGTAGGTAAATACAGAACTTCGAATTGTTAAATTCAAACTAGGATTGCAAATAATAATTTGAAGATCTGAACTTGTAATAGTCAAATACAGAACTTCGAATTGTTAAATACAAATTATTATTGCAAATTATAACTTAAAGATCTGAACTTGTAGTAGGTAAATACAGACCTTCGAATTGTTAAATACTAACTAAGATTGTAAATAATAATTGGAAGATCTGAACTTGTAATAGTCAAATACAGAACTTCGAATTGTTAAATACAAATTATTAGTGCAAATTATAACTTGAAGATCTGAACTTCTAATTGTAAAATACGGAACTTATAATTGATAGCTTCTATTTATTATTGCAAATTATAACTTGAAGATCTGAACTTGTAATAGTGAATTACAGAACTTAGATTTGTTAAATATAAATTATTATTTCAAATTATAACTTGAAGATCTGAACTTGTAGTAGGTAAATACAGAACTTCGAATTGTTAAATTCAAACTAGGATTGCAAATAATAATTTGAAGATCTGAACTTGTAATAGTCAAATACAGAACTTCGAATTGTTAAATACAAATTATTATTGCAAGTTATAACTTGAAGATCTGAACTTGTAATTGTCAAATACAGAACTTAAAATTGATAGCTTCTAATTATTATTGCAAATTATAACTTGAAGAACTGAACTTGTAGTAGGTAAATACAGAACTACGAATTGTTATATACAAACTAAGATTGTAAATATTAATTGGAAGATCTGAACTTGTAATAGTCAAATACAGAACTTCAAATTGTTAAATTCAAATTAAGATTGCAAATAATAATTTGTAGATCTGAACTTGTAGTAGTCAAATAGAGAACTTCGAATTGTTAAATACAAATTATTATTGCAAATTATAACTTGAAGATCTGAACTTGTAATTGTCAAATACAGAACTTAAAATTGATAGCTTCTAATTATTATTGCAAATTATAACTTGGAGATCTGAATTTGTAATTGTCAAATACAGAACTTAAAATTGATAGCTTCTAATTATTATTGCAAATTATAACTTGAAGATCTGAACTTGTAATAGTGAATTACAGAACTTAGTTTTGTTAAATATAAATTATTATTTCAAATTATAACTTGAAGATCTGAACTTGTAGTAGGTAAATACAGAACTTCGAATTGTTAAATTCAAACTAGGATTGCAAATAATAATTTGAAGATCTGAACTTGTATTAGTCAAATACAGAACTTCGAATTGTTAAATACAAATTATTATTGCAAATTATAACATAAAGATCTGAACTTGTAGTAGGTAAATACAGAACTTCGAATTGTTAAATACAAACTAAGATTGTAAATAATAATTTGAAGATCTGAACTTGTAATAGTCAAATACAGAACTTCGAATTGTTAAATACAAATTATTAGTGCAAATTATAACTTGAAGATCTGAACTTCTAATTGTAAAATACGGAACTTATAATTGATAGCTTCTAATTATTATTGCAAATTATAACTTGTAGATCTGAACTTGTAATAGTGAATTACAGAACTTAGATTTGTTAAATATAAATTATTATTTCAAATTATAACTTGAAGATCTGAACTTGTAGTAGGTAAATACAGAACTTCGAATTGTTAAATTCAAACTAGGATTGCAAATAATAATTTGAAGTTCTGAACTTGTAATAGTCAAATACAGAACTTCGAATTGTTAAATACAAATTATTATTGCAAGTTATAACTTGAAGATCTGAACTTGTAATTGTCAAATACAGAACTTAAAATTGATAGCTTCTAATTATTATTGCAAATTATAACTTGAAGATCTGAACTTGTAGTAGGTAAATACAGAACTTCGAATTGTTAAATACAAACTAAGATTGTAAATATTAATTGGAAGATCTGAACTTGTAATAGTCAAATACAGAACTTCAAATTGTTAAATTCAAATTAAGATTGCAAATAATAATTTGAAGATCTGAACTTGTAGTAGTCAAATAGAGAACTTCGACTTGTTAAATACAAATTATTATTGCAAATTATAACTTGAAGATCTGAACTTGTAATTGTCAAATACAGAACTTAAAATTGATAGCTTCTAATTATTATTGCAAATTATAACTTGCACATCTGAACTTGTAATTGTCAAAAACAGAACTTAAAATTGATAGCTTCTAATTATTATTGCAAATTATAACTTGAAGATCTGAACTTGTAGTAGGTAAATACAGAACTTCGAATTGTTAAATACAAACTAAGATTGTAAATATTAATTGGAAGATCTGAACTTGTAATAGTCAAATACAGAACTTCGAATTGTTAAATACAAATTATTATTGCAAATTATAACTTGAAGATCTGAACTTGTAATTGTCAAATACAGAACTTAAAATTGATAGCTTCTAATTATAATTGCAAATTATAACTTCAAGATCTGAACTTGTAGTAGGTAAATACAGAACTTCGAATTGTTAAATACAAACTAAGACTGCAAATAATAATTTGAAGATCTGAACTTGTACTAGTCAAATACAGAACTTCGAATTGTTAAATACAATTTATTATTGCAAGTTATAACTTGAAGATCTGAACTTGTAATTGTCAAATACAGAACTTAAAATTGATAGCTTCTAATTATTATTGCAAATTATAACTTGAAGATCTGAACTAGTAATAGTGAATTACAGAACTTAGATTTGTTAAATACTAATTATTATTTCAAGTTATAACTTGAAGATCTGAACTTGTAAATGTCAAATACAGAACTTAAAATTGATAGCTTCTAATTATTATTGCAAATTATAACTTGAAGATCTGAACTTGTAGTAGGTAAATACAGAACTTCGAATTGTTAAATATAAACTAAGACTGCAAATAATAATTTGAAGATCTGAACTTGTAATAGTCAAATACAGAACTTCGAATTGTTAAATACAAATTATTATTGCAAGTTATAACTTGAAGATCTGAACTTGTAATTGTCAAATACAGAACTTAAAATTGATAGCTTCTAATTATTATTGCAAATTATAACTTGAAGATCTGAACTTGTAGTAGGTAAATACAGAACTTCGAATTGTTATATACAAACTAAGATTGTAAATATTAATTGGAAGATCTGAACTTGTAATAGTCAAATACAGAACTTCAAATTGTTAAATTCAAATTAAGATTGCAAATAATAATTTGAAGATCTGAACTAGTAGTAGTCAAATAGAGAACTTCGAATTGTTAAATACAAATTATTATTGCAAATTATAACTTGAAGATCTGAACTTGTAATTGTCAAATACAGAACTTAAAATTGATAGCTTCTAATTATTATTGCAAATTATAACTTGGAGATCTGAATTTGTAATTGTCAAATACAGAACTTAAAATTGATAGCTTCTAATTATTATTGCAAATTATAACTTGAAGATCTGAACTTGTAATAGTGAATTACAGAACTTAGTTTTGTTAAATATAAATTATTATTTCAAATTATAACTTGAAGATCTGAACTTGTAGTAGGTAAATACAGAACTTCGAATTGCTAAATTCAAACTAGGATTGCAAATAATAATTTGAAGATCTGAACTTGTATTAGTCAAATACAGAACATCGAATTGTTAAATACAAATTATTATTGCAAATTATAACATAAAGATCTGAACTTGTAGTAGGTAAATACAGAACTTCGAATTGTTAAATACAAACTAAGATTGTAAATAATAATTTGAAGATCTGAACTTGTAATAGTCAAATACAGAACTTCGAATTGTTAAATACAAATTATTAGTGCAAATTATAACTTGAAGATCTGAACTTCTAATTGTAAAATACGGAACTTATAATTGATAGCTTCTAATTATTATTGCAAATTATAACTTGTAGATCTGAACTTGTAATAGTGAATTACAGAACTTAGATTTGTTAAATATAAATTATTATTTCAAATTATAACTTGAAGATCTGAACTTGTAGTAGGTAAATACAGAACTTCGAATTGTTAAATTCAAACTAGGATTGCAAATAATAATTTGAAGTTCTGAACTTGTAATAGTCAAATACAGAACTTCGAATTGTTAAATACAAATTATTATTGCAAGTTATAACTTGAAGATCTGAACTTGTAATTGTCAAATACAGAACTTAAAATTGATAGCTTCTAATTATTATTGCAAATTATAACTTGAAGATCTGAACTTGTAGTAGGTAAATACAGAACTTCGAATTGTTAAATACAAACTAAGATTGTAAATATTAATTGGAAGATCTGAACTTGTAATAGTCAAATACAGAACTTCAAATTGTTAAATTCAAATTAAGATTGCAAATAATAATTTGAAGATCTGAACTTGTAGTAGTCAAATAGAGAACTTCGACTTGTTAAATACAAATTATTATTGCAAATTATAACTTGAAGATCTGAACTTGTAATTGTCAAATACAGAACTTAAAATTGATAGCTTCTAATTATTATTGCAAATTATAACTTGAACATCTGAACTTGTAATTGTCAAAAACAGAACTTAAAATTGATAGCTTCTAATTATTATTGCAAATTATAACTTGAAGATCTGAACTTGTAGTAGGTAAATACAGAACTTCGAATTGTTAAATACAAACTAAGATTGTAAATATTAATTGGAAGATCTGAACTTGTAATAGTCAAATACAGAACTTCGAATTGTTAAATACAAATTATTATTGCAAATTATAACTTGAAGATCTGAACTTGTAATTGTCAAATACAGAACTTAAAATTGATAGCTTCTAATTATAATTGCAAATTATAACTTCAAGATCTGAACTTGTAGTAGGTAAATACAGAACTTCGAATTGTTAAATACAAACTAAGACTGCAAATAATAATTTGAAGATCTGAACTTGTACTAGTCAAATACAGAACTTCGAATTGTTAAATACAATTTATTATTGCAAGTTATAACTTGAAGATCTGAACTTGTAATTGTCAAATACAGAACTTAAAATTGATAGCTTCTAATTATTATTGCAAATTATAACTTGAAGATCTGAACTAGTAATAGTGAATTACAGAACTTAGATTTGTTAAATACTAATTATTATTTCAAGTTATAACTTGAAGATCTGAACTTGTAAATGTCAAATACAGAACTTAAAATTGATAGCTTCTAATTATTATTGCAAATTATAACTTGAAGATCTGAACTTGTAGTAGGTAAATACAGAACTTCGAATTGTTAAATATAAACTAAGACTGCAAATAATAATTTGAAGATCTAAACTTGTAATAGTCAAATACAGAACTTCGAATTGTTAAATCCAAATTATTAGTACAAATTATAACTTGAAGATCTTAACTTGTATTAATTAAATACAGAACTTCAAATTGTTAAATTCAAATTAAGATTGCAAATAATAATTTGAAGATCTGAACTTGTAATAGTCAAATACAGAACTTCGAATTGTTAAATAAAAATTATTATTGCAAATTATAACTTGAAGATCTGAACTTGTAATTGTCAAATACAGAACTTAAAATTGATAGCTTCTAATTATTATTGCAAATTATAACTTGAAGATCTGAACTAGTAATAGTGAATCACAGAACTTAGATTTGTTAAATACTAATTATTATTTCAAGTTATAACTTGAAGATCTGAACTTGTAACTGTCAAATACAGAACTTAGAATTGATACCTTCAAATTGTGATTGCAAATTAGAACTTGAAGATCTGTACTTGTAGTGGGTAAATACAGAACTACGAATTGTTAAATACAAACTAAGATTGTAAATAATAATTTGAAGATCTGGACTTGTAATAGTCAAATACAGAACTTCGAATTGTTAAATTCAAACTAAGGTTGCAAATAATAAATTGAAGATCTGAACTTGTAATAGTCAAATACAGAACTTCGAATTGTTAAATACAAATTATTATTTGCGAATTATAACTTGAAGATCTGAACTTGTAATTGTCAAATACAGAACTTAAAATTGATAGCTTCTAATTATTATTGCAAATTATAACTTGAAGATCTGAACTTGTAATAGTGAATTACAGAACTTAGATTTGTAAAATATAAATTATTATTTCAAATTATAACTTGAAGATCTGAACTTGTAGTAGGTAAATACAGAACTTCGAATTATTAACTTCAAACTAGGATTGCAAATAATAATTTGAAGATCTGAACTTGTAATAGTCAAATACAGAACTTCGAATTGTTAAATACAAATTATTATTGCAAATTATTACTTGAAGATCTGAACTTGTAATTGTCAAATACAGAACTTAAAATTGATAGCTTCCAATTATTATTGCAAATTATAACTTGAAGATCTGAACTTGTAGTAGGTAAATACAGAACTTCGAATTGTTAAATACAAACTAAGACTGCAAATAATAATTTGAAGATCTAAACTTGTAATAGTCAAATACAGAACTTCGAATTGTTAAATCCAAATTATTAGTACAAATTATAACTTGAAGATCTGAACTTGTAATTGTCAAATACAGAACTTAAAATTGATAGCTTCTAATTATTATTGCAAATTATAACTTGAAGATCTGAACTAGTAATAGTGAATTACAGAACTTAGATTTGTTAAATACTAATTATTATTTCAAGTTATAACTTGAAGATCTGAACTTGTAACTGTCAAATACAGAACTTAGAATTATTAAATACAAATTATTATTTGCTAATTATAACTTGAAGATATGAACTTGTAATTGTCAACTACAGAACTTAAAATTGATAGCTTCTAATTATTATTGCAAATTATAACTTAAAGATCTGAACTTGTAGTAGGTAAATACAGAACTACGAATTGTTAAATACAAACTAAGATTGTAAATAATAATTTGAAGATCTGGACTTGTAATAGTCAAATACAGAACTTCGAATTGTTAAATTCAAACTAAGGTTGCAAATAATAAATTGAAGATCTGAACTTGTAATAGTCAAATACAGAACTTCGAATTGTTAAATTCAAACCAAGGTTGCAAATAATAAATTGAAGATCTGAACTTGTAATAATTAAATACAGAACTTCAAATTGTTAAATACAAATTAAGATTGCAAATAATAATTTGAAGATCTGAACTTGTAATAGTCAAATACAGAACTTCGAATTGTTAAATACAAATTATTAGTGCAAATTATAACTTGAAGATCTTAACTTGTATTAATTAAATACAGAACTTCAAATTGTTAAATTCAAATTAAGATTGCAAATAGTAATTTGAAGATCTGAACTTGTAGTAGTCAAATAGAGAACTTCGAATTGTTAAATACAAATTATTATTGCAAATTATAACTTGAAGATCTGAACTTGTAATTGTCAAATACAGAACTTAAAATTGATAGCTTCTAATTATTATTGCAAATTATAACTTGAAGATCTGAACTTGTAGTAGGTAAATACAGAACTTCGAATTGTTAAATACAAACTAAGACTGCAAATAATAAATTGAAGATCTGAACTTGTAATAGTCAAATACAGAACTTCGAATTGTTAAATTCAAACCAAGGTTGCAAATAATAAATTGAAGATCTGAACTTGTAATAATTAAATACAGAACTTCAAATTGTTAAATTCAAATTAAGATTGCAAATAATAATTTGAAGATCTGAACTTGTAATAGTCAAATACAGAACTTCGAATTGTTAAATACAAATTATTAGTGCAAATTATAACTTGAAGATCTGAACTTGTAATTGTCAAATACAGAACTTAAAATTGATAGCTTCTAATTATTATTGCAAATTATAACTTGAAGATCTGAACTTGTAATAGTGAATTACAGAACTTAGATTTGTTAAATATAAATTATTATTTCAAATTATAACTTGAAGATCTGAACTTGTAGTAGGTAAATACAGAACTTCGAATTGTTAAATTCAAACTAGGATTGCAAATAATAATTTGAAGATCTGAACTTGTAATAGTCAAATACAGAACTTCGAATTGTTAAATACAAATTATTATTGCAAATTATAACTTAAAGATCTGAACTTGTAGTAGGTAAATACAGAACTTCGAATTGTTAAATACAAACTAAGATTGTAAATAATAATTTGAAGATCTGAACTTGTAATAGTCAAATACAGAACTTCGAATTGTGTAAGTACAAATTATTAGTGCAAATTATAACTTGAAGATCTGAACTTCTAATTGTAAAATACGGAACTTATAATTGATAGCTTCTAATTATTATTGCAAATTATAACTTGAAGATCTGAACTTGTAATAGTGAATTACAGAACTTAGATTTGTTAAATATAAATTATTATTTCAAATTATAACTTGAAGATCTGAACTTGTAGTAGGTAAATACAGAACTTCGAATTATTAAATTCAAACTAGGATTGCAAATAATAATTTGAAGATCTGAACTTGTAATAGTCAAATACAGAACTTCGAATTGTTAAATACAAATTATTATTGCAAGTTATAACTTGAAGATCTGAACTTGTAATTGTCAAATACAGAACTTAAAATTGATAGCTTCTAATTATTATTGCAAATTATAACTTGACGATCTGAACTTGTAGTAGGTAAATACAGAACTTCGAATTGTTAAATACAAACTAAGATTGTAAATATTAATTGGAAGATCTGAACTTGTAATAATCAAATACAGAACTTCGAATTGTTAAATACAAATTATTATTGCAAATTATAACTTGAAGATCTGAACTTGTAATTGTCAAATACAGAACTTAAAATTGATAGCTTCTAATTATAATTGCAAATTATAACTTCAAGATCTGAACTTGTAGTAGGTAAATACAGAACTTCGAATTGTTAAATACAAACTAAGACTGCAAATAATAATTTGAAGATCTGAACTTGTACTAGTCAAATACAGAACTTCGAATTGTTAAATACAATTTATTATTGCAAATTATAACTTGAAGATCTGAACTTGTAATTGTCAAATACAGAACTTAAAATTGATAGCTTCTAATTATTATTGCAAATTATAACTTGAAGATCTGAACTAGTAATAGTGAATTACAGAACTTAGATTTGTTAAATACTAATTATTATTTCAAGTTATAACTTGAAGATCTGAACTTGTAACTGTCAAATACAGAACTTAGAATTATTAAATACAAATTATTATTTGCTAATTATAACTTGAAGATATGAACTTGTAATTGTCAACTACAGAACTTAAAATTGATAGCTTCTAATTATTATTGCAAATTATAACTTAAAGATCTGAACTTGTAGTAGGTAAATACAGAACTACGAATTGTTAAATACAAACTAAGATTGTAAATAATAATTTGAAGATCTGGACTTGTAATAGTCAAATACAGAACTTCGAATTGTTAAATTCAAACTAAGGTTGCAAATAATAAATTGAAGATCTGAACTTGTAATAGTCAAATACAGAACTTCGAATTGTTAAATACAAATTATTATTTGCGAATTATAACTTGAAGATCTGAACTTGTAATTGTCAAATACAGAACTTAAAATTGATAGCTTCTAATTATTATTGCAAATTATAACTTGAAGATCTGAACTTGTAATAGTGAATTACAGAACTTAGATTTGTTAAATATAAATTATTATTTCAAATTATAACTTGAAGATCTGAACTTGTAGTAGGTATATACAGAACTTCGAATTGTTAAATTCAAACTAGGATTGCAAATAATAATTTGAAGATCTGAACTTGTAATAGTCAAATACAGAACTTCGAATTGTTAAATACAAATTATTATTGCAAATTATTACTTGAAGATCTGAACTTGTAATTGTCAAATACAGAACTTAAAATTGATAGCTTCTAATTATTATTGCAAATTATAACTTGAAGATCTGAACTTGTAGTAGGTAAATACAGAACTTCGAATTGTTAAATACAAACTAAGATTGTAAATATTAATTGGAAGATCTGAACTTGTAATAGTCAAATACAGAACTTCGAATTGTTAAATCCAAATTATTAGTACAAATTATAACTTGAAGATCTGAACTTGTAATTGTCAAATACAGAACTTAAAATTGATAGCTTCTAATTATTATTGCAAATTATAACTTGAAGATCTGAACTTGTAGTAGGTAAATACAGAACTTCGAATTGTTAAATTCAAATTAAGATTGCAAATAGTAATTTGAAGATCTGAACTTGTAGTAGTCAAATAGAGAACTTCGAATTGTTAAATACAAATTATTAGTGCAAATTATAACTTGAAGATCTGAACTTGTAATTGTCAAATACAGAACTTAAAATTGATAGCTTCTAATTATTATTGCAAATTATAACTTGAAGATCTGAACTTGTAATAGTGAATTACAGAACTTAGATTTGTTAAATATAAATTATTATTTCAAATTATAACTTGAAGATCTGAACTTGTAGTAGGTAAATACAGAACTTCGAATTGTTAAATTCAAACTAGGATTGCAAATAATAATTTGAAGATCTGAACTTGTAATAGTCAAATACAGAACTTCGAATTGTTAAATACAAATTATTATTGCAAATTATAACTTAAAGATCTGAACTTGTAGTAGGTAAATACAGAACTTCGAATTGTTAAATACAAACTAAGATTGTAAATAATAATTTGAAGATCTGAACTTGTAATAGTCAAATACAGAACTTCGAATTGTTAAGTACAAATTATTAGTGCAAATTATAACTTGAAGATCTGAACTTCTAATTGTAAAATACGGAACTTATAATTGATAGCTTCTAATTATTATTGCAAATTATAACTTGAAGATCTGAACTTGTAATAGTGAATTACAGAACTTAGATTTGTTAAATATAAATTATTATTTCAAATTATAACTTGAAGATCTGAACTTGTAGTAGGTAAATACAGAACTTCGAATTATTAAATTCAAACTAGGATTGCAAATAATAATTTGAAGATCTGAACTTGTAATAGTCAAATACAGAACTTCGAATTGTTAAATACAAATTATTATTGCAAGTTATAACTTGAAGATCTGAACTTGTAATTGTCAAATACAGAACTTAAAATTGATAGCTTCTAATTATTATTGCAAATTATAACTTGACGATCTGAACTTGTAGTAGGTAAATACAGAACTTCGAATTGTTAAATACAAACTAAGATTGTAAATATTAATTGGAAGATCTGAACTTGTAATAATCAAATACAGAACTTCGAATTGTTAAATACAAATTATTATTGCAAATTATAACTTGAAGATCTGAACTTGTAATTGTCAAATACAGAACTTAAAATTGATAGCTTCTAATTATAATTGCAAATTATAACTTCAAGATCTGAACTTGTAGTAGGTAAATACAGAACTTCGAATTGTTAAATACAAACTAAGACTGCAAATAATAATTTGAAGATCTGAACTTGTACTAGTCAAATACAGAACTTCGAATTGTTAAATACAATTTATTATTGCAAATTATAACTTGAAGATCTGAACTTGTAATTGTCAAATACAGAACTTAAAATTGATAGCTTCTAATTATTATTGCAAATTATAACTTGAAGATCTGAACTAGTAATAGTGAATTACAGAACTTAGATTTGTTAAATACTAATTATTATTTCAAGTTATAACTTGAAGATCTGAACTTGTAACTGTCAAATACAGAACTTAGAATTGTTAAGTACAAATTATTAGTGCAAATTATAACTTGAAGATCTGAACTTCTAATTGTAAAATACGGAACTTATAATTGATAGCTTCTAATTATTATTGCAAATTATAACTTGAAGATCTGAACTTGTAATAGTGAATTACAGAACTTAGATTTGTTAAATATAAATTATTATTTCAAATTATAACTTGAAGATCTGAACTTGTAGTAGGTAAATACAGAACTTCGAATTATTAAATTCAAACTAGGATTGCAAATAATAATTTGAAGATCTGAACTTGTAATAGTCAAATACAGAACTTCGAATTGTTAAATACAAATTATTATTGCAAGTTATAACTTGAAGATCTGAACTTGTAATTGTCAAATACAGAACTTAAAATTGATAGCTTCTAATTATTATTGCAAATTATAACTTGACGATCTGAACTTGTAGTAGGTAAATACAGAACTTCGAATTGTTAAATACAAACTAAGATTGTAAATATTAATTGGAAGATCTGAACTTGTAATAATCAAATACAGAACTTCGAATTGTTAAATACAAATTATTATTGCAAATTATAACTTGAAGATCTGAACTTGTAATTGTCAAATACAGAACTTAAAATTGATAGCTTCTAATTATAATTGCAAATTATAACTTCAAGATCTGAACTTGTAGTAGGTAAATACAGAACTTCGAATTGTTAAATACAAACTAAGACTGCAAATAATAATTTGAAGATCTGAACTTGTACTAGTCAAATACAGAACTTCGAATTGTTAAATCCAAATTATTAGTACAAATTATAACTTGAAGATCTGAACTTGTAATTGTCAAATACAGAACTTAAAATTGAGAGCTTCTAATTATTATTGCAAATTATAACTTGAAGATCTGAACTAGTAATAGTGAATTACAGAACTTAGATTTGTTAAATACTAATTATTATTTCAAGTTATAACTTGAAGATCTGAACTTGTAACTGTCAAATACAGAACTTAAAATTATTAAATACAAATTATTATTTGCTAATTATAACTTGAAGATATGAACTTGTAATTGTCAACTACAGAACTTAAAATTGATAGCTTCTAATTATTATTGCAAATTATAACTTAAAGATCTGAACTTGTAGTAGGTAAATACAGAACTACGAATTGTTAAATACAAACTAAGATTGTAAATAATAATTTGAAGATCTGGACTTGTAATAGTCAAATACAGAACTTCGAATTGTTAAATTCAAACTAAGGTTGCAAATAATAAATTGAAGATCTGAACTTGTAATAGTCAAATACAGAACTTCGAATTGTTAAATTCAAACCAAGGTTGCAAATAATAAATTGAAGATCTGAACTTGTAATAATTAAATACAGAACTTCAAATTGTTAAATACAAATTAAGATTGCAAATAATAATTTGAAGATCTGAACTTGTAATAGTCAAATACAGAACTTCGAATTGTTAAATACAAATTATTAGTGCAAATTATAACTTGAAGATCTTAACTTGTATTAATTAAATACAGAACTTCAAATTGTTAAATTCAAATTAAGATTGCAAATAGTAATTTGAAGATCTGAACTTGTAGTAGTCAAATAGAGAACTTCGAATTGTTAAATACAAATTATTATTGCAAATTATAACTTGAAGATCTGAACTTGTAATTGTCAAATACAGAACTTAAAATTGATAGCTTCTAATTATTATTGCAAATTATAACTTGAAGATCTGAACTTGTAGTAGGTAAATACAGAACTTCGAATTGTTAAATACAAACTAAGACTGCAAATAATAAATTGAAGATCTGAACTTGTAATAGTCAAATACAGAACTTCGAATTGTTAAATTCAAACCAAGGTTGCAAATAATAAATTGAAGATCTGAACTTGTAATAATTAAATACAGAACTTCAAATTGTTAAATTCAAATTAAGATTGCAAATAATAATTTGAAGATCTGAACTTGTAATAGTCAAATACAGAACTTCGAATTGTTAAATACAAATTATTAGTGCAAATTATAACTTGAAGATCTGAACTTGTAATTGTCAAATACAGAACTTAAAATTGATAGCTTCTAATTATTATTGCAAATTATAACTTGAAGATCTGAACTTGTAATAGTGAATTACAGAACTTAGATTTGTTAAATATAAATTATTATTTCAAATTATAACTTGAAGATCTGAACTTGTAGTAGGTAAATACAGAACTTCGAATTGTTAAATTCAAACTAGGATTGCAAATAATAATTTGAAGATCTGAACTTGTAATAGTCAAATACAGAACTTCGAATTGTTAAATACAAATTATTATTGCAAATTATAACTTAAAGATCTGAACTTGTAGTAGGTAAATACAGAACTTCGAATTGTTAAATACAAACTAAGATTGTAAATAATAATTTGAAGATCTGAACTTGTAATAGTCAAATACAGAACTTCGAATTGTTAAGTACAAATTATTAGTGCAAATTATAACTTGAAGATCTGAACTTCTAATTGTAAAATACGGAACTTATAATTGATAGCTTCTAATTATTATTGCAAATTATAACTTGAAGATCTGAACTTGTAATAGTGAATTACAGAACTTAGATTTGTTAAATATAAATTATTATTTCAAATTATAACTTGAAGATCTGAACTTGTAGTAGGTAAATACAGAACTTCGAATTATTAAATTCAAACTAGGATTGCAAATAATAATTTGAAGATCTGAACTTGTAATAGTCAAATACAGAACTTCGAATTGTTAAATACAAATTATTATTGCAAGTTATAACTTGAAGATCTGAACTTGTAATTGTCAAATACAGAACTTAAAATTGATAGCTTCTAATTATTATTGCAAATTATAACTTGACGATCTGAACTTGTAGTAGGTAAATACAGAACTTCGAATTGTTAAATACAAACTAAGATTGTAAATATTAATTGGAAGATCTGAACTTGTAATAATCAAATACAGAACTTCGAATTGTTAAATACAAATTATTATTGCAAATTATAACTTGAAGATCTGAACTTGTAATTGTCAAATACAGAACTTAAAATTGATAGCTTCTAATTATAATTGCAAATTATAACTTCAAGATCTGAACTTGTAGTAGGTAAATACAGAACTTCGAATTGTTAAATACAAACTAAGACTGCAAATAATAATTTGAAGATCTGAACTTGTACTAGTCAAATACAGAACTTCGAATTGTTAAATACAATTTATTATTGCAAATTATAACTTGAAGATCTGAACTTGTAATTGTCAAATACAGAACTTAAAATTGATAGCTTCTAATTATTATTGCAAATTATAACTTGAAGATCTGAACTAGTAATAGTGAATTACAGAACTTAGATTTGTTAAATACTAATTATTATTTCAAGTTATAACTTGAAGATCTGAACTTGTAACTGTCAAATACAGAACTTAGAATTATTAAATACAAATTATTATTTGCTAATTATAACTTGAAGATATGAACTTGTAATTGTCAACTACAGAACTTAAAATTGATAGCTTCTAATTATTATTGCAAATTATAACTTAAAGATCTGAACTTGTAGTAGGTAAATACAGAACTACGAATTGTTAAATACAAACTAAGATTGTAAATAATAATTTGAAGATCTGGACTTGTAATAGTCAAATACAGAACTTCGAATTGTTAAATTCAAACTAAGGTTGCAAATAATAAATTGAAGATCTGAACTTGTAATAGTCAAATACAGAACTTCGAATTGTTAAATACAAATTATTATTTGCGAATTATAACTTGAAGATCTGAACTTGTAATTGTCAAATACAGAACTTAAAATTGATAGCTTCTAATTATTATTGCAAATTATAACTTGAAGATCTGAACTTGTAATAGTGAATTACAGAACTTAGATTTGTTAAATATAAATTATTATTTCAAATTATAACTTGAAGATCTGAACTTGTAGTAGGTATATACAGAACTTCGAATTGTTAAATTCAAACTAGGATTGCAAATAATAATTTGAAGATCTGAACTTGTAATAGTCAAATACAGAACTTCGAATTGTTAAATACAAATTATTATTGCAAATTATTACTTGAAGATCTGAACTTGTAATTGTCAAATACAGAACTTAAAATTGATAGCTTCTAATTATTATTGCAAATTATAACTTGAAGATCTGAACTTGTAGTAGGTAAATACAGAACTTCGAATTGTTAAATACAAACTAAGATTGTAAATATTAATTGGAAGATCTGAACTTGTAATAGTCAAATACAGAACTTCGAATTGTTAAATCCAAATTATTAGTACAAATTATAACTTGAAGATCTGAACTTGTAATTGTCAAATACAGAACTTAAAATTGATAGCTTCTAATTATTATTGCAAATTATAACTTGAAGATCTGAACTTGTAGTAGGTAAATACAGAACTTCGAATTGTTAAATTCAAATTAAGATTGCAAATAGTAATTTGAAGATCTGAACTTGTAGTAGTCAAATAGAGAACTTCGAATTGTTAAATACAAATTATTATTGCAAATTATAACTTGAAGATCTGAACTTGTAATTGTCAAATACAGAACTTAAAATTGATAGCTTCTAATTATTATTGCAAATTATAACTTGAAGATCTGAACTTGTAGTAGGTAAATACAGAACTTCGAATTGTTAAATACAAACTAAGACTGCAAATAATAAATTGAAGATCTGAACTTGTAATAGTCAAATACAGAACTTCGAATTGTTAAATTCAAACCAAGGTTGCAAATAATAAATTGAAGATCTGAACTTGTAATAATTAAATACAGAACTTCAAATTGTTAAATTCAAATTAAGATTGCAAATAATAATTTGAAGATCTGAACTTGTAATAGTCAAATACAGAACTTCGAATTGTTAAATACAAATTATTAGTGCAAATTATAACTTGAAGATCTGAACTTGTAATTGTCAAATACAGAACTTAAAATTGATAGCTTCTAATTATTATTGCAAATTATAACTTGAAGATCTGAACTTGTAATAGTGAATTACAGAACTTAGATTTGTTAAATATAAATTATTATTTCAAATTATAACTTGAAGATCTGAACTTGTAGTAGGTAAATACAGAACTTCGAATTGTTAAATTCAAACTAGGATTGCAAATAATAATTTGAAGATCTGAACTTGTAATAGTCAAATACAGAACTTCGAATTGTTAAATACAAATTATTATTGCAAATTATAACTTAAAGATCTGAACTTGTAGTAGGTAAATACAGAACTTCGAATTGTTAAATACAAACTAAGATTGTAAATAATAATTTGAAGATCTGAACTTGTAATAGTCAAATACAGAACTTCGAATTGTTAAGTACAAATTATTAGTGCAAATTATAACTTGAAGATCTGAACTTCTAATTGTAAAATACGGAACTTATAATTGATAGCTTCTAATTATTATTGCAAATTATAACTTGAAGATCTGAACTTGTAATAGTGAATTTCAGAACTTAGATTTGTTAAATATAAATTATTATTTCAAATTATAACTTGAAGATCTGAACTTGTAGTAGGTAAATACAGAACTTCGAATTATTAAATTCAAACTAGGATTGCAAATAATAATTTGAAGATCTGAACTTGTAATAGTCAAATACAGAACTTCGAATTGTTAAATACAAATTATTATTGCAAGTTATAACTTGAAGATCTGAACTTGTAATTGTCAAATACAGAACTTAAAATTGATAGCTTCTAATTATTATTGCAAATTATAACTTGACGATCTGAACTTGTAGTAGGTAAATACAGAACTTCGAATTGTTAAATACAAACTAAGATTGTAAATATTAATTGGAAGATCTGAACTTGTAATAATCAAATACAGAACTTCGAATTGTTAAATACAAATTATTATTGCAAATTATAACTTGAAGATCTGAACTTGTAATTGTCAAATACAGAACTTAAAATTGATAGCTTCTAATTATAATTGCAAATTATAACTTCAAGATCTGAACTTGTAGTAGGTAAATACAGAACTTCGAATTGTTAAATACAAACTAAGACTGCAAATAATAATTTGAAGATCTGAACTTGTACTAGTCAAATACAGAACTTCGAATTGTTAAATACAATTTATTATTGCAAATTATAACTTGAAGATCTGAACTTGTAATTGTCAAATACAGAACTTAAAATTGATAGCTTCTAATTATTATTGCAAATTATAACTTGAAGATCTGAACTAGTAATAGTGAATTACAGAACTTAGATTTGTTAAATACTAATTATTATTTCAAGTTATAACTTGAAGATCTGAACTTGTAACTGTCAAATACAGAACTTAGAATTATTAAATACAAATTATTATTTGCTAATTATAACTTGAAGATATGAACTTGTAATTGTCAACTACAGAACTTAAAATTGATAGCTTCTAATTATTATTGCAAATTATAACTTAAAGATCTGAACTTGTAGTAGGTAAATACAGAACTACGAATTGTTAAATACAAACTAAGATTGTAAATAATAATTTGAAGATCTGGACTTGTAATAGTCAAATACAGAACTTCGAATTGTTAAATTCAAACTAAGGTTGCAAATAATAAATTGAAGATCTGAACTTGTAATAGTCAAATACAGAACTTCGAATTGTTAAATACAAATTATTATTTGCGAATTATAACTTGAAGATCTGAACTTGTAATTGTCAAATACAGAACTTAAAATTGATAGCTTCTAATTATTATTGCAAATTATAACTTGAAGATCTGAACTTGTAATAGTGAATTACAGAACTTAGATTTGTTAAATATAAATTATTATTTCAAATTATAACTTGAAGATCTGAACTTGTAGTAGGTATATACAGAACTTCGAATTGTTAAATTCAAACTAGGATTGCAAATAATAATTTGAAGATCTGAACTTGTAATAGTCAAATACAGAACTTCGAATTGTTAAATACAAATTATTATTGCAAATTATTACTTGAAGATCTGAACTTGTAATTGTCAAATACAGAACTTAAAATTGATAGCTTCTAATTATTATTGCAAATTATAACTTGAAGATCTGAACTTGTAGTAGGTAAATACAGAACTTCGAATTGTTAAATACAAACTAAGATTGTAAATATTAATTGGAAGATCTGAACTTGTAATAGTCAAATACAGAACTTCGAATTGTTAAATCCAAATTATTAGTACAAATTATAACTTGAAGATCTGAACTTGTAATTGTCAAATACAGAACTTAAAATTGATAGCTTCTAATTATTATTGCAAATTATAACTTGAAGATCTGAACTAGTAATAGTGAATTACAGAACTTAGATTTGTTAAATACTAATTATTATTTCAAGTTATAACTTGAAGATCTGAACTTGTAACTGTCAAATACAGAACTTAGAATTATTAAATACAAATTATTATTTGCTAATTATAACTTGAAGATATGAACTTGTAATTGTCAACTACAGAACTTAAAATTGATAGCTTCTAATTATTATTGCAAATTATAACTTAAAGATCTGAACTTGTAGTAGGTAAATACAGAACTACGAATTGTTAAATACAAACTAAGATTGTAAATAATAATTTGAAGATCTGGACTTGTAATAGTCAAATACAGAACTTCGAATTGTTAAATTCAAACTAAGGTTGCAAATAATAAATTGAAGATCTGAACTTGTAATAGTCAAATACAGAACTTCGAATTGTTAAATTCAAACCAAGGTTGCAAATAATAAATTGAAGATCTGAACTTGTAATAATTAAATACAGAACTTCAAATTGTTAAATACAAATTAAGATTGCAAATAATAATTTGAAGATCTGAACTTGTAATAGTCAAATACAGAACTTCGAATTGTTAAATACAAATTATTAGTGCAAATTATAACTTGAAGATCTTAACTTGTATTAATTAAATACAGAACTTCAAATTGTTAAATTCAAATTAAGATTGCAAATAGTAATTTGAAGATCTGAACTTGTAGTAGTCAAATAGAGAACTTCGAATTGTTAAATACAAATTATTATTGCAAATTATAACTTGAAGATCTGAACTTGTAATTGTCAAATACAGAACTTAAAATTGATAGCTTCTAATTATTATTGCAAATTATAACTTGAAGATCTGAACTTGTAGTAGGTAAATACAGAACTTCGAATTGTTAAATACAAACTAAGACTGCAAATAATAAATTGAAGATCTGAACTTGTAATAGTCAAATACAGAACTTCGAATTGTTAAATTCAAACCAAGGTTGCAAATAATAAATTGAAGATCTGAACTTGTAATAATTAAATACAGAACTTCAAATTGTTAAATTCAAATTAAGATTGCAAATAATAATTTGAAGATCTGAACTTGTAATAGTCAAATACAGAACTTCGAATTGTTAAATACAAATTATTAGTGCAAATTATAACTTGAAGATCTGAACTTGTAATTGTCAAATACAGAACTTAAAATTGATAGCTTCTAATTATTATTGCAAATTATAACTTGAAGATCTGAACTTGTAATAGTGAATTACAGAACTTAGATTTGTTAAATATAAATTATTATTTCAAATTATAACTTGAAGATCTGAACTTGTAGTAGGTAAATACAGAACTTCGAATTGTTAAATTCAAACTAGGATTGCAAATAATAATTTGAAGATCTGAACTTGTAATAGTCAAATACAGAACTTCGAATTGTTAAATACAAATTATTATTGCAAATTATAACTTAAAGATCTGAACTTGTAGTAGGTAAATACAGAACTTCGAATTGTTAAATACAAACTAAGATTGTAAATAATAATTTGAAGATCTGAACTTGTAATAGTCAAATACAGAACTTCGAATTGTTAAGTACAAATTATTAGTGCAAATTATAACTTGAAGATCTGAACTTCTAATTGTAAAATACGGAACTTATAATTGATAGCTTCTAATTATTATTGCAAATTATAACTTGAAGATCTGAACTTGTAATAGTGAATTACAGAACTTAGATTTGTTAAATATAAATTATTATTTCAAATTATAACTTGAAGATCTGAACTTGTAGTAGGTAAATACAGAACTTCGAATTATTAAATTCAAACTAGGATTGCAAATAATAATTTGAAGATCTGAACTTGTAATAGTCAAATACAGAACTTCGAATTGTTAAATACAAATTATTATTGCAAGTTATAACTTGAAGATCTGAACTTGTAATTGTCAAATACAGAACTTAAAATTGATAGCTTCTAATTATTATTGCAAATTATAACTTGACGATCTGAACTTGTAGTAGGTAAATACAGAACTTCGAATTGTTAAATACAAACTAAGATTGTAAATATTAATTGGAAGATCTGAACTTGTAATAATCAAATACAGAACTTCGAATTGTTAAATACAAATTATTATTGCAAATTATAACTTGAAGATCTGAACTTGTAATTGTCAAATACAGAACTTAAAATTGATAGCTTCTAATTATAATTGCAAATTATAACTTCAAGATCTGAACTTGTAGTAGGTAAATACAGAACTTCGAATTGTTAAATACAAACTAAGACTGCAAATAATAATTTGAAGATCTGAACTTGTACTAGTCAAATACAGAACTTCGAATTGTTAAATACAATTTATTATTGCAAATTATAACTTGAAGATCTGAACTTGTAATTGTCAAATACAGAACTTAAAATTGATAGCTTCTAATTATTATTGCAAATTATAACTTGAAGATCTGAACTAGTAATAGTGAATTACAGAACTTAGATTTGTTAAATACTAATTATTATTTCAAGTTATAACTTGAAGATCTGAACTTGTAACTGTCAAATACAGAACTTAGAATTATTAAATACAAATTATTATTTGCTAATTATAACTTGAAGATATGAACTTGTAATTGTCAACTACAGAACTTAAAATTGATAGCTTCTAATTATTATTGCAAATTATAACTTAAAGATCTGAACTTGTAGTAGGTAAATACAGAACTACGAATTGTTAAATACAAACTAAGATTGTAAATAATAATTTGAAGATCTGGACTTGTAATAGTCAAATACAGAACTTCGAATTGTTAAATTCAAACTAAGGTTGCAAATAATAAATTGAAGATCTGAACTTGTAATAGTCAAATACAGAACTTCGAATTGTTAAATACAAATTATTATTTGCGAATTATAACTTGAAGATCTGAACTTGTAATTGTCAAATACAGAACTTAAAATTGATAGCTTCTAATTATTATTGCAAATTATAACTTGAAGATCTGAACTTGTAATAGTGAATTACAGAACTTAGATTTGTTAAATATAAATTATTATTTCAAATTATAACTTGAAGATCTGAACTTGTAGTAGGTATATACAGAACTTCGAATTGTTAAATTCAAACTAGGATTGCAAATAATAATTTGAAGATCTGAACTTGTAATAGTCAAATACAGAACTTCGAATTGTTAAATACAAATTATTATTGCAAATTATTACTTGAAGATCTGAACTTGTAATTGTCAAATACAGAACTTAAAATTGATAGCTTCTAATTATTATTGCAAATTATAACTTGAAGATCTGAACTTGTAATAGTGAATTACAGAACTTAGATTTGTTAAATATAAATTATTATTTCAAATTATAACTTGAAGATCTGAACTTGTAGTAGGTATATACAGAACTTCGAATTGTTAAATTCAAATTAAGATTGCAAATAATAATTTGAAGATCTGAACTTGTAGTAGTCAAATAGAGAACTTCGAATTGTTAAATACAAATTATTATTGCAAATTATAACTTGAAGATCTGAACTTGTAATTGTCAAATACAGAACTTAAAATTGATAGCTTCTAATTATTATTGCAAATTATAACTTGAAGATCTGAACTTGTAGTAGGTAAATACAGAACTTCGAATTGTTAAATACAAACTAAGTCTGCAAATAATAAATTGAAGATCTGAACTTGTAATAGTCAAATACAGAACTTCGAATTGTTAAATTCAAACCAAGGTTGCAAATAATAAATTGAAGATCTGAACTTGTAATAATTAAATACAGAACTTCAAATTGTTAAATTCAAATTAAGATTGCAAATAATAATTTGAAGATCTGAACTTGTAATAGTCAAATACAGAACTTCGAATTGTTAAATACAAATTATTAGTGCAAATTATAACTTGAAGATCTGAACTTGTAATAGTGAATTACAGAACTTAGATTTGTTAAATATAAATTATTATTTCAAATTATAACTTGAAGATCTGAACTTGTAGTAGGTAAATACAGAACTTCGAATTGTTAAATTCAAACTAGGATTGCAAATAAAAATTTGAAGATCTGAACTTGTAATAGTCAAATACAGAACTTCGAATTGTTAAATACAAATTATTATTGCAAATTATAACTTAAAGATCTGAACTTGTAGTAGGTAAATACAGAACTTCGAATTGTTAAATACAAACTAAGATTGTAAATAATAATTTGAAGATCTGAAGTTGTAATAGTCAAATACAGAACTTCGAATTGTTAAATACAAATTATTAGTGCAAATTATAACTTGAAGATCTGAACTTCTAATTGTAAAATACGGAACTTATAATTGATAGCTTCTAATTATTATTGCAAATTATAACTTGAAGATCTGAACTTGTAATAGTGAATTACAGAACTTAGATTTGATAAATATAAATTATTATTTCAAATTATAACTTGAAGATCTGAACTTGTAGTAGGTAAATACAGAACTTCGAATTGTTAAGGGGCACGACTAGTGTGACTGCTCAAATAAAAGGTGATTTTAGGGAATTTTTTGAAAGAAAAGTATTGCATCGAATGTTTTGAAATTTCGAGGATATATTTATACATAAATTATGTGTATACAGTAATTTTTTCGTATGAAAATATTCAATAGTTAGCGACTGATGCGCCGGCTCCCAAGTCTCTAAAAAAAAAAGTTCTTCCACTGCTGCAGTGATTGCGGTCTTCAAAGTGCATGAATTCAGAAATTTAAAAATTCCCGTTAAACTAGAAGGTACTGCCCGTACCATGAACCACTATTATGAAAAAAAAATTAAAATCTGACAAAATGGCAGGGTTTTGAAAAAAAAAGTAGTAAATCACACTAATAATTTGATCGTTTTTTGAATGGCAAATGGGCAATTCGTATCTAATCGAAGAACTTGGAGGTTCACGGTATGAAGAAACAAATACTGAATACGCTAGAACAAAATTCAAGTCGATCGGATGATTAGTATTCGAGTTAGAACTGCAGCAAATTTGAAAAATGTAGTTTTGAGATAATCGCGTTTAAAGATAGAAATGTTTATTTCTTTATTACGAATCAATAAATATTATACTTAGCGCTAATCTGCTATACCGGGCCCATACAATTCACCTTCCTCTTCTTCGAAAAGCATTTGGTGGGTTGTTAAAGCTGCCCTACGGGCTAATCGACCCTCTTTCGAGGATGACTTGTTACGATGCTCTGCTAAACGCAGCCTCACTTCATCTCTGTCGGCGGCAAAATTCCTTGCTGCAGGTCCAATTTTCACTCACATCACGCTCAACATTTTCAGAATTGATGAAAATCCATCATTAAATATTCCAATAGCAAGGTAATTCGATAATTCAATGGTTTTCAAAGCATTGTGGAGGTGTTTTGGAGCAAAGTGCCGAAGCAAGCCGTTATATCTTTCATTGTTGTTTTGAATATTATTTTCCTCTACATCTGCCGAGCAGCTCACGCCTAGTCAAGTTCACGTCAAATCCACGTCGAAATTTAATAATATAATTTATAATTTTTAAATTATTTATTAATATAATTATTTTAATTTAGTAAAAATAAATTGTATACGCCCTGTATTATAACCAACCAAAACACGACTTTAGCTTTTCTTAAGCTTAATAATTTTTAATTTGTCAATCAAACACATAAAGTATATAAGCAAAAAGAACAAATTCAAAAATAAAAAAGGATCCTTTCTTCAAATGTTATTTATTTAAGTTGATCAAATATACATGCGTCGAACTGTTCCAAAATACATGCCACAAATTTGTCTCGACTTTTTGTCCATCGTAGCGACCCTAATACTACATATTATAATATTATTTACGATGCGAATAATCACTCTGGTACTTGGTAGGTTTCTGACCGACGAGTACCTGCTCTTTGAGGGCTGCAGTTCATAAACAATTAGAGATCCGTACTTGAAATTTTAGTATGTTATTTTTGTAAGTATAGACTATCAAAAAATGAAATAAAAAAAAATTGAGTTTTTTCAAAGAGTCACACTAGTCGTGCCCCTTAAATTCAAACTAGGATTGCAAATAATAATTTGAAGTTCTGAACTTGTAATAGTCAAATACAGAACTTCGAATTGTTAAATACAAATTATTATTGCAAGTTATAACTTGAAGATCTGAACTTGTAATTGTCAAATACAGAACTTAAAATTGATAGCTTCTAATTATTATTGCAAATTATAACTTGAAGATCTGAACTTGTAGTAGGTAAATACAGAACTTCGAATTGTTAAATACAAACTAAGATTGTAAATATTAATTGGAAGATCTGAACTTGTAATAGTCAAATACAGAACTTCAAATTGTTAAATTCAAATTAAGATTGCAAATAATAATTTGAAGATCTGAACTTGTAGTAGTCAAATAGAGAACTTCGACTTGTTAAATACAAATTATTATTGCAAATTATAACTTGAAGATCTGAACTTGTAATTGTCAAATACAGAACTTAAAATTGATAGCTTCTAATTATTATTGCAAATTATAACTTGAAGATCTGAACTTGTAATAGTGAATTACAGAACTTAGATTTGTTAAATATAAATTATTATTTCAAATTATAACTTGAAGATCTGAACTTGTAGTAGGTAAATACAGAACTTCGAATTGTTAAATTCAAACTAGGATTGCAAATAATAATTTGAAGATCTGAACTTGTAATAGTCAAATACAGAACTTCGAATTGTTAAATACAAATTATTATTGCAAGTTATAACTTGAAGATCTGAACTTGTAATTGTCAAATACAGAACTTAAAATTGATAGCTTCTAATTATTATTGCAAATTATAACTTGAAGATCTGAACTTGTAGTAGGTAAATACAGAACTTCGAATTGTTAAATACAAACTAAGATTGTAAATATTAATTGGAAGATCTGAACTTGTAATAGTCAAATACAGAACTTCAAATTGTTAAATACGAATTATTATTGCAAATTATAACTTGAAGATCTGAACTTGTAATTGTCAAATACAGAACTTAAAATTGATAGCTTCTAATTATAATTGCAAATTATAACTTCAAGATCTGAACTTGTAGTAGGTAAATACAGAACTTCGAATTGTTAAATACAAACTAAGACTGCAAATAATAATTTGAAGATCTGAACTTGTACTAGTCAAATACAGAACTTCGAATTGTTAAATACAATTTATTATTGCAAGTTATAACTAGAAGATCTGAACTTGTAATTGTCAAATACAGAACTTAAAATTGATAGCTTCTAATTATTATTGCAAATTATAACTTGAAGATCTGAACTAGTAATAGTGAATTACAGAACTTAGATTTGTTAAATACTAATTATTATTTCAAGTTATAACTTGAAGATCTGAACTTGTAAATGTCAAATACAGACCTTAAAATTGGTAGCTTCTAATTATTATTGCAAATTATAACTTGAAGATCTGAACTTGTAGTAGGTAAATACAGAACTTCGAATTGTTAAATACAAACTAAGACTGCAAATAATAATTTGAAGATCTAAACTTGTAATAGTCAAATACAGAACTTCGAATTGTTAAATCCAAATTATTAGTACAAATTATAACTTGAAGATCTTAACTTGTATTAATTAAATACAGAACTTCAAATTGTTAAATTCAAATTAAGATTGCAAATAATAATTTGAAGATCTGAACTTGTAATAGTCAAATAGAGAACTTCGAATTGTTAAATAAAAATTATTATTGCAAATTATAACTTGAAGATCTGAACTTGTAATTGTCAAATACAGAACTTAAAATTGATAGCTTCTAATTATTATTGCAAATTATAACTTGAAGATCTGAACTTGTAATAGTGAATTACAGAACTTAGATTTGTTAAATATAAATTATTATTTCAAATTATAACTTGAAGATCTGAACTTGTAGTAGGTAAATACAGAACTTCGAATTGTTAAATTCAAACTAGGATTGCAAATAATAATTTGAAGATCTGAACTTGTAATAGTCAAATACAGAACTTCGAATTGTTAAATACAAATTATTATTGCAAGTTATAACTTGAAGATCTGAACTTGTAATTGTCAAATACAGAACTTAAAATTGATAGCTTCTAATTATTATTGCAAATTATAACTTGAAGATCTGAACTTGTAGTAGGTAAATACAGAACTTCGAATTGTTAAATACAAACTAAGATTGTAAATATTAATTGGAAGATCTGAACTTGTAATAGTCAAATACAGAACTTCGAATTGTTAAATACAAATTATTATTGCAAATTATAACTTGAAGACCTGAACTTGTAATTGTCAAATACAGAACTTAAAATTGATAGCTTCTAATTATAATTGCAAATTATAACTTCAAGATCTGAACTTGTAGTAGGTAAATACAGAACTTCGAATTGTTAAATACAAACTAAGACTGCAAATAATAATTTGAAGATCTGAACTTGTACTAGTCAAATACAGAAATTCGAATTGTTAAATACAATTTATTATTGCAAGTTATAACTTGAAGATCTGAACTTGTAATTGTCAAATACAGAACTTAAAATTGATAGCTTCTAATTATTATTGCAAATTATAACTTGAAGATCTGAACTAGTAATAGTGAATTACAGAACTTAGATTTGTTAAATACTAATTATTATTTCAAGTTATAACTTGAAGATCTGAACTTGTAAATGTCAAATACAGACCTTAAAATTGATAGCTTCTAATTATTATTGCAAATTATAACTTGAAGATCTGAACTTGTAGTAGGTAAATACAGAACTTCGAATTGTTAAATACAAACTAAGACTGCAAATAATAATTTGAAGATCTAAACTTGTAATAGTCAAATACAGAACTTCGAATTGTTAAATCCAAATTATTAGTACAAATTATAACTTGAAGATCTTAACTTGTATTAATTAAATACAGAACTTCAAATTGTTAAATTCAAATTAAGATTGCAAATAATAATTTGAAGATCTGAACTTGTAATAGTCAAATAGAGAACTTCGAATTGTTAAATAAAAATTATTATTGCAAATTATAACTTGAAGATCTGAACTTGTAATTGTCAAATACAGAACTTAAAATTGATAGCTTCTAATTATTATTGCAAATTATAACTTGAAGATCTGAACTTGTAATAGTGAATTAAAGAACTTAGATTTGTTAAATATAAATTATTATTTCAAATTATAACTTGAAGATCTGAACTTGTAGTAGGTAAATACAGAACTTCGAATTGTTAAATTCAAACTAGGATTGCAAATAATAATTTGAAGATCTGAACTTGTAATAGTCAAATACAGAACTTCGAATTGTTAAATACAAATTATTATTGCAAGTTATAACTTGAAGATCTGAACTTGTAATTGTCAAATACAGAACTTAAAATTGATAGCTTCTAATTATTATTGCAAATTATAACTTGAAGATCTGAACTTGTAGTAGGTAAATACAGAACTTCGAATTGTTAAATACAAACTAAGATTGTAAATATTAATTGGAAGATCTGAACTTGTAATAGTCAAATACAGAACTACGAATTGTTAAATACAAATTATTATTGCAAATTATAACTTGAAGATCTGAACTTGTAATTGTCAAATACAGAACTTAAAATTGATAGCTTCTAATTATAATTGCAAATTATAACTTCAAGATCTGAACTTGTAGTAGGTAAATACAGAACTTCGAATTGTTAAATACAAACTAAGACTGCAAATAATAATTTGAAGATCTGAACTTGTACTAGTCAAATACAGAACTTCGAATTGTTAAATACAATTTATTATTGCAAGTTATAACTTGAAGATCTGAACTTGTAATTGTCAAATACAGAACTTAAAATTGATAGCTTCTAATTATTATTGCAAATTATAACTTGAAGATCTGAACTAGTAATAGTGAATTACAGAACTTAGATTTGTTAAATACTAATTATTATTTCAAGTTATAACTTGAAGATCTGAACTTGTAAATGTCAAATACAGACCTTAAAATTGATAGCTTCTAATTATTATTGCAAATTATAACTTGAAGATCTGAACTTGTAGTAGGTAAATACAGAACTTCGAATTGTTAAATACAAACTAAGACTGCAAATAATAATTTGAAGATCTAAACTTGTAATAGTCAAATACAGAACTTCGAATTGTTAAATCCAAATTATTAGTACAAATTATAACTTGAAGATCTTAACTTGTATTAATTAAATACAGAACTTCAAATTGTTAAATTCAAATTAAGATTGCAAATAATAATTTGAAGATCTGAACTTGTAATAGTCAAATAGAGAACTTCGAATTGTTAAATAAAAATTATTATTGCAAATTATAACTTGAAGATCTGAACTTGTAATTGTCAAATACAGAACTTAAAATTGATAGCTTCTAATTATTATTGCAAATTATAACTTGAAGATCTGAACTTGTAATAGTGAATTACAGAACTTAGATTTGTTAAATATAAATTATTATTTCAAATTATAACTTGAAGATCTGAACTTGTAGTAGGTAAATACAGAACTTCGAATTGTTAAATTCAAACTAGGATTGCAAATAATAATTTGAAGATCTGAACTTGTAATAGTCAAATACAGAACTTCGAATTGTTAAATACAAATTATTATTGCAAGTTATAACTTGAAGATCTGAACTTGTAATTGTCAAATACAGAACTTAAAATTGATAGCTTCTAATTATAATTGCAAATTATAACTTCAAGATCTGAACTTGTAGTAGGTAAATACAGAACTTCGAATTGTTAAATACAAACTAAGACTGCAAATAGTAATTTGAAGATCTGAACTTGTACTAGTCAAATACAGAACTTCGAATTGTTAAATACAATTTATTATTGCAAGTTATAACTTGAAGATCTGAACTTGTAATTGTCAAATACAGAACTTAAAATTGATAGCTTCTAATTATTATTGCAAATTATAACTTGAAGATCTGAACTAGTAATAGTGAATTACAGAACTTAGATTTGTTAAATACTAATTATTATTTCAAGTTATACCTTGAAGATCTGAACTTGTAAATGTCAAATACAGACCTTAAAATTGATAGCTTCTAATTATTATTGCAAATTATAACTTGAAGATCTGAACTTGTAGTAGGTAAATACAGAACTTCGAATTGTTAAATACAAACTAAGACTGCAAATAATAATTTGAAGATCTAAACTTGTAATAGTCAAATACAGAACTTCGAATTGTTAAATCCAAATTATTAGTACAAATTATAACTTGAAGATCTTAACTTGTATTAATTAAATACAGAACTTCAAATTGTTAAATTCAAATTAAGATTGCAAATAATAATTTGAAGATCTGAACTTGTAACTGTCAAATACAGAACTTAGAATTTTTAAATACAAATTATTATTTGCTAATTATAACTTGAAGATATGAACTTGTAATTGTCAACTACAGAACTTAAAATTGATAGCTTCTAATTATTATTGCAAATTATAACTTAAAGATCTGAACTTGTAGTAGGTAAATACAGAACTACGAATTGTTAAATACAAACTAAGATTGTAAATAATAATTTGAAGATCTGGACTTGTAATAGTCAAATACAGAACTTCGAATTGTTAAATTCAAACTAAGGTTGCAAATAATAAATTGAAGATCTGAACTTGTAATAGTCAAATACAGAACTTCGAATTGTTAAATACAAATTATTATTTGCGAATTATAACTTGAAGATCTGAACTTGTAATTGTCAAATACAGAACTTAAAATTGATAGCTTCTAATTATTATTGCAAATTATAACTTGAAGATCTGAACTTGTAATAGTGAATTACAGAACTTAGATTTGTTAAATATAAATTATTATTTCAAATTATAACTTGAAGATCTGAACTTGTAGTAGGTATATACAGAACTTCGAATTGTTAAATTCAAACTAGGATTGCAAATAATAATTTGAAGATCTGAACTTGTAATAGTCAAATACAGAACTTCGAATTGTTAAATACAAATTATTATTGCAAATTATTACTTGAAGATCTGAACTTGTAATTGTCAAATACAGAACTTAAAATTGATAGCTTCTAATTATTATTGCAAATTATAACTTGAAGATCTGAACTTGTAGTAGGTAAATACAGAACTTCGAATTGTTAAATACAAACTAAGACTGCAAATAATAATTTGAAGATCTAAACTTGTAATAGTCAAATACAGAACTTCGAATTGTTAAATCCAAATTATTAGTACAAATTATAACTTGAAGATCTTAACTTGTATTAATTAAATACAGAACTTCAAATTGTTAAATTCAAATTAAGATTGCAAATAATAATTTGAAGATCTGAACTTGTAGTAGTCAAATAGAGAACTTCGAATTGTTAAATACAAATTATTATTGCAAATTATAACTTGAAGATCTGAACTTGTAATTGTCAAATACAGAACTTAAAATTGATAGCTTCTAATTATTATTGCAAATTATAACTTGAAGATCTGAACTTGTAGTAGGTAAATACAGTACTTCGAATTGTTAAATACAAACTAAGTCTGCAAATAATAAATTGAAGATCTGAACTTGTAATAGTCAAATACAGAACTTCGAATTGTTAAATTCAAACCAAGGTTGCAAATAATAAATTGAAGATCTGAACTTGTAATAATTAAATACAGAACTTCAAATTGTTAAATTCAAATTAAGATTGCAAATAATAATTTGAAGATCTGAACTTGTAATAGTCAAATACAGAACTTCGAATTGTTAAATACAAATTATTAGTGCAAATTATAACTTGAAGATCTGAACTTGTAATTGTCAAATACAGAACTTAAAATTGATAGCTTCTAATTATTATTGCAAATTATAACTTGAAGATCTGAACTTGTAATAGTGAATTACAGAACTTAGATTTGTTAAATATAAATTATTATTTCAAATTATAACTTGAAGATCTGAACTTGTAGTAGGTAAATACAGAACTTCGAATTGTTAAATACAAATTATTATTGCAAATTATAACTTAAAGATCTGAACTTGTAGTAGGTAAATACAGAACTTCGAATTGTTAAATACAAACTAAGATTGTAAATAATAATTTGAAGATCTGAACTTGTAATAGTCAAATACAGAACTTCGAATTGTTAAATACAAATTATTAGTGCAAATTATAACTTGAAGATCTGAACTTCTAATTGTAAAATACGGAACTTATAATTGATAGCTTCTAATTATTATTGCAAATTATAACTTGAAGATCTGAACTTGTAATAGTGAATTACAGAACTTAGATTTGTTAAATATAAATTATTATTTCAATTTATAACTTGAAGATCTGAACTTGTAGTAGGTAAATACAGAACTTCGAATTGTTAAATTCAAACTAGGATTGCAAATAATAATTTGAAGATCTGAACTTGTAATAGTCAAATACAGAACTTCGAATTGTTAAATACAAATTATTATTGCAAGTTATAACTTGAAGATCTGAACTTGTAATTGTCAAATACAGAACTTAAAATTGATAGCTTCTAATTATTATTGCAAATTATAACTTGAAGATCTGAACTTGTAGTAGGTAAATACAGAACTTCGAATTGTTAAATACAAACTAAGATTGTAAATATTAATTGGAAGATCTGAACTTGTAATAGTCAAATACAGAACTTCAAATTGTTAAATTCAAATTAAGATTGCAAATAATAATTTGAAGATCTGAACTTGTAGTAGTCAAATAGAGAACTTCGAATTGTTAAATACAAATTATTATTGCAAATTATAGTCTTGAAGATCTGAACTTGTAATTGTCAAATACAGAACTTAAAATTGATAGCTTCTAATTATTATTGCAAATTATAACTTGAAGATCTGAACTTGTAGTAGGTAAATACAGAACTTCGAATTGTTAAATACAAACTAAGACTGCAATTAATAAATAGAATATCTGAACTTGTAATATTTAAATACAGAACTTCGAATTGTTAAATTCAAACCAAGGTTGCAAATAATAAATTGAAGATCTGAACTTGTAATAATTAAATACAGAACTTCAAATTGTTAAATTCAAATTAAGATTGCAAATATAAATTTGAAGATCTGAACTTGTAATAGTCAAATACAGAACTTCGAATTGTTAAATACAAATTATTAGTGCAAATTATAACTTGAAGATCTGAACTTGTAATGGTCAAATACAGAACTTAAAATTGATAGCTTCTAATTATTATTGCAAATTATAACTTGAAGATCTGAACTTGTAATAGTGAATTACAGAACTTAGATTTGTTAAATATAAATTATTATTTCAAATTATAACTTGAAGATCTGAACTTGTAGTAGGTAAATACAGAACTTCGAATTGTTAAATTCAAACTAGGATTGCAAATAATAATTTGAAGATCTGAACTTGTAATAGTCAAATACAGAACTTCGAATTGTTAAATACAAATTATTATTGCAAATTATAACTTAAAGATCTGAACTTGTAGTAGGTAAATACAGAACTTCGAATTGTTAAATACAAACTAAGATTGTAAATAATAATTTGAAGATCTGAACTTGTAATAGTCAAATACAGAACTTCGAATTGTTAAATACAAATTATTAGTGCAAATTATAACTTGAAGATCTGAACTTCTAATTGTAAAATACGGAACTTATAATTGATAGCTTCTAATTATTATTGCAAATTATAACTTGAAGATCTGAACTTGTAATAGTGAATTACAGAACTTAGATTTGTTAAATATAAATTATTATTTCAAATTATAACTTGAAGATCTGAACTTGTAGTAGGTAAATACAGAACTTCGAATTGTTAAATTCAAACTAGGATTGCAAATAATAATTTGAAGATCTGAACTTGTAATAGTCAAATACAGAACTTCGAATTGTTAAATACAAATTATTATTGCAAGTTATAACTTGAAGATCTGAACTTGTAATTGTCAAATACAGAACTTAAAATTGATAGCTTCTAATTATTATTGCAAATTATAACTTGAAGATCTGAACTTGTAGTAGGTAAATACAGAACTTCGAATTGTTAAATACAAACTGAGATTGTAAATATTAATTGGAAGATCAGAACTTGTAATAGTCAAATACAGAACTTCGAATTGTTAAATACAAATTATTATTGCAAATTATAACTTGAAGATCTGAACTTGTAATTGTCAAATACAGAACTTAAAATTGATAGCTTCTAATTATAATTGCAAATTATAACTTCAAGATCTGAACTTGTAGTAGGTAAATACAGAACTTCGAATTGTTAAATACAAACTAAGACTGCAAATAATAATTTGAAGATCTAAACTTGTAATAGTCAAATACAGAACTTCGAATTGTTAAATCCAAATTATTAGTACAAATTATAACTTGAAGATCTTAACTTGTATTATTTAAATACAGAACTTCAAATTGTTAAATTCAAATTAAGATTGCAAATAATAATTTGAAGATCTGAACTTGTAGTAGTCAAATAGAGAACTTCGAATTGTTAAATACAAATTATTATTGCAAATTATAACTTGAAGATCTGAACTTGTAATTGTCAAATACAGAACTTAAAATTGATAGCTTCTAATTATTATTGCAAATTATAACTTGAAGATCTGAACTTGTAGTAGGTAAATACAGAACTTCGAATTGTTAAATACAAACTAAGACTGCAAATAATAAATTGAAGATCTGAACTTGTAATAGTCAAATACAGAACTTCGAATTGTTAAATTCAAACCAAGGTTGCAAATAATAAATTGAAGATCTGAACTTGTAATAATTAAATACAGAACTTCAAATTGTTAAATTCAAATTAAGATTGCAAATAATAATTTGAAGATCTGAACTTGTAATAGTCAAATACAGAACTTCGAATTGTTAAATACAAATTATTAGTGCAAATTATAACTTGAAGATCTGAACTTGTAATTGTCAAATACAGAACTTAAAATTGATAGCTTCTAATTATTATTGCAAATTATAACTTGAAGATCTGAACTTGTAATAGTGAATTACAGAACTTAGATTTGTTAAATATAAATTATTATTTCAAATTATAACTTGAAGATCTGAACTTGTAGTAGGTAAATACAGAACTTCGAATTGTTAAATTCAAACTAGGATTGCAAATAATAATTTGAAGATCTGAACTTGTAATAGTCAAATACAGAACTTCGAATTGTTAAATACAAATTATTATTGCAAATTATAACTTGAAGATCTGAACTTCTAATTGTAAAATACGGAACTTATAATTGATAGCTTCTAATTATTATTGCAAATTATAACTTGAAGATCTGAACTTGTAATAGTGAATTACAGAACTTAGATTTGTTAAATATAAATTATTATTTCAAATTATAACTTGAAGATCTGAACTTGTAGTAGGTAAATACAGAACTTCGAATTGTTAAATTCAAACTAGGATTGCAAATAATAATTTGAAGATCTGAACTTGTAATAGTCAAATACAGAACTTCGAATTGTTAAATACAAATTATTATTGCAAGTTATAACTTGAAGATCTGAACTTGTAATTGTCAAATACAGAACTTAAAATTGATAGCTTCTAATTATTATTGCAAATTATAACTTGAAGATCTGAACTTGTAGTAGGTAAATACAGAACTTCGAATTATTAAATACAAACTAAGATTGTAAATATTAATTAGAAGATCTGAACTTGTAATAGTCAAATACAGAACTTCGAATTGTTAAATACAAATTATTATTGCAAATTATAACTTGAAGATCTGAACTTGTAATTGTCAAATACAGAACTTAAAATTGATAACTTCTAATTATAATTGCAAATTATAACTTCAAGATCTGAACTTGTAGTAGGTAAATACAGAACTTCGAATTGTTAAATACAAACTAAGACTGCAAATAATAATTTGAAGATCTGAACTTGTACTAGTCAATTACAGAACTTCGAATTGTTAAATACAATTTATTATTGCAAATTATAACTTGAAGATCTGAACTTGTAATTGTCAAATACAGAACTTAAAATTGATAGCTTCTAATTATTATTGCAAATTATAACTTGAAGATCTGAACTAGTAATAGTGAATTACAGAACTTAGATTTGTTAAATACTAATTATTATTTCAAGTTATAACTTGAAGATCTGAACTTGTAACTGTCAAATACAGAACTTAGAATTTTTAAATACAAATTATTATTTGCTAATTATAACTTGAAGATATGAACTTGTAATTGTCAACTACAGAACTTAAAATTGATAGCTTCTAATTATTATTGCAAATTCTAACTTAAAGATCTGAACTTGTAGTAGGTAAATACAGAACTACGAATTGTTAAATACAAACTAAGATTGTAAATAATAATTTGAAGATCTGGACTTGTAATAGTCAAATACAGAACTTCGAATTGTTAAATTCAAACTAAGGTTGCAAATAATAAATTGAAGATCTGAACTTGTAATAGTCAAATACAGAACTTCGAATTGTTAAATACAAATTATTATTTGCGAATTATAACTTGAAGATCTGAACTTGTAATTGTCAAATACAGAACTTAAAATTGATAGCTTCTAATTATTATTGCAAATTATAACTTGAAGATCTGAACTTGTAATAGTGAATTACAGAACTTAGATTTGTTAAATATAAATTATTATTTCAAATTATAACTTGAAGATCTGAACTTGTAGTAGGTATATACAGAACTTCGAATTGTTAAATTCAAACTAGGATTGCAAATAATAATTTGAAGATCTGAACTAGTAATAGTCAAATACAGAACTTCGAATTGTTAAATACAAATTATTATTGCAAATTATAACTTAAAGATCTGAACTTGTAGTAGGTAAATACAGAACTTCGAATTGTTAAATACAAACTAAAATTGTAAATAATAATTTGAAGATCTGAACTTGTAATAGTCAAATACAGAACTTCGAATTGTTAAATACAAATTATTAGTGCAAATTATAACTTGAAGATCTGAACTTCTAATTGTAAAATACGGAACTTATAATTGATAGCTTCTAATTATTATTGCAAATTATAACTTGAAGATCTGAACTTGTAATAGTGAATTACAGAACTTAGATTTGTTAAATATAAATTATTATTTCAAATTATAACTTGAAGATCTGAACTTGTAGTAGGTAAATACAGAACTTCGAATTGTTAAATTCAAACTAGGATTGCAAATAATAATTTGAAGATCTGAACTTGTAATAGTCAAATACAGAACTTCGAATTGTTAAATACAAATTATTATTGCAAATTATTACTTGAAGATCTGAACTTGTAATTGTCAAATACAGAACTTAAAATTGATAGCTTCTAATTATTATTGCAAATTATAACTTGAAGATCTGAACTTGTAGTAGGTAAATACAGAACTTCGAATTGTTAAATACAAACTAAGACTGCAAATAATAATTTGAAGATCTAAACTTGTAATAGTCAAATACAGAACTTCGAATTGTTAAATCCAAATTATTAGTACAAATTATAACTTGAAGATCTTAACTTGTATTAATTAAATACAGAACTTCAAATTGTTAAATTTAATTAAGATTGCAAATAATAATTTGAAGATCTGAACTTGTAGTAGTCAAATAGAGAACTTCGAATTGTTAAATACAAATTATTATTGCAAATTATAACTTGAAGATCTGAACTTGTAATTGTCAAATACAGAACTTAAAATTGATAGCTTCTTATTATTATTGCAAATTATAACTTGAAGATCTGAACTTGTAGTAGGTAAATACAGAACTTCGAATTGTTAAATACAAACTAAGTCTGCAAATAATAAATTGAAGATCTGAACTTGTAATAGTCAAATACAGAACTTCGAATTGTTAAATTCAAACCAAGGTTGCAAATAATAAATTGAAGATCTGAACTTGTAATAATTAAATACAGAACTTCAAATTGTTAAATTCAAATTAAGATTGCAAATAATAATTTGAAGATCTGAACTTGTAATAGTCAAATACAGAACTTCGAATTGTTAAATACAAATTATTAGTGCAAATTATAACTTGAAGATCTGAACTTGTAATTGTCAAATACAGAACTTAAAATTGATAGCTTCTAATTATTATTGCAAATTATAACTTGAAGATCTGAACTTGTAATAGTGAATTACAGAACTTAGATTTGTTAAATATAAATTATTATTTCAAATTATAACTTGAAGATCTGAACTTGTAGTAGGTAAATACAGAACTTCGAATTGTTAAATTCAAACTAGGATTGCAAATAAAAATTTGAAGATCTGAACTTGTAATAGTCAAATACAGAACTTCGAATTGTTAAATACAAATTATTATTGCAAATTATAACTTAAAGATCTGAACTTGTAGTAGGTAAATACAGAACTTCGAATTGTTAAATACAAACTAAGATTGTAAATAATAATTTGAAGATCTGAACTTGTAATAGTCAAATACAGAACTTCGAATTGTTAAATACAAATTATTAGTGCAAATTATAACTTGAAGATCTGAACTTCTAATTGTAAAATACGGAACTTATAATTGATAGCTTCTAATTATTATTGCAAATTATAACTTGAAGATCTGAACTTGTAATAGTGAATTACAGAACTTAGATTTGTTAAATATAAATTATTATTTCAAATTATAACTTGAAGATCTGAACTTGTAGTAGGTAAATACAGAACTTCGAATTGTTAAATACAAACTGAGATTGTAAATATTAATTGGAAGATCAGAACTTGTAATAGTCAAATACAGAACTTCGAATTGTTAAATACAAATTATTATTGCAAATTATAACTTGAAGATCTGAACTTGTAATTGTCAAATACAGAACTTAAAATTGATAGCTTCTAATTATAATTGCAAATTATAACTTCAAGATCTGAACTTGTAGTAGGTAAATACAGAACTTCGAATTGTTAAATACAAACTAAGACTGCAAATAATAATTTGAAGATCTAAACTTGTAATAGTCAAATACAGAACTTCGAATTGTTAAATCCAAATTATTAGTACAAATTATAACTTGAAGATCTTAACTTGTATTAATTAAATACAGAACTTCAAATTGTTAAATTCAAATTAAGATTGCAAATAATAATTTGAAGATCTGAACTTGTAGTAGTCAAATAGAGAACTTCGAATTGTTAAATACAAATTATTATTGCAAATTATAACTTGAAGATCTGAACTTGTAATTGTCAAATACAGAACTTAAAATTGATAGCTTCTAATTATTATTGCAAATTATAACTTGAAGATCTGAACTTGTAGTAGGTAAATACAGAACTTCGAATTGTTAAATACAAACTAAGACTGCAAATAATAAATTGAAGATCTGAACTTGTAATAGTCAAATACAGAACTTCGAATTGTTAAATTCAAACCAAGGTTGCAAATAATAAATTGAAGATCTGAACTTGTAATAATTAAATACAGAACTTCAAATTGTTAAATTCAAATTAAGATTGCAAATAATAATTTGAAGATCTGAACTTGTAATAGTCAAATACAGAACTTCGAATTGTTAAATACAAATTATTAGTGCAAATTATAACTTGAAGATCTGAACTTGTAATTGTCAAATACAGAACTTAAAATTGATAGCTTCTAATTATTATTGCAAATTATAACTTGAAGATCTGAACTTGTAATAGTGAATTACAGAACTTAGATTTGTTAAATATAAATTATTATTTCAAATTATAACTTGAAGATCTGAACTTGTAGTAGGTAAATACAGAACTTCGAATTGTTAAATTCAAACTAGGATTGCAAATAATAATTTGAAGATCTGAACTTGTAATAGTCAAATACAGAACTTCGAATTGTTAAATACAAATTATTATTGCAAATTATAACTTGAAGATCTGAACTTCTAATTGTAAAATACGGAACTTATAATTGATAGCTTCTAATTATTATTGCAAATTATAACTTGAAGATCTGAACTTGTAATAGTGAATTACAGAACTTAGATTTGTTAAATATAAATTATTATTTCAAATTATAACTTGAAGATCTGAACTTGTAGTAGGTAAATACAGAACTTCGAATTGTTAAATTCAAACTAGGATTGCAAATAATAATTTGAAGATCTGAACTTGTAATAGTCAAATACAGAACTTCGAATTGTTAAATACAAATTATTATTGCAAGTTATAACTTGAAGATCTGAACTTGTAATTGTCAAATACAGAACTTAAAATTGATAGCTTCTAATTATTATTGCAAATTATAACTTGAAGATCTGAACTTGTAGTAGGTAAATACAGAACTTCGAATTATTAAATACAAACTAAGATTGTAAATATTAATTAGAAGATCTGAACTTGTAATAGTCAAATACAGAACTTCGAATTGTTAAATACAAATTATTATTGCAAATTATAACTTGAAGATCTGAACTTGTAATTGTCAAATACAGAACTTAAAATTGATAACTTCTAATTATAATTGCAAATTATAACTTCAAGATCTGAACTTGTAGTAGGTAAATACAGAACTTCGAATTGTTAAATACAAACTAAGACTGCAAATAATAATTTGAAGATCTGAACTTGTACTAGTCAATTACAGAACTTCGAATTGTTAAATACAATTTATTATTGCAAATTATAACTTGAAGATCTGAACTTGTAATTGTCAAATACAGAACTTAAAATTGATAGCTTCTAATTATTATTGCAAATTATAACTTGAAGATCTGAACTAGTAATAGTGAATTACAGAACTTAGATTTGTTAAATACTAATTATTATTTCAAGTTATAACTTGAAGATCTGAACTTGTAACTGTCAAATACAGAACTTAGAATTTTTAAATACAAATTATTATTTGCTAATTATAACTTGAAGATATGAACTTGTAATTGTCAACTACAGAACTTAAAATTGATAGCTTCTAATTATTATTGCAAATTCTAACTTAAAGATCTGAACTTGTAGTAGGTAAATACAGAACTACGAATTGTTAAATACAAACTAAGATTGTAAATAATAATTTGAAGATCTGGACTTGTAATAGTCAAATACAGAACTTCGAATTGTTAAATTCAAACTAAGGTTGCAAATAATAAATTGAAGATCTGAACTTGTAATAGTCAAATACAGAACTTCGAATTGTTAAATACAAATTATTATTTGCGAATTATAACTTGAAGATCTGAACTTGTAATTGTCAAATACAGAACTTAAAATTGATAGCTTCTAATTATTATTGCAAATTATAACTTGAAGATCTGAACTTGTAATAGTGAATTACAGAACTTAGATTTGTTAAATATAAATTATTATTTCAAATTATAACTTGAAGATCTGAACTTGTAGTAGGTATATACAGAACTTCGAATTGTTAAATTCAAACTAGGATTGCAAATAATAATTTGAAGATCTGAACTAGTAATAGTCAAATACAGAACTTCGAATTGTTAAATACAAATTATTATTGCAAATTATAACTTAAAGATCTGAACTTGTAGTAGGTAAATACAGAACTTCGAATTGTTAAATACAAACTAAAATTGTAAATAATAATTTGAAGATCTGAACTTGTAATAGTCAAATACAGAACTTCGAATTGTTAAATACAAATTATTAGTGCAAATTATAACTTGAAGATCTGAACTTCTAATTGTAAAATACGGAACTTATAATTGATAGCTTCTAATTATTATTGCAAATTATAACTTGAAGATCTGAACTTGTAATAGTGAATTACAGAACTTAGATTTGTTAAATATAAATTATTATTTCAAATTATAACTTGAAGATCTGAACTTGTAGTAGGTAAATACAGAACTTCGAATTGTTAAATTCAAACTAGGATTGCAAATAATAATTTGAAGATCTGAACTTGTAATAGTCAAATACAGAACTTCGAATTGTTAAATACAAATTATTATTGCAAATTATTACTTGAAGATCTGAACTTGTAATTGTCAAATACAGAACTTAAAATTGATAGCTTCTAATTATTATTGCAAATTATAACTTGAAGATCTGAACTTGTAGTAGGTAAATACAGAACTTCGAATTGTTAAATACAAACTAAGACTGCAAATAATAATTTGAAGATCTAAACTTGTAATAGTCAAATACAGAACTTCGAATTGTTAAATCCAAATTATTAGTACAAATTATAACTTGAAGATCTTAACTTGTATTAATTAAATACAGAACTTCAAATTGTTAAATTTAATTAAGATTGCAAATAATAATTTGAAGATCTGAACTTGTAGTAGTCAAATAGAGAACTTCGAATTGTTAAATACAAATTATTATTGCAAATTATAACTTGAAGATCTGAACTTGTAATTGTCAAATACAGAACTTAAAATTGATAGCTTCTTATTATTATTGCAAATTATAACTTGAAGATCTGAACTTGTAGTAGGTAAATACAGAACTTCGAATTGTTAAATACAAACTAAGTCTGCAAATAATAAATTGAAGATCTGAACTTGTAATAGTCAAATACAGAACTTCGAATTGTTAAATTCAAACCAAGGTTGCAAATAATAAATTGAAGATCTGAACTTGTAATAATTAAATACAGAACTTCAAATTGTTAAATTCAAATTAAGATTGCAAATAATAATTTGAAGATCTGAACTTGTAATAGTCAAATACAGAACTTCGAATTGTTAAATACAAATTATTAGTGCAAATTATAACTTGAAGATCTGAACTTGTAATTGTCAAATACAGAACTTAAAATTGATAGCTTCTAATTATTATTGCAAATTATAACTTGAAGATCTGAACTTGTAATAGTGAATTACAGAACTTAGATTTGTTAAATATAAATTATTATTTCAAATTATAACTTGAAGATCTGAACTTGTAGTAGGTAAATACAGAACTTCGAATTGTTAAATTCAAACTAGGATTGCAAATAAAAATTTGAAGATCTGAACTTGTAATAGTCAAATACAGAACTTCGAATTGTTAAATACAAATTATTATTGCAAATTATAACTTAAAGATCTGAACTTGTAGTAGGTAAATACAGAACTTCGAATTGTTAAATACAAACTAAGATTGTAAATAATAATTTGAAGATCTGAACTTGTAATAGTCAAATACAGAACTTCGAATTGTTAAATACAAATTATTAGTGCAAATTATAACTTGAAGATCTGAACTTGTAATTGTCAAATACAGAACTTAAAATTGATAGCTTCTAATTATTATTGCAAATTATAACTTGAAGATCTGGACTTGTAATAGTGAATTACAGAACTTAGATTTGTTAAATATAAATTATTATTTCAAATTATAACTTGAAGATCTGAACTTGTAGTAGGTAAATACAGAACTTCGAATTGTTAAATTCAAACTAGGATTGCAAGTAATAATTTGAAGATCTGAACTTGTAATAGTCAAATACAGAACTTCGAATTGTTAAATACAAATTATTATTGCAAATTATAACTTAAAGATCTGAACTTGTAGTAGGTAAATACAGAACTTCGAATTGTTAAATACAAACTAAGATTGTAAATAATAATTTGAAGATCTGAACTTGTAATACAGAACTTCGAATTGTTAAATACAAATTATTAGTGCAAATTATAACTTGAAGATCTGAACTTCTAATTGTAAAATACGGAACTTATAATTGATAGCTTCTAATTATTATTGCAAATTATAACTTGAAGATCTGAACTTGTAATAGTGAATTACAGAACTTAGATTTGTTAAATATAAATTATTATTTCAAATTATAACTTGAAGATCTGAACTTGTAGTAGGTAAATACAGAACTTGGAATTGTTAAATACAAATTATTAGTGCAAATTATAACTTGAAGATCTGAACTTCTAATTGTAAAATACGGAACTTATAATTGATAGCTTCTAATTATTATTGCAAATTATAACTTGAAGATCTGAACTTGTAATAGAGAATTACAGAACTTAGATTTGTTAAATATAAATTATTATTTCAAATTATAACTTGAAGATCTGAACTTGTAGTAGGTAAATACAGAACTTCGAATTGTTAAATACAAACTAAGATTGTAAATATTAATTGGAAGATCTGAACTTGTAATAGTCAAATACAGAACTTCGAATTGTTAAATACAAATTATTATTGCAAATTATAACTTGAAGATCTGAACTTGTAATTGTCAAATACAGAACTTAAAATTGATAACTTCTAATTATAATTGCAAATTATAACTTCAAGATCTGAACTTGTAGTAGGTAAATACAGAACTTCGAATTGTTAAATACAAACTAAGACTGCAAATAATAATTTGAAGATCTGAACTTGTACTAGTCAATTACAGAACTTCGAATTGTTAAATACAATTTATTATTGCAAATTATAACTTGAAGATCTGAACTTGTAATTGTCAAATACAGAACTTAAAATTGATAGCTTCTAATTATTATTGCAAATTATAACTTGAAGATCTGAACTAGTAATAGTGAATTACAGAACTTAGATTTGTTAAATACTAATTATTATTTCAAGTTATAACTTGAAGATCTGAACTTGTAACTGTCAAATACAGAACTTAGAATTATTAAATACAAATTATTATTTGCTAATTATAACTTGAAGATATGAACTTGTAATTGTCAACTACAGAACTTAAAATTGATAGCTTCTAATTATTATTGCAAATTCTAACTTAAAGATCTGAACTTGTAGTAGGTAAATACAGAACTACGAATTGTTAAATACAAACTAAGATTGTAAATAATAATTTGAAGATCTGAACTTGTAATAGTCAAATACAGAACTTCGAATTGTTAAATACAAATTATTAGTGCAAATTATAACTTGAAGATCTGAACTTGTAATTGTCAAATACAGAACTTAAAATTGATAGCTTCTAATTATTATTGCAAATTATAACTTGAAGATCTGGACTTGTAATAGTGAATTACAGAACTTAGATTTGTTAAATATAAATTATTATTTAAAATGATAACTTGAAGATCTGAACTTGTAGTAGGTAAATACAGAACTTCGAATTGTTAAATTCAAACTAGGATTGCAAATAATAATTTGAAGATCTGAACTTGTAATAGTCAAATACAGAACTTCGAATTGTTAAATACAAATTATTATTGCAAATTATAACTTAAAGATCTGAACTTGTAGTAGGTAAATACAGAACTTCGAATTGTTAAATACAAACTAAGATTGTAAATAATAATTTGAAGATCTGAACTTGTAATACAGAACTTCGAATTGTTAAATACAAATTATTAGTGCAAATTATAACTTGAAGATCTGAACTTCTAATTGTAAAATACGGAACTTATAATTGATAGCTTCTAATTATTATTGCAAATTATAACTTGAAGATCTGAACTTGTAATAGTGAATTACAGAACTTAGATTTGTTAAATATAAATTATTATTTCAAATTATAACTTGAAGATCTGAACTTGTAGTAGGTAAATACAGAACTTGGAATTGTTAAATACAAATTATTAGTGCAAATTATAACTTGAAGATCTGAACTTCTAATTGTAAAATACGGAACTTATAATTGATAGCTTCTAATTATTATTGCAAATTATAACTTGAAGATCTGAACTTGTAATAGTGAATTACAGAACTTAGATTTGTTAAATATAAATTATTATTTCAAATTATAACTTGAAGATCTGAACTTGTAGTAGGTAAATACAGAACTTCGAATTGTTAAATACAAACTAAGATTGTAAATATTAATTGGAAGATCTGAACTTGTAATAGTCAAATACAGAACTTCGAATTGTTAAATACAAATTATTATTGCAAATTATAACTTGAAGATCTGAACTTGTAATTGTCAAATACAGAACTTAAAATTGATAACTTCTAATTATAATTGCAAATTATAACTTCAAGATCTGAACTTGTAGTAGGTAAATACAGAACTTCGAATTGTTAAATACAAACTAAGACTGCAAATAATAATTTGAAGATCTGAACTTGTACTAGTCAATTACAGAACTTCGAATTGTTAAATACAATTTATTATTGCAAATTATAACTTGAAGATCTGAACTTGTAATTGTCAAATACAGAACTTAAAATTGATAGCTTCTAATTATTATTGCAAATTATAACTTGAAGATCTGAACTAGTAATAGTGAATTACAGAACTTAGATTTGTTAAATACTAATTATTATTTCAAGTTATAACTTGAAGATCTGAACTTGTAACTGTCAAATACAGAACTTAGAATTATTAAATACAAATTATTATTTGCTAATTATAACTTGAAGATATGAACTTGTAATTGTCAACTACAGAACTTAAAATTGATAGCTTCTAATTATTATTGCAAATTCTAACTTAAAGATCTGAACTTGTAGTAGGTAAATACAGAACTACGAATTGTTAAATACAAACTAAGATTGTAAATAATAATTTGAAGATCTGGACTTGTAATAGTCAAATACAGAACTTCGAATTGTTAAATTCAAACTAAGGTTGCAAATAATAAATTGAAGATCTGAACTTGTAATAGTCAAATACAGAACTTCGAATTGTTAAATACAAATTATTATTTGCGAATTATAACTTGAAGATCTGAACTTGTAATTGTCAAATACAGAACTTAAAATTGATAGCTTCTAATTATTATTGCAAATTATAACTTGAAGATCTGAACTTGTAATAGTGAATTACAGAACTTAGATTTGTTAAATATAAATTATTATTTCAAATTATAACTTGAAGATCTGAACTTGTAGTAGGTATATACAGAACTTCGAATTGTTAAATTCAAACTAGGATTGCAAATAATAATTTGAAGATCTGAACTTGTAGTAGGTAAATACAGAACTTCGAATTGTTAAATACAAACTAAAATTGTAAATAATAATTTGAAGATCTGAACTTGTAATAGTCAAATACAGAACTTCGAATTGTTAAATACAAATTATTAGTGCAAATTATAACTTGAAGATCTGAACTTCTAATTGTAAAATACGGAACTTATAATTGATAGCTTCTAATTATTATTGCAAATTATAACTTGAAGATCTGAACTTGTAATAGTGAATTACAGAACTTAGATTTGTTAAATATAAATTATTATTTCAAATTATAACTTGAAGATCTGAACTTGTAGTAGGTAAATACAGAACTTCGAATTGTTAAATTCAAACTAGGATTGCAAATAATAATTTGAAGATCTGAACTTGTAATAGTCAAATACAGAACTTCGAATTGTTAAATACAAATTATTATTGCAAGTTATAACTTGAAGATCTGAACTTGTAATTGTCAAATACAGAACTTAAAATTGATAGCTTCTAATTATTATTGCAAATTATAACTTGAAGATCTGAACTTGTAGTAGGTAAATACAGAACTTCGAATTGTTAAATACAAACTGAGATTGTAAATATTAATTGGAAGATCTGAACTTGTAATAGTCAAATACAGAACTTCGAATTGTTAAATACAAATTATTATTGCAAATTATAACTTGAAGATCTGAACTTGTAATTGTCAAATACAGAACTTAAAATTGATAGCTTCTAATTATAATTGCAAATTATAACTTCAAGATCTGAACTTGTAGTAGGTAAATACAGAACTTCGAATTGTTAAATACAAACTAAGACTGCAAATAATAATTTGAAGATCTAAACTTGTAATAGTCAAATACAGAACTTCGAATTGTTAAATCCAAATTATTAGTACAAATTATAACTTGAAGATCTTAACTTGTATTAATTAAATACAGAACTTCAAATTGTTAAATTCAAATTAAGATTGCAAATAATAATTTGAAGATCTGAACTTGTAGTAGTCAAATAGAGAACTTCGAATTGTTAAATACAAATTATTATTGCAAATTATAACTTGAAGATCTGAACTTGTAATTGTCAAATACAGAACTTAAAATTGATAGCTTCTAATTATTATTGCAAATTATAACTTGAAGATCGGAACTTGTAGTAGGTAAATACAGAACTTCGAATTGTTAAATACAAACTAAGACTGCAAATAATAAATTGAAGATCTGAACTTGTAATAGTCAAATACAGAACTTCGAATTGTTAAATTCAAACCAAGGTTGCAAATAATAAATTGTAGATCTGAACTTGTAATAATTAAATACAGAACTTCAAATTGTTAAATTCAAATTAAGATTGCAAATAATAATTTGAAGATCTGAACTTGTAATAGTCAAATACAGAACTTCGAATTGTTAAATACAAATTATTAGTGCAAATTATAACTTGAAGATCTGAACTTGTAATTGTCAAATACAGAACTTAAAATTGATAGCTTCTAATTATTATTGCAAATTATAACTTGAAGATCTGGACTTGTAATAGTGAATTACAGAACTTAGATTTGTTAAATATAAATTATTATTTCAAATTATAACTTGAAGATCTGAACTTGTAGTAGGTAAATACAGAACTTCGAATTGTTAAATTCAAACTAGGATTGCAAATAATAATTTGAAGATCTGAACTTGTAATAGTCAAATACAGAACTTCGAATTGTTAAATACAAATTATTATTGCAAATTATAACTTAAAGATCTGAACTTGTAGTAGGTAAATACAGAACTTCGAATTGTTAAATACAAACTAAGATTGTAAATAATAATTTGAAGATCTGAACTTGTAATACAGAACTTCGAATTGTTAAATACAAATTATTAGTGCAAATTATAACTTGAAGATCTGAACTTCTAATTGTAAAATACGGAACTTATAATTGATAGCTTCTAATTATTATTGCAAATTATAACTTGAAGATCTGAACTTGTAATAGTGAATTACAGAACTTAGATTTGTTAAATATAAATTATTATTTCAAATTATAACTTGAAGATCTGAACTTGTAGTAGGTAAATACAGAACTTCGAATTGTTAAATACAAATTATTAGTGCAAATTATAACTTGAAGATCTGAACTTCTAATTGTAAAATACGGAACTTATAATTGATAGCTTCTAATTATTATTGCAAATTATAACTTGAAGATCTGAACTTGTAATAGTGAATTACAGAACTTAGATTTGTTAAATATAAATTATTATTTCAAATTATAACTTGAATATCTGAACTTGTAGTAGGTAAATACAGAACTTCGAATTGTTAAATACAAACTAAGATTGTAAATATTAATTGGAAGATCTGAACTTGTAATAGTCAAATACAGAACTTCGAATTGTTAAATACAAATTATTATTGCAAATTATAACTTGAAGATCTGAACTTGTAATTGTCAAATACAGAACTTAAAATTGATAACTTCTAATTATAATTGCAAATTATAACTTCAAGATCTGAACTTGTAGTAGGTAAATACAGAACTTCGAATTGTTAAATACAAACTAAGACTGCAAATAATAATTTGAAGATCTGAACTTGTACTAGTCAATTACAGAACTTCGAATTGTTAAATACAATTTAATATTGCAAATTATAACTTGAAGATCTGAACTTGTAATAGTCAAATACAGAACTTCGAATTGTTAAATACAAATTATTATTTGCGAATTATAACTAGAAGATCTGAACTTGTAATTGTCAAATACAGAACTTAAAATTGATAGCTTCTAATTATTATTGCAAATTATAACTTGAAGATCTGAACTTGTAATAGTGAATTACAGAACTTAGATTTGTTAAATATAAATTATTATTTCAAATTATAACTTGAAGATCTGAACTTGTAGTAGGTATATACAGAACTTCGAATTGTTAAATTCAAACTAGGATTGCAAATAATAATTTGAAGATCTGAACTAGTAATAGTCAAATACAGAACTTCGAATTGTTAAATACAAATTATTATTGCAAATTATAACTTAAAGATCTGAACTTGTAGTAGGTAAATACAGAACTTCGAATTGTTAAATACAAACTAAAATTGTAAATAATAATTTGAAGATCTGAACTTGTAATAGTCAAATACAGAACTTCGAATTGTTAAATACAAATTATTATTGCAAGTTATAACTTGAAGATCTGAACTTGTAATTGTCAAATACAGAACTTAAAATTGATAGCTTCTAATTATTATTGCAAATTATAACTTGAAGATCTGAACTTGTAGTAGGTAAATACAGAACTTCGAATTGTTAAATACAAACTGAGATTGTAAATATTAATTGGAAGATCTGAACTTGTAATAGTCAAATACAGAACTTCGAATTGTTAAATACAAATTATTATTGCAAATTATAACTTGAAGATCTGAACTTGTAATTGTCAAATACAGAACTTAAAATTGATAGCTTCTAATTATAATTGCAAATTATAACTTCAAGATCTGAACTTGTAGTAGGTAAATACAGAACTTCGAATTGTTAAATTCAAACTAGGATTGCAAATAATAATTTGAAGATCTGAACTTGTAATAGTCAAATACAGAACTTCGAATTGTTAAATCCAAATTATTAGTACAAATTATAACTTGAAGATCTTAACTTGTATTAATTAAATACAGAACTTCAAATTGTTAAATTCAAATTAAGATTGCAAATAATAATTTGAAGATCTGAACTTGTAGTAGTCAAATAGAGAACTTCGAATTGTTAAATACAAATTATTATTGCAAATTATAACTTGAAGATCTGAACTTGTAATTGTCAAATACAGAACTTAAAATTGATAGCTTCTAATTATTATTGCAAATTATAACTTGAAGATCTGAACTTGTAGTAGGTAAATACAGAACTTCGAATTGTTAAATACAAACTAAGTCAGCAAATAATAAATTGAAGATCTGAACTTGTAATAGTCAAATACAGAACTTCGAATTGTTAAATTCAAACCAAGGTTGCAAATAATAAATTGAAGATCTGAACTTGTAATAATTAAATACAGAACTTCAAATTGTTAAATTCAAATTAAAATTGCAAATAATAATTTGAAGATCTGAACTTGTAATAGTCAAATACAGAACTTCGAATTGTTAAATACAAATTATTAGTGCAAATTATAACTTGAAGATCTGAACTTGTAATTGTCAAATACAGAACTTAAAATTGATAGCTTCTAATTATTATTGCAAATTATAACTTGAAGATCTGAACTTGTAATAGTGAATTACAGAACTTAGATTTGTTAAATATAAATTATTATTTCAAATTATAACTTGAAGATCTGAACTTGTAGTAGGTATATACAGAACTTCGAATTGTTAAATTCAAACTAGGATTGCAAATAATAATTTGAAGATCTGAACTAGTAATAGTCAAATACAGAACTTCGAATTGTTAAATACAAATTATTATTGCAAATTATAACTTAAAGATCTGAACTTGTAGTAGGTAAATACAGAACTTCGAATTGTTAAATACAAACTAAAATTGTAAATAATAATTTGAAGATCTGAACTTGTAATAGTCAAATACAGAACTTCGAATTGTTAAATACAAATTATTATTGCAAGTTATAACTTGAAGATCTGAACTTGTAATTGTCAAATACAGAACTTAAAATTGATAGCTTCTAATTATTATTGCAAATTATAACTTGAAGATCTGAACTTGTAGTAGGTAAATACAGAACTTCGAATTGTTAAATACAAACTGAGATTGTAAATATTAATTGGAAGATCTGAACTTGTAATAGTCAAATACAGAACTTCGAATTGTTAAATACAAATTATTATTGCAAATTATAACTTGAAGATCTGAACTTGTAATTGTCAAATACAGAACTTAAAATTGATAGCTTCTAATTATAATTGCAAATTATAACTTCAAGATCTGAACTTGTAGTAGGTAAATACAGAACTTCGAATTGTTAAATTCAAACTAGGATTGCAAATAATAATTTGAAGATCTGAACTTGTAATAGTCAAATACAGAACTTCGAATTGTTAAATCCAAATTATTAGTACAAATTATAACTTGAAGATCTTAACTTGTATTAATTAAATACAGAACTTCAAATTGTTAAATTCAAATTAAGATTGCAAATAATAATTTGAAGATCTGAACTTGTAGTAGTCAAATAGAGAACTTCGAATTGTTAAATACAAATTATTATTGCAAATTATAACTTGAAGATCTGAACTTGTAATTGTCAAATACAGAACTTAAAATTGATAGCTTCTAATTATTATTGCAAATTATAACTTGAAGATCTGAACTTGTAGTAGGTAAATACAGAACTTCGAATTGTTAAATACAAACTAAGTCAGCAAATAATAAATTGAAGATCTGAACTTGTAATAGTCAAATACAGAACTTCGAATTGTTAAATTCAAACCAAGGTTGCAAATAATAAATTGAAGATCTGAACTTGTAATAATTAAATACAGAACTTCAAATTGTTAAATTCAAATTAAGATTGCAAATAATAATTTGAAGATCTGAACTTGTAATAGTCAAATACAGAACTTCGAATTGTTAAATACAAATTATTAGTGCAAATTATAACTTGAAGATCTGAACTTGTAATTGTCAAATACAGAACTTAAAATTGATAGCTTCTAATTATTATTGCAAATTATAACTTGAAGATCTGAACTTGTAATAGTGAATTACAGAACTTAGATTTGTTAAATATAAATTATTATTTCAAATTATAACTTGAAGATCTGAACTTGTAGTAGGTAAATACAGAACTTCGAATTGTTAAATTCAAACTAGGATTGAAAATAAAAATTTGAAGATCTGAACTTGTAATAGTCAAATACAGAACTTCGAATTGTTAAATACAAATTATTATTGCAAATTATAACTTAAAGATCTGAACTTGTAGTAGGTAAATACAGAACTTCGAATTGTTAAATACAAACTAAGATTGTAAATAATAATTTGAAGATCTGAACTTGTAATAGTCAAATACAGAACTTCGAATTGTTAAATACAAATTATTAGTGCAAATTATAACTTGAAGATCTGAACTTCTAATTGTAAAATACGGAACTTATAATTGATAGCTTCTAATTATTATTGCAAATTATAACTTGAAGATCTGAACTTGTAATAGTGAATTACAGAACTTAGATTTGTTAAATATAAATTATTATTTCAAATTATAACTTGAAGATCTGAACTTGTAGTAGGTAAATACAGAACTTCGAATTGTTAAATTCAAACTAGGATTGCAAATAATAATTTGAAGATCTGAACTTGTAATAGTCAAATACAGAACTTCGAATTGTTAAATACAAATTATTATTGCAAGTTATAACTTGAAGATCTGAACTTGTAATTGTCAAATACAGAACTTAAAATTGATAGCTTCTAATTATTATTGCAAATTATAACTTGAAGATCTGAGCTTGTAGTAGGTAAATACAGAACTTCGAATTGTGAAATACAAACTAAGATTGTAAATATTAATTGGTAGATCTGAACTTGTAATAGTCAAATGCAGAACTTCAAATTGTTAAATTCAAATTAAGATTGCAAATAATAATTTGAAGATCTGAACTTGTAGTAGTCAAATAGAGAACTTCGAATTGTTAAATACAAATTATTATTGCAAATTATAGTCTTGAAGATCTGAACTTGTAATTGTCAAATACAGAACTTAAAATTGATAGCTTCTAATTATTATTGCAAATTATAACTTGAAGATCTGAACTTGTAGTAGGTAAATACAGAACTTCGAATTGTTAAATACAAACTAAGACTGCAAATAATAAATTGAAGATCTGAACTTGTAATAGTCAAATACAGAACTTCGAATTGTTAAATTCAAACCAAGGTTGCAAATAATAAATTGAAGATCTGAACTTGTAATAATTAAATACAGAACTTCAAATTGTTAAATTCAAATTAAGATTGCAAATAATAATTTGAAGATCTGAACTTGTAATAGTCAAATACAGAACTTCGAATTGTTAAATACAAATTATTAGTGCAAATTATAACTTGAAGATCTGAACTTGTAATGGTCAAATACAGAACTTAAAATTGATAGCTTCTAATTATTATTGCAAATTATAACTTGAAGATCTGAACTTGTAATAGTGAATAACAGAACTTAGATTTGTTAAATATAAATTATTATTTCAAATTATAACTTGAAGATCTGAACTTGTAGTAGGTAAATACAGAACTTCGAATTGTTAAATTCAAACTAGGATTGCAAATAATAATTTGAAGATCTGAACTTGTAATAGTCAAATACAGAACTTCGAATTGTTAAATACAAATTATTATTGCAAATTATAACTTAAAGATCTGAACTTGGAGTAGGTAAATACAGAACTTCGAATTGTTAAATACAAACTAAGACTGCAAATAATAATTTGAAGATCTAAACTTGTAATAGTCAAATACAGAACTTCGAATTGTTAAATCCAAATTATTAGTACAAATTATAACTTGAAGATCTTAACTTGTATTAATTAAATACAGAACTTCAAATTGTTAAATTCAAATTAAGATTGCAAATAATAATTTGAAGATCTGAACTTGTAGTAGTCAAATAGAGAACTTCGAATTGTTAAATACAAATTATTATTGCAAATTATAACTTGAAGATCTGAACTTGTAATTGTCAAATACAGAACTTAAAATTGATAGCTTCTAATTATAATTGCAAATTATAACTTCAAGATCTGAACTTGTAGTAGGTAAATACAGAACTTCGAATTGTTAAATACAAACTAAGACTGCAAATAATAATTTGAAGATCTAAACTTGTAATAGTCAAATACAGAACTTCGAATTGTTAAATCCAAATTATTAGTACAAATTATAACTTGAAGATCTTAACTTGTATTAATTAAATACAGAACTTCAAATTGTTAAATTCAAATTAAGATTGCAAATAATAATTTGAAGATCTGAACTTGTAGTAGTCAAATAGAGAACTTCGAATTGTTAAATACAAATTATTATTGCAAATTCTAACTTGAAGATCTGAACTTGTAATAGTCAAATACAGAACTTCGAATTGTTAAATACAAATTATTATTGCAAATTATAACTTGAAGATCTGAACTTGTAATTGTCAAATACAGAACTTAAAATTGATAGCTTCTAATTATAATTGCAAATTATAACTTCAAGATCTGAACTTGTAGTAGGTAAATACAGAACTTCGAATTGTTAAATTCAAACTAGGATTGCAAATAATAATTTGAAGATCTGAACTTGTAATAGTCAAATACAGAACTTCGAATTGTTAAATCCAAATTATTAGTACAAATTATAACTTGAAGATCTTAACTTGTATTAATTAAATACAGAACTTCAAATTGTTAAATTCAAATTAAGATTGCAAATAATAATTTGAAGATCTGAACTTGTAGTAGTCAAATAGAGAACTTCGAATTGTTAAATACAAATTATTATTGCAAATTATAACTTGAAGATCTGAACTTGTAATTGTCAAATACAGAACTTAAAATTGATAGCTTCTAATTATTATTGCAAATTATAACTTGAAGATCTGAACTTGTAGTAGGTAAATACAGAACTTCGAATTGTTAAATACAAACTAAGTCTGCAAATAATAAATTGAAGATCTGAACTTGTAATAGTCAAATACAGAACTTCGAATTGTTAAATTCAAACCAAGGTTGCAAATAATAAATTGAAGATCTGAACTTGTAATAATTAAATACAGAACTTCAAATTGTTAAATTCAAATTAAGATTGCAAATAATAATTTGAAGATCTGAACTTGTAATAGTCAAATACAGAACTTCGAATTGTTAAATACAAATTATTAGTGCAAATTATAACTTGAAGATCTGAACTTGTAATTGTCAAATACAGAACTTAAAATTGATAGCTTCTAATTATTATTGCAAATTATAACTTGAAGATCTGAACTTGTAATAGTGAATTACAGAACTTAGATTTGTTAAATATAAATTATTATTTAAAATTATAACTTGAAGATCTGAACTTGTAGTAGGTAAATACAGAACTTCGAATTGTTAAATTCAAGCTAGGATTGCAAATAAAAATTTGAAGATCTGAACTTGTAATAGTCAAATACAGAACTTCGAATTGTTAAATACAAATTATTATTGCAAATTATAACTTAAAGATCTGAACTTGTAGTAGGTAAATACAGAACTTCGAATTGTTAAATACAAACTAAGATTGTAAATAATAATTTGAAGATCTGAACTTGTAATAGTCAAATACAGAACTTCGAATTGTTAAATACAAATTATTAGTGCAAATTATAACTTGAAGATCTGAACTTCTAATTGTAAAATACGGAACTTATAATTGATAGCTTCTAATTATTATTGCAAATTATAACTTGAAGATCTGAACTTGTAATAGTGAATTACAGAACTTAGATTTGTTAAATATAAATTATTATTTCAAATTATAACTTGAAGATCTGAACTTGTAGTAGGTAAATACAGAACTTCGAATTGTTAAATTCAAACTAGGATTGCAAATAATAATTTGAAGATCTGAACTTGTAATAGTCAAATACAGAACTTCGAATTGTTAAATACAAATTATTATTGCAAGTTATAACTTGAAGATCTGAACTTGTAATTGTCAAATACAGAACTTAAAATTGATAGCTTCTAATTATTATTGCAAATTATAACTTGAAGATCTGAGCTTGTAGTAGGTAAATACAGAACTTCGAATTGTGAAATACAAACTAAGATTGTAAATATTAATTGGAAGATCTGAACTTGTAATAGTCAAATACAGAACTTCAAATTGTTAAATTCAAATTAAGATTGCAAATAATAATTTGAAGATCTGAACTTGTAGTAGTCAAATAGAGAACTTCGAATTGTTAAATACAAATTATTATTGCAAATTATAGTCTTGAAGATCTGAACTTGTAATTGTCAAATACAGAACTTAAAATTGATAGCTTCTAATTATTATTGCAAATTATGACTTGAAGATCTGAACTTGTAGTAGGTAAATACAGAACTTCGAATTGTTAAATACAAACTAAGACTGCAAATAATAAATTGAAGATCTGAACTTGTAGTAGTCAAATACAGAACTTCGAATTGTTAAATTCAAACCAAGGTTGCAAATAATAAATTGAAGATCTGAACTTGTAATAATTAAATACAGAACTTCAAATTGTTAAATTCAAATTAAGATTGCAAATAATAATTTGAAGATCTGAACTTGTAATAGTCAAATACATAACTTCGAATTGTTAAATACAAATTATTAGTGCAAATTATAACTTGAAGATCTGAACTTGTAATGGTCAAATACAGAACTTAAAATTGATAGCTTCTAATTATTATTGCAAATTATAACTTGAAGATCTGAACTTGTAATAGTGAATTACAGAACTTAGATTTGTTAAATATAAATTATTATTTCAAATTATAACTTGAAGATCTGAACTTGTAGTAGGTAAATACAGAACTTCGAATTGTTAAATTCAAACTAGGATTGCAAATAATAATTTGAAGATCTGAACTTGTAATAGTCAAATACAGAACTTCGAATTGTTAAATACAAATTATTATTGCAAATTATAACTTAAAGATCTGAACTTGGAGTAGGTAAATACAGAACTTCGAATTGTTAAATACAAACTAAGACAGCAAATAATAATTTGAAGATCTAAACTTGTAATAGTCAAATACAGAACTTCGAATTGTTAAATCCAAATTATTAGTACAAATTATAACTTGAAGATCTTAACTTGTATTAATTAAATACAGAACTTCAAATTGTTAAATTCAAATTAAGATTGCAAATAATAATTTGAAGATCTGAACTTGTAGTAGTCAAATAGAGAACTTCGAATTGTTAAATACAAATTATTATTGCAAATTATAACTTGAAGATCTGAACTTGTAATTGTCAAATACAGAACTTAAAATTGATAGCTTCTAATTATAATTGCAAATTATAACTTCAAGATCTGAACTTGTAGTAGGTAAATACAGAACTTCGAATTGTTAAATACAAACTAAGACTGCAAATAATAATTTGAAGATCTAAACTTGTAATAGTCAAATACAGAACTTCGAATTGTTAAATCCAAATTATTAGTACAAATTATAACTTGAAGACCTTAACTTGTATTAATTAAATACAGAACTTCAAATTGTTAAATTCAAATTAAGATTGCAAATAATAATTTGAAGATCTGAACTTGTAGTAGTCAAATAGAGAACTTCGAATTGTTAAATACAAATTATTATTGCAAATTCTAACTTGAAGATCTGAACTTGTAATAGTCAAATACAGAACTTCGAATTGTTAAATACAAATTATTATTGCAAATTATAACTTGAAGATCTGAACTTGTAATTGTCAAATACAGAACTTAAAATTGATAGCTTCTAATTATAATTGCAAATTATAACTTCAAGATCTGAACTTGTAGTAGGTAAATACAGAACTTCGAATTGTTAAATTCAAACTAGGATTGCAAATAATAATTTGAAGATCTGAACTTGTAATAGTCAAATACAGAACTTCGAATTGTTAAATCCAAATTATTAGTACAAATTATAACTTGAAGATCTTAACTTGTATTAATTAAATACAGAACTTCAAATTGTTAAATTCAAATTAAGATTGCAAATAATAATTTGAAGATTTGAACTTGTAGTAGTCAAATAGAGAACTTCGAATTGTTAAATACAAATTATTATTGCAAATTATAACTTGAAGATCTGAACTTGTAATTGTCAAATACAGAACTTAAAATTGATAGCTTCTAATTATTATTGCAAATTATAACTTGAAGATCTGAACTTGTAGTAGGTAAATACAGAACTTCGAATTGTTAAATACAAACTAAGTCTGCAAATAATAAATTGAAGATCTGAACTTGTAATAGTCAAATACAGAACTTCGAATTGTTAAATTCAAACCAAGGTTGCAAATAATAAATTGAAGATCTGAACTTGTAATAATTAAATACAGAACTTCAAATTGTTAAATTCAAATTAAGATTGCAAATAATAATTTGAAGATCTGAACTTGTAATAGTCAAATACAGAACTTCGAATTGTTAAATACAAATTATTAGTGCAAATTAAAACTTGAAGATCTGAACTTGTAATTGTCAAATACAGAACTTAAAATTGATAGCTTCTAATTATTATTGCAAATTATAACTTGAAGATCTGAACTTGTAATAGTGAATTACAGAACTTAGATTTGTTAAATATAAATTATTATTTAAAATTATAACTTGAAGATCTGAACTTGTAGTAGGTAAATACAGAACTTCGAATTGTTAAATTCAAACTAGGATTGCAAATAAAAATTTGAAGATCTGAACTTGTAATAGTCAAATACAGAACTTCGAATTGTTAAATACAAATTATTATTGCAAATTATAACTTAAAGATCTGAACTTGTAGTAGGTAAATACAGAACTTCGAATTGTTAAATACAAACTAAGATTGTAAATAATAATTTGAAGATCTGAACTTGTAATAGTCAAATACAGAACTTCGAATTGTTAAATACAAATTATTAGTGCAAATTATAACTTGAAGATCTGACCTTCTAATTGTAAAATACGGAACTTATAATTGATAGCTTCTAATTATTATTGCAAATTATAACTTGAAGATCTGAACTTGTAATAGTGAATTACAGAACTTAGATTTGTTAAATATAAATTATTATTTCAAATTATAACTTGAAGATCTGAACTTGTAGTAGGTAAATACAGAACTTCGAATTGTTAAATTCAAACTAGGATTGCAAATAATAATTTGAAGATCTGAACTTGTAATAGTCAAATACAGAACTTCGAATTGTTAAATACAAATTATTATTGCAAGTTATAACTTGAAGATCTGAACTTGTAATTGTCAAATACAGAACTTAAAATTGATAGCTTCTAATTATTATTGCAAATTATAACTTGAAGATCTGAACTTGTAGTAGGTAAATACAGAACTTCGAATTGTTAAATACAAACTAAGATTGTAAATATTAATTGGAAGATCTGAACTTGTAATAGTCAAATACAGAACTTCAAATTGTTAAATTCAAATTAAGATTGCAAATAATAATTTGAAGATCTGAACTTGTAGTAGTCAAATAGAGAACTTCGAATTGTTAAATACAAATTATTATTGCAAATTATAGTCTTGAAGATCTGAACTTGTAATTGTCAAATACAGAACTTAAAATTGATAGCTTCTAATTATTATTGCAAATTATAACTTGAAGATCTGAACTTGTAGTAGGTAAATACAGAACTTCGAATTGTTAAATACAAACTAAGACTGCAAATAATAAATTGAAGATCTGAACTTGTAATAGTCAAATACAGAACTTCGAATTGTTAAATTCAAACCAAGGTTGCAAATAATAAATTGAAGATCTGAACTTGTAATAATTAAATACAGAACTTCAAATTGTTAAATTCAAATTAAGATTGCAAATAATAATTTGAAGATCTGAACTTGTAATAGTCAAATACAGAACTTCTAATTGTTAAATACAAATTATTAGTGCAAATTATAACTTGAAGATCTGAACTTGTAATGGTCAAATACAGAACTTAAAATTGATAGCTTCTAATTATTATTGCAAATTATAACTTGAAGATCTGAACTTGTAATAGTGCATTACAGAACTTAGATTTGTTAAATATAAATTATTATTTCAAATTATAACTTGAAGATCTGAACTTGTAGTAGGTAAATACAGAACTTCGAATTGTTAAATTCAAACTAGGATTGCAAATAATAATTTGAAGTTCTGAACTTGTAATAGTCAAATACAGAACTTCGAATTGTTAAATACAAATTATTATTGCAAATTATAACTTAAAGATCTGAACTTGTAGTAGGTAAATACAGAACTTCGAATTGTTAAATACAAACTAAGACTGCAAATAATAATTTGAAGATCTAAACTTGTAATAGTCAAATACAGAACTTCGAATTGTTAAATCCAAATTATTAGTACAAATTATAACTTGAAGATCTTAACTTGTATTAATTAAATACAGAACTTCAAATTGTTAAATTCAAATTAAGATTGCAAATAATAATTTGAAGATCTGAACTTGTAGTAGTCAAATAGAGAACTTCGAATTGTTAAATACAAATTATTATTGCAAATTATAACTTGAAGATCTGAACTTGTAATTGTCAAATACAGAACTTAAAATTGATAGCTTCTAATTATTATTGCAAATTATAACTTGAAGATCTGAACTTGTAGTAGGTAAATACAGAACTTCGAATTGTTAAATACAAACTAAGACTGCAAATAATAAATTGAAGATCTGAACTTGTAATAGTCAAATACAGAACTTCGAATTGTTAAATTCAAACTAAGACTGCAAATAATAAATTGAAGATCTGAACTTGTAATAATTAAATACAGAACTTCAAATTGTTAAATTCAAATTAAGATTGCAAATAATAATTTGAAGATCTGAACTTGTAATAGTCAAATACAGAACTTCGAATTGTTAAATACAAATTATTAGTGCAAATTATAACTTGAAGATCTGAACTTGTAATTGTCAAATACAGAACTTAAAATTGATAGCTTCTAATTATTATTGCAAATTATAACTTGAAGATCTGAACTTGTAATAGTGAATTACAGAACTTAGATTTGTTAAATATAAATTATTATTTCAAATTATAACTTGAAGATCTGAACTTGTAGTAGGTAAATACAGAACTTCGAATTGTTAAATTCAAACTAGGATTGCAAATAATAATTTGAAGATCTGAACTTGTAATAGTCAAATACAGAACTTCGAATTGTTAAATACAAATTATTATTGCAAATTATAACTTAAAGATCTGAACTTGTAGTAGGTAAATACAGAACTTCGAATTGTTAAATACAAACTAAGATTGTAAATAATAATTTGAAGATCTGAACTTGTAATAGTCAAATACAGAACTTCGAATTGTTAAATACAAATTATTAGTGCAAATTATAACTTGAAGATCTGAACTTCTAATTGTAAAATACAGAACTTATAATTGATAGCTTCTAATTATTATTGCAAATTATAACTTGAAGATCTGAACTTGTAATAGTGAATTACAGAACTTAGATTTGTTAAATATAAATTATTATTTCAAATTATAACTTGAAGATCTGAACTTGTAGTAGGTAAATACAGAACTTCGAATTGTTAAATTCAAACTAGGATTGCAAATAATAATTTGAAGATCTGAACTTGTAATAGTCAAATACAGAACTTCGAATTGTTAAATACAAATTATTATTGCAAGTTATAACTTGAAGATCTGAACTTGTAATTGTCAAATACAGAACTTAAAATTGATAGCTTCTAATTATTATTGCAAATTATAACTTTAAGATCTGAACTTGTAGTAGGTAAATACAGAACTTCGAATTGTTAAATACAAACTGAGATTGTAAATATTAATTGGAAGATCTGAATTTGTAATAGTCAAATACAGAACTTCGAATTGTTAAATACAAATTATTATTGCAAATTATAACTTGAAGATCTGAACTTGTAATTGTCAAATACAGAACTTAAAATTGATAGCTTCTAATTATAATTGCAAATTATAACTTCAAGATCTGAACTTGTAGTAGGTAAATACAGAACTTCGAATTGTTAAATACAAACTAAGACTGCAAATAATAATTTGAAGATCTAAACTTGTAATAGTCAAATACAGAACTTCGAATTGTTAAATCCAAATTATTAGTACAAATTATAACTTGAAGATCTTAACTTGTATTAATTAAATACAGAACTTCAAATTGTTAAATTCAAATTAAGATTGCAAATAATAATTTGAAGATCTGAACTTGTAGTAGTCAAATAGAGAACTTCGAATTGTTAAATACAAATTATTATTGCAAATTATAACTTGAAGATCTGAACTTGTAATTGTCAAATACAGAACTTAAAATTGATAGCTTCTAATTATAATTGCAAATTATAACTTCAAGATCTGAACTTGTAGTAGGTAAATACAGAACTTCGAATTGTTAAATACAAACTAAGCCTGCAAATAATAATTTGAAGATCTAAACTTGTAATAGTCAAATACAGAACTTCGAATTGTTAAATCCAAATTATTAGTACAAATTATAACTTGAAGATCTTAACTTGTATTAATTAAATACAGAACTTCAAATTGTTAAATTCAAATTAAGATTGCAAATAATAATTTGAAGATCTGAACTTGTAGTAGTCAAATAGAGAACTTCGAATTGTTAAATACAAATTATTATTGCAAATTATAACTTGAAGATCTGAACTTGTAATTGTCAAATACAGAACTTAAAATTGATAGCTTCTAATTATTATTGCAAATTATAACTTGAAGATCTGAACTTGTAGTAGGTAAATACAGAACTTCGAATTGTTAAATACAAACTAAGACTGCAAATAATAAATTGAAGATCTGAACTTGTAATAGTCAAATACAGAACTTCGAATTGTTAAATTCAAACCAAGGTTGCAAATAATAAATTGAAGATCTGAACTTGTAATAATTAAATACAGAACTTCAAATTGTTAAATTCAAATTAAGATTGCAAATAATAATTTGTAGATCTGAACTTGTAATAGTCAAATACAGAACTTCGAATTGTTAAATACAAATTATTAGTGCAAATTATAACTTGAAGATCTGAACTTGTAATTGTCAAATACAGAACTTAAAATTGATAGCTTCTAATTATTATTGCAAATTATAACTTGAAGATCTGAACTTGTAATAGTGAATTACAGAACTTAGATTTGTTAAATATAAATTATTATTTCAAATTATAACTTGAAGATCTGAACTTGTAGTAGGTAAATACAGAACTTCGAATTGTTAAATTCAAACTAGGATTGCAAATAATAATTTGAAGATCTGAACTTGTAATAGTCAAATACAGAACTTCGAATTGTTAAATACAAATTATTATTGCAAATTATAACTTAAAGATCTGAACTTGTAGTGGGTAAATACAGAACTTCGAATTGTTAAATACAAACTAAGATTGTAAAGAATAATTTGAAGATCTGAACTTGTAATAGTCAAGTACAGAACTTCGAATTGTTAAATACAAATTATTAGTGCAAATTATAACTTGAAGATCTGAACTTCTAATTGTAAAATACGGAACTTATAATTGATAGCTTCTAATTATTATTGCAAATTATAACTTGAAGATCTGAACTTGTAATAGTGAATTACAGAACTTAGATTTGTTAAATATAAATTATTATTTCAAATTATAACTTGAAGATCTGAACTTGTAGTAGGTAAATACAGAACTTCGAATTGTTAAATTCAAACTAGGATTGCAAATAATAATTTGAAGATCTGAACTTGTAATAGTCAAATACAGAACTTCGAATTGTTAAATACAAATTATTATTGCAAGTTATAACTTGAAGATCTGAACATGTAATTGTCAAATACAGAACTTAAAATTGATAGCTTCTAATTATTATTGCAAATTATAACTTGAAGATCTGAACTTGTAGTAGGTAAATACAGAACTTCGAATTGTTAAATACAAACTAAGATTGTAAATATTAATTGGAAGATCTGAACTTGTAATAGTCAAATACAGAACTTCGAATTGTTAAATACAAATTATTATTGCAAATTATAACTTGAAGATCTGAACTTGTAAATGTCAAATACAGAACTTAAAATTGATAACTTCTAATTATAATTGCAAATTATAACTTCAAGATCTGAACTTGTAGTAGGTAAATACAGAACTTCGAATTGTTAAATACAAACTAAGACTGCAAATAATAATTTGAAGATCTGAACTTGTACTAGTCAATTACAGAACTTCGAATTGTTAAATACAAATTATTAGTGCAAATTATAACTTGAAGATCTGAACTTCTAATTGTAAAATACGGAACTTATAATTGATAGCTTCTAATTATTATTGCAAATTATAACTTGAAGATCTGAACTTGTAATAGTGAATTACAGAACTTAGATTTGTTAAATATAAATTATTATTTCAAATTATAACTTGAAGATCTGAACTTGTAGTAGGTAAATACAGAACTTCGAATTGTTAAATTCAAACTAGGATTGCAAATAATAATTTGAAGATCTGAACTTGTAATAGTCAAATACAGAACTTCGAATTGTTAACCCTCTAGGGTCACACTTCCCTGGAATCGCATGAAGGTCACACTGGGTGAATTTCACCCACCGCCGAAAAATCAGTGTCTGAGTTCGAGAATTGGTCCTGGTGGGTTAAAAATATTTTTAAGTTCACTATAGTCACACTGGGTGAATTTCACCCAACGATTTTAGAACTTCTGATTGCATCAGATGCTACGTAAAGACTAACGGGCGTCGAACCCCGCCGACTCCGAAAATGTCAAGTAGAGGTTCCCAACGAACGCTAGGGGGCGTCCCGAAGCCAGGCTCGTACATTTAAGTACTCTCCGAGGGGCTCAAAGTTTTTTCTGGGTGAAATTCACCCAGTGTGACCCTAGAGGGTTAAATACAAATTATTATTGCAAGTTATAACTTGAAGATCTGAACATGTAATTGTCAAATACAGAACTTAAAATTGATAGCTTCTAATTATTATTGCAAATTATAACTTGAAGATCTGAACTTGTAGTAGGTAAATACAGAACTTCGAATTGTTAAATACAAACTAAGATTGTAAATATTAATTGGAAGATCTGAACTTGTAATAGTCAAATACAGAACTTCGAATGGTTAAATACAAATTATTATTGCAAATTATAACTTGAAGATCTGAACTTGTAATTGTCAAATACAGAACTTAAAATTGATAACTTCTAATTATAATTGCAAATTATAACTTCAAGATCTGAACTTGTAGTAGGTAAATACAGAACTTCGAATTGTTAAATACAAACTAAGACTGCAAATAATAATTTGAAGATCTGAACTTGTACTAGTCAATTACAGAACTTCGAATTGTTAAATACAAATTATTATTGCAAATTATAACTTGAAGATCTGAACTTGTAATTGTCAAATACAGAACTTAAAATTGATAACTTCTAATTATAATTGCAAATTATAACTTCAAGATCTGAACTTGTAGTAGGTAAATACAGAACTTCGAATTGTTAAATACAAACTAAGACTGCAAATAATAATTTGAAGATCTGAACTTGTACTAGTCAATTACAGAACTTCGAATTGTTAAATACAAATTATTATTGCAAATTATAACTTAAAGATCTGAACTTGTAGTAGGTAAATACAGAACTTCGAATTGTTAAATACAAACTAAGGTTGCAAATAATAAATTGAAGATCTGAACTTGTAATAGTCAAATACAGAACTTCGAATTGTTAAATACAAATTATTATTTGCGAATTATAACTTGAAGATCTGAACTTGTAATTGACAAATACAGAACTTAAAATTGATAGCTTCTAATTATTATTGCAAATTATAACTTGAAGATCTGTACTTGTAATAGTGAATTACAGAACTTAGATTTGTTAAATATAAATTATTATTTCAAATTATAACTTGAAGATCTGAACTTGTAGTAGGTATATACAGAACTTCGAATTGTTAAATTCAAACTAGGATTGCAAATAATAATTAGAAGATCTGAACTTGTAATAGTCAAATACAGAACTTCGAATTGTTAAATACAAATTATTATTGCAAATTATTACTTGAAGATCTGAACTTGTAATTGTCAAATACAGAACTTAAAATTGATAGCTTCTAATTATTATTGCAAATTATAACTTGAAGATCTGAACTTGTAATAGTGAATTACAGAACTTAGATTTGTTAAATATAAATTATTATTTCAAATTATAACTTGAAGATCTGAACTTGTAGTAGGTAAATACAGAACTTCGAATTGTTAAATTCAAACTAGGATTGCAAATAATAATTTGAAGATCTGAACTTGTAATAGTCAAATACAGAACTTCGAATTGTTAAATACAAATTATTATTGCAAATTATAACTTAAAGATCTGAACTTGTAGTAGGTAAATACAGAACTTCGAATTGTTAAATACAAACTAAGATTGTAAATAATAATTTGAAGATCTGAACTTGTAATAGTCAAATACAGAACTTCGAATTGTTAAATACAAATTATTAGTGCAAATTATAACTTGAAGATCTGAACTTCTAATTGTAAAATACGGAACTTATAATTGATAGCTTCTAATTATTATTGCAAATTATAACTTGAAGATCTGAACTTGTAATAGTGAATTACAGAACTTAGATTTGTTAAATATAAATTATTATTTCAAATTATAACTTGAAGATCTGAACTTGTAGTAGGTAAATACAGAACTTCGAATTGTTAAATTCAAACTAGGATTGCAAATAATAATTTGAAGATCTGAACTTGTAATAGTCAAATACAGAACTTCGAATTGTTAAATACAAATTATTATTGCAAGTTATAACTTGAAGATCTGAACTTGTAATTGTCAAATACAGAACTTAAAATTGATAGCTTCTAATTATTATTGCAAATTATAACTTGAAGATCTGAACTTGTAGTAGGTAAATACAGAACTTCGAATTGTTAAATACAAACTAAGATTGTAAATATTAATTGGAAGATCTGAACTTGTAATAGTCAAATACAGAACTTCGAATTGTTAAATACAAATTATTATTGCAAATTATAACTTGAAGATCTGAACTTGTAATTGTCAAATACAGAACTTAAAATTGATAGCTTCTAATTATAATTGCAAATTATAACTTCAAGATCTGAACTTGTAGTAGGTAAATACAGAACTTCGAATTGTTAAATACAAACTTAGACTGCAAATAATAATTTGAAGATCTGAACTTGTACTAGTCAAATACAGAACTTCGAATTGTTAAATACAATTTATTATTGCAAATTATAACTTGAAGATCTGAACTTGTAATTGTCAAATACAGAACTTAAAATTGATAGCTTCTAATTATTATTGCAAATTATAACTTGAAGATCTGAACTAGTAATAGTGAATTACAGAACTTAGATTTGTTAAATAATAATTATTATTTCAAGTTATAACTTGAAGATCTGAACTTAAACTGTCAAATACAGAACTTAGAATTATTAAATACAAATTATTATTTGCTAATTATAACTTGAAGATATGAACTTGTAATTGTCAACTACAGAACTTAAAATTGATAGCTTCTAATTATTATTGCAAATTCTAACTTAAAGATCTGAACTTGTAGTAGGTAAATACAGAACTACGAATTGTTAAATACAAACTAAGATTGTAAATAATAATTTGAAGATCTGGACTTGTAATAGTCAAATACAGAACTTCGAATTGTTAAATTCAAACTAAGGTTGCAAATAATAAATTGAAGATCTGAACTTGTAATAGTCAAATACAGAACTTCGAATTGTTAAATACAAATTATTATTTGCGAATTATAACTTGAAGATCTGAACTTGTAATTGTCAAATACAGAACTTAAAATTGATAGCTTCTAATTATTATTGCAAATTATAACTTGAAGATCTGAACTTGTAATAGTGAATTACAGAACTTAGATTTGTTAAATATAAATTATTATTTCAAATTATAACTTGAAGATCTGAACTTGTAGTAGGTATATACAGAACTTCGAATTGTTAAATTCAAACTAGGATTGCAAATAATAATTTGAAGATCTGAACTTGTAATAGTCAAATACAGAACTTCGAATTGTTAAATACAAATTATTATTGCAAATTATTACTTGAAGATCTGAACTTGTAATTGTCAAATACAGAACTTAAAATTGATAGCTTCTAATTATTATTGCAAATTATAACTTGAAGATCTGAACTTGTAGTAGGTAAATACAGAACTTCGAATTGTTAAATACAAACTAAGACTGCAAATAATAAATTGAAGATCTGAACTTGTAATAGTCAAATACAGAACTTCGAATTGTTAAATTCAAACCAAGGTTGCAAATAATAAATTGAAGATCTGAACTTGTAATAATTAAATACAGAACTTCAAATTGTTAAATTCAAATTAAGATTGCAAATAATAATTTGAAGATCTGAACTTGTAATAGTCAAATACAGAATTTCGAATTGTTAAATACAAATTATTAGTGCAAATTATAACTTGAAGTTCTGAACTTGTAATTGTCAAATACAGAACTTAAAATTGATAGCTTCTAATTATTATTGCAAATTATAACTTGAAGATCTGAACTTGTAATAGTGAATTACAGAACTTAGATCTGTTAAATATAAATTATTATTTTAAATTATAACTTGAAGATCTGAACTTGTAGTAGGTAAATACAGAACTTCGAATTGTTAAATTCAAACTAGGATTGCAAATAATAATTTGAAGATCTGAACTTGTAATAGTCAAATACAGAACTTCGAATTGTTAAATACAAATTATTATTGCAAATTATAACTTAAAGATCTGAACTTGTAGTAGGTAAATACAGAACTTCGAATTGTTAAATACAAACTAAGATTGTAAATAATAATTTGAAGATCTGAACTTGTAATAGTCAAATACAGAACTTCGAATTGTTAAATACAAATTATTAGTGCAAATTATAACTTGAAGATCTGAACTTCTAATTGTAAAATACGGAACTTATAATTGATAGCTTCTAATTATTATTGCAAATTATAACTTGAAGATCTGAACTTGTAATAGTGAATTACAGAACTTATATTTGTTAAATATAAATTATTATTTCAAATTATAACTTGAAGATCTGAACTTGTAGTAGGTAAATACAGAACTTCGAATTGTTAAATTCAAACTAGGATTGCAAATAATAATTTGAAGATCTGAACTTGTAATAGTCAAATACAGAACTTCGAATTGTTAAATACAAATTATTATTTGCGAATTATAACTTGAAGATCTGAACTTGTAATTGACAAATACAGAACTTAAAATTGATAGCTTCTAATTATTATTGCAAATTATAACTTGAAGAACTGAACTTGTAATAGTGAATTACAGAACTTAGATTTGTTAAATATAAATTATTATTTCAAATTATAACTTGAAGATCTGAACTTGTAGTAGGTATATACAGAACTTCGAATTGTTAAATACAAAATATTATTGCAAATTATTACTTGAAGATCTGAACTTGTAATTGTCAAATACAGAACTTAAAATTGATAGCTTCTAATTATTATTGCAAATTATAACTTGAAGTTCTGAACTTGTAGTAGGTAAATACAGAACTTCGAATTGTTAAACACAAACTAAGACTGCAAATAATAATTTGAAGATCTAAACTTGTAATAGTCAAATACAGAACTTCGAATTGTTAAATCCAAATTATTAGTACCAATTATAACTTGAAGATCTTAACTTGTATTAATTAAATACAGAACTTCAAATTGTTAAATTCAAATTAAGATTGCAAATAATAATTTGAAGATCTGAACTTGTAGTAGTCAAATAGAGAACTTCGAATTGTTAAATACAAATTATTATTGCAAATTATAACTTGAAGATCTGAACTTGTAATTGTCAAATACAGAACTTAAAATTGATAGCTTCTAATTATTATTGCAAATTATAACTTGAAGATCTGAACTTGTAATAGTGAATTACAGAACTTAGATCTGTTAAATATAAATTATTATTTTAAATTATAACTTGAAGATCTGAACTTGTAGTAGGTAAATACAGAACTTCGAATTGTTAAATTCAAACTAGGATTGCAAATAATAATTTGAAGATCTGAACTTGTAATAGTCAAATACAGAACTTCGAATTGTTAAATACAAATTATTATTGCAAATTATAACTTAAAGATCTGAACTTGTAGTAGGTAAATACAGAACTTCGAATTGTTAAATACAAACTAAGATTGTAAATAATAATTTGAAGATCTGAACTTGTAATAGTCAAATACAGAACTTCGAATTGTTAAATACAAATTATTAGTGCAAATTATAACTTGAAGATCTGAACTTCTAATTGTAAAATACGGAACTTATAATTGATAGCTTCTAATTATTATTGCAAATTATAACTTGAAGATCTGAACTTGTAATAGTGAATTACAGAACTTATATTTGTTAAATATAAATTATTATTTCAAATTATAACTTGAAGATCTGAACTTGTAGTAGGTAAATACAGAACTTCGAATTGTTAAATTCAAACTAGGATTGCAAATAATAATTTGAAGATCTGAACTTGTAATAGTCAAATACAGAACTTCGAATTGTTAAATACAAATTATTATTTGCGAATTATAACTTGAAGATCTGAACTTGTAATTGACAAATACAGAACTTAAAATTGATAGCTTCTAATTATTATTGCAAATTATAACTTGAAGATCTGAACTTGTAATAGTGAATTACAGAACTTAGATTTGTTAAATATAAATTATTATTTCAAATTATAACTTGAAGATCTGAACTTGTAGTAGGTATATACAGAACTTCGAATTGTTAAATACAAATTATTATTGCAAATTATTACTTGAAGATCTGAACTTGTAATTGTCAAATACAGAACTTAAAATTGATAGCTTCTAATTATTATTGCAAATTATAACTTGAAGTTCTGAACTTGTAGTAGGTAAATACAGAACTTCGAATTGTTAAACACAAACTAAGACTGCAAATAATAATTTGAAGATCTAAACTTGTAATAGTCAAATACAGAACTTCGAATTGTTAAATCCAAATTATTAGTACCAATTATAACTTGAAGATCTTAACTTGTATTAATTAAATACAGAACTTCAAATTGTTAAATTCAAATTAAGATTGCAAATAATAATTTGAAGATCTGAACTTGTAGTAGTCAAATAGAGAACTTCGAATTGTTAAATACAAATTATTATTGCAAATTATAACTTGAAGATCTGAACTTGTAATTGTCAAATACAGAACTTAAAATTGATAGCTTCTAATTATTATTGCAAATTATAACTTGAAGATCTGAACTTGTAGTAGGTAAATACAGAACTTCGAATTGTTAAATACAAACTAAGACTGCAAATAATAAATTGAAGATCTGAACTTGTAATAGTCAAATACAGAACTTCGAATTGTTAAATTCAAACCAAGGTTGCAAATAATAAATTGAAGATCTGAACTTGTAATAATTAAATACAGAACTTCAAATTGTTAAATTCAAATTAAGATTGCAAATAATAATTTGAAGATCTGAACTTGTAATAGTCAAATACAGAACTTCGAATTGTTAAATACAAATTATTAGTGCAAATTATAACTTGAAGATCTGAACTTGTAATTGTCAAATACAGAACTTAAAATTGATAGCTTCTAATTATTATTGCAAATTATAACTTGAAGATCTGAACTTGTAATAGTGAATTACAGAACTTAGATTTGTTAAATATAAATTATTATTTCAAATTATAACTTGAAGATCTGAACTTGTAGTAGGTAAATACAGAACTTCGAATTGTTAAATTCAAACTAGGACTGCAAATAATAAATTGAAGATCTGAACTTGTAATAGTCAAATACAGAACTTCGAATTGTTAAATTCAAACCAAGGTTGCAAATAATAAATTGAAGATCTGAACTTGTAATAATTAAATACAGAACTTCAAATTGTTAAATTCAAATTAAGATTGCAAATAATAATTTGAAGATCTGAACTTGTAATAGTCAAATACAGAACTTCGAATTGTTAAATACAAATTATTAGTGCAAATTATAACTTGAAGATCTGAACTTGTAATAGTGAATTACAGAACTTAGATTTGTTAAATATAAATTATTATTTCAAATTATAACTTGAAGATCTGAACTTGTAGTAGGTAAATACAGAACTTCGAATTGTTAAATTCAAACTAGGATTGCAAATAATAATTTGAAGATCTGAACTTGTAATAGTCAAATACAGAACTTCGAATTGTTAAATACAAATTATTATTGCAAATTATAACTTAAAGATCTGAACTTGTAGTAGGTAAATACAGAACTTCGAATTGTTAAATACAAACTAAGGTTGCAAATAATAAATTGAAGATCTGAACTTGTAATAGTCAAATACAGAACTTCGAATTGTTAAATACAAATTATTATTTGCGAATTATAACTTGAAGATCTGAACTTGTAATTGACAAATACAGAACTTAAAATTGATAGCTTCTAATTATTATTGCAAATTATAACTTGAAGATCTGAACTTGTAATAGTGAATTACAGAACTTAGATTTGTTAAATATAAATTATTATTTCAAATTATAACTTGAAGATCTGAACTTGTAGTAGGTATATACAGAACTTCGAATTGTTAAATTCAAACTAGGATTGCAAATAATAATTAGAAGATCTGAACTTGTAATAGTCAAATACAGAACTTCGAATTGTTAAATACAAATTATTATTGCAAATTATTACTTGAAGATCTGAACTTGTAATTGTCAAATACAGAACTTAAAATTGATAGCTTCTAATTATTATTGCAAATTATAACTTGAAGATCTGAACTTGTAGTAGGTAAATACAGAACTTCGAATTGTTAAATACAAACTAAGACTGCAAATAATAATTTGAAGATCTAAACTTGTAATAGTCAAATACAGAACTTCGAATTGTTAAATCCAAATTATTAGTACAAATTATAACTTGAAGATCTTAACTTGTATTAATTAAATACAGAACTTCAAATTGTTAAATTCAAATTAAGATTGCAAATAATAATTTGAAGATCTGAACTTGTAGTAGTCAAATAGAGAACTTCGAATAGTTAAATACAAATTATTATTGCAAATTATAACTTGAAGATCTGAACTTGTAATTGTCAAATACAGAACTTAAAATTGATAGCTTCTAATTATTATTGCAAATTATAACTTGAAGATCTGAACTTGTAGTAGGTAAATACAGAACTTCGAATTGTTAAATACAAACTAAGACTGCAAATAATAAATTGAAGATCTGAACTTGTAATAGTCAAATACAGAACTTCGAATTGTTAAATTCAAACCAAGGTTGCAAATAATAAATTGAAGATCTGAACTTGTAATAATTAAATACAGAACTTCAAATTGTTAAATTCAAATTAAGATTGCAAATAATAATTTGAAGATCTGAACTTGTAATAGTCAAATACAGAACTTCGAATTGTTAAATACAAATTATTAGTGCAAATTATAACTTGAAGATCTGAACTTGTAATTGTCAAATACAGAACTTAAAATTGATAGCTTCTAATTATTATTGCAAATAATAACTTGAAGATCTGAACTTGTAATAGTGAATTACAGAACTTAGATTTGTTAAATATAAATTATTATTTCAAATTATAACTTGAAGATCTGAACTTGTAGTAGGTAAATACAGAACTTCGAATTGTTAAATTCAAACTAGGATTGCAAATAATAATTTGAAGATCTGAACTTGTAATAGTCAAATACAGAACTTCGAATTGTTAAATACAAATTATTATTGCAAATTATAACTTAAAGATCTGAACTTGTAGTAGGTAAATACAGAACTTCGAATTGTTAAATACAAACTAAGATTGTAAATAATAATTTGAAGATCTGAACTTGTAATAGTCAAATACAGAACTTCGAATTGTTAAATACAAATTATTAGTGCAAATTATAACTTGAAGATCTGAACTTGTAATTGTAAAATACGGAACTTATAATTGATAGCTTCTAATTATTATTGCAAATTATAACTTCAAGATCTGAACTTGTAATAGTGAATTACAGAACTTAGATTTGTTAAATATAAATTATTATTTCAAATTATAACTTGAAGATCTGAACTTGTAGTAGGTAAATACAGAACTTCGAATTGTTAAATTCAAACTAGGATTGCAAATAATAATTTGAAGATCTGAACTTGTAATAGTCAAATACAGAACTTCGAATTGTTAAATACAAATTATTATTGCAAGTTATAACTTGAAGATCTGAACTTGTAAATGTCAAATACAGAACTTAAAATTGATAGCTTCTAATTATTATTGCAAATTATAACTTGAAGATCTGAACTTGTAGTAGGTAAATACAGAACTTCGAATTTTAAATACAAACTAAGATTGTAAATATTAATTGGAAGATCTGAACTTGTAATAGTCAAATACAGAACTTCGAATTGTTAAATACAAATTATTATTGCAAATTATAACTTAAAGATCTGAACTTGTAATGGTCAAATACAAAACTTAAAATTGATAGCTTCTAATTATAATTGCAAATTATAACTTCAAGATCTGAACTAGTAGTAGGTAAATACAGAACTTCGAATTGTTAAATACAAACTAAGACTGCAAATAATAATTTGAAGATCTGAACTTGTACTAGTCAAATACAGAACTTCGAATTGTTAAATACAATTTATTATTGCAAATTATAACTTGAAGATCTGAACTTGTAATTGTCAAATACAGAACTTAAAATTGATAGCTTCTAATTATTATTGCAAATTATAACTTGAAGATCTGAACTAGTAATAGTGAATTACAGAACTTAGATTTGTTAAATACTAATTATTATTTCTAGTTATAACTTGAAGATCTGAACTTGTAACTGTCAAATACAGAACTTAGAATTATTAAATACAAATTATTATTTGCTAATTGTAACTTGAAGATATGAACTTGTAATTGTCAACTACAGAACTTAAAATTGATAGCTTCTAATTATTATTGCAAATTATAACTTAAAGATCTGAACTTGTAGTAGGTAAATACAGAACTACGAATTGTTAAATACAAACTAAGATTGTAAATAATAATTTGAAGATCTGGACTTGTAATAGTCAAATACAGAACTTCGAATTGTTAAATTCAAACTAAGGTTGCAAATAATAAATTGAAGATCTGAACTTGTAATAGTCAAATACAGAACTTCGAATTGTTAAATACAAATTATTATTTGCGAATTATAACTTGAAGATCTGAACTTGTAATTGTCAAATACAGAACTTAAAATTGATAGCTTCTAATTATTATTGCAAATTATAACTTGAAGATCTGAACTTGTAATAGTGAATTACAGAACTTAGATTTGTTAAATATAAATTATTATTTCAAATTATAACTTGAAGATCTGAACTTGTAGTAGGTAAATACAGAACTTCGAATTGTTAAATACAAACTAAGATTGTAAATATTAATTGGAAGATCTGAACTTGTAATAGTCAAATACAGAACTTCGAATTGTTAAATACAAATTATTATTGCAAATTATAACTTGAAGATCTGAACTTGTAATTGTCAAATTCAGAACTTAAAATTGATAGCTTCTAATTATAATTGCAAATTATAACTTCAAGATCTGAACTTGTAGTAGGTAAATACAGAACTTCTAATTGTTAAATACAAACTAAGACTGCAAATAATAATTTGAAGATCTGAACTTGTACTAGTCAAATACAGAACTTCGAATTGTTAAATACAATTTATTATTGCAAGTTATAACTTGAAGATCTGAACTTGTAATTGTCAAATACAGAACTTAAAATTGATAGCTTCTAATTATTATTGCAAATTATAACTTGAAGATCTGAACTAGTAATAGTGAATTACAGAACTTAGATTTGTTAAATACTAATTATTATTTCAAGTTATAACTTGAAGATCTGAACTTGTAACTGTCAAATACAGAACTTAGAATTGATACCTTCAAATTGTGATTGCAAATTAGAACTTGAAGATCTGTACTTGTAGTGGGTAAATACAGAACTTCGAATTGTTAAATTCAAACTAAGGTTGCAAATAATAAATTGAAGATCTGAACTTGTAATAGTCAAATACAGAACTTCGAATTATTAAATACAAATTATTATTTGCTAATTATAACTTGAAGATATGAACTTGTAATTGTCAACTACAGAACTTAAAATTGATAGCTTCTAATTATTATTGCAAATTATAACTTAAAGATCTGAACTTGTAGTAGGTAAATACAGAACTACGAATTGTTAAATACAAACTAAGATTGTAAATAATAATTTGAAGATCTGGACTTGTAATAGTCAAATACAGAACTTCGAATTGTTAAATTCAAACTAAGGTTGCAAATAATAAATTGAAGATCTGAACTTGTAATAGTCAAATACAGAACTTCGAATTGTTAAATACAAATTATTATTTGCGAATTATAACTTGAAGATCTGAACTTGTAATTGTCAAATACAGAACTTAAAATTGATAGCTTCTAATTATTATTGCAAATTATAACTTAAAGATCTGAACTTGTAGTAGGTAAATACAGAACTACGAATTGTTAAATACAAACTAAGATTGTAAATAATAATTTGAAGATCTGGACTTGTAATAGTCAAATACAGAACTTCGAATTGTTAAATTCAAACTAAGGTTGCAAATAATAATTTGAAGATCTGAACTTGTAATAGTCAAATACAGAACTTCGAATTGTTAAATACAAATTATTATTGCAAATTATTACTTGAAGATCTGAACTTGTAATTGTCAAATACAGAACTTAAAATTGATAGCTTCTAATTATTCTTGCAAATTATAACTTGAAGATCTGAACTTGTAGTAGGTAAATACAGAACTTCGAATTGTTAAATACAAACTAAGACTGCAAATAATAATTTGAAGATCTAAACTTGTAATAGTCAAATACAGAACTTCGAATTGTTAAATCCAAATTATTAGTACAAATTATAACTTGAAGATCTTAACTTGTATTAATTAAATACAGAACTTCAAATTGTTAAATTCAAATTAAGATTGCAAATAATAATTTGAAGATCTGAACTTGTAATAGTCAAATAGAGAACTTCGAATTGTTAAATACAAATTATTAGTGCAAATTATAACTTGAAGATCTGAACTTGTAATTGTCAAATACAGAACTTAAAATTGATAGCTTCTAATTATTATTGCAAATTATAACTTGAAGATCTGAACTTGTAGTAGGTAAATACAGAACTTCGAATTGTTAAATACAAACTAAGACTGCAAATAATAAATTGAAGATCTGAACTTGTAATAGTCAAATACAGAACTTCGAATTGTTAAATTCAAACCAAGGTTGCAAATAATAAATTCAAGATCTGAACTTGTAATAATTAAATACAGAACTTCAAATTGTTAAATTCAAATTAAGATTGCAAATAATAATTTGAAGATCTGATCTTGTAATAGTCAAATACAGAACTTCGAATTGTTAAATACAAATTATTAGTGCAAATTATAACTTGAAGATCTGAACTTGTAATTGTCAAATACGGAACTTAAAATTGATAGCTTCTAATTATTATTGCAAATTATAACTTGAAGATCTGAACTTGTAATAGTGAATTACAGAACTTAGATTTGTTAAATATAAATTATTATTTCAAATTATAACTTGAAGATCTGAACTTGTAGTAGGTAAATACAGAACTTCGAATTGTTAAATTCAAACTAGGATTGCAAATAATAATTGGTAGATCTGAACTTGTAATAGTCAAATACAGAACTTCGAATTGTTAAATACAAATTATTATTGCAAGTTATAACTTGAAGATCTGAACTTGTAATTGTCAAATACAGAACTTAAAATTGATAGCTTCTAATTATTATTGCAAATTATAACTTGAAGATCTGAACTTGTAGTAGGTAAATACAGAACTTCGAATTGTTAAATACAAACTAAGATTGTAACTAATAATTGGAAGATCTGAACTTGTAATAGTCAAATACAGAACTTCGAATTGTTAAATACAAATTATTATTGCAAATTATAACTTGAAGATCTGAACTTGTAATTGTCAAATACAGAACTTAAAATTGATAGCTTCTAATTATAATTGCAAATTATAACTTCAAGATCTGAACTTGTAGTAGGTAAATACAGAACTTCGAATTGTTAAATACAAACTTAGACTGCAAATAATAATTTGAAGATCTGAACTTGTACTAGTCAAATACAGAACTTCGAATTGTTAAATACAAATTATTATTGCAAATTATAACTTGAAGATCTTAACTTGTAATTGTCAAATACAGAACTTAAAATTGATAGCTTCTAATTATTATTGCAAATTATAACTTGAAGATCTGAACTAGTGATAGTGAATTACAGAACTTAGATTTGTTAAATACTAATTATTATTTCAAGTTATAACTTGAAGATCTGAACTTGTAACTGTCAAATACAGAACTTAGAATTGATAGCTTCTAATTATTATTGCAAATTATAACTTGAAGATCTGAACTTGTAGTAGGTAAATACAGAACTTCGAATTGTTAAATACAAACTAAGATAGTAAATAATAATTTGAAGATCTGAACTTGTAGTAGGTAAATACAGAACTTCGAATTGTTAAATACAAACTAAGACTGCAAATTATAACTTGAAGATCTGAACTTGTAATTGTCAAATACAGAACTTAAAATTGATAGCTTCTAATTATTATTGCAAATTATAACTTGAAGATCTGAACTTGTAGTAGGTAAATACAGAACTTCGAATTGTTAAATACAAACTAAGATTGTAAATAATAATTTGAAGATCTGAACTTGTAATTGTCAAATACAGAACTTAAAATTGATAGCTTCTAATTATAATTGCAAATTATAACTTCAAGATCTGAACTAGTAATAGTGAATTACAGAGCTTAGATTTGTTAAATACAAATTATTATTTCAAGTTATAACTTGAAGATCTGAACTTGTAACTGTCAAATACAGAACTTAGAATTGATACCTTCACATTGTGATTGCAAATTATAACTTGAAGATCTGAACTTGTAATTGTCAAATTCAGAACTTAAAATTGATAGCTTCTAATTATAATTGCAAATTATAACTTCAAGATCTGAACTTGTAGTAGGTAAATACAGAACTTCGAATTGTTAAATACCAACTAAGACTGCAAATAATAATTTGAAGATCTGAACTTGTACTAGTCAAATACAGAACTTCGAATTGTTAAATACAATTTATTATTGCAAGTTATAACTTGAAGATCTGAACTTGTAATTGTCAAATACAGAACTTAAAATTGATAGCTTCTAATTATTATTGCAAATTATAACTTGAAGATCTGAACTAGTAATAGTGAATTACAGAACTTAGATTTGTTAAATACTAATTATTATTTCAAGTTATAACTTGAAGATCTGAACTTGTAACTGTCAAATACAGAACTTAGAATTGATACCTTCAAATTGTGATTGCAAATTAGAACTTGAAGATCTGTACTTGTAGTGGGTAAATACAGAACTTCGAATTGTTAAATTCAAACTAAGGTTGCAAATAATAAATTGAAGATCTGAACTTGTAATAGTCAAATACAGAACTTCGAATTATTAAATACAAATTATTATTTGCTAATTATAACTTGAAGATATGAACTTGTAATTGTCAACTACAGAACTTAAAATTGATAGCTTCTAATTATTATTGCAAATTATAACTTAAAGATCTGAACTTGTAGTAGGTAAATACAGAACTACGAATTGTTAAATACAAACTAAGATTGTAAATAATAATTTGAAGATCTGGACTTGTAATAGTCAAATACAGAACTTCGAATTGTTAAATTCAAACTAAGGTTGCAAATAATAAATTGAAGATCTGAACTTGTAATAGTCAAATACAGAACTTCGAATTGTTAAATACAAATTATTATTTGCGAATTATAACTTGAAGATCTGAACTTGTAATTGTCAAATACAGAACTTAAAATTGTTAGCTTCTAATTATTATTGCAAATTATAACTTGAAGATCTGAACTTGTAATAGTGAATTACAGAACTTAGATTTGTAAAATATAAATTATTATTTCAAATTATAACTTGAAGATCTGAACTTGTAGTAGGTAAATACAGAACTTCGAATTGTTAAATTCAAACTAGGATTGCAAATAATAATTTGAAGATCTGAACTTGTAATAGTCAAATACAGAACTTCGAATTGTTAAATACAAATTATTATTGCAAATTATTACTTGAAGATCTGAACTTGTAATTGTCAAATACAGAACTTAAAATTGATAGCTTCTAATTATTCTTGCAAATTATAACTTGAAGATCTGAACTTGTAGTAGGTAAATACAGAACTTCGAATTGTTAAATACAAACTAAGACTGCAAATAATAATTTGAAGATCTAAACTTGTAATAGTCAAATACAGAACTTCGAATTGTTAAATCCAAATTATTAGTACAAATTATAACTTGAAGATCTTAACTTGTATTAATTAAACACAGAACTTCAAATTGTTAAATTCAAATTAAGATTGCAAATAATAATTTGAAGATCTGAACTTGTAATAGTCAAATAGAGAACTTCGAATTGTTAAATACAAATTATTAGTGCAAATTATAACTTGAAGATCTGAACTTGTAATTGTCAAATACAGAACTTAAAATTGATAGCTTCTAATTATTATTGCAAATTATAACTTGAAGATCTGAACTTGTAGTAGGTAAATACAGAACTTCGAATTGTTAAATACAAACTAAGACTGCAAATAATAAATTGAAGATCTGAACTTGTAATAGTCAAATACAGAACTTCGAATTGTTAAATTCAAACCAAGGTTGCAAATAATAAATTCAAGATCTGAACTTGTAATAATTAAATACAGAACTTCAAATTGTTAAATTCAAATTAAGATTGCAAATAATAATTTGAAGATCTGATCTTGTAATAGTCAAATACAGAACTTCGAATTGTTAAATACAAATTATTAGTGCAAATTATAACTTGAAGATCTGAACTTGTAATTGTCAAATACGGAACTTAAAATTGATAGCTTCTAATTATTATTGCAAATTATAACTTGAAGATCTGAACTTGTAATAGTGAATTACAGAACTTAGATTTGTTTAATATAAATTATTATTTCAAATTATAACTTGAAGATCTGAACTTGTAGTAGGTAAATACAGAACTTCGAATTGTTAAATTCAAACTAGGATTGCAAATAATAATTGGTAGATCTGAACTTGTAATAGTCAAATACAGAACTTCGAATTGTTAAATACAAATTATTATTGCAAGTTATAACTTGAAGATCTGAACTTGTAATTGTCAAATACAGAACTTAAAATTGATAGCTTCTAATTATTATTGCAAATTATAACTTGAAGATCTGAACTTGTAGTAGGTAAATACAGAACTTCGAATTGTTAAATACAAACTAAGATTGTAACTAATAATTGGAAGATCTGAACTTGTAATAGTCAAATACAGAACTTCGAATTGTTAAATACAAATTATTATTGCAAATTATAACTTGAAGATCTGAACTTGTAATTGTCAAATACAGAACTTAAAATTGATAGCTTCTAATTATAATTGCAAATTATAACTTCAAGATCTGAACTTGTAGTAGGTAAATACAGAACTTCGAATTGTTAAATACAAACTTAGACTGCAAATAATAATTTGAAGATCTGAACTTGTACTAGTCAAATACAGAACTTCGAATTGTTAAATACAAATTATTATTGCAAATTATAACTTGAAGATCTAAACTTGTAATTGTCAAATACAGAACTTAAAATTGATAGCTTCTAATTATTATTGCAAATTATAACTTGAAGATCTGAACTAGTAATAGTGAATTACAGAACTTAGATTTGTTAAATACTAATTATTATTTCAAGTTATAACTTGAAGATCTGAACTTGTAACTGTCAAATACAGAACTTAGAATTGATAGCTTCTAATTATTATTGCAAATTATAACTTGAAGATCTGAACTTGTAGTAGGTAAATACAGAACTTCGAATTGTTAAATACAAACTAAGATAGTAAATAATAATTTGAAGATCTGAACTTGTAGTAGGTAAATACAGAACTTCGAATTGTTAAATACAAACTAAGACTGCAAATTATAACTTGAAGATCTGAACTTGTAATTGTCAAATACAGAACTTAAAATTGATAGCTTCTAATTATTATTGCAAATTATAACTTGAAGATCTGAACTTGTAGTAGGTAAATACAGAACTTCGAATTGTTAAATACAAACTAAGATTGTAAATAATAATTTGAAGATCTGAACTTGTAATTGTCAAATACAGAACTTAAAATTGATAGCTTCTAATTATAATTGCAAATTATAACTTCAAGATCTGAACTAGTAATAGTGAATTACAGAGCTTAGATTTGTTAAATACAAATTATTATTTCAAGTTATAACTTGAAGATCTGAACTTGTAACTGTCAAATACAGAACTTAGAATTGATACCTTCAAATTGTGATTGCAAATTAGAACTTGAAGATCTGTACTTGTAGTGGGTAAATACAGAACTTCGAATTGTTAAATTCAAACTAAGGTTGCAATTAATAAATTGAAGATCTGAACTTGTAATAGTCAAATACAGAACTTCGAATTATTAAATACAAATTATTATTTGCTAATTATAACTTGAAGATATGAACTTGTAATTGTCAACTACAGAACTTAAAATTGATAGCTTCTAATTATTATTGCAAATTATAACTTAAAGATCTGAACTTGTAGTAGGTAAATACAGAACTACGAATTGTTAAATACAAACTAAGATTGTAAATAATAATTTGAAGATCTGGACTTGTAATAGTCAAATACAGAACTTCGAATTGTTAAATTCAAACTAAGGTTGCAAATAATAAATTGAAGATCTGAACTTGTAATAGTCAAATACAGAACTTCGAATTGTTAAATACAAATTATTATTTGCGAATTATAACTTGAAGATCTGAACTTGTAATTGTCAAATACAGAACTTAAAATTGTTAGCTTCTAATTATTATTGCAAATTATAACTTGAAGATCTGAACTTGTAATAGTGAATTACAGAACTTAGATTTGTAAAATATAAATTATTATTTCAAATTATAACTTGAAGATCTGAACTTGTAGTAGGTAAATACAGAACTTCGAATTGTTAAATTCAAACTAGGATTGCAAATAATAATTTGAAGATCTGAACTTGTAATAGTCAAATACAGAACTTCGAATTGTTAAATACAAATTATTATTGCAAATTATTACTTGAAGATCTGAACTTGTAATTGTCAAATACAGAACTTAAAATTGATAGCTTCTAATTATTCTTGCAAATTATAACTTGAAGATCTGAACTTGTAGTAGGTAAATACAGAACTTCGAATTGTTAAATACAAACTAAGACTGCAAATAATAATTTGAAGATCTAAACTTGTAATAGTCAAATACAGAACTTCGAATTGTTAAATCCAAATTATTAGTACAAATTATAACTTGAAGATCTTAACTTGTATTAATTAAATACAGAACTTCAAATTGTTAAATTCAAATTAAGATTGCAAATAATAATTTGAAGATCTGAACTTGTAATAGTCAAATAGAGAACTTCGAATTGTTAAATACAAATTATTAGTGCAAATTATAACTTGAAGATCTGAACTTGTAATTGTCAAATACAGAACTTAAAATTGATAGCTTCTAATTATTATTGCAAATTATAACTTGAAGATCTGAACTTGTAGTAGGTAAATACAGAACTTCGAATTGTTAAATACAAACTAAGACTGCAAATAATAAATTGAAGATCTGAACTTGTAATAGTCAAATACAGAACTTCGAATTGTTAAATTCAAACCAAGGTTGCAAATAATAAATTCAAGATCTGAACTTGTAATAATTAAATACAGAACTTCAAATTGTTAAATTCAAATTAAGATTGCAAATAATAATTTGAAGATCTGATCTTGTAATAGTCAAATACAGAACTTCGAATTGTTAAATACAAATTATTAGTGCAAATTATAACTTGAAGATCTGAACTTGTAATTGTCAAATACGGAACTTAAAATTGATAGCTTCTAATTATTATTGCAAATTATAACTTGAAGATCTGAACTTGTAATAGTGAATTACAGAACTTAGATTTGTTAAATATAAATTATTATTTCAAATTATAACTTGAAGATCTGAACTTGTAGTAGGTAAATACAGAACTTCGAATTGTTAAATTCAAACTAGGATTGCAAATAATAATTGGTAGATCTGAACTTGTAATAGTCAAATACAGAACTTCGAATTGTTAAATACAAATTATTATTGCAAGTTATAACTTGAAGATCTGAACTTGTAATTGTCAAATACAGAACTTAAAATTGATAGCTTCTAATTATTATTGCAAATTATAACTTGAAGATCTGAACTTGTAGTAGGTAAATACAGAACTTCGAATTGTTAAATACAAACTAAGATTGTAACTAATAATTGGAAGATCTGAACTTGTAATAGTCAAATACAGAACTTCGAATTGTTAAATACAAATTATTATTGCAAATTATAACTTGAAGATCTGAACTTGTAATTGTCAAATACAGAACTTAAAATTGATAGCTTCTAATTATAATTGCAAATTATAACTTCAAGATCTGAACTTGTAGTAGGTAAATACAGAACTTCGAATTGTTAAATACAAACTTAGACTGCAAATAATAATTTGAAGATCTGAACTTGTACTAGTCAAATACAGAACTTCGAATTGTTAAATACAAATTATTATTGCAAATTATAACTTGAAGATCTAAACTTGTAATTGTCAAATACAGAACTTAAAATTGATAGCTTCTAATTATTATTGCAAATTATAACTTGAAGATCTGAACTAGTAATAGTGAATTACAGAACTTAGATTTGTTAAATACTAATTATTATTTCAAGTTATAACTTGAAGATCTGAACTTGTAACTGTCAAATACAGAACTTAGAATTGATAGCTTCTAATTATTATTGCAAATTATAACTTGAAGATCTGAACTTGTAGTAGGTAAATACAGAACTTCGAATTGTTAAATACAAACTAAGATAGTAAATAATAATTTGAAGATCTGAACTTGTAGTAGGTAAATACAGAACTTCGAATTGTTAAATACAAACTAAGACTGCAAATTATAACTTGAAGATCTGAACTTGTAATTGTCAAATACAGAACTTAAAATTGATAGCTTCTAATTATTATTGCAAATTATAACTTGAAGATCTGAACTTGTAGTAGGTAAATACAGAACTTCGAATTGTTAAATACAAACTAAGATTGTAAATAATAATTTGAAGATCTGAACTTGTAATTGTCAAATACAGAACTTAAAATTGATAGCTTCTAATTATAATTGCAAATTATAACTTCAAGATCTGAACTAGTAATAGTGAATTACAGAGCTTAGATTTGTTAAATACAAATTATTATTTCAAGTTATAACTTGAAGATCTGAACTTGTAACTGTCAAATACAGAACTTAGAATTGATACCTTCACATTGTGATTGCAAATTATAACTTGAAGATCTGTACTTGTAGTGGGTAAATACAGAACTTCGAATTGTTAAATTCAAACTAAGTTTGCAAATAATAATTTGAAGATCTGAACTTGTAATAGTCAAATACAGAACTTCAAATTGTTAAATCCTAATTATTAGTACAAATTATAACTTGAAGATCTTTACTTGTATTAGGTAAATACAGAACTTCAAATTGTTAAATTCAAACTAAGATTGCAAATAATAATTTGAAGATCTGAACTTGTAATAGTCAAATACAGAACTTCGAATTGTTAAATACAAATTATTATTGCAAATTATAACTTGAAGATCTGAACTTTAAATTGTCAAATACAGAACTTAAAATTGATAGCTTCCAATTAATATTGCAAATAATAACTTGAAGATCTGAACTTGTAGTAGGTAAATACAGAACTTCGAATTGTTAAATACAAACTAAGACTGCAAATAATAATTTGAAGATCTGAACTTGTAATAGTCAAATACAGAACTTCGAATTGTTAAATACAAATTATTATTGCAAATTATAACTTGAAGATCTGAACTTTAAATTGTCAAATACAGAACTTAAAATTGATAGCTTCCAATTATTATTGCAAATTATAACTTGAAGATCTGAACTTGTAGTAGGTAAATACAGAACTTCGAATTGTTAAATACAAACTAAGACTGCAAATAATAATTTGAAGATCTGAACTTGTAATAGTCAAATACAGAACTTCGAATTGTTAAATACAAATTATTATTGCAAATTATAACTTGAAGATCTGAACTTGTAATTGTCAAATACAGAACTTAAAATTGATAGCTTCTAATTATTATTGCAAATTATAACTTGAAGATCTGAACTTGTAGTAGGTAAATACAGAACTTCGAATTGTTAAATACAAACTAAGATTGTAAATAATAATTTGAAGATCTGAACTTGTAATAGTCAAATACAGAACTTCGAATTGTTAAATACAAATTATTATTGCAAATATATAACTTGAAGATCTGAACTTGTAATTGTCAAATACAGAACTTATAATTGATAGCTTCTAATTATTATTGCAAATTATAACTTGAAGTTCTGAACTTGTAGTAGGTAAATACAGAACTTCGAATTGTTAAATACAAATTATTATTTCAAGTTATAACTTGAAGATCTGAACTTGTAATAGTCAAATACAGAACTTCGAATTGTAAAATCCAAATTATTAGTACAAATTATAACTTGAAGATCTTTACTAGTATTAGGTAAATACAGAACCTCAAATTGTTAAATTCAAACTAAGATTGCAAATAATAATTTGAAGATCTGAACTTGTAATAGTCAAATACAGAACTTCGAATTGTTAAATACAAATTATTATTGCAAATTATAACTTGAAGATCTGAACTTTAAATTGTCAAATACAGAACTTAAAATTGATAGCTTCCAATTATTATTGCAAATAATAACTTGAAGATCTGAACTTGTAGTAGGTAAATACAGAACTTCGAATTGTTAAATACAAACTAAGACTGCAAATAATAATTTGAAGATCTGAACTTGTAATAGTCAAATACAGAACTTCGAATTGTTAAATACAAATTATTATTGCAAATTATAACTTGAAGATCTGAACTTGTAATTGTCAAATACAGAACTTAAAATTGATAGCTTCTAATTATTATTGCAAATTATAACTTGAAGATCTGAACTTGTAGTAGGTAAATACAGAACTTCGAATTGTTAAATACAAACTAAGATTGTAAATAATAATTTGAAGATCTGAACTTGTAATAGTCAAATACAGAACTTCGAATTGTTAAATACAAATTATTATTGCAAATATATAACTTGAAGATCTGAACTTGTAATTGTCAAATACAGAACTTAAAATTGATAGCTTCTAATTATTATTGCACATTATAACTTGAAGATCTGTACTTGTAGTGGGTAAATACAGAACTTCGAACTGTTAAATTCAAACTAAGTTTGCAAATAATAATTTGAAGATCTGAACTTGTAATAGTCAAATACAGAACTTCGAATTGTTAAATCCAAATTATTAGTACAAATTATAACTTGAAGATCTTTACTTGTATTAGGTAAATACAGAACTTCAAATTGTTAAATTCAAACTAAGATTGCAAATAATAATTTGAAGATCTGAACTTGTAATAGACAAATACAGAACTTCGAATTGTTAAATACAAATTATTATTGCAAATTATAACTTGAAGATCTGAACTTGTAATTGTCAAATACAGAACTTAAAATTGATAGCTTCTAATTATTATTGCAAATGATAACTTGAAGATCTGAACTTGTAGTAGGTAAATACAGAACTTCGAATTGTTAAATACAAACTAAGACTGCAAATAATAATTTGAAGATCTGAACTTGTAATAGTCAAATACAGAACTTCGAATTGTTAAATCCAAATTATTAGTACAAATTATAACTTGAAGATCTTAACTTGTATTAGGTAAATACAGAACTTCGAATTGTTAAATTCAAACTAAGATTGCAAATATTAATTTGAAGATCTGAACTTGTAATAGTCAAATACAGAACTTCGAATTGTTAAATACAAATTATTATTGCAAATTATAACTTGAAGATCTGAACTTGTAATTGTCAAATACAGAACTTAAAATTGATAGCTTCTAATTATTATTGCAAATTATAACTTGAAGATCTGAACTTGTAGTAGGTAAATACAGAACTTCGAATTGTTAAATTCAAACTAAGATTGCAAATATTAATTTGAAGATCTGAACTTGTAATAGTCAAATACAGAACTTCGAATTGTTAAATACAAATTATTATTGCAAATTATAACTTGAAGATCTGAACTTGTAATTGTCAAATACAGAACTTAAAATTGATAGCTTCTAATTATTATTGCAAATTATAACTTGAAGATCTGAACTTGTAATTGTCAAATACAGAACTTCTAATTGTTAAATACAAATTATTAGTGCAAATTATAACTTGAAGATCTGACCTTGTAATTGTCAAATACAGAACTTAAAATTGATAGCTTCTAATTATTATTGCAAATTATAACTTGAAGATCTGAACGTGTAATTGTCAAATACAGAACTTCTAATTGATAGCTTCTAATTATTATTGTAAATTATAACTTGAAGATCTGAACTTGTAATAGTGAATTACAGAACTTAGATTTGTTAAATTCAAATTATTATTTCAAATTATAACTTGAAGATCTGAACTAGTAATTGTCAAATACAGAACTTAAAATTGATAGCTTCTAATTATTATTGCAAATTATAACTTGAAGATCTGAACTTGTACTAGTGAATTACAGAACTTAGATTTGTTAAATTCAAATTATTATTTCAAATTATAACTTGGAGATCTGAACTTGTAATTGTCAAATACAGAACTTAAAATTGATAGCTTCTAATTATTATTGCAAATTATAACTTGAAGATCTGAACTTGTAATTGTCAAATACAGAACTTCTAATTGTTAAATACAAATTATTAGTGCAAATTATAACTTGAAGAACTGACCTTGTAATTGTCAAATACAGAACTTAAAATTGATAGCTTCTAATTATTATTGTAAATTATAACTTGAAGATCTGAACTTGTAATAGTGAATTACAGAACTTAGATTTGTTAAATTCAAATTATTATTTCAAATTATAACTTGAAGATCTGAACTAGTAATTGTCAAATACAGAACTTAAAATTGATAGCTTCTAATTATTATTGCAAATTATAACTTGAAGATCTGAACTTTTAATTGTCAAATACAGAACTTAAAATTGATAGCTTCTAATTATTATTGTAAATTATAACTTGAAGATCTGAACTTGTAATTGTCAAATACAGAACTTAAAATTGAGAGCTTCTAATTATTATAGCAAATTATAACTGGAAGATCTGAACTTGTAATTGTCAAATACAGAACTTAAAATTGATAGCTTCTAATTATTATTTCAAATTATAACTTGAAGATCTGAACTTGTAATTGTCAAATACAGAACTTAAAATTGATAGCTTCTAATTATTATTGCAAATTATAACTTGAAGATCTGAACTTGTAATAGTCAAATACAGAACTTCTAATTGTTAAATACAAATTATTAGTGCAAATTATAACTTGAAGATCTGAACTAGTAATTGTCAAATACAGAACTTAAAATTGATAGCTTCTAATTATTATTGCAAATTATAACTTGAAGATCTGAACTTGTAATTGTCAAATACAGAACTTAAAATTGATAGCTTCTAATTATTATTGTAAATTATAACTTGAAGATCTGAACTTGTAATTGTCAAATACAGAACTTAAATTGAGAGCTTCTAATTATTATTGCAAATTATAACTTGAAGATCTGAACTTGTAATTGTCAAATACAGAACTTAAAATTGATAGCTTCTAATTATTATTTCAAATTATAACTTGAAGATCTGAACTTGTAATTGTCAAATACAGAACTTAAAATTGATAGCTTCTAATTATTATTGCAAATTATAACTTGAAGATCTGAACTTGTAATAGTCAAATACAGAACTTCTAATTGTTAAATACAAATTATTAGTGCAAATTATAACTTGAAGATCTGAACTTGTAATTGTCAAATACAGAACTTAAAATTGATAGATTCTATTTATTATTGTAAATTATAACTTGAAGATCTGAACTTGTAATAGTGCATTACAGAACTTAGATTTGTTAAATTCAAATTATTATTTCAAATTATAACTTGAAGATCTGCACTAGTAATTGTCAAATACAGAACTTCTAATTGTTTAATACAAATTATTAGTACAAATTATTACTTGAAGATCTGAACTAGTAATTGTCAAATACAGCACTTAAAATTGATAGCTTCTAATTATTATTGCAAATTATAACTTGAAGATCTGAACTTGTAATTGTCAAATACAGAACTTAAAATTGATAGCTTCTAATTATTATTTCAAATTATAACTTGGAGATCTGAACTTGTAATTGTCAAATACAGAACTTAAAATTGATAGCTTCTAATTATTATTGCAAATAATAATTTTAAGATCTGAACTTGTAATAGTCAAATACAGAACTTCTAGTTGTTAAATACAAATTATTAGTACAAATTATTACTTGAAGATCTGAACTAGTAATTGTCAAATACAGCACTTAAAATTGATAGCTTCTAATTATTATTGCAAATTATAACTTGAAGATCTGAACTTGTAATTGTCAAATACAGAACTTAAAATTGATAGCTTCTAATTATTATTTCAAATTATAACTTGGAGATCTGAACTTGTAATTGTCAAATACAGAACTTAAAATTGATAGCTTCTAATTATTATTGCAAATTATAACTTGAAGATCTGAACTTGTAATTGTCAATTACAGAACTTCTAATTGTTAAATACAAATTATTAGTGCAAATTATAACTTGAAGATCTGACCTTGTAATTGTCAAATACAGAACTTAAAATTGATAGCTTCTAATTATTATTGTAAATTATAACTTGAAGATCTGTACTTGTAATTGTCAAATACAGAACTTAAAATTGATAGCTTCTAATTATTATTGCAAATAATAACTTGAAGATCTGAACTTGTAATTGTCAAATACAGAACTTAAAATTGATAGCTTCTAATTATTATTGCAAATAATTATTTGAAGATCTGAACTTGTAATAGTCAAATACAGAACTTCTAATTGTTAAATACAAATTATTAGTGCAAATTATAACTTGTAGATCTGAACTTGTAATTGTCAAATACAGAACTTAAAATTGATAGCTTCTAATTATTATTGCAAATTATAACTTGAAGATCTGAACTTGTAATTGTCAAATGCAGAACTTAAAATTGATAGCTTCTAATTATTATTGCAAATAATAGTTTGAAGATCTGTACTTGTAATTGTCAAATACAGAACTTAAAATTGATAGCTTATAATTATAATTCAAATTATAACTTGAAGATCTGAACTTGTAATAGTCAAATACAGAACTTCGAATTGTTAAATACAAAGTATTAGTGCAAATTATTACTTGAAGATCTGAACCTGTAATAGGTAAATACAGAACTTCGAATGATTAAATTCAAACTAAGAATTCAAATAATAATTTGAAGATCTGAACTTGTAATAGTCAAATACAGAACTTCTAATTGTTAAATACAAATTATTAGTGAAAATTATTACTTGAAGATCTGAACTAGTAATTGTCAAATACAGCACTTAAAATTGATAGCTTCTAATTATTATTTCAAATTATAACTTGGAGATCTGAACTTGTAATTGTCAAATACAGAACTTAAAATTGGTAGCTTCTAATTACTATTGCAAATTATAACTTGAAGATCCTAACTTGTAATTGTCAAATACAGAACTTCAAATTAATAGCTTCTAATTATTATTGCAAATAATAACTTGAAGATCTGAACTAGTAATTGTCAAATGCAGAACTTAAAATTGATAGCTTCTAATTATTTTTGCAAATAATAGTTTGAAGATCTGTACTTGTAATTGTCAAATACAGAACTTAAAATTGATAGCTTATAATTATAATTCAAACTATAACTTGAAGATCTGAACTTGTAATAGTCAAATACAGAACTTCGAATTGTTAAATACAAATTATTAGTGCAAATTATTAGTTGAAGATCTGAACCTGTAATAGGTAAATACAGAACTTCGAATGATTAAATTCAAACTAAGATTGCAAATAATAATTTGAAGATCTGAACTTGTAATAGTCAAATACAGAACTTCTAATTGTTAAATACAAATTATTAGTGTAAAATTATTACTTGAAGATCAGAACTAGTAATTGTCAAATACAGCACTTAAAATTGATAGCTTCTAATTATTATTGCAAATTATAACTTGAAGATCTGAACTTGTAATTGTCAAATACAGAACTTAAAATTGATAGCTTCTAATTATTATTTCAAATTATAACTTGGAGATCTGAACTTGTAATTGTCAAATACAGAACTTAAAATTGATAGCTTCTAATTATTATTGCAAATTATAACTTGAAGATCTGAACTTGTAATTGTCAAATACAGAACTTCTAATTGTTAAATACAAATTATTAGTGAAAATTATAACTTGAAGATCTGACCTTGTAATTGTCAAATACAGAACTTAAAATTGATAGCTTATAATTATAATTCAAATTATAACTTGAAGATCTGAACTTGTAATAGTCAAATACAGAACTTCGAATTGTTAAATACAAAGTATTAGTGCAAATTATTACTTGAAGATCTGAACCTGTAATAGGTAAATACAGAACTTCGAATGATTAAATTCAAACTAAGATTGCAAATAATAATTTGAAGATCTGAACTTGTAATAGTCAAATACAGAACTTCTAATTGTTAAATACAAATTATTAGTGAAAATTATTACTTGAAGATCTGAACTAGTAATTGTCAAATACAGCACTTAAAATTGATAGCTTCTAATTATTATTGCAAATTATAACTTGAAGATCTGAACTTGTAATTGTCAAATACAGAACTTAAAATTGATAGCTTCTAATTATTATTTCAAATTATAACTTGGAGATCTGAACTTGTAATTGTCAAATACAGAACTTAAAATTGGTAGCTTCTAATTATTATTGCAAATTATAACTTGAAGATCCTAACTTGTAATTGTCAAATACAGAACTTCTAATTGTTAAATACAAATTATTAGTGCAAATTATAACTTGAAGATCTGACCTTGTAATTGTCAAATACAGAACTTAAAATTGATAGCTTCTAATTATTATTGCAAATTATAACTTGAAGATCTGAACGTGTAATTGTCAAATACAGAACTTCTAATTGATAGCTTCTAATTATTATTGTAAATTATAACTTGAAGATCTGAACTTGTAATAGTGAATTACAGAACTTAGATTTGTTAAATTCAAATTATTATTTCAAATTATAACTTGGAGATCTGAACTTGTAATTGTCAAATACAGAACTTAAAATTGATAGCTTCTAATTATTATTGCAAATAATAATTTGAAGATCTGAACTTGTAATAGTCAAATACAGAACTTCTAATTGTTAAATACAAATTATTAGTGCAAATTATTACTTGAAGATCTGAACTAGTAATTGTCAAATACAGCACTTAAAATTGATAGCTTCTAATTATTATTGCAAATTATAACTTGAAGATCTGAACTTGTAATTGTCAAATACAGAACTTAAAATTGATAGCTTCTAATTATTATTGCAAATAATAACTTGAAGATCTGAACTTGTAATTGTCAAATACAGAACTTCTAATTGTTAAATTCAAATTATTATTTCAAATTATAACTTGAAGATCTGAACTAGTAATTGTCAAATACAGAACTTAAAATTGATAGCTTCTAATTATTATTGCAAATTATAACTTGAAGATCTGAACTTGTACTAGTGAATTACAGAACTTAGATTTGTTAAATTCAAATTATTATTTCAAATTATAACTTGGAGATCTGAACTTGTAATTGTCAAATACAGAACTGAAAATTGATAGCTTCTAATTATTATTGCAAATTATAACTTGAAGATCTGAACTTGTAATTGTCAAATACAGAACTTCTAATTGTTAAATACAAATTATTAGTGCAAATTATAACTTGAAGATCTGACCTTGTAATTGTCAAATACAGAACTTAAAATTGATAGCTTCTAATTATTATTGTAAATTATAACTTGAAGATCTGAACTTGTAATAGTGAATTACAGAACATAGATTTGTTAAATTCAAATTATTATTTCAAATTATAACTTGAAGATCTGAACTAGTAATTGTCAAATACAGAACTTAAAATTGATAGCTTCTAATTATTATTGCAAATTATAACTTGAAGATCTGAACTTTTAATTGTCAAATACAGAACTTAAAATTGATAGCTTCTAATTATTATTGTAAATTATAACTTGAAGATCTGAACTTGTAATTGTCAAATACAGAACTTAAAATTGAGAGCTTCTAATTATTATTGCAAATTATAACTTGAAGATCTGAACTTGTAATTGTCAAATACAGAACTTAAAATTGATAGCTTCTAATTATTATTTCAAATTATAACTTGAAGATCTGAACTTGTAATTGTCAAATACAGAACTTAAAATTGATAGCTTCTAATTATTATTGCAAATTATAACTTGAAGATCTGAACTTGTAATAGTCAAATACAGAACTTCTAATTGTTAAATACAAATTATTAGTGCAAATTATAACTTGAAGATCTGAACTAGTAATTGTCAAATACAGAACTTAAAATTGATAGCTTCTAATTATTATTGCAAATTATAACTTGAAGATCTGAACTTGTAATTGTCAAATACAGAACTTAAAATTGATAGCTTCTAATTATTATTGCAAATTATAACTTGAAGATCTGAACTTGTAATTGTCAAATACAGAACTTCTAATTGTTAAATACAAATTATTAGTGCAAATTATAACTTGAAGATCTGAACTTGTAATTGTCAAATACAGAACTTAAAATTGATAGATTCTATTTATTATTGTAAATTATAACTTGGAGATCTGAACTTGTAATAGTGCATTACAGAACTTAGATTTGTTAAATTCAAATTATTATTCCAAATTATAATTTGAAGATCTGCACTAGTAATTGTCAAATACAGAACTTCTAATTGTTAAATACAAATTATTAGTGCAAATTATTACTTGAAGATCTGAACTAGTAATTGTCAAATACAGCACTTAAAATTGATAGCTTCTAATTATTATTGCAAATTATAACTTGAAGATCTGAACTTGTAATTGTCAAATACAGAACTTAAAATTGATAGCTTCTAATTATTATTTCAAATTATAACTTGGAGATCTGAACTTGTAATTGTCAAATACAGAACTTAAAATTGATAGCTTCTAATTATTATTGCAAATAATAATTTGAAGATCTGAACTTGTAATAGTCAAATACAGAACTTCTAATTGTTAAATACAAATTATTAGTGCAAATTATTACTTGCAGATCTGAACTAGTAATTGTCAAATACAGCACTTAAAATTGATAGCTTCTAATTATTATTGCAAATTATAACTTGAAGATCTGAACTTGTAATTGTCAAATACAGAACTTAAAATTGATAGCTTCTAATTATTATTTCAAATTATAACTTGGAGATCTGAACTTCTAATTGTCAAATACAGAACTTAAAATTGATAGCTTCTAATTATTATTGCAAATTATAACTTGAAGATCTGAACTTGTAATTGTCAAATACAGAACTTCTAATTGTTAAATACAAATTATTAGTGCAAATTATAACTTGAAGATCTGACCTTGTAATTGTCAAATACAGAACTTAAAATTGATAGCTTCTAATTATTATTGTAAATTATAACTTGAAGATCTGAACTTGTAATTGTCAAATACAGAACTTAAAATTGATAGCTTCTAATTATTATTGCAAATAATAACTTGAAGATCTGAACTTGTAATTGTCAAATACAGAACTTAAAATTGATAGCTTCTAATTATTATTGCAAATTATAATTTGAAGATCTGAACTTGTAATAGACAAATACGCAACTTAGCATTGTTAAATACAAATTGTGATTGCAAATTATAACTTGAAGATCTGAACCTGTAATAGGTAAATACAGAACTTCGCATTGTTAAATTCAAACTAAGTTTGCAAATAATAAATTGAAGATCTGTACTTGTAATAGTCAAATACAGAACTTCGAATTGTTAAATACAAATTATTATTTGCTAATTATAACTTGAAGATATGAACTTGTAATTGTCAACTACAGAACTTAAAATTTATAGCTTCTAATTATTATTGCAAATTATAACTTAAAGATCTGAACTTGTAGTAGGTAAATACAGAAATTCGAATTGTTAAATACAAACTAAGATTGTAAATAATAATTTGAAGATCTGGACTTGTAATAGTCAAATACAGAACTTCGAATTGTTAAATACAAATTATTAGTGCAAATTATAACTTGAAGATCTGAACTTGTAATTGTCAAATACAGAACTTAAAATTGATAGCTTCTAATTATTATTGCAAATTATAACTTGAAGATCTGAACTTGTAATAGTGAATTACAGAACTTAGATTTGTTAAATATAAATTATTATTTCAAATTATAACTTGAAGATCTGAACTTATAGTAGGTAAATACAGAACTTCGAATTGTTAAATTCAAACTAGGATTGCAAATAATAATTTGAAGATCTGAACTTGTAATAGTCAAATACAGAACTTCGAATTGTTAAATACAAATTATTATTGCAAGTTATAACTTGAAGATCTGAACTTGTAATTGTCAAATACAGAACTTAAAATTGAGAGCTTCTAATCATTATTGCAAATTATAACTTGAAGAACTGAACTTGTAGTAGGTAAATACAGAACTTCGAATTGTTAAATTCAAACTAGGATTGCAAATAATAATTTGAAGATCTGAACTTGTAATAGTCAAATACAGAACTTCGAATTGTTAAATACAAACTAAGATTGTAAATAATAATTTGAAGATCTGAACTTGTAATAGTCAAATACAGAACTTCGAATTGTTAAATACAAATTATTATTGCAAATATATAACTTGAAGATCTGAACTTGTAATTGTCAAATACAGAACTTATAATTGATAGCTTCTAATTATTATTGCAAATTATAACTTGAAGTTCTGAACTTGTAGTAGGTAAATACAGAACTTCGAATTGTTAAATACAGAACTTCGAATTGTTAAATACAAATTATTATTTCAAGTTATAACTTGAAGATCTGAACTTGTAATAGTCAAATCCAGAACTTCGAATTGTTAAATCCAAATTATTAGTACAAATTATAACTTGAAGATCTTTACTTGTATTAGGTAAATACAGAACCTCAAATTGTTAAATTCAAACTAAGATTGCAAATAATAATTTGAAGATCTGAACTTGTAATAGTCAAATACAGAACTTCGAATTGTTAAATACAAATTATTATTGCAAATTATAACTTGAAGATCTGAACTTTAAATTGTCAAATACAGAACTTAAAATTGATAGCTTCCAATTATTATTGCAAATAATAACTTGAAGATCTGAACTTGTAGTAGGTAAATACAGAACTTCGAATTGTTAAATACAAACTAAGACTGCAAATAATAATTTGAAGATCTGAACTTGTAATAGTCAAATACAGAACTTCGAATTGTTAAATACAAATTATTATTGCAAATTATAACTTGAAGATCTGAACTTGTAATTGTCAAATACAGAACTTAAAATTGATAGCTTCTAATTATTATTGCAAATTATAACTTGAAGATCTGAACTTGTAGTAGGTAAATACAGAACTTCGAATTGTTAAATACAAACTAAGATTGTAAATAATAATTTGAAGATCTGAACTTGTAATAGTCAAATACAGAACTTCGAATTGTTAAATACAAATTATTATTGCAAATATATAACTTGAAGATCTGAACTTGTAATTGTCAAATACAGAACTTATAATTGATAGCTTCTAATTATTATTGCAAATTATAACTTGAAGTTCTGAACTTGTAGTAGGTAAATACAGAACTTCGAATTGTTAAATACAAATTATTATTTCAAGTAATAACTTGAAGATCTGAACTTGTAATAGTCAAATACAGAACTTCGAATTGTTAAATACAAATTATTATTGCACATTATAACTTGAAGATCTGTACTTGTAGTGGGTAAATACAGAACTTCGAACTGTTAAATTCAAACTAAGTTTGCAAATAATAATTTGAAGATCTGAACTTGTAATAGTCAAATACAGAACTTCGAATTGTTAAATCCAAATTATTAGTACAAATTATAACTTGAAGATCTTTACTTGTATTAGGTAAATACAGAACTTCAAATTGTTAAATTCAAACTAAGATTGCAAATAATAATTTGAAGATCTGAACTTGTAATAGACAAATACAGAACTTCGAATTGTTAAATACAAATTATTATTGCAAATTATAACTTGAAGATCTGAACTTGTAATTGTCAAATACAGAACTTAAAATTGATAGCTTCTAATTATTATTGCAAATTATAACTTGAAGATCTGAACTTGTAGTAGGTAAATACAGAACTTCGAATTGTTAAATACAAACTAAGACTGCAAATAATAATTTGAAGATCTGAACTTGTAATAGTCAAATACAGTACTTCGAATTGTTAAATCCAAATTATTAGTACAAATTATAACTTGAAGATCTTAACTTGTGTTAGGTAAATACAGAACTTCGAATTGTTAAATTCAAACTAAGATTGCAAATATTAATTTGAAGATCTGAACTTGTAATAGTCAAATACAGAACTTCGAATTGTTAAATACAAATTATTATTGCAAATTATAACTTGAAGATCTGAACTTGTAATTGTCAAATACAGAACTTAAACTTGATAGCTTCTAATTATTATTGCAAATTATAACTTGAAGATCTGAACTTGTAGTAGGTAAATACAGAACTTCGAATTGTTAAATTCAAACTAAGATTGCAAATATTAATTTGAAGATCTGAACTTGTAATAGTCAAATACAGAACTTCGAATTGTTAAATACAAATTATTATTGCAAATTATAACTTGAAGATCTGAACTTGTAATTGTCAAATACAGAACTTAAAATTGATAGCTTCTAATTATTATTGCAAATTATAACTTGAAGATCTGAACTTGTAATTGTCAAATACAGAACTTCTAATTGTTAAATACAAATTATTAGTGCAAATTATAACTTGAAGATCTGACCTTGTAATTGTCAAATACAGAACTTAAAATTGATAGCTTCTAATTATTATTGCAAATTATAACTTGAAGATCTGAACGTGTAATTGTCAAATACAGAACTTCTAATTGATAGCTTCTAATTATTATTGTAAATTATAACTTGAAGATCTGAACTTGTAATAGTGAATTACAGAACTTAGATTTGTTAAATTCAAATTATTATTTCAAATAATAACTTGAAGATCTGAAGTAGTAATTGTCAAATACAGAACTTAAAATTGATAGCTTCTAATTATTATTGCAAATTATAACTTGAAGATCTGAACTTGTACTAGTGAATTACAGAACTTAGATTTGTTAAATTCAAATTATTATTTCAAATTATAACTTGGAGATCTGAACTTGTAATTGTCAAATACAGAACTTAAAATTGATAGCTTCTAATTATTATTGCAAATTATAACTAGAAGATCTGAACTTGTAATTGTCAAATACAGAACTTCTAATTGTTAAATACAAATTATTAGTGCAAATTATAACTTGAAGATCTGACCTTGTAATTGTCAAATACAGAACTTAAAATTGATAGCTTCTAAATATTATTGTAAATTATAACTTGAAGATCTGAACTTGTAATAGTGAATTACAGAACTTAGATTTGTTAAATTCAAATTATTATTTCAAATTATAACTTGAAGATCTGAACTAGTAATTGTCAAATACAGAACTTAAAATTGATAGCTTCTAATTATTATTGCAAATTATAACTTGAAGATCTGAACTTTTAATTGTCAAATACAGAACTTAAAATTGATAGCTTCTAATTATTATTGTAAATTATAACTTGAAGATCTGAACTTGTAATTGTCAAATACAGAACTTAAAATTGAGAGCTTCTAATTATTATTGCAAATTATAACTTGAAGATCTGAACTTGTAATTGTCAAATACAGAACTTAAAATTGATAGCTTCTAATTATTATTTCAAATTATAACTTGAAGATCTGAACTTGTAATTGTCAAATACAGAACTTAAAATTGATAGCTTCTAATTATTATTGCAAATTATAACTTGAAGATCTGAACTTGTAATAGTCAAATACAGAACTTCTAATTGTTAAAAACAAATTATTAGTGCAAATTATAACTTGAAGATCTGAACTAGTAATTGTCAAATACAGAACTTAAAATTGATAGCTTCTAATTATTATTGCAAATTATAACTTGAAGATCTGAACTTGTAATTGTCAAATACAGAACTTAAAATTGATAGCTTCTAATTATTATTTCAAATTATAACTTGAAGATCTTAACTTGTAATTGTCAAATACAGAACTTAAAATTGATAGCTTCTAATTATTATTGCAAATTATAACTTGAAGATCTGAACTTGTAATTGTCAAATACAGAACTTCTAATTGTTAAATACAAATTATTAGTGCAAATTATAACTTGAAGATCTGAACTTGTAATTGTCAAATACAGAACTTCGAATTGTTAAATACAAATTATTATTGCAAATTATAACTTGAAGATCTGAACTTTAAATTGTCAAATACAGAACTTAAAATTGATAGCTTCCAATTATTATTGCAAATAATAACTTGAAGATCTGAACTTGTAGTAGGTAAATACAGAACTTCGAATTGTTAAATACAAACTAAGACTGCAAATAATAATTTGAAGATCTGAACTTGTAATAGTCAAATACAGAACTTCGAATTGTTAAATACAAATTATTATTGCAAATTATAACTTGAAGATCTGAACTTGTAATTGTCAAATACAGAACTTAAAATTGATAGCTTCTAATTATTATTGCAAATTATAACTTGAAGATCTGAACTTGTAGTAGGTAAATACAGAACTTCGAATTGTTAAATACAAACTAAGATTGTAAATAATAATTTGAAGATCTGAACTTGTAATAGTCAAATACAGAACTTCGAATTGTTAAATACAAATTATTATTGCAAATATATAACTTGAAGATCTGAACTTGTAATTGTCAAATACAGAACTTATAATTGATAGCTTCTAATTATTATTGCAAATTATAACTTGAAGTTCTGAACTTGTAGTAGGTAAATACAGAACTTCGAATTGTTAAATACAAATTATTATTTCAAGTTATAACTTGAAGATCTGAACTTGTAATAGTCAAATACAGAACTTCGAATTGTTAAATACAAATTATTATTGCACATTATAACTTGAAGATCTGTACTTGTAGTGGGTAAATACAGAACTTCGAACTGTTAAATTCAAACTAAGTTTGCAAATAATAATTTGAAGATCTGAACTTGTAATAGTCAAATACAGAACTTCGAATTGTTAAATCCAAATTATTAGTACAAATTATAACTTGAAGATCTTTACTTGTATTAGGTAAATACAGAACTTCAAATTGTTAAATTCAAACTAAGATTGCAAATAATAATTTGAAGATCTGAACTTGTAATAGACAAATACAGAACTTCGAATTGTTAAATACAAATTATTATTGCAAATTATAACTTGAAGATCTGAACTTGTAATTGTCAAATACAGAACTTAAAATTGATAGCTTCTAATTATTATTGCAAATTATAACTTGAAGATCTGAACTTGTAGTAGGTAAATACAGAACTTCGAATTGTTAAATACAAACTAAGACTGCAAATAATAATTTGAAGATCTGAACTTGTAATAGTCAAATACAGAACTTCGAATTGTTAAATCCAAATTATTAGTACAAATTATAACTTGAAGATCTTAACTTGTATTAGGTAAATACAGAACTTCGAATTGTTAAATTCAAACTAAGATTGCAAATATTAATTTGAAGATCTGAACTTGTAATAGTCAAATACAGAACTTCGAATTGTTAAATACAAATTATTATTGCAAATTATAACTTGAAGATCTGACCTTGTAATTGTCAAATACAGAACTTAAAATTGATAGCTTCTAATTATTATTGCAAATTATAACTTGAAGATCTGAACTTGTAGTAGGTAAATACAGAACTTCGAATTGTTAAATTCAAACTAAGATTGCAAATATTAATTTGAAGATCTGAACTTGTAATAGTCAAATACAGAACTTCGAATTGTTAAATACAAATTATTATTGCAAATCATAACTTGAAGATCTGAACTTGTAATTGTCAAATACAGAACTTAAAATTGATAGCTTCTAATTATTATTGCAAATTATAACTTGAAGATCTGAACTTGTAATTGTCAAATACAGAACTTCTAATTGTTAAATACAAATTATTAGTGCAAATTATAACTTGAAGATCTGACCTTGTAATTGTCAAATACAGAACTTAAAATTGATAGCTTCTAATTATTATTGCAAATTATAACTTGAAGATCTGAACGTGTAATTGTCAAATACAGAACTTCTAATTGATAGCTTCTAATTATTATTGTAAATTATAACTTGAAGATCTGAACTTGTAATAGTGAATTACAGAACTTAGATTTGTTAAATTCAAATTATTATTTCAAATTATAACTTGAAGATCTGAACTAGTAATTGTCAAATACAGAACTTAAAATTGATAGCTTCTAATTATTATTGCAAATTATAACTTGAAGATCTGAACTTTTAATTGTCAAATACAGAACTTAAAATTGATAGCTTCTAATTATTATTGTAAATTATAACTTGAAGATCTGAACTTGTAATTGTCAAATACAGAACTTAAAATTGAGAGCTTCTAATTATTATTGCAAATTATAACTTGAAGATCTGAACTTGTAATTGTCAAATACAGAACTTAAAATTGATAGCTTCTAATTATTATTTCAAATTATAACTTGAAGATCTGAACTAGTAATTGTCAAATACAGAACTTAAAATTGATAGCTTCTAATTATTATTGCAAATTATAACTTGAAGATCTGAACTTGTAATTGTCAAATACAGAACTTAAAATTGATAGCTTCTAATTATTATTTCAAATTATAACTTGAAGATCTTAACTTGTAATAGTGCATTACAGAACTTAGATTTGTTAAATTCAAATTATTATTTCAAATTATAACTTGAAGATCTGCACTAGTAATTGTCAAATACAGAACTTCTAATTGTTAAATACAAATTATTAGTGCAAATTATTACTTGAAGATCTGAACTAGTAATTGTCAAATACAGCACTTAAAATTGATAGCTTCTAATTATTATTGCAAATTATAACTTGAAGATCTGAACTTGTAATTGTCAAATACAGAACTTAAAATTGATAGCTTCTAATTATTATTGCAAATAATAATTTTAAGATCTGAACTTGTAATAGTCAAATACAGAAGTTCTAATTGTTAAATACAAATTATTAGTGCAAATTATTACTTGAAGATCTGAACTAGTAATTGTCAAATACAGCACTTAAAATTGATAGCTTCTAATTATTATTGCAAATTATAACTTGAAGATCTGAACTTGTAATTGTCAAATACAGAACTTAAAATTGATAGCTTCTAATTATTATTTCAAATTATAACTTGGAGATCTGAACTTGTAATTGTCAAATACAGAACTTAAAATTGATAGCTTCTAATTATTATTGCAAATTATAACTTGAAGATCTGAACTTGTAATTGTCAAATACAGAACTTCTAATTGTTAAATACAAATTATTAGTGCAAATTATAACTTGAAGATCTGAACTTGTAATTGTCAATTACAGAACTTATAATTGATAGCTTCTAATTATTATTGTAAATTATAACTTGAAGATCTGAACTTGTAATTGTCAAATACAGAACTTAAAATTGGTAGCTTCTAATTAATATTGCAAATTATAACTTGAAGATCCTAACTTGTAATTGTCAAATACAGAACTTCTAATTGTTAAATACAAATTATTAGTGCAAATTATAACTTGAAGATCTGACCTTGTAATTGTCAAATACAGAACTTAAAATTGATAGCTTCTAATTATTATTGCAAATTATAACTTGAAGATCTGAACGTGTAATTGTCAAATACAGAACTTCTAATTGTTAAATACAAATTATTAGTGCAAATTATAACTTGAAGATCTGAACTTGTAATTATCAAATACAGAACTTAAAATTGATAGCTTCTAATTATTATTTCAAATTATAACTTGAGGATCTGAACTTGTAATTGTCAAATACAGAACTTAAAATTAATGGCTTCTAATTATTATTGCAAATAATAACTTGAAGATCTGAACTAGTAATTGTCAAATGCAGAACTTAAAATTGATAGCTTCTAATTATTATTGCAAATAATAGTTTGAAGATCTGTACTTGTAATTGTCAAATACAGAACTTAAAATTGATAGCTTATAATTATAATTCAAACTATAACTTGAAGATCTGAACTTGTAATAGTCAAATACAGAACTTCGAATTGTTAAATACAAATTATTAGTGCAAATTATTAGTTGAAGATCTGAACCTGTATAGGTAAATACTGAACTTCGAATGATTAAATTCAAACTAAGATTGCAAATAATAATTTGAAGATCTGAACTTGTAATAGTCAAATACAGAACTTCTAATTGTTAAATACAAATTATTAGTGTAAAATTATTACTTGAAGATCAGAACTAGTAATTGTCAAATACAGCACTTAAAATTGATAGCTTCTAATTATTATTGCAAATTATAACTTGAAGATCTGAACTTGTAATTGTCAAATACAGAACTTAAAATTGATAGCTTCTAATTATTATTTCAAATTATAACTTGGAGATCTGAACTTGTAATTGTCAAATACAGAACTTAAAATTGATAGCTTCTAATTATTATTGCAAATTATAACTTGAAGATCTGAACTTGTAATTGTCAAATACAGAACTTCTAATTGTTAAATACAAATTATTAGTGCAAATTATAACTTGAAGATCTGACCTTGTAATTGTCAAATACAGAACTTAAAATTGATAGCTTCTAATTATTATTGTAAATTATAACTTGAAGATCTGAACTTGTAATAGTGAATTACAGAACTTAGATTTGTTAAATTCAAATTATTATTTCAAATTATAACTAGAAGATCTGAACTAGTAATTGTCAAATACAGAACTTAAAATTGATAGCTTCTAATTATTATTGCAAATTATAACTTGAAGATCTGAACTTGTACTAGTGAATTACAGAACTTAGATTTGTTAAATTCAAATTATTATTTCAAATTATAACTTGGAGATCTGAACTTGTAATTGTCAAATACAGAACTTAAAATTGATAGCTTCTAATTATTATTGCAAATTATAACTTGAAGATCTGAACTTGTAATTGTCAAATGCAGAACTTCTAATTGTTAAATACAAATTATTAGTGCAAATTATAACTTGAAGATCTGACCTTGTAATTGTCAAATACAGAACTTAAAATTGATAGCTTCTAATTATTATTGTAAATTATAACTTGAAGATCTGAACTTGTAATAGTGAATTACAGAACTTAGATTTGTGAAATTCAAATTATTATTTCAAATTATAACTTGAAGATCTGAACTAGTAATTGTCAAATACAGAACTTAAAATTGATAGCTTCTAATTATTATTGCAAATTATAACTTGAAGATCTGAACTTGTACTAGTGAATTACAGAACTTAGATTTGTTAAATTCAAATGATTATTTCAAATTATAACTTGGAGATCTGAACTTGTAATTGTCAAATACAGAACTTAAAATTGATAGCTTCTAATTATTATTGCAAATTATAACTTGAAGATCTGAACTTGTAATTGTCAAATACAGAACTTCTAATTGTTAAATACAAATTATTAGTGCAAATTATAACTTGAAGATCTGACCTTGTAATTGTCAAATACAGAACTTAAAATTGATAGCTTCTAATTATTATTGTAAATTATAACTTGAAGATCTGAACTTGTAATAGTGAATTACAGAACTTAGATTTGTTAAATTCAAATTATTATTTCAAATTATAACTTGAAGATCTGAACTAGTAATTGTCAAATACAGAACTTAAAATTGATAGCTTCTAATTATTATTGTAAATTATAACTTGAAGATCTGAACTTGTAATAGTCAAATACAGAACTTCGAATTGTTAAATCCAAATTATTAGTACAAATTATAACTTGAAGATCTTTACTTGTATTAGGTAAATACAGAACTTCAAATTGTTAAATTCAAACTAAGATTGCAAATAATAATTTGAAGTTCTGAACTTGTAATAGACAAATACAGAACTTCGAATTGTTAAATACAAATTATTATTGCAAATTATAACTTGAAGATCTGAACTTGTAATTGTCAAATACAGAACTTAAAATTGATAGCTTCTAATTATTATTGCAAATTATAACTTGAAGATCTGAACTTGTAGTAGGTAAATACAGAACTTCTAATTGTTAAATACAAGCTAAGACTGCAAATAATAATTTGAAGATCTGAACTTGTAATAGTCAAATACAGAACTTCGAATTGTTAAATCCAAATTATTAGTACAAATTATAACTTGAAGATCTTAACTTGTATTAGGTAAATGCAGAACTTCGAATTGTTAAATTCAAACTAAGATTGCAAATATTAATTTGAAGATCTGAACTTGTAATAGTCAAATACAGAACTTCGAATTGTTAAATACAAATTATTATTGCAAATTATAACTTGAAGATCTGAACTTGTAATTGTCAAATACAGAACTTAAAATTGATAGCTTCTAATTATTATTGCAAATTATAACTTGAAGATCTGAACTTGTAGTAGGTAAATACAGAACTTCGAATTGTTAAATTCAAACTAAGATTGCAAATATTAATTTGAAGATCTGAACTTGTAATAGTCAAATACAGAACTTCGAATTGTTAAATACAAATTATTATTGCAAATTATAACTTGAAGATCTGAACTTGTAATTGTCAAATACAGAACTTAAAATTGATAGCTTCTAATTATTATTGCAAATTATAACTTGAAGATCTGAACTTGTAATTGTCAAATACAGAACTTCTAATTGTTAAATACAAATTATTAGTGCAAATTATAACTTGAAGATCTGACCTTGTAATTGTCAAATACAGAACTTAAAATTGATAGCTTCTAATTATTATTGCAAATTATAACTTGAAGATCTGAACGTGTAATTGTCAAATACAGAACTTCTAATTGATAGCTTCTAATTATTATTGTAAATTATAACTTGAAGATCTAAACTTGTAATAGTGAATTACAGAACTTAGATTTGTTAAATTCAAATTATTATTTCAAATTATAACTTGAAGATCTGAACTAGTAATTGTCAAATACAGAACTTAAAATTGATAGCTTCTAATTATTATTGCAAATTATAACTTGAAGATCTGAACTTGTAATTGTCAAATACAGAACTTAAAATTGAGAGCTTCTAATTATTATTGCAAATTATAACTTGAAGATCTGAACTTGTAATTGTCAAATACAGAACTTAAAATTGATAGCTTCTAATTATTATTTCAAATTATAACTTGAAGATCTGAACTTGTAATTGTCAAATACAGAACTTAAAATTGATAGCTTCTAATTATTATTGCAAATTATAACTTGAAGATCTGAACTTGTAATAGTCAAATACAGAACTTCTAATTGTTAAATACAAATTATTAGTGCAAATTATAACTTGAAGATCTGAACTAGTAATTGTCAAATACAGAACTTAAAATTGATAGCTTCTAATTAGTATTGCAAATTATAACTTGAAGATCTGAACTTGTAATTGTCAAATACAGAACTTAAAATTGATAGCTTCTAATCATTATTGCAAATTATAACTTGAAGATCTTAACTTGTAATTGTCAAATACAGAACTTAAAATTGATAGCTTCTAATTATTATTGAAAATTATAACTTGAAGATCTGAACTTGTAATTGTCAAATACAGAACTTCTAATTGTTAAATACAAATTATTAGTGCAAATTATAACTTGAAGATCTGAACTTGTAATTTTCAAATACAGAACTTAAAATTGATAGATTCTATTTATTATTGTAAATTATAACTTGAAGATCTGAACTTGTAATAGTGCATTACAGAACTTAGATTTGTGAAATTCAAATTATTATTTCAAATTATAACTTGAAGATCTGCACTAGTAATTGTCAAATACAGAACTTCTAATTGTTAAATACAAATTATTAGTGCAAATTATTACTTGAAGATCTGAACTAGTAATTGTCAAATACAGCACTTAAAATTGATAGCTTCTAATTATTATTGCAAATTATAACTTGAAGATCTGAACTTGTAATTGTCAAATACAGAACTTATAATTGATAGCTTCTAATTATTATTTCAAATTATAACTTGGAGATCTGAACTTGTACTTGTCAAATACAGAACTTAAAATTGATAGCTTCTAATTATTATTGCAAATAATAATTTTAAGATCTGAACTTGTAATAGTCAAATACAGAACTTCTAATTGTTAAATACAAATTATTAGTGCAAATTATTACTTGAAGATCTGAACTAGTAATTGTCAAATACAGCTCTTAAAATTGATAGCTTCTAATTATTATTGCAAATTATAACTTGAAGATATGAACTTGTAATTGTCAAATACAGAACTTAAAATTGATAGCTTCTAATTATTATTTCAAATTATAACTTGGAGATCTGAACTTGTAATTGTCAAATACAGAACTTAAAATTGATAGCTTCTAATTATTATTGCAAATTATAACTTGAAGATCTGAACTTGTAATTGTCAAATACAGAACTTCTAATTGTTAAATACAAGTTATTAGTGCAAATTATAACTTGAAGATCTGACCTTGTAATTGTCAAATACAGAACTTAAAATTGATAGCTTCTAATTATTATTGTAAATTATAACTTGAAGATCTGAACTTGTAATTGTCAAATACAGAACTTAAAATTGATAGCTTCTAATTATTATTGCAAATAATAACTTGAAGATCTGAACTTGTAATTGTCAAATACAGAACTTAAAATTGATAGCTTCTAATTATTATTGCAAATAATTATTTGAAGATCTGAACTTGTAATAGTCAAATACAGAACTTCTAATTGTTAAATACAAATTATTAGTGCAAATTATAACTTGTAGATCTGAACTTGTAATTGTCAAATACAGAACTTAAAATTGATAGCTTCTAATTATTATTGCAAATTATAACTTGAAGATCTGAACTTGTAATTGTCAAATGCAGAACTTAAAATTGATAGCTTCTAATTATTATTGCAAATAATAGTTTGAAGATCTGTACTTGTAATTGTCAAATACAGAACTTAAAATTGATAGCTTATAATTATAATTCAAATTATAACTTGAAGATCTGAACTTATAATAGTCAAATACAGAACTTCGAATTGTTAAATACAAAGTATGAGTGCAAATTATTACTTGAAGATCTGAACCTGTAATAGGTAAATACAGAACTTCGAATGATTAAATTCAAACTAAGATTGCAAATAATAATTTGAAGATCTGAACTTGTAATAGTCACATACAGAACTTCTAATTGTTAAATACAAATTATTAGTGAAAATTATTACTTGAAGATCTGAACGTGTAATTGTCAAATACAGAACTTCTAATTGTTAAATACAAATTATTAGTGCAAATTATTAGTTGAAGATCTGAACCTGTAATAGGTAAATACAGAACTTCGAATGATTAAATTCAATCTAAGATTGCAAATAATAATTTGAAGATCTGAACTTGTAATAGTCAAATACAGAACTTCTAATTGTTAAATACAAATTATTAGTGTAAAATTATTACTTGAAGATCAGAACTAGTAATTGTCAAATACAGCACTTAAAATTGATAGCTTCTAATTATTATTGCAAATTATAACTTGAAGATCTGAACTTGTAATTGTCAAATACAGAACTTAAAATTGATAGCTTCTAATTATTATTTCAAATTATAACTTGAAGATCTGAACTTGTAATTGTCAAATACAGAACTTAAAATTGATAGCTTCTAATTATTATTGCAAATTATAACTTGAAGATCTGAACTTGTAATTGTCAAATACAGAACTTCTAATTGTTAAATACAAATTATTAGTGCAAATTATAACTTGAAGATCTGACCTTGTAATTGTCAAATGCAGAACTTAAAATTGATAGCTTCTAATTATTATTGTAAATTATAACTTGAAGATCTGAACTTGTAATAGTGAATTACAGAACTTAGATTTGTTAAATTCAAATTATTATTTCAAATTATAACTTGAAGATCTGAACTAGTAATTGTCAAATACAGAACTTAAAATTGATAGCTTCTAATTATTATTGCAAATTATAACTTGAAGATCTGAACTTGTACTAGTGAATTACAGAACTTAGATTTGTTAAATTCAAATTATTATTTCAAATTATAACTTGGAGATCTGAACTTGTAATTGTCAAATACAGAACTTAAAATTGATAGCTTCTAATTATTATTGCAAATTATAACTTGAAGATCTGAACTTGTAATTGTCAAATGCAGAACTTCTAATTGTTAAATACAAATTATTAGTGCAAATTATAACTTGAAGATCTGACCTTGTAATTGTCAAATACAGAACTTAAAATTGATAGCTTCTAATTATTATTGTAAATTATAACTTGAAGATCTGAACTTGTAATAGTGAATTACAGAACTTAGATTTGTGAAATTCAAATTATTATTTCAAATTATAACTTGAAGATCTGAACTAGTAATTGTCAAATACAGAACTTAAAATTGATAGCTTCTAATTATTATTGCAAATTATAACTTGAAGATCTGAACTTGTACTAGTGAATTACAGAACTTAGATTTGTTAAATTCAAATTATTATTTCAAATTATAACTTGGAGATCTGAACTTGTAATTGTCAAATACAGAACTTAAAATTGATAGCTTCTAATTATTATTGCAAATTATAACTTGAAGATCTGAACTTGTAATTGTCAAATACAGAACTTCTAATTGTTAAATACAAATTATTAGTGCAAATTATAACTTGAAGATCTGACCTTGTAATTGTCAAATACAGAACTTAAAATTGATAGCTTCTAATTATTATTGTAAATTATAACTTGAAGATCTGAACTTGTAATAGTGAATTACAGAACTTAGATTTGTTAAATTCAAATTATTATTTCAAATTATAACTTGAAGATCTGAACTAATAATTGTCAAATACAGAACTTAAAATTGATAGCTTCTAATTATTATTGTAAATTATAACTTGAAGATCTGAACTTGTAATAGTCAAATACAGAACTTCGAATAGTTAAATCCAAATTATTAGTACAAATTATAACTTGAAGATCTTTACTTGTATTAGGTAAATACAGAACTTCAAATTGTTAAATTCAAACTAAGATTGCAAATAATAATTTGAAGATCTGAACTTGTAATAGACAAATACAGAACTTCGAATTGTTAAATACAAATTATTATTGCAAATTATAACTTGAAGATCTGAACTTGTAATTGTCAAATACAGAACTTAAAATTGATAGCTTCTAATTATTATTGCAAATTATAACTTGAAGATCTGAACTTGTAGTAGGTAAATACAGAACTTCTAATTGTTAAATACAAACTAAGACTGCAAATAATAATTTGAAGATCTGAACTTGTAATAGTCAAATACAGAACTTCGAATTGTTAAATCCAAATTATTAGTACAAATTATAACTTGAAGATCTTAACTTGTATTAGGTAAATACAGAACTTCGAATTGTTAAATTCAAACTAAGATTGCAAATATTAATTTGAAGATCTGAACTTGTAATAGTCAAATACAGAACTTCGAATTGTTAAATACAAATTATTATTGCAAATTATAACTTGAAGATCTGAACTTGTAATTGTCAAATACAGAACTTAAAATTGATAGCTTCTAATTATTATTGCAAATTATAACTTGAAGATCTGAACTTGTAGTAGGTAAATACAGAACTTCGAATTGTTAAATTCAAACTAAGATTGCAAATATTAATTTGAAGATCTGAACTTGTAATAGTCAAATACAGAACTTCGAATTGTTAAATACAAATTATTATTGCAAATTATAACTTGAAGATCTGAACTTGTAATTGTCAAATACAGAACTTAAAATTGATAGCTTCTAATTATTATTGCAAATTATAACTTGAAGATCTGAACTTGTAATTGTCAAATACAGAACTTCTAATTGTTAAATACAAATTATTAGTGCAAATTATAACTTGAAGATTTGACCTTGTAATTGTCAAATACAGAACTTAAAATTGATAGCTACTAATTATTATTGCAAATTATAACTTGAAGATCTGAACGTGTAATTGTCAAATACAGAACTTCTAATTGATAGCTTCTAATTATTATTGTAAATTATTACTTGAAGATCTGAACTTGTAATAGTGAATTACAGAACTTAGATTTGTTAAATTCAAATTATTATTTCAAATTCTAACTTGAAGATCTGAACTAGTAATTGTCAAATACAGAACTTAAAATTGATAGCTTCTAATTATTATTGCAAATTATAACTTGAAGATCTGAACTTTTAATTGTCAAATACAGAACTTAAAATTGATAGCTTCTAATTATTATTGTAAATTATAACTTGAAGATCTGAACTTGTAATTGTCAAATACAGAACTTAAAATTGAGAGCTTCTAATTATTATTGCAAATTATAACTTGAAGATCTGAACTTGTAATTGTCAAATACAGAACTTAAAATTGATAGCTTCTAATTATTATTTCAAATTATAACTTGAAGATCTGAACTTGTAATTGTCAAATACAGAACTTAAAATTGATAGCTTCTAATTATTATTGCAAATTATAACTTGAAGATCTGAACTTGTAATAGTCAAATACAGAACTTCTAATTGTTAAATACAAATTATTAGTGCAAATTATAACTTGAAGATCTGAACTAGTAATTGTCAAATACAGAACTTAAAATTGAGAGCTTCTAATTATTATTGCAAATTATAACTTGAAGATCTGAACTTGTAATTGTCAAATACAGAACTTAAAATTGATAGCTTCTAATTATTATTTCGAATTATAACTTGAAGATCTGAACTTGTAATTGTCAAATACAGAACTTAAAATTGATAGCTTCTAATTATTATTGCAAATTATAACTTGAAGATCTGAACTTGTAATAGTCAAATACAGAACTTCTAATTGTTAAATACAAATTATTAGTGCAAATTATAACTTGAAGATCTGAACTAGTAATTGTCAAATACAGAACTTAAAATTGATAGCTTCTAATTATTATTGCAAATTATAACTTGAAGATCTGAACTTGTAATTGTCAAATACAGAACTTAAAATTGATAGCTTCTAATTATTATTGCAAATTATAACTTGAAGATCTTAACTTGTAATTGTCAAATACAGAACTTAAAATTGATAGCTTCTAATTATTATTGAAAATTATAACTTGAAGATCTGAACTTGTAATTGTCAAATACAGAACTTCTAATTGTTAAATACAAATTATTAGTGCAAATTATAACTTGAAGATCTGAACTTGTAATTTTCAAATACAGAACTTAAAATTGATAGATTCTATTTATTATTGTAAATTATAACTTGAAGATCTGAACTTGTAATAGTGCATTACAGAACTTAGATTTGTTAAATTCAAATTATTATTTCAAATTATAACTTGAAGATCTGCACTAGTAATTGTCAAATACAGAACTTCTAATTGTTAAATACAAATTATTAGTGCAAATTATTACTTGAAGATCTGAACTAGTAATTGTCAAATACAGCACTTAAAATTGATAGCTTCTAATTATTATTGCAAATTATAACTTGAAGATCTGAACTTGTAATTGTCAAATACAGAACTTAAAATTGATAGCTTCTAATTATTATTTCAAATTATAACTTGGAGATCTGAACTTGTACTTGTCAAATACAGAACTTAAAATTGATAGCTTCTAATTATTATTGCAAATAATAATTTTAAGATCTGAACTTGTAATAGTCAAATACAGAACTTCTAATTGTTAAATACAAATTATTAGTGCAAATTATTACTTGAAGATCTGAACTAGTAATTGTCAAATACAGCACTTAAAATTGATAGCTTCTAATTATTATTGCAAATTATAACTTGAAGATATGAACTTGTAATTGTCAAATACAGAACTTAAAATTGATAGCTTCTAATTATTATTTCAAATTATAACTTGGAGATCTGAACTTGTAATTGTCAAATACAGAACTTAAAATTGATAGCTTCTAATTATTATTGCAAATTATAACTTGAAGATCTGAACTTGTAATTGTCAAATACAGAACTTCTAATTGTTAAATACAAATTATTAGTGCAAATTATAACTTGAAGATCTGACCTTGTAATTGTCAAATACAGAACTTAAAATTGATAGCTTCTAATTATTATTGTAAATTATAACTTGAAGATCTGAACTTGTAATTGTCAAATACAGAACTTAAAATTGATAGCTTCTAATTATTATTGCAAATAATAACTTGAAGATCTGAACTTGTAATTGTCAAATACAGAACTTAAAATTGATAGCTTCTAATTATTATTGCAAATTATAATTTGAAGATCTCAACTTGTAATAGACAAATACGCAACTTAGCATTGTTAAATACAAATTGTGATTGCAAATTATAACTTGAAGATCTGAACCTGTAATAGGTAAATACAGAACTTCGCATTGTTAAATTCAAACTAAGTTTGCAAATAATAAATTGAAGATCTGTACTTGTAATAGTCAAATACAGAACTTCGAATTGTTAAATACAAATTATTATTTGCTAATTATAACTTGAAGATATGAACTTGTAATTGTCAACTACAGAACTTAAAATTTATAGCTTCTAATTATTATTGCAAATTATAACTTAAAGATCTGAACTTGTAGTAGGTAAATACAGAAATTCGAATTGTTAAATACAAACTAAGATTGTAAATAATAATTTGAAGATCTGGACTTGTAATAGTCAAATACAGAACTTCGAATTGTTAAATACAAATTATTAGTGCAAATTATAACTTGAAGATCTGAACTTGTAATTGTCAAATACAGAACTTAAAATTGATAGCTTCTAATTATTATTGCAAATTATAACTTGAAGATCTGAACTTGTAATAGTGAATTACAGAACTTAGATTTGTTAAATATAAATTATTATTTCAAATTATAACTTGAAGATCTGAACTTATAGTAGGTAAATACAGAACTTCGAATTGTTAAATTCAAACTAGGATTGCAAATAATAATTTGAAGATCTGAACTTGTAATAGTCAAATACAGAACTTAAAATTGAGAGCTTCTAATTATTATTGCAAATTATAACTTGAAGATCTGAACTTGTAGTAGGTAAATACAGAACTTCGAATTGTTAAATTCAAACTAGGATTGCAAATAATAATTTGAAGATCTGAACTTGTAATAGTCAAATACAGAACTTCGAATTGTTAAATACAAATTATTATTGCAAGTTATAACTTGAAGATCTGAACTTGTAATTGTCAAATACAGAGCTTAAAATTGAGAGCTTCTAATTATTATTGCAAATTATAACTTGAAGATCTGAACTTGTAGTAGGTAAATACAGAACTTCGAATTGTTAAATACAAACTAAGATTGTAAATAATAATTTGAAGATCTGAACTTGTAATAGTCAAATACAGAACTTCGAATTTTTAAATACAAATTATTATTGCAAATTATAACTTGAAGATCTGAACTTGTAATTGTCAAATACAGAACTTAAAATTGATAGCTTCTAATTATAATTGCAAATTATAACTTCAAGATCTGAACTTGTAGTAGGTAAATACAGAACTTCGAATTGTTAAATACAAACTAAGACAGCAAATAATAATTTGAAGATCTGAACTTGTACTAGTCAAATACAGAACTTCTAATTGTTAAATACAAATTATTATTGCAAATTATAACTTGAAGATCTGAACTTGTAATTGTCAAATACAGAACTTAAAATTGATAGCTTCTAATTATTATTGCAAATTATAACTTGAAAATCTGAACTAGTAATAGTGAATTACAGAACTTAGATTTGTTAAATACTAATTATTATTTCTAGTTATAACTTGAAGATCTGAACTTGTAACTGTGAAATACAGAACTTAGAATTGATACCATCAAATTGTGATTGCAAATTAGAACTTGAAGATCTGTACTTGTAGTACAATAATCTCTATACAAACGATCAACCTGTGACAATATCCAAAAAATTTATTTATGCCGATGATGAGGTCCTATCTGTCCAATGCAAGACCTTTGAGGAAGGCGAAAGTATCTTACAAAAAGATATTTGTGATCTTTTCGAATATTTCAAAACCTGGATATTAAAACCAAATGCGAGTAAAACGGAAGTGTCCGTCTTTCATCTAAATAACAAAGAAGCTAATCGTGAACTAAAAATAGAAATAGAAGGGCAATTACTAACATTTAATCGAAATCCAAAATACCTAGGGGTATTTTTAGATCGGTCCCTTACATTCAGACATCATCTAGAGAAGTTATCACGGAAAGTTCGCACTAGAGTAAATCTAATCCAAAATTTAGCTGGCACTACATGGGGAGCAAGTGCGGATACACTGAGAATTTCATCACTTGGCCTCGTCTTCTCTGCTGCAGAATATTGCTCTGCGGCATGGTACAAAAGCTCCCATGTACACCTGGTGGATAATCAGTTAAATCACACGATGCGAATAATAAGTGGCGCTGTCTCGTCAACTCCCTTACCGTGGCTTACAACTCTTTGCAACATAGCACCCCCTGACATTCGGAGAAAAAAGGCAACTTCACGTTTGATTAAGAAAACATTACACCTAGAGAATTCCATCCTTTATAATGTCATTAGAGATACTTCCATACATAGGTTAAAATCTAGAGAACCTATCCAAAAGCAACTCACCAAACTGATTACATTTGATGAAAAAATAGCATGGAAAGAATATTGGGTAAACTCGAAGGTTTCCAACAATGATCTCATTGAGGATCCAACTAAGAAAGTCGGTGGTTTCAACTTAAATCGCAAAGACTGGGTTACTTTAAATCGACTCAGAACTGGACATGGCAGATGTAATCATTTTTTAAAAAAATGGGGTCTTACTAACTCTTCTGATTGTGATTGTGGATGTTCCGACCAAACAATGTCACACATTGTAAGTTACTGCCCTTTGAGAAAATTTACAGGCACGATGCGTGAATTGAGTGATGCCGTATCTGATAGATCCCGTGATTGGCTGACGAATTTAGACTTACAATTGTAACCATGAAGGATGAATAAACCATACGATATATATTGTTGTGTAATTTTACAAATATGTTTTTTTTTGTTAATTTTCGAAGTTTAAAATTTTGAATTCAAATATTGAAAGAGAGAGAGGAGGAAGAGGATAAGAGGTGGAGTGCGCAATGAAGCGAACGGACAGACGTCCTAGAGTTTTGAGTCCGGATTCGGACCAAATTTTGTTGTGATTTTAAGTTAAATTTGGTGCTTTGTTTCAAAATAAAGGTGTTTAAATATTTTGAATGTTGAGTTTGAATTGTGAAGTTTAAAGCTGGGACGGAAGCAGTTTGAAGGGTTTTGGTGTTGGAGAGAGTAGGATATTTTGGAAGATTTTGGATGATATTTTGATTCAAAACGGTTAAAATAACAAAAAAAATTTAATCTCCTAATAAGTAGATAATTTTGTTTAAAATTGAAAATAGGACGCATTTGCTACGATAGATAACTGACAATCGGCGAGCAGAGCCGGATAAAAATAAAATTTAGAGGGGGTATTAAAATAAAAATTAAATGGTTAGCCGGGCATTTTGAAGATTTGAATTTTCTCCTAAACCACATTCTTTTATAAAAATTAAGCAGCGGGAAAAATTCATTTCAATTGGCGACACAACGTGGAGCTCGAGTAATGTTTTTACTACCTAAAAATAAAGAACCGACCATGAACCCTGAGGATGAAAAAAACGAAAAGAAGAAAGAAGACAACAAAGACTCTGGAATAGAAGAAAGTCAGGCGTCACCTAACTTTGAAAGATTTCCAGGAGCGGAAAGCACAAGGAGAGATACCATAGAAATGAATAGAGAAGATAGTGATATAAAAGAAATCCAAAAACAAGTGGAAGAGGACGATATCACGAGTAGCAAATTTCTAAAACAATTGCTAAGCGAAATTAGAGCAAATAGAGCAGAAGACAAAAGAAAAACCCACGAAAATAGAACCGAAGACAAAGAAATAATGAAAGAACTAAAAAACTTAATCATGACAAATAGTAGCAAAATTGATCAAATTAGGACGGAATTATCCGACAAAATTGAACAACAAGAAATAAAACTTAATAAAACTATCGATAAAGTGAAAGATAAACTAACTTTAGACATCGATAAGGCAAATGAGAAAATAAAGAGCAACGAAACGGAAATAATGGAATTAAAAACAAATTACTCGGAAGATATAAAAAAAATTAACGATCAATTTGTAAATGTAACTTTTAAAGAATACCCTACGATAATAAACGAGGAAGAAATGAATGAAATCATAATAAAAAAGGTAAACGAAAAAGGAGTAGAAATTTCGGCAAACATAAAAGAAAATTTAAAACAACTCAAAATTAAGGAATGGGGACAATTACATGAACACCATCAACATAGAACAGAAGCAATCGAGAAGAAACATGAAGAAATCGAAAGAAGCTTGAACAACAAAATAAAATTGCATTTAGAAGAAACCTGCGGTAACATCCAAAGAGAGTACGGCAACTTAAAGATCAATATTGAAAGAAATAAAAATAAAATTGATGAGTGTCACTCAACTATCAGAGATACACACGATTATTTAAAAACGATTAAATTAAATAAAGAAACAAATAATGTTGGGAATCATGAACATCTAGAACAAAATTACATTAAAGGATTGGTACAAGAATTAAACCTAAATTTCAATGCTAACAAGTTGACGAGATTTTTTGGAGATGGAAAACATAACCCGAAATTATTCATTAGAAATTTGAAACATACTACTGATAAAATTAAAGATATTTCGAACATTAAATGTATTCTAAGATCGATCATGAAGGGTGATGCGGAGAATTGGTTTGGAATAGTAGAAGAAAAGATAAATTGTTTTGAAGATTTCGAGGAATTATTCCTAAAACATTATTGGGGAGAACTGGAACAAAGAAAGGTACGTGACAATATGATATCGGGCAAGTATCGTGGTTTCATGGACCAAACGCGGGTTAGCTATGCCACAAGAAAAGTCAATGCAGCTAAACAAATCGATCCGCCTTTTACAGATAGCGATATTGTGAGAAATTTGGGTAAACATTTTGAAGATGAAGTAATGAATCGAATCATTATAGAAAACATAAATACAATTGATCAATTACTAGATCTCCTCAAAAGATTTGATCAATTAGGTAATAATAAAAGTACGGAAAATTACAATTCGAATTTTAACGTTTGGAGAAGATTCAATGATAACAACCAAAATAGTAATTTCTACAATCACAACAGCAATAATAATCAAAGACTTCAAAACAACAACCATTTTTCAAACAACAATGGCTTTTCTTATAATCACCAAAACAATCGTCACAACAATACTAATAATTATGAACAGCGTCGTGATCATAATCAGGGTAGTTACTCCAACCATAATTCGAGAAATGATTACAGCTATAATCGACACAACTACGTAGATCGGGATAGGGAAAGTTACACACATCGTAATAATACCCTGCCACAAGAAAATAACCGTGCAAGAAATTCCAATTTGAATGATCGGCATATCAACTCCATCACAGTTATGCCATCAGTGGAGACTACTACGGCCATCGTAGAGCCCCCACGAAATTTTTAATTAACGACGAGCCAAGCACGATAAACTCCTACCAGCATCCACGGGAGTTTATCAAAGAAAGTGGAACAATGGATGAACACGAAGGGTTAACTAATTTGCCGTATATCTTTGCAAATATCAACAAGATACAAGTAAAGTGTTTACTGGATACCGGTGCAGAATTATCCTTAATAAAAGAAGAAATTGTTAATAAAAATTTTGAAAACATAGAAAAAAACATCTTAAAAACATTGCCAATTAGATTAGTAGGAGTTAATGATAAAAAATTTTCTACGATCAATCGAACCTTAATAGCAAATATTCAAATAGGAAAGACCGTGGTATTGGACAGCATGATGATCATGGAAGACATGAAGTTAGAATGTATTTTTGGAATCGACTTAATGGATAAATTAAAAATAAAGATAGATGTAGCAAACAAAAAAATAACTGTACAAGATGAGGAAGTAGAATGGATTGAAGACGATAAAGAGGTAGAAGGAAATTTAGTCGTTGATGAGGAGGAGGCAACAATTATTAATGCGGTTAAAAAAGTGGATCCAAAAGAAATGAAAAAATGTAATAAAGTGTTGAATATTAATAGAGAAGATGATGAAGACCATAAAAAAAAAATGGTATTAGATTGTGCAGAAATTTATAATGAGACAGTTAAATCTTTATTAAACAAAAATTTATCCTTAATAAATGAAGAGCCAAGAGTGGCGAAAAATTACATCCATGAATTACATGTACGAAATGAAAGCAGCTTTAAGAGTAAGAACTACCCAATACCACAAGCATACAAAAAACAAGTATGGAAGGAGATAGAGAAAATGGTTCGGGATGATATAATTGTGGAAGCAAGCACGGCATACATTAATCCATTAGTTGTCGTGAAGAAGAAAGATGGGGAGATCAGATTATGTCTAGATGCGCGCTCGATTAATGCGATAACGCAACCGCAATTTGAAAGTCCACAAGGAATTGAAAATTTAATTGGAAGAGTTGGTGGCATGAAGATTTTTTCAAAATTGGATTTGAAAAACAGTTTCTGGTTAATTCCACTAAGCCAAGAATCACAGAAATACACTGGATTTTGTGTCGACGGGCATACCTTCGTATTCAAAGTCGTTCCGTTTGGTTTGTCGACGAGCAGCAGTGCTTTAGTAAAATGTATGCAAAAGATTCTAAAGCAATACGAGAATATTTGCGTGCATTATGTGGATGACATACTTATCTTCAGCGAAGATGCTGAAAAACATAAACACCATGTAAAAACTATTCTTGAAACATTAAACCAGGCAGGTTTAAAATTAAACGTAAAAAAATGTGAATTTTTCAAGGAAGAGATAAATTATTTGGGTTATAAAATTATGAGAGATAAAGTGGAAATAAACAATGATCGACTGCAAGAAATAAACAATTATCCCAGGCCTAGAAATCTGCGAACATTGCGAGGTTTTATTGGTGTACTTAATTATTACAAACGATTTATTCCAGATTATTCGAACAAAATTTTACCATTGTTAGAATTACTCCGAAAACATGTAAAATGGAGATGGGACGAAAGAAAAGAAGAAATAAATTTTGAAAACATCTTACATAAAGCCAGATCGAAATTGATTCAGAAAAGAGAAAATTATTTAAAAAAGGCCAACAAAAACATAAATAAGAAGAAAATATTTAATATTGGAGATCAAGTGATCGTTAGAAATTTGAGAGTGGGAAAAAGATCAGCTAACCAGTGTGCAAAATTGCAACTTCCTTTCGAAGGCCCTTACACGATCAACCGAAGAGTAGCTGAGAATACTTATGAACTTATTAATTTGAAGACGAATATAATTAGGGGAAGATTTCACTTATGTGACTTATATGCCTTTAATGAAAATGTGAATTGAACAATAGAAAAGTAGTTGGATAGCAATTTCGAATAAGTTATTTAATTATTTAGTTAAAAGGTTTTTTAAAAAAAAAGTTTATTTCAGTTTATAATTAGTAAAAATGGAAAAATTTTAATTTTTGTTAGTATTTAATTTCATTAATAGTTTAGTTTGTTTTGAAAATTTTTTAATGTTTCAAAAATTTATAATGATGAATTACACAACGGGTGTAGATTTAATTGTAAACCTTAGTTAGACAATAAAATCTAACGGGGGTAATGTTGTGTAATTTTACAAATATGTTTTTTTTTGTTAATTTTCGAAGTTTAAAATTTTGAATTCAAATATTGAAAGAGAGAGAGGAGGAAGAGGATAAGAGGTGGAGTGCGCAATGAAGCGAACGGACAGACGTCCTAGAGTTTTGAGTCCGGATTCGGACCAAATTTTGTTGTGATTTTAAGTTAAATTTGGTGCTTTGTTTCAAAATAAAGGTGTTTAAATATTTTGAATGTTGAGTTTGAATTGTGAAGTTTAAAGCTGGGACGGAAGCAGTTTGAAGGGTTTTGGTGTTGGAGAGAGTAGGATATTTTGGAAGATTTTGGATGATATTTTGATTCAAAACGGTTAAAATAACAAAAAAAATTTAATCTCCTAATAAGTAGATAATTTTGTTTAAAATTGAAAATAGGACGCATTTGCTACGATAGATAAGTGACAATCGGCGAGCAGAGCCGGATAAAAATAAAATTTAGAGGGGGTATTAAAATAAAAATTAAATGGTTAGCCGGGCATTTTGAAGATTTGAATTTTCTCCTAAACCACATTCTTTTATAAAAATTAAGCAGCGGGAAAAATTCATTTCAATATATATATATATAGTGGGTAAATACAGAACTTCGCATTGTTAAATTCAAACTAAGTTTGCAAATAATAAATTGAAGATCTGAACTTGTAATAGTCAAATACAGAACTTCGAATTGTTAAATACAAATTATTATTTGCTAATTATAACTTGAAGATATGAACTTGTAATTGTCAACTACAGAACTTAAAATTGATAGCTTCTAATTATTATTGCAAATTATAACTTAAAGATCTGAACTTGTAGTAGGTAAATACAGAACTTCGAATTGTTAAATACAAACTAAGATTGTAAATAATAATTTGAAGATCTGGAATTGTAATAGTCAAATACAGAACTTCGAATTGTTAAATACAAATTATTAGTGCAAATTATAACTTGAAGATCTGAACTTGTAATTGTCAAATACAGAACTTAAAATTGATAGCTTCTAATTATTATTGCAAATTATAACTTGAAGATCTGAACTAGTAATAGTGAATTACAGAACTTAGATTTGTTAAATACTAATTATTATTTCAAGTTATAACTTGAAGATCTGAACTTGTAACTTTCAAATACAGAACTTAGAATTGATACCTTCAAATTGTGATTGCAAATTAGAACTTGAAGATCTGTACTTGTAGAGGGTAAATACAGAACTTCGCATTGTTAAATTCAAACTAAGTTTGCAAATAATAAATTGAAGATCTGTACTTGTAATAGTCAAATACAGAACTTGGAATTGTTAAATACAAATTATTATTTGCTAATTATAACTTGAAGATATGAACTTGTAATTGTCAACTACAGAACTTAAAATTGATAGCTTCTAATTATTATTGCAAATTATAACTTAAAGATCTGAACTTGTAGTAGGTAAATACAGAAATTCGAATTGTTAAATACAAACTAAGATTGTAAATAATAATTTGAAGATCTGGACTTGTAATAGTCAAATACAGAACTTCGAATTGTTAAATACAAATTATTAGTGCAAATGATAACTTGAAGATCTGAACTTGTAATTGTCAAATACAGAACTTAAAATTGATAGCTTCTAATTATTATTGCAAATTATAACTTGAAGATCTGAACTTGTAATAGTGAATTACAGAACTTAGATTTGTTAAATATAAATTATTATTTCAAATTATAACTTGAAGATCTGAACTTGTAGTAGGTAAATACAGAACTTCGAATTGTTAAATTCAAACTAGGATTGCAAATAATAATTTGAAGATCTGAACTTGTAATAGTCAAATACAGAACTTCGAATTGTTAAATACAAATTATTATTGCAAGTTATAACTTGAAGATCTGAACTTGTAATTGTCAAATACAGAACTTAAAATTGAGAGCTTCTAATTATTATTGCAAATTATAACTTGAAGATCTGAACTTGTAGTAGGTAAATACAGAACTTCGAATTGTTAAATTCAAACTAGGATTGCAAATAATAATTTGAAGATCTGAACTTGTAATAGTCAAATACAGAACTTCGAATTGTTAAATACAAATTATTATTGCAAGTTATAACTTGAAGATCTGAACTTGTAATTGTCAAATACAGAGCTTAAAATTGAGAGTTTCTAATTATTATTGCAAATTATAACTTGAAGATCTGAACTTGTAGTAGGTAAATACAGAACTTCGAATTGTTAAATACAAACTAAGATTGTAAATAATAATTTGAAGATCTGAACTTGTAATAGTCAAATACAGAACTTCGAATTTTTAAATACAAATTATTATTGCAAATTATAACTTGAAGATCTGAACTTGTAATTGTCAAATACAGAACTTAAAATTGATAGCTTCTAATTATAATTGCAAATTATAACTTCAAGATCTGAACTTGTAGTAGGTAAATACAGAACTTCGAATTGTTAAATACAAACTAAGACAGCAAATAATAATTTGAAGATCTGAACTTGTACTAGTCAAATACAGAACTTCTAATTGTTAAATACAAATTATTATTGCAAATTATAACTTGAAGATCTGAACTTGTAATTGTCAAATACAGAACTTAAAATTGATAGCTTCTAATTATTATTGCAAATTATAACTTGAAAATCTGAACTAGTAATAGTGAATTACAGAACTTAGATTTGTTAAATACTAATTATTATTTCAAGTTATAACTTGAAGATCTGAACTTGTAACTGTGAAATACAGAACTTAGAATTGATACCATCAAATTGTGATTGCAAATTATAACTTGAAGATCCTAACTTGTAATTGTCAAATACAGAACTTCTAATTGTTAAATACAAATTATTAGTGCAAATTATAACTTGTAGATCTGAACTTGTAATTATGAAATACAGAACTTAAAATTGATAGCTTCTAATTATTATTGCAAATTATAACTTGAAGATCTGAACTTGTAATTGTCAAATGCAGAACTTAAAATTGATAGCTTCTAATTATTATTGCAAATAATAGTTTGAAGATCTGTACTTGTAATTGTCAAATACAGAACTTAAAATTGATAGCTTCTAATTATTATTGCAAATTATAACTTGAAGATCTGAACTTGTAATAGTCAAATACAGAACTTCTAATTGGTAAATACAAATTATTAGTGCAAATTATAACTTGAAGATCTGAACTAGTAATTGTCAAATACAGAACTTAAAATTGATAGCTTCTAATTATTATTGCAAATTATAACTTGAAGATCTGAACTTGTAATTGTCAAATACAGAACTTAAAATTGATAGCTTCTAATTATTATTTCAAATTATAACTTGAAGATCTTAACTTGTAATTGTCAAATACAGAACTTAAAATTGATAGCTTCTAATTATTATTGCAAATTATAACTTGAAGATCTGAACTTGTAATTGTCAAATACAGAACTTCTAATTGTTAAATACAAATTATTAGTGCAAATTATAACTAGAAGATCTGAACTTGTAATTGTCAAATACAGAACTTAAAATTGATAGATTCTATTTATTATTGTAAATTATAACTTGAAGATCTGAACTTGTAATAGTGCATTACAGAACTTAGATTTGTTAAATTCAAATTATTATTTCAAATTATAACTTGAAGATCTGCACTAGTAATTGTCAAATACAGAACTTCTAATTGTTAAATACAAATTATTAGTGCAAATTATTACTTGAAGATCTGAACTAGTAATTGTCAAATACAGCACTTAAAATTGATAGCTTCTAATTATTATTGCAAATTATAACTTGAAGATCTGAACTTGTAATTGTCAAATACAGAACTTAAAATTGATAGCTTCTAATTATTATTTCAAATTATAACTTATAGATCTGAACTTGTAATTGTCAAATACAGAACTTAAAATTGATAGCTTCTAATTATTATTGCAAATAATAATTTGAAGATCTGAACTTGTAATAGTCAAATACAGAACTTCTAATTGTTAAATACAAATTATTAGTGCAAATTATTACTTCAAGATCTGAACTAGTAATTGTCAAATACAGCACTTAAAATTGATAGCTTCTAATTATTATTGCAAATTATAACTTGAAGATCTGAACTTGTAATTGTCAAATACAGAACTTAAAATTGATAGCTTCTAATTATTATTTAAAATTATAACTTGGAGATCTGAACTTGTAATTGTCAAATACAAAACTTAAAATTGATAGCTTCTAATTATTATTGCAAATAATAATTTGAAGATCTGAACTTGTAATAGTCAAATACAGAACTTCTAATTGTTAAATACAAATTATTAGTGCAAATTATTACTTGAAGATCTGAACTAGTAATTGTCAAATACAGCACTTAAAATTGATAGCTTCTAATTATTATTGCAAATTATAACTTGAAGATCTGAACTTGTAATTGTCAAATACAGAACTTAAAATTGATAGCTTCTAATTATTATTGCAAATAATAACTTGAAGATCTGAACTTGTAATTGTCAAATACAGAACTTAAAATTGATAGCTTCTAATTATGATTGCAAATTATAATTTGAAGATCTGAACTTGTAATAGACAAATACGCAACTTAGCATTGTTAAATACAAATTGTGATTGCAAATTATAACTTGAAGATCTGAACCTGTAATAGGTAAATACAGAACTTCGAATGATTAAATTCAAACTAAGATTGCAAATAATAATTTGAAGATCTGAACTTGTAATAGTCAAATACAGAACTTCTAATTGTTAAATACAAATTATTAGTGAAAATTATTACTTGAAGATCTGAACTAGTAATTGTCAAATACAGCACTTAAAATTGATAGCTTCTAATTATTATTGCAAATTATAACTTGAAGATCTGAACTTGTAATTGTCAAATACAGAACTTAAAATTGATAGCTTCTAATTATTATTTCAAATTATAACTTGGAGATCTGAACTTGTAATTGTCAAATACAGAACCTAAAATTGGTAGCTTCTAATTATTATTGCAAATTATAACTTGAAGATCCTAACTTGTAATTGTCAAATACAGAACTACTAATTGTTAAATACAAATTATTAGTGCAAATTATAACTTGAAGATCTGACCTTGTAATTTTCAAATACAGAACTTAAAATTGATAGCTTCTAATTATTATTGCAAATTATAACTTGAAGATCTGAACTTGTAATTGTCAAATACAGAACTTAAAATTGATAGCTTCTAATTATTATTTCAAATTATAACTTGGAGATCTGAACTTGTAATTGTCAAATACAGAACTACTAATTGTTAAATACAAATTATTAGTGCAAATTATAACTTGAAGATCTGACCTTGTAATTGTCAAATACAGCACTTAAAATTGATAGCTTCTAATTATTATTTCAAATTATAACTTGGAGATCTGAACTTGTAATTGTCAAATACAGAACTTAAAATTGATAGCTTCTAATTATTATTGCAAATTATAACTTGAAGATCTGAACGTGTAATTGTCAAATACAGAACTTCTAATTGTTAAATACAAATTATTAGTGCAAATTATAACTAGAAGATCTGAACTTGTAATTATCAAATACAGAACTTAAAATTGATAGCTTCTAATTATTATTTCAAATTATAACTTGAAGATCTGAACTTGTAATTGTCAAACACAGAACTTAAAATTAATAGCTTCTAATTATTATTGCAAATAATAACTTGAAGATCTGAACTTGTAATTGTCAAATGCAGAACTTAAAATTGATAGCTTCTAATTATTATTGCAAATAATAGTTTGAAGATCTGTACTTGTAATTGTCAAATACAGAACTTAAAATTGATAGCTTATAATTATTATTGCAAATTATAATTTGAAGATCTGAACTTGTAATAGACAAATACGCAACTTAGCATTGTTAAATACAAATTGTGATTGCAAATTATAACTTGAAGATCTGAACCTGTAATAGGTAAATACAGAACTTCGAATGATTAAATTCAAACTAAGATTGCAAATAATAATTTGAAGATCTGAACTTGTAATAGTCAAATACAGAACTTCTAATTGTTAAATACAAATTATTAGTGAAAATTATTACTTGAAGATCTGAACTAGTAATTGTCAAATACAGCACTTAAAATTGATAGCTTCTAATTATTATTGAAAATTATAACTTGAAGATCTGAACTTGTAATTGTCAAATACAGAACTTAAAATTGATAGCTTCTAATTATTATTTCAAATTATAACTTGGAGATCTGAACTTGTAATTGTCAAATACAGAACTTAAAATTGGTAGCTTCTAATTATTATTGCAAATTATAACTTGAAGATCCTAACTTGTAATTGTCAAATACAGAACTTCTAATTGTTAAATACAAATTATTAGTGCAAATTATAACTTGTAGATCTGAACTTGTAATTATGAAATACAGAACTTAAAATTGATAGCTTCTAATTATTATTGCAAATTATAACTTGAAGATCTGAACTTGTAATTGTCAAATGCAGAACTTAAAATTGATAGCTTCTAATTATTATTGCAAATAATAGTTTGAAGATCTGTACTTGTAATTGTCAAATACAGAACTTAAAATTGATAGCTTATAATTATAATTCAAATTATAACTTGAAGATCTGAACTTGTAATAGTCAAATACACAACTTCGAATTGTTAAATACAAAGTATTAGTGCAAATTATTACTTGAAGATCTGAACCTGTAATAGGTAAATACAGAACTTCGAATGATTAAATTCAAACTAAGATTGCAAATAATAATTTGAAGATCTGAACTTGTAATAGTCAAATACAGAACTTCTAATTGTTAAATACAAATTATTAGTGAAAATTATTACTTGAAGATCTGAACTAGTAATTGTCAAATACAGCACTTAAAATTGATAGCTTCTAATTATTATTGCAAATTATAACGTGAAGATCTGAACTTGTAATTGTCAAATACAGAACTTAAAATTGATAGCTTCTAATTATTATTTCAAATTATAACTTGGAGATCTGAACTTGTAATTGTCAAATACAGAACTTAAAATTGGTAGCTTCTAATTATTATTGCAAATTATAACTTGAAGATCCTAACTTGTAATTGTCAAATACAGAACTTCTAATTGTTAAATACAAATTATTAGTGCAAATTATAACTTGAAGATCTGACCTTGTAATTGTCAAATACAGAACTTAAAATTGATAGCTTCTAATTATTATTGCAAATTATAACTTGAAGATCTGAACGTGTAATTGTCAAATACAGAACTTCTAATTGATAGCTTTTTAATTATTATTGTAAATTATAACTTGAAGATCTGAACTTGTAATAGTGAATTACAGAACTTAGATTTGTTAAATTCAAATTATTATTTCAAATTATAACTTGAAGATCTGAACTAGTAATTGTCAAATACAGAACTTAAAATTGATAGCTTCTAATTATTATTGCAAATTATAACTTGAAGATCTGAACTTGTAATTGTCAAATACAGAACTTCCAATTGTTAAATACAAATTATTAGTGCAAATTATAACTTGAAGATCTGACCTTGTAATTGTCAAATACAGAACTTAAAATTGATAGCTTCTAATTATTATTGTAAATTATAACTTGAAGATCTGAACTTGTAATAGTGAATTACAGAACTTAGATTTGTTAAATTCAAATTATTATTTCAAATTATAACTTGAAGATCTGAACTAGTAATTGTCAAATACAGAACTTAAAATTGATAGCTTCTAATTATTATTGCAAATTATAACTTGAAGATCTGAACTAGTAATTGTCAAATACAGCACTTAAAATTGATAGCTTCTAATTATTATTGCAAATTATAACTTGAAGATCTGAACTTGTAATTGTCAAATACAGAGCTTAAAATTGATAGCTTCTAATTATTATTTCAAATTATAACTTGGAGATCTGAACTTGTAATTGTCAAATACAGAACTTAAAATTGATAGCTTCTAATTATTATTGCAAATAATAATTTGAAGATCTGAACTTGTAATAGTCAAATACAGAACTTCTAATTGTTAAATACAAATTATTAGTGCAAATTATTACTTGAAGATCTGAACTAGTAATTGTCAAATACAGCACTTAAAATTGATAGCTTCTAATTATTATTGCAAATTATAACTTGAAGATCTGAACTTGTAATTGTCAAATACAGAACTTAAAATTGATAGCTTCTAATTATTATTTCAAATTATAACTTGGAGATCTGAACTTGTAATTGTCAAATACAGAACTTAAAATTGATAGCTTCTAATTATTATTGCAAATAATAATTTGAAGATCTGAACTTGTAATAGTCAAATACAGAACTTCTAATTGTTAAATACAAATTATTAGTGCAAATTATTACTTGAAGATCTGAACTAGTAATTGTCAAATACAGCACTTAAAATTGATAGCTTATTATTATAATTCAAATTATAACTTGAAGATCTGAACTTGTAATAGTCAAATACAGAACTTCGAATTGTTAAATACAAAGTATTAGTGCAAATTATTACTTGGAGATCTGAACCTGTAATAGGTAAATACAGAACTTCGAATGATTAAATTCAAACTAAGATTGCAAATAATAATATGAAGATCTGAACTTGTAATAGTCAAATACAGAACTTCTAATTGTTAAATACAAATTATTAGTGAAAATTATTACTTGAAGATCTGAACTAGTAATTGTCAAATACAGCACTTAAAATTGATAGCTTCTAATTATTATTGCAAATTATAACGTGAAGATCTGAACTTGTAATTGTCAAATACAGAACTTAAAATTGATAGCTTCTAATTATTATTTCAAATTATAACTTGGAGATCTGAACTTGTAATTGTCAAATACAGACCTTAAAATTGGTAGCTTCTAATTATTATTGCAAATTATAACTTGAAGATCCTAACTTGTAATTGTCAAATACAGAACTTCTAATTGTTAAATACAAATTATTAGTGCAAATTATAACTTGAAGATCTGACCTTGTAATTGTCAAATACAGAACTTAAAATTGATAGCTTCTAATTATTATTGCAAATTATAACTTGAAGATCTGAACGTGTAATTGTCAAATACAGAACTTCTAATTGATAGCTTCTAATTATTATTGTAAATTATAACTTGAAGATCTGAACTTGTAATAGTGAATTACAGAACTTAGATTTGTTAAATTCAAATTATTATTTCAAATTATAACTTGAAGATCTGAACTAGTAATTGTCAAATACAGAACTTAAAATTGATAGCTTCTAATTACTATTGCAAATTATAACTTGAAGATCTGAACTTGTACTAGTGAATTACAGAACTTAGATTTGTTAAATTCAAATTATTATTTCAAATTATAACTTGGAGATCTGAACTTGTAATTGTCAAATACAGAACTTAAAATTGATAGCTTCTAATTATTATTGCAAATTATAACTTGAAGATCTGAACTTGTAATTGTCAAATACAGAACTTCTAATTGTAAAATACAAATTATTTGTGCAAATTATAACTTGAAGATCTGAACTTGTAATTGTCAAATACAGAACTTAAAATTGATAGATTCTATTTATTATTGTAAATTATAACTTGAAGATCTGAACTTGTAATAGTGCATTACAGAACTTAGATTTGTTAAATTCAAATTATTATTTCACATTATAACTTGAAGATCTGCACTAGTAATTGTCAAATACAGAACTTAAAATTGATAGCTTCTAATTATTATTGCAAATTATAACTTGAAGATCTGAACTAGTAATTGTCAAATACAGAACTTCTAATTGTTAAATGCAAATTATTTGTGCAAATTATAACTAGAAGATCTGAACTTGTAATTGTCAAATACAGAACTTCTAATTGTTAAATACAAATTATTAGTGCAAATTATAACTTGAAGATCTGACCTTGTAATTGTCAAATACAGAACTTAAAATTGATAGCTTCTAATTATTATTGCAAATTATAACTTGAAGATCTGAACGTGTAATTGTCAAATACAGAACTTCTAATTGATAGCTTCTAATTATTATTGTAAATTATAACTTGAAGATCTGAACTTGTAATAGTGAATTACAGAACTTAGATTTGTTAAATTCAAATTATTATTTCAAATTATAACTTGAAGATCTGAACTAGTAATTGTCAAATACAGAACTTAAAATTGATAGCTTCTAATTACTATTGCAAATTATAACTTGAAGATCTGAACTTGTACTAGTGAATTACAGAACTTAGATTTGTTAAATTCAAATTATTATTTCAAATTATAACTTGGAGATCTGAACTTGTAATTGTCAAATACAGAACTTAAAATTGATAGCTTCTAATTATTATTGCAAATTATAACTTGAAGATCTGAACTTGTAATTGTCAAATACAGAACTTCTAATTGTTAAATACAAATTATTTGTGCAAATTATAACTAGGAGATCTGAACTTGTAATTGTCAAATACAGAACTTAAAATTGATAGATTCTATTTATTATTGTAAATTATAACTTGAAGATCTGAACTTGTAATAGTGCATTACAGAACTTAGATTTGTTAAATTCAAATTATTATTTCACATTATAACTTGAAGATCTGCACTAGTAATTGTCAAATACAGAACTTCTAATTGTTAAATACAAATTATTAGTGCAAATTATTACTTGAAGATCTGAACTAGTAATTGTCAAATACAGCACTTAAAATTGATAGCTTCTAATTATTATTGCAAATTATAACTTGAAGATCTGAACTTGTAATTGTCAAATACAGAGCTTAAAATTGATAGCTTCTAATTATTATTTCAAATTATAACTTGGAGATCTGAACTTGTAATTGTCAAATACAGAACTTAAAATTGATAGCTTCTAATTATTATTTCAAATTATAACTTGGAGATCTGAACTTGTAATTGTCAAATACAGAACTTAAAATTGATAGCTTCTAATTATTATTGCAAATAATAATTTGAAGATCTGAACTTGTAATAGTCAAATACAGAACTTCTAATTGTTAAATACAAATTATTAGTGCAAATTATTACTTGAAGATCTGAACTAGTAATTGTCAAATACAGCACTTAAAATTGATAGCTTATAATTATAATTCAAATTATAACTTGAAGATCTGAACTTGTAATAGTCAAATACAGAACTTCGAATTGTTAAATACAAAGTATTAGTGCAAATTATTACTTGAAGATCTGAACCTGTAATAGGTAAATACAGAACTTCGAATGATTAAATTCAAACTAAGATTGCAAATAATAATTTGAAGATCTGAACTTGTAATAGTCAAATACAGAACTTCTAATTGTTAAATACAAATTATTAGTGAAAATTATTACTTGAAGATCTGAACTAGTAATTGTCAAATACAGCACTTAAAATTGATAGCTTCTAATTATTATTGCAAATTATAACGTGAAGATCTGAACTTGTAATTGTCAAATACAGAACTTAAAATTGATAGCTTCTAATTATTATTTCAAATTATAACTTGGAGATCTGAACTTGTAATTGTCAAATACAGAACTTAAAATTGGTAGCTTCTAATTATTATTGCAAATTATAACTTGAAGATCCTAACTTGTAATTGTCAAATACAGAACTTCTAATTGTTAAATACAAATTATTAGTGCAAATTATAACTTGAAGATCTGACCTTGTAATTGTCAAATACAGAACTTAAAATTGATAGCTTCTAATTATTATTGCAAATTATAACTTGAAGATCTGAACGTGTAATTGTCAAATACAGAACTTCTAATTGATAGCTTCTAATTATTATTGTAAATAATAACTTGAAGATCTGAACTTGTAATAGTGAATTACAGAACTTAGATTTGTTAAATTCAAATTATTATTTCAAATTATAACTTGAAGATCTGATCTAGTAATTGTCAAATACAGAACTTAAAATTGATAGCTTCTAATTATTATTGCAAATTATAACTTGAAGATCTGAACTTGTACTAGTGAATTACAGAACTTAGATTTGTTAAATTCAAATTATTATTTCAAATTATAACTTGGAGATCTGAACTTGTAATTGTCAAATACAGAACTTAAAATTGATAGCTTCTAATTATTATTGCAAATTATAACTTGAAGATCTGAACTTGTAATTGTCAAATACAGAACTTCCAATTGTTAAATACAAATTATTAGTGCAAAGTATAACTTGAAGATCTGACCTTGTAATTCTCAAATACAGAACTTAAAATTGATAGCTTCTAATTATTATTGTAAATTATAACTTGAAGATCTGAACTTGTAATAGTGAATTACAGAACTTAGATTTGTTAAATTCAAATTATTATTTCAAATTATAACTTGAAGATCTGAACTAGTAATTGTCAAATACAGAACTTAAAATTGATAGCTTCTAATTATTATTGCAAATTATAACTTGAAGATCTGAACTAGTAATTGTCAAATACAGAACTTAAAATTGATAGCTTCTAATTATTATTGCAAATTATAACTTGAAGATCTGAACTTTTAATTGTCAAATACAGAACTTAAAATTGATAGCTTCTAATTATTATTGTAAATTATAACTTGAAGATCTGAACTTGTAATTGTCAAATACAGAACTTAAAATTGAGAGCTTCTAATTATTATTGCAAATTATAACTTGAAGATCTGAACTTGTAATTGTCAAATACAGAACTTAAAATTGATAGCTTCTAATTATTATTTCAAATTATAACTTGAAGATCTGAACTTGTAATTATCAAATACAGAACTTAAAATTGATAGCTTCTAATTATTATTGCAAATTATAACTTGAAGATCTGAACTTGTAATAGTCAAATACAGAACTTCTAATTGGTAAATACAAATTATTAGTGCAAATTATAACTTGAAGATCTGAACTAGTAATTGTCAAATACAGAACTTAAAATTGATAGCTTCTAATTATTATTGCAAATTATAACTTGAAGATCTGAACTTGTAATTGTCAAATACAGAACTTAAAATTGATAGCTTCTAATTATTATTTCAAATTATAACTTGAAGATCTTAACTTGTAATTGTCAAATACAGAACTTAAAATTGATAGCTTCTAATTATTATTGCAAATTATAACTTGAAGATCTGAACTTGTAATTGTCAAATACAGAACTTCTAATTGTTAAATACAAATTATTAGTGCAAATTATAACTAGAAGATCTGAACTTGTAATTGTCAAATACAGAACTTAAAATTGATAGATACTATTTATTATTGTAAATTATAACTTGAAGATCTGAACTTGTAATAGTGCATTACAGAACTTAGATTTGTTAAATTCAAATTATTATTTCACATTATAACTTGAAGATCTGCACTAGTAATTGTCAAATACAGAACTTCTAATTGTTAAATACAAATTATTAGTGCAAATTATTACTTGAAGATCTGAACTAGTAATTGTCAAATACAGCACATAAAATTGATAGCTTCTAATTATTATTGCAAATTATAACTTGAAGATCTGAACTTGTAATTGTCAAATACAGAGCTTAAAATTGATAGCTTCTAATTATTATTTCAAATTATAACTTGGAGATCTGAACTTGTAATTGTCAAATACAGAACTTAAAATTGATAGCTTCTAATTATTATTGCAAATAATAATTTGAAGATCTGAACTTGTAATAGTCAAATACAGAACTTCTAATTGTTAAATACAAATTATTAGTGCAAATTATTACTTGAAGATCTGAACTAGTAATTGTCAAATACAGCACTTAAAATTGATAGCTTCTAATTATTATTGCAAATTATAACTTGAAGATCTGAACTTGTAATTGTCAAATACAGAACTTAAAATTGATAGCTTCTAATTATTATTTCAAATTATAACTTGGAGATCTGAACTTGTAATTGTCAAATACAGAACTTAAAATTGATAGCTTCTAATTATTATTGCAAATAATAATTTGAAGATCTGAACTTGTAATAGTCAAATACAGAACTTCTAATTGTTAAATACAAATTATTAGTGCAAATTATTACTTGAAGATCTGAACTAGTAATTGTCAAATACAGCACTTAAAATTGATAGCTTATAATTATAATTCAAATTATAACTTGAAGATCTGAACTTGTAATAGTCAAATACAGAACTTCGAATTGTTAAATACAAAGTATTAGTGCAAATTATTACTTGAAGATCTGAACCTGCAATAGGTAAATACAGAACTTCGAATGATTAAATTCAAACTAAGATTGCAAATAATAATTTGAAGATCTGAACTTGTAATAGTCAAATACAGAACTTCTAATTGTTAAATACAAATTATTAGTGAAAATTATTACTTGAAGATCTGAACTAGTAATTGTCAAATACAGCACTTAAAATTGATAGCTTCTAATTATTATTGCAAATTATAACGTGAAGATCTGAACTTGTAATTGTCAAATACAGAACTTAAAATTGATAGCTTCTAATTATTATTTCAAATTATAACTTGGAGATCTGAACTTGTAATTGTCAAATACAGAACTTAAAATTGGTAGCTTCTAATTATTATTGCAAATTATAACTTGAAGATCCTAACTTGTAATTGTCAAATACAGAACTTCTAATTGTTAAATACAAATTATTAGTGCAAATTATAACTTGAAGATCTGACCTTGTAATTGTCAAATACAGAACTTAAAATTGATAGCTTCTAATTATTATTGCAAATTATAACTTGAAGATCTGAACGTGTAATTGTCAAATACAGAACTTCTAATTGATAGCTTCTAATTATTATTGTAAATTATAACTTGAAGATCTGAACTTGTAATAGTGAATTACAGAACTTAGATTTGTTAAATTCAAATTATTATTTCAAATTATAACTTGAAGATCTGAACTAGTAATTGTCAAATACAGAACTTAAAATTGATAGCTTCTAATTATTATTGCAAATTATAACTTGAAGATCTGAACTTGTACTAGTGAATTACAGAACTTAGATTTGTTAAATTCAAATTATTATTTCAAATTATAACTTGGAGATCTGAACTTGTAATTGTCAAATACAGAACTTAAAATTGATAGCTTCTAATTATTATTGCAAATTATAACTTGAAGATCTGAACTTGTAATTGTCAAATACAGAACTTCCAATTGTTAAATACAAATTATTAGTGCAAATTATAACTTGAAGATCTGACCTTGTAATTGTCAAATACAGAACTTAAAATTGATAGCTTCTAATTATTATTGTAAATTATAACTTGAAGATCTGAACTTGTAATAGTGAATTACAGAACTTAGATTTGTTAAATTCAAATTATTATTTCAAATTATAACTTGAAGATCTGAACTAGTAATTGTCAAATACAGAACTTAAAATTGATACCTTCTAATTATTATTGCAAATTATAACTTGAAGATCTGAACTTTTAATTGTCAAATACAGAACTTAAAATTGATAGCTTCTAATTATTATTGTAAATTATAACTTGAAGATCTGAACTTGTAATTGTCAAATACAGAACTTAAAATTGAGAGCTTCTAATTATTATTGCAAATTATAACTTGAAGATCTGAACTTGTAATTGTCAAATACAGAACTTAAAATTGATAGCTTCTAATTATTATTTCAAATTATAACTTGAAGATCTGAACTTGTAATTGTCAAATACAGAACTTAAAATTGATAGCTTCTAATTATTATTGCAAATTATAACTTGAAGATCTGAACTTGTAATTGTCAAATACAGAACTTCTAATTGGTAAATACAAATTATTAGTGCAAATTATAACTTGAAGATCTGAACTAGTAATTGTCAAATACAGAACTTAAAATTGATAGCTTCTAATTATTATTGCAAATTATAACTTGAAGATCTGAACTTGTAATTGTCAAATACAGAACTTAAAATTGATAGCTTCTAATTATTATTTCAAATTATAACTTGAAGATCTTAACTTGTAATTGTCAAATACAGAACTTAAAATTGATAGCTTCTAATTATTATTGCAAATTATAACTTGAAGATCTGAACTTGTAATTGTCAAATACAGAACTTCTAATTGTTAAATACAAATTATTAGTGCAAATTATAACTAGAAGATCTGAACTTGTAATTGTCAAATACAGAACTTAAAATTGATAGATTCTATTTATTATTGTAAATTATAACTTGAAGATCTGAACTTGTAATAGTGCATTACAGAACTTAGATTTGTTAAATTCAAATTATTATTTCACATTATAACTTGAAGATCTGCACTAGTAATTGTCAAATACAGAACTTCTAATTGTTAAATACAAATTATTAGTGCAAATTATTACTTGAAGATCTGAACTAGTAATTGTCAAATACAGCACTTAAAATTGATAGCTTCTAATTATTATTGCAAATTATAACTTGAAGATCTGAACTTGTAATTGTCAAATACAGAGCTTAAAATTGATAGCTTCTAATTATTATTTCAAATTATAACTTGGAGATCTGAACTTGTAATTGTCAAATACAGAACTTAAAATTGATAGCTTCTAATTATTATTGCAAATAATAATTTGAAGATCTGAACTTCTAATAGTCAAATACAGAACTTCTAATTGTTAAATACAAATTATTAGTGCAAATTATTACTTGAAGATCTGAACTAGTAATTGTCAAATACAGCACTTAAAATTAATAGCTTCTAATTATTATTGCAAATTATAACTTGAAGATCTGAACTTGTAATTGTCAAATACAGAACTTAAAATTGATAGCTTCTAATTATTATTTCAAATTATAACTTGGAGATCTGAACTTGTAATTGTCAAATACAGAACTTAAAATTGATAGCTTCTAATTATTATTGCAAATAATAATTTGAAGATCTGAACTTGTAATAGTCAAATACAGAACTTCTAATTGTTAAATACAAATTATTAGTGAAAATTATTACTTGAAGATCTGAACTAGTAATTGTCAAATACAGCACTTAAAATTGATAGCTTCTAATTATTATTGCAAATTATAACGTGAAGATCTGAACTTGTAATTGTCAAATACAGAACTTAAAATTGATAGCTTCTAATTATTATTTCAAATTATAACTTGGAGATCTGAACTTGTAATTGACAAATACAGAACTTAAAATTGGTAGCTTCTAATTATTATTGCAAATTATAACTTGAAGATCCTAACTTGTAATTGTCAAATACAGAACTTCTAATTGTTAAATACAAATTATTAGTGCAAATTATAACTTGAAGATCTGACCTTGTAATTGTCAAATACAGAACTTAAAATTGATAGCTTCTAATTATTATTGCAAATTATAACTTGAAGATCTGAACGTGTAATTGTCAAATACAGAACTTCTAATTGATAGCTTCTAATTATTATTGTAAATAATAACTTGAAGATCTGAACTTGTAATAGTGAATTACAGAACTTAGATTTGTTAAATTCAAATTATTATTTCAAATTATAACTTGAAGATCTGAACTAGTAATTGTCAAATACAGAACTTAAAATTGATAGCTTCTAATTATTATTGCAAATTATAACTTGAAGATCTGAACTTGTACTAGTGAATTACAGAACTTAGATTTGTTAAATTCAAATTATTATTTAAAATTATAACTTGGAGATCTGAACTTGTAATTGTCAAATACAGAACTTAAAATTGATAGCTTCTAATTATTATTGCAAATTATAACTTGAAGATCTGAACTTGTAATTGTCAAATACAGAACTTCCAATTGTTAAATACAAATTATTAGTGCAAAGTATAACTTGAAGATCTGACCTTGTAATTCTCAAATACAGAACTTAAAATTGATAGCTTCTAATTATTATTGTAAATTATAACTTGAAGATCTGAACTTGTAATAGTGAATTACAGAACTTAGATTTGTTAAATTCAAATTATTATTTCAAATTATAACTTGAAGATCTGAACTAGTAATTGTCAAATACAGAACTTAAAATTGATAGCTTCTAATTATTATTGCAAATTATAACTTGAAGATCTGAACTTTTAATTGTCAAATACAGAACTTAAAATTGATAGCTTCTAATTATTATTGTAAATTATAACTTGAAGATCTGAACTTGTAATTGTCAAATACAGAACTTAAAATTGAGAGCTTCTAATTATTATTGCAAATTATAACTTGAAGATCTGAACTTGTAATTGTCAAATACAGAACTTAAAATTGATAGCTTCTAATTATTATTTCAAATTATAACTTGAAGATCTGAACTTGTAATTGTCAAATACAGAACTTAAAATTGATAGCTTCTAATTATTATTGCAAATTATAACTTGAAGATCTGAACTTGTAATAGTCAAATACAGAACTTCTAATTGGTAAATACAAATTATTAGTGCAAATTATAACTTGAAGATCTGAACTAGTAATTGTCAAATACAGAACTTAAAATTGATAGCTTCTAATTATTATTGCAAATTATAACTTGAAGATCTGAACTTGTAATTGTCAAATACAGAACTTAAAATTGATAGCTTCTAATTATTATTTCAAATTATAACTTGAAGATCTTAACTTGTAATTGTCAAATACAGAACTTAAAATTGATAGCTTCTAATTATTATTGCAAATTATAACTTGAAGATCTGAACTTGTAATTGTCAAATACAGAACTTCTAATTGTTAAATACAAATTATTAGTGCAAATTATAACTAGAAGATCTGAACTTGTAATTGTCAAATACAGAACTTAAAATTGATAGATACTATTTATTATTGTAAATTATAACTTGAAGATCTGAACTTGTAATAGTGCATTACAGAACTTAGATTTGTTAAATTCAAATTATTATTTCACATTATAACTTGAAGATCTGCACTAGTAATTGTCAAATACAGAACTTCTAATTGTTAAATACAAATTATTAGTGCAAATTATTACTTGAAGATCTGAACTAGTAATTGTCAAATACAGCACTTAAAATTGATAGCTTCTAATTATTATTGCAAATTATAACTTGAAGATCTGAACTTGTAATTGTCAAATACAGAGCTTAAAATTGATAGCTTCTAATTATTATTTCAAATTATAACTTGGAGATCTGAACTTGTAATTGTCAAATACAGAACTTAAAATTGATAGCTTCTAATTATTATTGCAAATAATAATTTGAAGATCTGAACTTGTAATAGTCAAATACAGAACTTCTAATTGTTAAATACAAATTATTAGTGCAAATTATTACTTGAAGATCTGAACTAGTAATTGTCAAATACAGCACTTAAAATTGATAGCTTCTAATTATTATTGCAAATTATAACTTGAAGATCTGAACTTGTAATTGTCAAATACAGAACTTAAAATTGATAGCTTCTAATTATTATTTCAAATTATAACTTGGAGATCTGAACTTGTAATTGTCAAATACAGAACTTAAAATTGATAGCTTCTAATTATTATTGCAAATAATAATTTGAAGATCTGAACTTGTAATAGTCAAATACAGAACTTCTAATTGTTAAATACAAATTATTAGTGCAAATTATTACTTGAAGATCTGAACTAGTAATTGTCAAATACAGCACTTAAAATTGATAGCTTATAATTATAATTCAAATTATAACTTGAAGATCTGAACTTGTAATAGTCAAATACAGAACTTCGAATTGTTAAATACAAAGTATTAGTGCAAATTATTACTTGAAGATATGAACCTGCAATAGGTAAATACAGAACTTCGAATGATTAAATTCAAACTAAGATTGCAAATAATAATTTGAAGATCTGAACTTGTAATAGTCAAATACAGAACTTCTAATTGTTAAATACAAATTATTAGTGAAAATTATTACTTGAAGATCTGAACTAGTAATTGTCAAATACAGCACTTAAAATTGATAGCTTCTAATTATTATTGCAAATTATAACGTGAAGATCTGAACTTGTAATTGTCAAATACAGAACTTAAAATTGATAGCTTCTAATTATTATTTCAAATTATAACTTGGAGATCTGAACTTGTAATTGTCAAATACAGAACTTAAAATTGGTAGCTTCTAATTATTATTGCAAATTATAACTTGAAGATCCTAACTTGTAATTGTCAAATACAGAACTTCTAATTGTTAAATACAAATTATTAGTGCAAATTATAACTTGAAGATCTGACCTTGTAATTGTCAAATACAGAACTTAAAATTGATAGCTTCTAATTATTATTGCAAATTATAACTTGAAGATCTGAACGTGTAATTGTCAAATACAGAACTTCTAATTGATAGCTTCTAATTATTATTGTAAATTATAACTTGAAGATCTGAACTTGTAATAGTGAATTACAGAACTTAGATTTGTTAAATTCAAATTATTATTTCAAATTATAACTTGAAGATCTGAACTAGTAATTGTCAAATACAGAACTTAAAATTGATAGCTTCTAATTATTATTGCAAATTATAACTTGAAGATCTGAACTTGTACTAGTGAATTACAGAACTTAGATTTGTTAAATTCAAATTATTATTTCAAATTATAACTTGGAGATCTGAACTTGTAATTGTCAAATACAGAACTTAAAATTGATAGCTTCTAATTATTATTGCAAATTATAACTTGAAGATCTGAACTTGTAATTGTCAAATACAGAACTTCCAATTGTTAAATACAAATTATTAGTGCAAATTATAACTTGAAGATCTGACCTTGTAATTGTCAAATACAGAACTTAAAATTGATAGCTTCTAATTATTATTGTAAATTATAACTTGAAGATCTGAACTTGTAATAGTGAATTACAGAACTTAGATTTGTTAAATTCAAATTATTATTTCAAATTATAACTTGAAGATCTGAACTAGTAATTGTCAAATACAGAACTTAAAATTGATAGCTTCTAATTATTATTGCAAATTATAACTTGAAGATCTGAACTTTTAATTGTCAAATACAGAACTTAAAATTGATAGCTTCTAATTATTATTGTTAATTATAACTTGAAGATCTGAACTTGTAATTGTCAAATACAGAACTTAAAATTGAGAGCTTCTAATTATTATTGCAAATTATAACTTGAAGATCTGAACTTGTAATTGTCAAATACAGAACTTAAAATTGATAGCTTCTAATTATTATTTCAAATTATAACTTGAAGATCTGAACTTGTAATTGTCAAATACAGAACTTAAAATTGATAGCTTCTAATTATTATTGCAAATTATAACTTGAAGATCTGAACTTGTAATTGTCAAATACAGAACTTCTAATTGTTAAATACAAATTATTAGTGCAAATTATAACTAGAAGATCTGAACTTGTAATTGTCAAATACAGAACTTAAAATTGATAGATTCTATTTATTATTGTAAATTATAACTTGAAGATCTGAACTTGTAATAGTGCATTACAGAACTTAGATTTGTTAAATTCAAATTATTATTTCACATTATAACTTGAAGATCTGCACTAGTAATTGTCAAATACAGAACTTCTAATTGTTAAATACAAATTATTAGTGCAAATTATTACTTGAAGATCTGAACTAGTAATTGTCAAATACAGCACTTAAAATTGATAGCTTCTAATTATTATTGCAAATTATAACTTGAAGATCTGAACTTGTAATTGTCAAATACAGAGCTTAAAATTGATAGCTTCTAATTATTATATCAAATTATAACTTGGAGATCTGAACTTGTAATTGTCAAATACAGAACTTAAAATTGATAGCTTCTAATTATTATTGCAAATAATAATTTGAAGATCTGAACTTCTAATAGTCAAATACAGAACTTCTAATTGTTAAATACAAATTATTAGTGCAAATTATTACTTGAAGATCTGAACTAGTAATTGTCAAATACAGCACTTAAAATTAATAGCTTCTAATTATTATTGCAAATTATAACTTGAAGATCTGAACTTGTAATTGTCAAATACAGAACTTAAAATTGATAGCTTCTAGTTATTATTTCAAATTATAACTTGGAGATCTGAACTTGTAATTGTCAAATACAGAACTTAAAATTGATAGCTTCTAATTATTATTGCAAATAATAATTTGAAGATCTGAACTTGTAATAGTCAAATACAGAACTTCTAATTGTTAAATACAAATTATTAGTGCAAATTATTACTTGAAGATCTGAACTAGTAATTGTCAAATACAGCACTTAAAATTGATAGCTTCTAATTATTATTGCAAATTATAACTTGAAGATCTGAACTTGTAATTGTCAAATACAGAACTTAAAATTGATAGCTTCTAATTATTATTGCAAATAATAACTTGAAGATCTGAACTTGTAATTGTCAAATACAGAACTTAAAATTGATAGCTTCTAATTATTATTGCAAATTATAATTTGAAGATCTGAACTTGTAATAGACAAATACGCAACTTAGCATTGTTAAATACAAATTGTGATTGCAAATTATAACTTGAAGATCTGAACCTGTAATAGGTAAATACAGAACTTCGAATGATTAAATTCAAACTAAGATTGCAAATAATAATTTGAAGATCTGAACTTGTAATAGTCAAATACAGAACTTCTAATTGTTAAATACAAATTATTAGTGAAAATTATTACTTGAAGATCTGAACTAGTAATTGTCAAATACAGCACTTAAAATTGATAGCTTCTAATTATTATTGCAAATTATAACTTGAAGATCTGAACTTGTAATTGTCAAATACAGAACTTAAAATTGATAGCTTCTAATTATTATTGCAAATTATAACTTGAAGATCTGAACGTGTAATTGTCAAATACGGAACTTAAAATTGATAGCTTCTAATTATTATTTCAAATTATAACTTGGAGATCTGAACTTGTAATTGTCAAATACAGAACTTAAAATTGGTAGCTTCTAATTATTATTGCAAATTATAACTTGAAGATCCTAACTTGTAATTGTCAAATACAGAACTTCTAATTGTTAAATACAAATTATTAGTGCAAATTATAACTTGAAGATCTGACCTTGTAATTGTCAAATACAGAACTTAAAATTGATAGCTTCTAATTATTATTGCAAATTATAACCTGAAGATCTGAACGTGTAATTGTCAAATACAGAACTTCTAATTGATAGCTTCTAATTATTATTGTAAATTATAACTTGAAGATCTGAACTTGTAATAGTGAATTACAGAACTTAGATTTGTTAAATTCAAATTATTATTTCAAATTATAACTTGAAGATCTGAACTAGTAATTGTCAAATACAGAACTTAAAATTGATAGCTTCTAATTATTATTGCAAATTATAACTTGAAGATCTGAACTTGTACTAGTGAATTACAGAACTTAGATTTGTTAAATTCAAATTATTATTTCAAATTATAACTTGAAGATCTGAACTAGTAATTGTCAAATACAGAACTTAAAATTGATAGCTTCTAATTATTATTGCAAATTATAACTTGAAGATCTGAACTTTTAATTGTCAAATACAGAACTTAAAATTGATAGCTTCTAATTATTATTGTAAATTATAACTTGAAGATCTGAACTTGTAATTGTCAAATACAGAACTTAAAATTGAGAGCTTCTAATTATTATTGCAAATTATAACTTGAAGATCTGAACTTGTAATTGTCAAATACAGAACTTAAAATTGATAGCTTCTAATTATTATTTCAAATTATCACTTGAAGATCTGAACTTGTAATTGTCAAATACAGAACTTAAAATTGATAGCTTCTAATTATTATTGCAAATTATAACTTGAAGATCTGAACTTGTAATTGTCAAATACAGAACTTCCAATTGTTAAATACAAATTATTAGTGCAAATTATAACTTGAAGATCTGACCTTGTAATTCTCAAATACAGAACTTAAAATTGATAGCTTCTAATTATTATTGTAAATTATAACTTGAAGATCTGAACTTGTAATAGTGAATTACAGAACTTAGATTTGTTAAATTCAAATTATTATTTCAAATTATAACTTGAAGATCTGAACTAGTAATTGTCAAATACAGAACTTAAAATTGATAGCTTCTAATTATTATTGCAAATTATAACTTGAAGATCTGAACTTTTAATTGTCAAATACAGAACTTAAAATTGATAGCTTCTAATTATTATTGTAAATTATAACTTGAAGATCTGAACTTGTAATTGTCAAATACAGAACTTAAAATTGAGAGCTTCTAATTATTATTGCAAATTATAACTTGAAGATCTGAACTTGTAATTGTCAAATACAGAACTTAAAATTGATAGCTTCTAATTATTATTTCAAATTATCACTTGAAGATCTGAACTTGTAATTGTCAAATACAGAACTTAAAATTGATAGCTTCTAATTATTATTGCAAATTATAACTTGAAGATCTGAACTTGTAATAGTCAAATACAGAACTTCTAATTGGTAAATACAAATTATTAGTGCAAATTATAACTTGAAGATCTGAACTAGTAATTGTCAAATACAGAACTTAAAATTGATAGCTTCTAATTATTATTGCAAATTATAACTTGAAGATCTGAACTTGTAATTGTCAAATACAGAACTTAAAATTGATAGCTTCTAATTATTATTTCAAATTATAACTTGAAGATCTTAACTTGTAATTGTCAAATACAGAACTTAAAATTGATAGCTTCTAATTATTATTGCAAATTATAACTTGAAGATCTGAACTTGTAATTGTCAAATACAGAACTTCTAATTGTTAAATACAAATTATTAGTGCAAATTATAACTAGAAGATCTGAACTTGTAATTGTCAAATACAGAACTTAAAATTGATAGATTCTATTTATTATTGTAAATTATAACTTGAAGATCTGAACTTGTAATAGTGCATTACAGAACTTAGATTTGTTAAATTCAAATTATTATTTCACATTATAACTTGAAGATCTGCACTAGTAATTGTCAAATACAGAACTTCTAATTGTTAAATACAAATTATTAGTGCAAATTATTACTTGAAGATCTGAACTAGTAATTGTCAAATACAGCACTTAAAATTGATAGCTTCTAATTATTATTGCAAATTATAACTTGAAGATCTGAACTTGTAATTGTCAAATACAGAGCTTAAAATTGATAGCTTCTAATTATTATTTCAAATTATAACTTGGAGATCTGAACTTGTAATTGTCAAATACAGAACTTAAAATTGATAGCTTCTAATTATTATTGCAAATAATAATTTGAAGATCTGAACTTGTAATAGTCAAATACAGAACTTCTAATTGTTAAATACAAATTATTAGTGCAAATTATTACTTGAAGATCTGAACTAGTAATTGTCAAATACAGCACTTAAAATTGATAGCTTCTAATTATTATTGCAAATTATAACTTGAAGATCTGAACTTGTAATTGTCAAATACAGAACTTAAAATTGATAGCTTCTAATTATTATTTCAAATTATAACTTGGAGATTTGAACTTGTAATTGTCAAATACAGAACTTAAAATTGATAGCTTCTAATTATTATTGCAAATAATAATTTGAAGATCTGAACTTGTAATAGTCAAATACAGAACTTCTAATTGTTAAATACAAATTATTAGTGCAAATTATTACTTGAAGATCTGAACTAGTAATTGTCAAATACAGCACTTAAAATTGATAGCTTATAATTATTATTGCAAATTATAACTTGAAGATCTGAACTTGTAATTGTCAAATACAGAACTTAAAATTGATAGCTTCTTATTATTATTTCAAATTATAACTTGGAGATCTGAACTTGTAATTGTCAAATACAGAACTTAAAATTGGTAGCTTGTAATTATTATTGCAAATTATAACTTGAAGATCCTAACTTGTAATTGTCAAATACAGAACTTCTAATTGTTAAATACAAATTATTAGTGCAAATTATAACTTGAAGATCTGACCTTGTAAATTGTCAAATACAGAACTTAAAATTGATAGCTTCTAATTATTATTGCAAATTATAACTTGAAGATCTGAACTTGTACTAGTGAATTACAGAACTTAGATTTGTTAAATTCAAATTATTATTTCAAATTATAACTTGGAGATCTGAACTTGTAATTGTCAAATACAGAACTTAAAATTGATAGCTCTAATTATTATTGCAAATTATAACTTGAAGATCTGAACGTGTAATTGTCAAATACAGAACTTCTAATTGATAGCTTCTAATTATTATTGTAAATTATAACTTGAAGATCTGAACTTGTAATAGTGAATTACAGAACTTAGATTTGTTAAATTCAAATTATTATTTCAAATTATAACTTGGAGATCTGAACTTGTAATTGTCAAATACAGAACTTAAAATTGATAGCTTCTAATTATTATTGCAAATAATAATTTGAAGATCTGAACATGTAATAGTCAAATACAGAACTTCTAATTGTTAAATACAAATTATTAGTGCAAATTATTACTTGAAGATCTGAACTAGTAATTGTCAAATACAGAACTTAAAATTGATAGCTTCTAATTATTATTGCAAATAATAACTTGAAGATCTGAACTTGTAATTGTCAAATACAGAACTTCTAATTGTTAAATTCAAATTATTATTTCAAATTATAACTTGAAGATCTGAACTAGTAATTGTCAAATACAGAACTTAAAATTGATAGCTTCTAATTATTATTGCAAATTATAACTTGAAGATCTGAACTTGTACTAGTGAATTACAGAACTTAGATTTGTTAAATTCAAATTATTATTTCAAATTATAACTTGGAGATCTGAACTTGTAATTGTCAAATACAGAACTTAAAATTGATAGCTTCTAATTATTATTGCAAATTATAACTTGAAGATCTGAACTTGTAATTGTCAAATACAGAACTTCTAATTGTTAAATACAAATTATTAGTGCAAATTATAACTTGAAGATCTGACCTTGTAATTGTCAAATACAGAACTTAAAATTGATAGCTTCTAATTATTATTGTAAATTATAACTTGAAGATCTGAACTTGTAATAGTGAATTACAGAACTTAGATTTGTTAAATTCAAATTATTATTGCAAATTATAACTTGAAGATCTGAACTAGTAATTGTCAAATACAGAACTTAAAATTGATAGCTTCTAATTATTATTTCAAATTATAACTTGGAGATCTGAACTTGTAATTGTCAAATACAGAACTTAAAATTGGTAGCTTCTAATTATTATTGCAAATTATAACTTGAAGATCCTAACTTGTAATTGTCAAATACAGAACTTCTAATTGTTAAATACAAATTATTAGTGCAAATTATAACTTGAAGATCTGACCTTGTAATTGTCAAATACAGAACTTAAAATTGATAGCTTCTAATTATTATTGCAAATTATAACTTGAAGATCTGAACGTGTAATTGTCAAATACAGAACTTCTAATTGTTAAATACAAATTATTAGTGCAAATTATAACTTGAAGATCTGAACTTGTAATTATCAAATACAGAACTTAAAATTGATAGCTTCTAATTATTATTTCAAATTATAACTTGAAGATCTGAACTTGTAATTGTCAAATACAGAACTTAAAATTAATAGCTTCTAATTATTATTGCAAATAATAACTTGAAGATCTGAACTTGTAATTGTCAAATGCAGAACTTAAAATTGATAGCTTCTAATTATTATTGCAAATAATAGTTTGAAGATCTGTACTTGTAATTGTCAAATACAGAACTTAAAATTGATAGCTTATAATTATAATTCAAATTATAACTTGAAGATCTGAACTTGTAATAGTCAAATACAGAACTTCGAATTGTTAAATCCAAATTATTAGTACAAATTATAACTTGAAGATCTTTACTTGTATTAGGTAAATACAGAACTTCAAATTGTTAAATTCAAACTAAGATTGCAAATATTAATTTGAAGATCTGAACTTGTAATAGTCAAATACAGAACTTCGAATTGTTAAATACAAATTATTATTGCAAATTATAACTTGAAGATCTGAACTTGTAATTGTCAAATACAGAACTTAAAATTGATAGCTTCTAATTATTATTGCAAATTATAACTTGAAGATCTGAATTTGTAGTAGGTAAATACAGAACTTCGAATTGTTAAATTCAAACTAAGATTGCAAATATTAATTTGAAGATCTGAACTTGTAATAGTCAAATACAGAACTTCGAATTGTTAAATACAAATTATTATTGCAAATTATAACTTGAAGATCTGAACTTGTAATTGTCAAATACAGAACTTCTAATTGTTAAATACAAATTATTAGTGCAAATTATAACTTGAAGATCTGACCTTGTAATTGTCAAATACAGAACTTAAAATTGATAGCTTCTAATTATTATTGCAAATTATAACTTGAAGATCTGAACGTGTAATTGTCAAATACAGAACTTCTAATTGATAGCTTCTAATTATTATTGTAAATTATAACTTGAAGATCTGAACTTGTAATAGTGAATTACAGAACTTAGATTTGTTAAATTCAAATTATTATTTCAAATTATAACTTGAAGATCTGAACTAGTAATTGTCAAATACAGAACTTAAAATTGATAGCTTCTAATTATTATTGCAAATTATAACTTGAAGATCTGAACTTGTACTAGTGAATTACAGAACTTAGATTTGTTAAATTCAAATTATTATTTCAAATTATAACTTGGAGATCTGAACTTGTAATTGTCAAATACAGAACTTAAAATTGATAGCTTCTAATTATTATTGCAAATTATAACTTGAAGATCTGAACTTGTAATTGTCAAATACAGAACTTCTAATTGTTAAATACAAATTATTAGTGCAAATTATAACTTGAAGAACTGACCTTGTAATTGTCAAATACAGAACTTAAAATTGATAGCTTCTAATTATTATTGTAAATTATAACTTGAAGATCTGAACTTGTAATAGTGAATTACAGAACTTAGATTTGTTAAATTCAAATTATTATTTCAAATTATAACTTGAAGATCTGAACTAGTAATTGTCAAATACAGAACTTAAAATTGATAGCTTCTAATTATTATTGCAAATTATAACTTGAAGATCTGAACTTTTAATTGTCAAATACAGAACTTAAAATTGATAGCTTCTAATTATTATTGTAAATTATAACTTGAAGATCTGAACTTGTAATTGTCAAATACAGAACTTAAAATTGAGAGCTTCTAGTTATTATTGCAAATTATAACTTGAAGATCTGAACTTGTAATTGTCAAATACAGAACTTAAAATTGATAGCTTCTAATTATTATTTCAAATTATAACTTGAAGATCTGAACTTGTAATTGTCAAATACAGAACTTAAAATTGATAGCTTCTAATTATTATTGCAAATTATAACTTGAAGATCTGAACTTGTAATAGTCAAATACAGAACTTCTAATTGTTAAATACAAATTATTAGTGCAAATTATAACTTGAAGATCTGAACTAGTAATTGTCAAATACAGAACTTAAAATTGATAGCTTCTAATTATTATTGCAAATTATAACTTGAAGATCTGAACTTGTAATTGTCAAATACAGAACTTAAAATTGATAGCTTCTAATTATTATTGTAAATTATAACTTGAAGATCTGAACTTGTAATTGTCAAATACAGAACTTAAAATTGAGAGCTTCTAATTATTATTGCAAATTATAACTTGAAGATCTGAACTTGTAATTGTCAAATACAGAACTTAAAATTGATAGCTTCTAATTATTATTTCAAATTATAACTTGAAGATCTGAACTTGTAATTGTCAAATACAGAACTTAAAATTGATAGCTTCTAATTATTATTGCAAATTATAACTTGAAGATCTGAACTTGTAATAGTCAAATACAGAACTTCTAATTGTTAAATACAAATTATTAGTGCAAATTATAACTTGAAGATCTGAACTTGTAATTGTCAAATACAGAACTTAAAATTGATAGATTCTATTTATTATTGTAAATTATAACTTGAAGATCTGAACTTGTAATAGTGCATTACAGAACTTAGATTTGTTAAATTCAAATTATTATTTCAAATTATAACTTGAAGATCTGCACTAGTAATTGTCAAATACAGAACTTCTAATTGTTTAATACAAATTATTAGTGCAAATTATTACTTGAAGATCTGAACTAGTAATTGTCAAGTACAGCACTTAAAATTGATAGCTTCTAATTATTATTGCAAATTATAACTTGAAGATCTGAACTTGTAATTGTCAAATACAGAACTTAAAATTGATAGCTTCTAACTATTATTTCAAATTATAACTTGGAGATCTGAACTTGTAATTGTCAAATACAGAACTTAAAATTGATAGCTTCTAATTATTATTGCAAATAATAATTTTAAGATCTGAACTTGTAATAGTCAAATACAGAACTTCTAGTTGTTAAATACAAATTATTAGTACAAATTATTACTTGAAGATCTGAACTAGTAATTGTCAAATACAGCACTTAAAATTGATAGCTTCTAATTATTATTGCAAATTATAACTTGAAGATCTGAACTTGTAATTGTCAAATACAGAACTTAAAATTGATAGCTTCTAATTATTATTTCAAATTATAACTTGGAGATCTGAACTTGTAATTGTCAAATACAGAACTTAAAATTGATAGCTTCTAATTATTATTGCAAATTATAACTTGAAGATCTGAACTTGTAATTGTCAAATACAGAACTTAAAATTGATAGCTTATAATTATAATTCAAATTATAACTTGAAGATCTGAACTTGTAATTGTCAAATACAGAACTTAAAATTGATAGCTTCTAATTATTATTGCAAATTATAACTTGAAGATCTGAACTTGTAATTGTCAAATACAGAACTTCTAATTGTTAAATACAAATTATTAGTGCAAATTATAACTTGAAGATCTGACCTTGTAATTGTCAAATACAGAACTTAAAATTGATAGCTTCTAATTATTATTGTAAATTATAACTTGAAGATCTGAACTTGTAATAGTGAATTACAGAACTTAGATTTGTTAAATTCAAATTATTATTGCAAATTATAACTTGAAGATCTGAACTAGTAATTGTCAAATACAGAACTTAAAATTGATAGCTTCTAATTATTATTTCAAATTATAACTTGGAGATCTGAACTTGTAATTGTCAAATACAGAACTTAAAATTGGTAGCTTCTAATTATTATTGCAAATTATAACTTGAAGATCCTAACTTGTAATTGTCAAATACAGAACTTCTAATTGTTAAATACAAATTATTAGTGCAAATTATAACTTGAAGATCTGACCTTGTAATTGTCAAATACAGAACTTAAAATTGATAGCTTCTAATTATTATTGCAAATTATAACTTGAAGATCTGAACGTGTAATTGTCAAATACAGAACTTCTAATTGTTAAATACAAATTATTAGTGCAAATTATAACTTGAAGATCTGAACTTGTAATTATCAAATACAGAACTTAAAATTGATAACTTCTAATTATTATTTCAAATTATAACTTGAAGATCTGAACTTGTAATTGTCAAATACAGAACTTAAAATTAATAGCTTCTAATTATTATTGCAAATAATAACTTGAAGATCTGAACTTGTAATTGTCAAATGCAGAACTTAAAATTGATAGCTTCTAATTATTATTGCAAATAATAGTTTGAAGATCTGTACTTGTAATTGTCAAATACAGAACTTAAAATTGATAGCTTATAATTATAATTCAAATTATAACTTGAAGATCTGAACTTGTAATAGTCAAATACAGAACTTCGAATTGTTAAATCCAAATTATTAGTACAAATTATAACTTGAAGATCTTTACTTGTATTAGGTAAATACAGAACTTCAAATTGTTAAATTCAAACTAAGATTGCAAATATTAATTTGAAGATCTGAACTTGTAATAGTCAAATACAGAACTTCGAATTGTTAAATACAAATTATTATTGCAAATTATAACTTGAAGATCTGAACTTGTAATTGTCAAATACAGAACTTAAAATTGATAGCTTCTAATTATTATTGCAAATTATAACTTGAAGATCTGAATTTGTAGTAGGTAAATACAGAACTTCGAATTGTTAAATTCAAACTAAGATTGCAAATATTAATTTGAAGATCTGAACTTGTAATAGTCAAATACAGAACTTCGAATTGTTAAATACAAATTATTATTGCAAATTATAACTTGAAGATCTGAACTTGTAATTGTCAAATACAGAACTTAAAATTGATAGCTTCTAATTATTATTGCAAATTATAACTTGAAGATCTGAACTTGTAATTGTCAAATACAGAACTTCTAATTGTTAAATACAAATTATTAGTGCAAATTATAACTTGAAGATCTGACCTTGTAATTGTCAAATACAGAACTTAAAATTGATAGCTTCTAATTATTATTGCAAATTATAACTTGAAGATCTGAACGTGTAATTGTCAAATACAGAACTTCTAATTGATAGCTTCTAATTATTATTGTAAATTATAACTTGAAGATCTGAACTTGTAATAGTGAATTACAGAACTTAGATTTGTTAAATTCAAATTATTATTTCAAATTATAACTTGAAGATCTGAACTAGTAATTGTCAAATACAGAACTTAAAATTGATAGCTTCTAATTATTATTGCAAATTATAACTTGTAGATCTGAACTTGTACTAGTGAATTACAGAACTTAGATTTGTTAAATTCAAATTATTATTTCAAATTATAACTTGGAGATCTGAACTTGTAATTGTCAAATACAGAACTTAAAATTGATAGCTTCTAATTATTATTGCAAATTATAACTTGAAGATCTGAACTTGTAATTGTCAAATACAGAACTTCTAATTGTTAAATACAAATTATTAGTGCAAATTATAACTTGAAGAACTGACCTTGTAATTGTCAAATACAGAACTTAAAATTGATAGCTTCTAATTATTATTGTAAATTATAACTTGAAGATCTGAACTTGTAATAGTGAATTACAGAACTTAGATTTGTTAAATTCAAATTATTATTTCAAATTATAACTTGAAGATCTGAACTAGTAATTGTCAAATACAGAACTTAAAATTGATAGCTTCTAATTATTTTTGCAAATTATAACTTGAAGATCTGAACTTTTAATTGTCAAATACAGAACTTAAAATTGATAGCTTCTAATTATTATTGTAAATTATAACTTGAAGATCTGAACTTGTAATGGTCAAATACAGAACTTAAAATTGAGAGCTTCTAGTTATTATTGCAAATTATAACTTGAAGATCTGAACTTGTAATTGTCAAATACAGAACTTAAAATTGATAGCTTCTAATTATTATTTCAAATTATAACTTGAAGATCTGAACTTGTAATTGTCAAATACAGAACTTAAAATTGATAGCTTCTAATTATTATTGCAAATTATAACTTGAAGATCTGAACTTGTAATAGTCAAATACAGAACTTCTAATTGTTAAATACAAATTATTAGTGCAAATTATAACTTGAAGATCTGAACTAGTAATTGTCAAATACAGAACTTAAAATTGATAGCTTCTAATTATTATTGCAAATTATAACTTGAAGATCTGAACTTGTAATTGTCAAATACAGAACTTAAAATTGATAGCTTCTAATTATTATTGTGAATTATAACTTGAAGATCTGAACTTGTAATTGTCAAATACAGAACTTAAAATTGAGAGCTTCTAATTATTATTGCAAATTATAACTTGAAGACCTGAACTTGTAATTGTCAAATACAGAACTTAAAATTGATAGCTCCTAATTATTATTTCAAATTATAACTTGAAGATCTGAACTTGTAATTGTCAAATACAGAACTTAAAATTGATAGCTTCTAATTATTATTGCAAATTATAACTTGAAGATCTGAACTTGTAATAGTCAAATACAGAACTTCTAATTGTTAAATACAAATTATTAGTGCAAATTATAACTTGAAGATCTGAACTTGTAATTGTCAAATACAGAACTTAAAATTGATAGATTCTATTTATTATTGTAAATTATAACTTGAAGATCTGAACTTGTAATAGTGCATTACAGAACTTAGATTTGTTAAATTCAAATTATTATTTCAAATTATAACTTGAAGATCTGCACTAGTAATTGTCAAATACAGAACTTCTAATTGTTTAATACAAATTATTAGTGCAAATTATTACTTGAAGATCTGAACTAGTAATTGTCAAGTACAGCACTTAAAATTGATAGCTTCTAATTATTATTGCAAATTATAACTTGAAGATCTGAACTTGTAATTGTCAAATACAGAACTTAAAATTGATAGCTTCTAATTATTATTTCAAATTATAACTTGGAGATCTGAACTTGTAATTGTCAAATACAGAACTTAAAATTGATAGCTTCTAATTATTATTGCAAATAATAATTTTAAGATCTGAACTTGTAATAGTCAAATACAGAACTTCTAGTTGTTAAATACAAATTATTAGTACAAATTATTACTTGAAGATCTGAACTAGTAATTGTCAAATACAGCACTTAAAATTGATAGCTTCTAATTATTATTGCAAATTATAACTTGAAGATCTGAACTTGTAATTGTCAAATACAGAACTTAAAATTGATAGCTTCTAATTATTATTTCAAATTATAACTTGGAGATCTGAACTTGTAATTGTCAAATACAGAACTTAAAATTGATAGCTTCTAATTATTATTGCAAATTATAACTAGAAGATCTGAACTTGTAATTGTCAAATACAGAACTTAAAATTGATAGCTTATAATTATAATTCAAATTATAACTTGAAGATCTGAACTTGTAATAGTCAAATACAGAACTTCGAATTGTTAAATACAAAGTATTAGTGCAAATTATTACTTGAAGATCTGAACTAGTAATTGTCAAATACAGAACTTAAAATTGATAGCTTCTAATTATTATTGCAAATTATAACTTGAAGATCTGAACTTGTAATTGTCAAATACAGAACTTAAGATTGATAGCTTCTAATTATTATTTCAAATTATAACTTGAAGATCTGAACTTGTAATAGTCAAATACAGAACTTCTAATTGTTAAATACAAATTATTAGTGTAAAATTATTACTTGAAGATCAGAACTAGTAATTGTCAAATACAGCACTTAAAATTGATAGCTTCTAATTATTATTGCAAATTATAACTTGAAGATCTGAACTTGTAATTGTCAAATACAGAACTTAAGATTGATAGCTTCTAATTATTATTTCAAATTATAACTTGGAGATCTGAACTTGTAATTGTCAAATACAGAACTTAAAATTGATAGCTTCTAATTATTATTGCAAATTATAACTTGAAGATCTGAACTTGTAATTGTCAAATACAGAACTTCTAATTGTTAAATACAAATTATTAGTGCAAATTATAACTTGAAGATCTGACCTTGTAATTGTCAAATACAGAACTTAAAATTGATAGCTTCTAATTATTATTGCAAATTATAACTTGAAGATCTGAACTTGTAATAGTCAAATACAGAACTTCTAATTGTTAAATACAAATTATTAGTGCAAATTATAACTTGAAGATCTGAACTAGTAATTGTCAAATAAAGAACTTAAAATTGATAGCTTCTAATTATTATTGCAAATTATAACTTGAAGATCTGAACTTGTAATTGTCAAATACAGAACTTAAAATTGATAGCTTCTAATTATTATTTCAAATTATAACTTGAAGATCTTAACTTGTAATTGTCAAATACAGAACTTAAAATTGATAGCTTCTAATTATTATTGCAAATTATAACTTGAAGATCTGAACTTGTAATTGTCAAATACAGAACTTCTAATTGTTAAATACAAATTATTAGTGCAAATTATAACTTGAAGATCTGAACTTGTAATTGTCAGATACAGAACTTAAAATTGATAGATTCTATTTATTATTGTAAATTATAACTTGAAGATCTGAACTTGTAATAGTGCATTACAGAACTTAGATTTGTTAAATTCAAATTATTATTTCAAATTATAACTTGAAGATCTGCACTAGTAATTGTCAAATACAGAACTTCTAATTGTTAAATTCAAATTATTAGTGCAAATTATTACTTGAAGATCTGAACTAGTAATTGTCAAATACAGCACTTAAAATTGATAGCTTCTAATTATTATTGCAAATTATAACTTGAAGATCTGAACTTGTAATTGTCAAATGCAGAACTTAAAATTGATAGCTTCTAATTATTATTGCAAATAATAGTTTGAAGATCTGTACTTGTAATTGTCAAATACAGAACTTAAAATTGATAGCTTATAATTATAATTCAAATTATAACTTGAAGATCTGAACTTGTAATAGTCAAATACAGAACTTCGAATTGTTAAATACAAAGTATTAGTGCAAATTATTACTTGAAGATCTGAACCTGTAATAGGTAAATACAGAACTTCGAATGATTAAATTCAAACTAAGATTGCAAATAATAATTTGAAGATCTGAACTTGTAATAGTCAAATACAGAACTTCTAATTGTTAAATACAAATTATTAGTGAAAATTATTACTTTGATCTGAACTAGTAATTGTCAAATACAGCACTTAAAATTGATAGCTTCTAATTATTATTTAAATTATAACTTGGAGATCTGAACTTGTAATTGTCAAATACAGAACTTAAAATTGGTAGCTTCTAATTATTATTGCAAATTATAACTTGAAGATCCTAACTTGTAATTGTCAAATACAGAACTTCCAATTGTTAAATACAAATTATTAGTGCAAATTATAACTTGAAGATCTGACCTTGTAATTGTCAAATACAGAACTTAAAATTGATAGCTTCTAATTATTATTGCAAATTATAACTTGAAGATCTGAACGTGTAATTGTCAAATACAGAACTTCTAATTGTTAAATACAAATTATTAGTGCAAATTATAACTTGAAGATCTGAACTTGTAATTATCAAATACAGAACTTAAAATTGATAGCTTCTAATTATTATTTCAAATTATAACTTGAAGATCTGAACTTGTAATTGTCAAATACAGAACTTAAAATTAATAGCTTCTAATTATTATTGCAAATAATAACTTGAAGATCTGAACTAGTAATTGTCAAATGCAGAACTTAAAATTGATAGCTTGTAATTATTATTGCAAATAATAGTTTGAAGATCTGTACTTGTAATTGTCAAATACAGAACTTACAATTGATAGCTTATAATTATAATTCAAACTATAACTTGAAGATCTGAACTTGTAATAGTCAAATACAGAACTTCGAATTGTTAAATACAAATTATTAGTGCAAATTATTAGTTGAAGATCTGAACCTGTAATAGTTAAATACAGAACTTCGAATGATTAAATTCAAACTAAGATTGCAAATAATAATTTGAAGATCTGAACTTGTAATAGTCAAATACAGAACTTCTAATTGTTAAATACAAATTATTAGTGTAAAATTATTACTTGAAGATCAGAACTAGTAATTGTCAAATACAGCACTTAAAATTGATAGCTTCTAATTATTATTGCAAATTATAACTTGAAGATCTGAACTTGTAATTGTCAAATACAGAACTTAAGATTGATAGCTTCTAATTATTATTTCAAATTATAACTTGGAGATCTGAACTTGTAATTGTCAAATACAGAACTTAAAATTGATAGCTTCTAATTATTATTGCAAATTATAACTTGAAGATCTGAACTTGTAATTGTCAAATACAGAACTTCTAATTGTTAAATACAAATTATTAGTGCAAATTATAACTTGAGGATCTGACCTTGTAATTGTCAAATACAGAACTTAAAATTGATAGCTTCTAATTATTATTGCAAATTATAACTTGAAGATCTGAACTTGTAATAGTCAAATACAGAACTTCTAATTGTTAAATACAAATTATTAGTGCAAATTATAACTTGAAGATCTGAACTAGTAATTGTCAAATAAAGAACTTAAAATTGATAGCTTCTAATTATTATTGCAAATTATAACTTGAAGATCTGAACTTGTAATTGTCAAATACAGAACTTAAAATTGATAGCTTCTAATTATTATTTCAAATTATAACTTGAAGATCTTAACTTGTAATTGTCAAATACAGAACTTAAAATTGATAGCTTCTAATTATTATTGCAAATTATAACTTGAAGATCTGAACTTGTAATTGTCAAATACAGAACTTCTAATTGTTAAATACAAATTATTAGTGCAAATTATAACTTGAAGATCTGAACTTGTAATTGTCAAATACAGAACTTAAAATTGATAGATTCTATTTATTATTGTAAATTATAACTTGAAGATCTGAACTTGTAATAGTGCATTACAGAACTTAGATTTGTTAAATTCAAATTATTATTTCAAATTATAACTTGAAGATCTGCACTAGTAATTGTCAAATACAGAACTTCTAATTGTTAAATACAAATTATTAGTGCAAATTATTACTTGAAGATCTGAACTAGTAATTGTCAAATACAGCACTTAAAATTGATAGCTTCTAATTATTATTGCAAATTATAACTTGAAGATCTGAACTTGAAATTGTCAAATGCAGAACTTAAAATTGATAGCTTCTAATTATTATTGCAAATAATAGTTTGAAGATCTGTACTTGTAATTGTCAAATACAGAACTTAAAATTGATAGCTTATAATTATAATTCAAATTATAACTTGAAGATCTGAACTTGTAATAGTCAAATACAGAACTTCGAATTGTTAAATACAAAGTATTAGTGCAAATTATTACTTGAAGATCTGAACCTGTAATAGGTAAATACAGAACTTCGAATGATTAAATTCAAACTAAGATTGCAAATAATAATTTGAAGATCTGAACTTGTAATAGTCAAATACAGAACTTCTAATTGTTAAATACAAATTATTAGTGAAAATTATTACTTTGATCTGAACTAGTAATAGTCAAATACAGCACTTAAAATTGATAGCTTCTAATTATTATTTAAATTATAACTTGGAGATCTGAACTTGTAATTGTCAAATACAGAACTTAAAATTGGTAGCTTCTAATTATTATTGCAAATTATAACTTGAAGATCCTAACTTGTAATTGTCAAATACAGAACTTCCAATTGTTAAATACAAATTATTAGTGCAAATTATAACTTGAAGATCTGACCTTGTAATTGTCAAATACAGAACTTAAAATTGATAGCTTCTAATTATTATTGCAAATTATAACTTGAAGATCTGAACGTGTAATTGTCAAATACAGAACTTCTAATTGTTAAATACAAATTATTAGTGCAAATTATAACTTGAAGATCTGAACTTGTAATTATCAAATACAGAACTTAAAATTGATAGCTTCTAATTATTATTTCAAATTATAACTTGAAGATCTGAACTTGTAATTGTCAAATACAGAACTTAAAATTAATAGCTTCTAATTATTATTGCAAATAATAACTTGAAGATCTGAACTAGTAATTGTCAAATGCAGAACTTAAAATTGATAGCTTGTAATTATTATTGCAAATAATAGTTTGAAGATCTGTACTTGTAATTGTCAAATACAGAACTTACAATTGATAGCTTATAATTATAATTCAAACTATAACTTGAAGATCTGAACTTGTAATAGTCAAATACAGAACTTCTAATTGTTAAATACAAATTATTAGTGTAAAATTATTACTTGAAGATCAGAACTAGTAATTGTCAAATACAGCACTTAAAATTGATAGCTTCTAATTATTATTGCAAATTATAACTTGAAGATCTGAACTTGTAATTGTCAAATACAGAACTTAAGATTGATAGCTTCTAATTATTATTTCAAATTATAACTTGGAGATCTGAACTTGTAATTGTCAAATACAGAACTTAAAATTGATAGCTTCTAATTATTATTGCAAATTATAACTTGAAGATCTGAACTTGTAATTGTCAAATACAGAACTTCTAATTGTTAAATACAAATTATTAGTGCAAATTATAACTTGAGGATCTGACCTTGTAATTGTCAAATACAGAACTTAAAATTGATAGCTTCTAATTATTATTGCAAATTATAACTTGAAGATCTGAACTTGTAATAGTCAAATACAGAACTTCTAATTGTTAAATACAAATTATTAGTGCAAATTATAACTTGAAGATCTGAACTAGTAATTGTCAAATAAAGAACTTAAAATTGATAGCTTCTAATTATTATTGCAAATTATAACTTGAAGATCTGAACTTGTAATTGTCAAATACAGAACTTAAAATTGATAGCTTCTAATTATTATTTCAAATTATAACTTGAAGATCTTAACTTGTAATTGTCAAATACAGAACTTAAAATTGATAGCTTCTAATTATTATTGCAAATTATAACTTGAAGATCTGAACTTGTAATTGTCAAATACAGAACTTCTAATTGTTAAATACAAATTATTAGTGCAAATTATAACTTGAAGATCTGAACTTGTAATTGTCAAATACAGAACTTAAAATTGATAGATTCTATTTATTATTGTAAATTATAACTTGAAGATCTGAACTTGTAATAGTGCATTACAGAACTTAGATTTGTTAAATTCAAATTATTATTTCAAATTATAACTTGAAGATCTGCACTAGTAATTGTCAAATACAGAACTTCTAATTGTTAAATACAAATTATTAGTGCAAATTATTACTTGAAGATCTGAACTAGTAATTGTCAAATACAGCACTTAAAATTGATAGCTTCTAATTATTATTGCAAATTATAACTTGAAGATCTGAACTTGAAATTGTCAAATGCAGAACTTAAAATTGATAGCTTCTAATTATTATTGCAAATAATAGTTTGAAGATCTGTACTTGTAATTGTCAAATACAGAACTTAAAATTGATAGCTTATAATTATAATTCAAATTATAACTTGAAGATCTGAACTTGTAATAGTCAAATACAGAACTTCGAATTGTTAAATACAAAGTATTAGTGCAAATTATTACTTGAAGATCTGAACCTGTAATAGGTAAATACAGAACTTCGAATGATTAAATTCAAACTAAGATTGCAAATAATAATTTGAAGATCTGAACTTGTAATAGTCAAATACAGAACTTCTAATTGTTAAATACAAATTATTAGTGAAAATTATTACTTTGATCTGAACTAGTAATAGTCAAATACAGCACTTAAAATTGATAGCTTCTAATTATTATTTAAATTATAACTTGGAGATCTGAACTTGTAATTGTCAAATACAGAACTTAAAATTGGTAGCTTCTAATTATTATTGCAAATTATAACTTGAAGATCCTAACTTGTAATTGTCAAATACAGAACTTCCAATTGTTAAATACAAATTATTAGTGCAAATTATAACTTGAAGATCTGACCTTGTAATTGTCAAATACAGAACTTAAAATTGATAGCTTCTAATTATTATTGCAAATTATAACTTGAAGATCTGAACGTGTAATTGTCAAATACAGAACTTCTAATTGTTAAATACAAATTATTAGTGCAAATTATAACTTGAAGATCTGAACTTGTAATTATCAAATACAGAACTTAAAATTGATAGCTTCTAATTATTATTTCAAATTATAACTTGAAGATCTGAACTTGTAATTGTCAAATACAGAACTTAAAATTAATAGCTTCTAATTATTATTGCAAATAATAACTTGAAGATCTGAACTAGTAATTGTCAAATGCAGAACTTAAAATTGATAGCTTGTAATTATTATTGCAAATAATAGTTTGAAGATCTGTACTTGTAATTGTCAAATACAGAACTTACAATTGATAGCTTATAATTATAATTCAAACTATAACTTGAAGATCTGAACTTGTAATAGTCAAATACAGAACTTCGAATTGTTAAATACAAATTATTAGTGCAAATTATTAGTTGAAGATCTGAACCTGTAATAGGTAAATACAGAACTTCGAATGATTAAATTCAAACTAAGATTGCAAATAATAATTTGAAGATCTGAACTTGTAATAGTCAAATACAGAACTTCTAATTGTTAAATACAAATTATTAGTGTAAAATTATTACTTGAAGATCAGAACTAGTAATTGTCAAATACAGCACTTAAAATTGATAGCTTCTAATTATTATTGCAAATTATAACTTGAAGATCTGAACTTGTAATTGTCAAATACAGAACTTAAGATTGATAGCTTCTAATTATTATTTCAAATTATAACTTGGAGATCTGAACTTGTAATTGTCAAATACAGAACTTAAAATTGATAGCTTCTATTTATTATTGCAAATTATAACTTGAAGATCTGAACTTGTAATTGTCAAATACAGAACTTCTAATTGTTAAATACAAATTATTAGTGCAAATTATAACTTGAAGATCTGACCTTGTAATTGTCAAATACAGAACTTAAAATTGATAGCTTCTAATTATTATTGCAAATTATAACTTGAAGATCTGAACTTGTAATAGTCAAATACAGAACTTCTAATTGTTAAATACAAATTATTAGTGCAAATTATAACTTGAAGATCTGAACTAGTAATTGTCAAATAAAGAACTTAAAATTGATAGCTTCTAATTATTATTGCAAATTATAACTTGAAGATCTGAACTTGTAATTGTCAAATACAGAACTTAAAATTGATAGCTTCTAATTATTATTTCAAATTATAACTTGAAGATCTTAACTTGTAATTGTCAAATACAGAACTTAAAATTGATAGCTTCTAATTATTATTGCAAATTATAACTTGAAGATCTGAACTTGTAATTGTCAAATACAGAACTTCTAATTGTTAAATACAAATTATTAGTGCAAATTATAACTTGAAGATCTGAACTTGTAATTGTCAAATACAGAACTTAAAATTGATAGATTCTATTTATTATTGTAAATTATAACTTGAAGATCTGAACTTGTAATAGTGCATTACAGAACTTAGATTTGTTAAATTCAAATTATTATTTCAAATTATAACTTGAAGATCTGCACTAGTAATTGTCAAATACAGAACTTCTAATTGTTAAATACAAATTATTAGTGCAAATTATTACTTGAAGATCTGAACTAGTAATTGTCAAATACAGCACTTAAAATTGATAGCTTCTAATTATTAGTGCAAATTATAACTTGAAGATCTGAACTAGTAATTGTCAAATGCAGAACTTAAAATTGATAGCTTCTAATTATTATTGCAAATAATAGTTTGAAGATCTGTACTTGTAATTGTCAAATACAGAACTTAAAATTGATAGCTTATAATTATAATTCAAACTATAACTTGAAGATCTGAACTTGTAATAGTCAAATACAGAACTTCGAATTGTTAAATACAAATTATTAGTGCAAATTATTAGTTGAAGATCTGAACCTGTAATAGGTAAATACAGAACTTCGAATGATTAAATTCAAACTAAGATTGCAAATAATAATTTGAAGATCTGAACTTGTAATAGTCAAATACAGAACTTCTAATTGTTAAATACAAATTATTAGTGTAAATTTATTACTTGAAGATCAGAACTAGTAATTGTCAAATACAGCACTTAAAATTGATAGCTTCTAATTATTATTGCAAATTATAACTTGAAGATCTGAACTTGTAATTGTCAAATACAGAACTTAAAATTGATAGCTTCTAATTATTATTTCAAATTATAACTTGGAGATCTGAACTTGTAATTGTCAAATACAGAACTTAAAATTGATAGCTTCTAATTATTATTGCAAATTATAACTTGAAGATCTGAACTTGTAATTGTCAAATACAGAACTTCTAATTGTTAAATACAAATTATTAGTGCAAATTATAACTTGAAGATCTGACCTTGTAATTGTCAAATACAGAACTTAAAATTGATAGCTTACAATTATTATTGCAAATTATAACTTGAAGATCTGAACTTGTAATAGTCAAATACAGAACTTCTAATTGTTAAATACAAATTATTAGTGCAAATTATAACTTGAAGATCTGAACTAGTAATTGTCAAATACAGAACTTAAAATTGATAGCTTCTAATTATTATTGCAAATTATAACTTGAAGATCTGAACTTGTAATTGTCAAATACAGAACTTAAAATTGATAGCTTCTAATTATTATTTCAAATTATAACTTGAAGATCTTAACTTGTAATTGTCAAATTCAGAACTTAAAATTGATAGCTTCTAATTATTATTGCAAATTATAACTTGAAGATCTGAACTTGTAATTGTCAAATACAGAACTTCTAATTGTTAAATACAAATTATTAGTGCAAATTATAACTTGAAGATCTGAACTTGTAATTGTCAAATACAGAACTTAAAATTGATAGATTCTATTTATTATTGTAAATTATAACTTGAAGATCTGAACTTGTAATAGTGCATTACAGAACTTAGATTTGTTAAATTCAAATTATTATTTCAAATTATAACTTGAAGATCTGCACTAGTAATTGTCAAATACAAAACTTCTAATTGTTAAATACAAATTATTAGTGCAAATTATTACTTGAAGATCTGAACTAGTAATTGTCAAATACAGCACTTAAAATTGATAGCTTCTAATTATTAGTGCAAATTATAACTTGAAGATCTGAACGTGTAATTGTCAAATACAGAACTTCTAATTGTTAAATACAAATTATTAGTGCAAATTATAACTTGAAGATCTGAACTTGTAATTTTCAAATACAGAACTTAAAATTGATAGCTTCTAATTATTATTTCAAATTATAACTTGAAGATCTGAACTTGTAATTGTCAAATACAGAACTTAAAATTAATAGCTTCTAATTATTATTGCAAATAATAACTTGAAGATCTGAACTAGTAATTGTCAAATGTAGAACTTAAAATTGATAGCTTCTAATTATTATTGCAAATAATAGTTTGAAGATCTGTACTTGTAATTGTCAAATACAGAACTTAAAATTGAAAGCTTATAATTATAATTCAAACTATAACTTGCAGATCTGAACTTGTAATAGTCAAATACAGAACTTCTAATTGTTAAATACAAATTATTAGTGCAAATTATAACTTGAAGATCTGAACTTGTAATTGTCAAATACAGAACTTAAAATTGATAGCTTCTAATTATTATTGCAAATTATAACTTGAAGATCTGAACTTGTAATAGTGAATTACAAAACTTAGATTTGTTAAATTCAAATTATTATTTCAAATTATAACTTGAAGATCTGAACTAGTAATTGTCAAATACAGAATTTAAATTGATAGCTTATAATTATTATTGCAAATAATAATTTGAAGATCTGAACTTGTAATTGTCAAATACAGAACTTAAAATTGATAGCTTCTAATTATTATTTAAAATTATAACTTGGAGATCTGAACTTGTAATTGTCAAATACAGAACTTAAAATTGATAGCTTCTAATTATTATTGCAAATTATAACTTGAAGATCTGAACTTGTAATTGTCAAATACAGAACTTCAAATTGTTAAATACAAATTATTAGTGCAAATTATAACTTGAAGATCTGACCTTGTAATTGTCAAATACAGAACTTAAAATTGATAGCTTCTAATTATTATTGCCAATTATAACTTGAAGATCTGAACGTGTAATTGTCAAATACAGAACTTCTAATTGTTAAATACAAATTATTAGTGCAAATTATAACTTGAAGATCTGAACAAGTAATTATCAAATACAGAACTTAAAATTGATAGCTTCTAATTATTATTTCAAATTATAACTTGAAGATCTGAACTTGTAATTGTCAAATACAGAACTTAAAATTAATAGCTTCTAATTATTATTGCAAATAATAACTTGAAGATCTGAACTTGTAATTGTCAAATGCAGAACTTAAAATTGATAGCTTCTAATTATTATTGCAAATAATAGTTTGAAGATCTGTACTTGTAATTGTCAAATACAGAACTTAAAATTGATAGCTTATAATTATAATTCAAATTATAACTTGAAGATCTGAACTTGTAATTGTCAAATACAGAACTTAAAATTGATAGCTTCTAATTATTATTGCAAATAATAAGTTGAAGATCTGAACTTGTAATTGTCAAATGCAGAACTTAAAATTGATAGCTTCTAATTATTATTGCAAATAATAATTTGAAGATCTGTACTTGCAATTGTCAAATACAGAACTTAAAATTGATAGCTTATAATTATAATTCAAATTATAACTTGAAGATCTGAACTTGTAATAGACAAATACAGAACCTCGAATCGCTAAATACAAATTATTAGTGCAAATTATAACTTGAAGATCTGAACTTGTAATAGGTAAATACAGAACTTCGAATTGTTAAATTCAAACTAAGATTGCAAATAATAATTTGAAGATCTGAACTTGTAATAGTCAAATACAGAACTTAAAATTGATAGCTTCCAATTATTATTGTAAATTATAACTTGAAGATCTGAACTTGTAATAGTGAATTACAGAACTTAGATTTGTTAAATTCAAATTATTATTTCAAATTATAACTTGAAGATCTGAACTTGTAATTGTCAAATACAGAACTTAAAATTGATAGCTTCTAATTATTATTGCAAATAATAACTTGAAGATCTGTACTTGTAATTGCCAAATACAGAACTTAAAATTGATAGCTTATAATTATAGTTCAAATTATAACTTGAAGATCTGAACTTGTAATAGTCAAATACAGAACTTCGAATTGTTAAATACAAATTATTAGTGCAAATTATAACTTGAAGATCTGAACTTGTAATAGGTAAATACAGAACTTCTAATTGTTAAATTCAAACTAAGATTGCAAATAATTATTTGAAGATCTGAACTTGTAATAGTCAAATACAGAACTTCTAATTGTTAAATACAAATTATTAGTGCAAATTATAACTTGAAGATCTGAACTTGTAATTGTCAAATACAGAACTTAAAATTGATAGCTTCTAATTATTATTGCAAATTATAACTTGAAGATCTGAACTTGTAATAGTGAATTACAAAACTTAGATTTGTTAAATTCAAATTATTATTTCAAATAATAACTTGAAGATCTGAACTAGTAATTGTCAAATAGAGAATTTAAATTGATAGCTTATAATTATTATTGCAAATAATAATTTGAAGATCTGAACTTGTAATTGTCAAATACAGAACTTAAAATTGATAGCTTCTAATTATTATTTAAGGATGTATAGGAGATACAATCGGAGACAAAAGTATGTGAAATTGAAATATCACGAATATTTACCTTTTGTGTGTTTTTAAGACACTTTTTGAATGTCATAATGATAATCAAAGTTATAAAATGTATGGTAAATAGCTTTTTTCTTTTAAAATCGCAGTATTTTACTGAAATTACAAAAATTTTATTTATACCAAGAAAAATTTTCGAGTGACTGTACCTCGCAGTCTAACCTCACAAAATAAAAGAAATTTTAATAAAAATTGATAATTGTTATTGCAAGATGGATAAAAACCTAGGGAATTATGATATTTATAACACCCCTAAATTTTAAACATATTAAGGCCCTCTTAACGTCGCTATCTATTAAAAACTAATGAGCATAGCAAAAATTGTTTGGAGTTATAATTAATTTCTCAGGAACGGTGTAGTAAACTGTTAAAAAATTTTGCTAATACTTTCCTCTATTTACCAACAATAACTATAAAAAGATTGGAAAAAATCAGACCTTTTTTTCGGTTTGTTTTAAGCTATTTTATTCGATAAAATGTTGTTTTTCTTATGAAAAATAAAATGAGTTTTACTTTACAAGCTTTCCTTAAGATTTTACTTAAAATTTTTTTAAGAAAAGTATTTTACTCTTTACACCTTGTGGTTTTCCCTAATAGCCGACTTCCGAGGAAGACCATACATGTGATTTTAACGAATCTTAAGAAAATAAGAAGTGTTAAATTAAAACTGCAAGAACTACTAAACGGTGTAGAGAATTGATTTGATAAATTTTTTTTCTAGACCACAAAGTCACTGAGGACATGAGTACCAATTTTCATCGATCTCAGACCTTTTTTAATTTTATTTATTTGTCTCCTATACATCCTTAAAATTATAACTTGTAGATCTGAACTTGTAATTGTCAAATACAGAACTTAAAATTGATAGCTTATAATTATTATTGCAAATTATAACTTGAAGATCTGAACTTGTAATTGTCAAATACAGAACTTCAAATTGTTAAATACAAATTATTAGTGCAAATTATAACTTGAAGATCTGACCTTGTAATTGTCAAATACAGAACTTAAAATTGATAGCTTCTAATTATTATTGCAAATTATAACTTGAAGATCTGAACGTGTAATTGTCAAATACAGAACTTCTAATTGTTAAATACAAATTATTAGTGCAAATTATAACTTGAAGATCTGAACTTGTAATTATCAAATACAGAACTTAAAATTGATAGCTTCTAATTATTATTTCAAATTATAACTTGAAGATCTGAACTTGTAATTGTCAAATACAGAACTTAAAATTAATAGCTACTAATTATTATTGCAAATAATAACTTGAAGATCTGAACTTGTAATTGTCAAATGCAGAACTTAAAATTGATAGCTTCTAATTATTATTGCAAATAATAGTTTGAAGATCTGTACTTGTAATTGTCAAATACAGAACTTAAAATTGATAGCTTATAATTATAATTCAAATTATAACTTGAAGATCTGAACTTGTAATAGTCAAATACAGAACTTCGAATTGTTAAATACAAAGTATTAGTGCAAATTATTACTTGAAGATCTGAACCTGTAATAGGTAAATACAGAACTTCGAATGATTAAATTCAAACTAAGATTGCAAATAATAATTTGAAGATCTGAACTTGTAATAGTCAAATACAGAACTTCTAATTGTTAAATACAAATTATTAGTGAAAATTATTACTTGAAGATCTGAACTAGTAATTGTCAAATACAGCACTTAAAATTGATAGCTTCTAATTATTATTGCAAATTATAACTTGAAGATCTGAACTTGTAATTGTCAAATACAGAACTTAAAATTGATAGCTTCTAATTATTATTTCAAATTATAACTTGGAGATCTGAACTTGTAATTGTCAAATACAGAACTTAAAATTGGTAGCTTCTAATTATTATTGCAAATTATAACTTGAAGATCCTAACTTGTAATTGTCAAATACAGAACTTCTAATTGTTAAATACAAATTATTAGTGCAAATTATAACTTGAAGATCTGACCTTGTAATTGTCAAATACAGAACTTAAAATTGATAGCTTCTAATTATTATTGCAAATTATAACTTGAAGATCTGAACGTGTAATTGTCAAATACAGAACTTCTAATTGTTAAATACAAATTATTAGTGCAAATTATAACTTGAAGATCAGAACTTGTAATTATCAAATACAGAACTTAAAATTGATAGCTTCTAATTATTATTTCAAATTATAACTTGAAGATCTGAACTTGTAATTGTCAAATACAGAACTTAAAATTAATAGCTTCTAATTATTATTGCAAATAATAACTTGAAGATCTGAACTAGTAATTGTCAAATGCAGAACTTAAAATTGATAGCTTCTAATTATTATTGCAAATAATAACTTGAAGATCTGAACTTGTAATTGTCAAATACAGAACTTAAAATTGATAGCTTCTAATTATTATTGCAAATAATAACTTGAAGATCTGTACTTGTAATTGCCAAATACAGAACTTAAAATTGATAGCTTATAATTATAGTTCAAATTATAACTTGAAGATCTGAACTTGTAATAGTGAATTACAAAACTTAGATTTGTTAAATTCAAATTATTATTTCAAATTATAACTTGAAGATCTGAACTAGTAATTGTCAAATACAGAATTTAAATTGATAGCTTATAATTATTATTGCAAATAATAATTTGAAGATCTGAACTTGTAATAGTCAAATACAGAACTTAAAATTGATAGCTTCTAATTATTATTTAAAATTATAACTTGGAGATCTGAACTTGTAATTGTCAAATACAGAACTTAAAGTTGATAGCTTCTAATTATTATTGCAAATTATAACTTGAAGATCTGAACTTGTAATTGACAAATACAGAACTTAAAATTGATAGCTTCTAATTATTATTGCAAATTATAATTTGAAGATCTGAACTTGTAATAGACAAATACGCAACTTAGCATTGTTAAATACAAATTGTGATTGCAAATTATAACTTGAAGATCTGAACCTGTAATAGGTAAATACAGAACTACGAATTGTTAAATTCAAACTAAGATTGCATATAATAATTCGAAGATCTGAACTTGTAATAGTCAAATACAGAACTTCTAATTGTTAAATACAAATTATTAGTGCAAATTATAACTTGAAGATCTGAACTAGTAATTGTCAAATACAGAACTTAAAATTGATAGCTTCTAATTATTATTGCAAATTATAACTTGAGGATCTGTACTTGTAATTGTCAAATACAGAACTTAAAATTGATAGCTTCTAATTATTATTTCAAATTATAACTTGAAAATCTGAACTTGTAATTGTCAAATACAGAACTTACAATTGATAGCTTCTAATTATTATTGCAAATTATAACTTGAAGATCTGAACTTGTAATTGTCAAATACAGAACTTAAAATTGATAGCTTCTAATTATAATTGTAAATTATAACTTGAAGATCTGAACTTGTAATTGTCAAATACAGAACTTAAAATTGATAGCTTTTAATTATTATTGCAAATAATAACTTGAAGATCTGAACTTGTAATTGTCAAATGCAGAACTTAAAATTGATAGCTTCTAATTATTATTGCAAATAATAATTTGAAGATCTGTACTTGCAATTGTCAAATACAGAACTTAAAATTGATAGCTTATAATTATAATTCAAATTATAACTTGAAGATCTGAACTTGTAATAGACAAATACAGAACTTCGAATTGCTAAATACAAATTATTAGTGCAAATTATAACTTGAAGATCTGAACTTGTAATAGGTAAATACAGAACTTCGAATTGTTAAATTCAAACTAAGATTGCAAATAATAATTTGAAGATCTGAACTTGTAATAGTCAAATACAGAACTTCTAATTGTTAAATACAAATTATTAGTGCAAATTATAACTTGAAGATCTGAACTAGTAATTGTCAAATACAGAAATTAAAATTGATAGCTTCTAGTTATTATTGCAAATTATAACTTGAAGATCTGAACTTGTAATAGTCAAATACAGAACTTCTAATTGTTAAATACAAATTATTAGTGCAAATTATTACGTGAAGATCTGAACTAGTAATGGTCAAATACAGCACTTAAAATTGATAGCTTCTAATTATTATTGCAAATTATAACTTGAAGATCTTAACTTGTAATTGTCAAATACAGAACTTAAAATTGATAGCTTCTTATTATTATTTCAAATTATAACTTGGAGATCTGAACTTGTAATTGTCAAATACAGAACTTAAAATTGATAACTTCTAATTATTATTGCAAATAATAACTTGAAGATCTGAACTTGTAATTGTCAAATGCAGAACTTAAAATTGATAGCTTCTAATTATTGTTGCAAATAATAATTTGAAGATCTGTACTTGCAATTGTCAAATACAGAACTTAAAATTGATAGCTTATAATTATAATTCAAATTATAACTTGAAGATCTGAACTTGTAATAGACAAATACAGAACTTCGAATTGCTAAATACAAATTATTAGTGCAAATTATAACTTGAAGATCTGAGCTTGTAATAGGTAAATACAGAACTTCGAATTGTTAAATTCAAACTAAGATTGCAAATAATAATTTGAAGATCTGAACTTGTAATAGTCAAATACAGAACTTAAAATTGATAGCTTCTAATTATTATTGTAAATTATAACTTGAAGATCTGAACTTGTAATAGTGAATTACAGAACTTAGATTTGTTAAATTCAAATTATTATTTCAAATTATAACTTGAAGATCTGAACTTGTAATTGTCAAATACAGAACTTAAAATTGATAGCTTCTAATTATTATTGCAAATAATAACTTGAAGATCTGTACTTGTAATTGCCAAATACAGAACTTAAAATTGATAGCTTATAATTATAGTTCAAATTATAACTTGAAGATCTGAACTTGTAATAGTCAAATACAGAACTTCGAATTGTTAAATACAAATTATTAGTGCAAATTATAACTTGAAGATCTGAACTTGTAATAGGTAAATACAGAACTTCTAATTGTTAAATTCAAACTAAGATTGCAAATAATTATTTGAAGATCTGAACTTGTAATAGTCAAATACAGAACTTCTAATTGTTAAATACAAATTATTAGTGCAAATTATAACTTGAAGATCTGAACTTGTAATTGTCAAATACAGAACTTAAAATTGATAGCTTCTAATTATTATTGCAAATTATAACTTGAAGATCTGAACTTGTAATAGTGAATTACAAAACTTAGATTTGTTATATTCAAATTATTATTTCAAATTATAACTTGAAGATCTGAACTAGTAATTGTCAAATACAGAATTTAAATTGATAGCTTATAATTATTATTGCAAATAATAGTTTGAAGATCTGTACTTGTAATTGTCAAATACAGAACTTAAAATTGATAGCTTATAATTATAATTCAAATTATAACTTGAAGATCTGAACTTGTAATAGGTAAATACAGAACTTCGAATTGTTAAATTCAAACTAAGATTGCAAATAATAATTTGAAGATCTGAACTTGTAATAGTCAAATACAGAACTTAAAATTGATAGCTTCTAATTATTATTGTAAATTATAACTTGAAGATCTGAACTTGTAATAGTGAATTACAGAACTTAGATTTGTTAAATTCAAATTATTATTTCAAATTATAACTTGAAGATCTGAACTTGTAATTGTCAAATACAGAACTTAAAATTGATAGCTTCTAATTATTATTGCAAATAATAACTTGAAGATCTGTACTTGTAATTGCCAAATACAGAACTTAAAATTGATAGCTTATAATTATAGTTCAAATTATAACTTGAAGATCTGAACTTGTAATAGTCAAATACAGAACTTCGAATTGTTAAATACAAATTATTAGTGCAAATTATAACTTGAAGATCTGAACTTGTAATAGGTAAATACAGAACTTCTAATTGTTAAATTCAAACTAAGATTGCATATAATTATTTGAAGATCTGAACTTGTAATAGTCAAATACAGAACTTCTAATTGTTAAATACAAATTATTAGTGCAAATTATAACTTGAAGATCTGAACTTGTAATTGTCAAATACAGAACTTAAAATTGATAGCTTCTAATTATTATTGCAAATTATAACTTGAAGATCTGAACTTGTAATAGTGAATTACAAAACTTAGATTTGTTAAATTCAAATTATTATTTCAAATTATAACTTGAAGATCTGAACTAGTAATTGTCAAATACAGAATTTAAATTGATAGCTTATAATTATTATTGCAAATAATAATTTGAAGATCTGAACTTGTAATTGTCAAATACAGAACTTAAATTTGATAGCTTCTAATTATTATTTAAAATTATAACTTGGAGATCTGAACTTGTAATTGTCAAATACAGAACTTAAAATTGATAGCTTCTAATTATTATTACAAATTATAACTTGGAGATCTGAACTTGTAATTGTCAAATACAGAACTTAAAATTGATAGCTTCTAATTATTATTGCTAATAATAACTTGAAGATCTGTACTTGTAATTGTCAAATACAGAACTTAAAATTGATAGCGTATAATTATAGTTCAAATTATAACTTGAAGATCTGAACTTGTAATAGTCAAATACAGAACTTCGAATTGTTAAAAACAAATTATTAGTGCAAATTATAACTTGAAGATCTGAACTTGTAATTGTCAAATACAGAACTTAAAATTGATAGCTTCTAATTATTATTGCAAATTATAACTTGAAGATCTGAACTTGTAATAGTGAATTACAAAACTTAGATTTGTTAAATTCAAATTATTATTTCAAATTATAACTTGAAGATCTGAACTAGTAATTGTCAAATACAGAATTTAAATTGATAGCTTATAATTATTATTGCAAATAATAATTTGAAGATCTGAACTTGTAATTGTCAAATACAGAACTTAAAATTGATAGCTTCTAATTATTATTTAAAATTATAACTTGGAGATCTGAACTTGTAATTGTCAAATACAGAACTTAAAATTGATAGCTTCTAATTATTATTGCAAATTATAACTTGAAGATCTGAACTTGTAATTGTCAAATACAGAACTTCTAATTGTTAAATACAAATTATTAGTGCAAATTATAACTTGAAGATCTGAGCTTGTAATTGTCAAATACAGAACTTAAAATTAATAGCTTCTAATTATTATTGCAAATAATAACTTGAAGATCTGAACTTGTAATTGTCAAATGCAGAACTTAAAATTGATAGCTTCTAATTATTATTGCAAATAATAGTTTGAAGATCTGTACTTGTAATTGTCAAATACAGAACTTAAAATAGATAGCTTATAATTATAATTCAAATTATAACTTGCAGATCTGAACTTGTAATAGTCAAATACAGAACTTCTAATTGTTAAATACAAATTATTAGTGCAAATTATAACTTGTAGATCTGAACTAGTAATTGTCAAATACAGCACTTAAAATTGATAGCTTCTAATTATTATTGCAAATTATAACTTGAAGATCTGAACTTGTAATTGTCAAATACAGAACTTAAAATTGATAGCTTCTTATTATTATTTCAAATTATAACTTGGAGATCTGAACTTGTAATTGTCAAATACAGAACTTAAAATTGATAACTTCTAATTATTATTGCAAATAATAACTTGAAGATCTGAACTTGTTATTGTCAAATGCAGAACTTAAAATTGATAGCTTCTAATTATTGTTGCAAATAATAATTAGAAGATCTGTACTTTCAATTGTCAAATACAGAACTTAAAATTGATAGCTTATAATTATAATTCAAATTATAACTTGAAGATCTGAAGTTGTAATAGACAAATACAGAACTTCGAATTGCTAAATTCAAATTATTAGTGCAAATTATAATTTGAAGATCTGAACTTGTAATAGTCAAATACAGAACTTAAAATTGATAGCTGCTAATTATTATTGCTAATAATAACTTGAAGATCTGTACTTGTAATTGTCAAATACAGAACTTAAAATTGATAGCGTATAATTATAGTTCAAATTATAACTTGAAGATCTGAACTTGTAATAGTCAAATACAGAACTTCGAATTGTTAAAAACAAATTATTAGTGCAAATTATAACTTGAAGATCTGAACTTGTAATTGTCAAATACAGAACTTAAAATTGATAGCTTCTAATTATTATTGCAAATTATAACTTGAAGATCTGAACTTGTAATAGTGAATTACAAAACTTAGATTTGTTAAATTCAAATTATTATTTCAAATTATAACTTGAAGATCTGAACTAGTAATTGTCAAATACAGAATTTAAATTGATAGCTTATAATTATTATTGCAAATAATAATTTGAAGATCTGAACTTGTAATTGTCAAATACAGAACTTAAAATTGATAGCTTCTAATTATTATTTAAAATTATAACTTGGAGATCTGAACTTGTAATTGTCAAATACAGAACTTAAAATTGATAGCTTCTAATTATTATTGCAAATTATAACTTGAAGATCTGAACTTGTAATTGTCAAATACAGAACTTCAAATTGTTAAATACAAATTATTAGTGCAAATTATAACTTGAAGATCTGACCTTGTAATTGTCAAATACAGAACTTACAATTGATAGCTTCTAATTATTATTGCAAATTATAACTTGAAGATCTGAACGTGTAATTGTCAAATACAGAACTTCTAATTGTTAAATACAAATTATTAGTGCAAATTATAACTTGAAGATCTGAGCTTGTAATTGTCAAATACAGAACTTAAAATTAATAGCTTCTAATTATTATTGCAAATAATAACTTGAAGATCTGAACTTGTAATTGTCAAATGCAGAACTTAAAATTGATAGCTTCTAATTATTATTGCAAATAATAGTTTGAAGATCTGTACTTGTAATTGTCAAATACAGAACTTAAAATTGATAGCTTATAATTATAATTCAAATTATAACTTGAAGATCTGAACTTGTAATAGTCAAATACAGAACTTCTAATTGTTAAATACAAATTATTAGTGCAAATTATAACTTGAAGATCTGAACTAGTAATTGTCAAATACAGCACTTAAAATTGATAGCTTCTAATTATTATTGCAAATTATAACTTGAAGATCTGAACTTGTAATTGTCAAATACAGAACTTAAAATTGATAGCTTCTTATTATTATTTCAAATTATAACTTGGAGATCTGAACTTGTAATTGTCAAATACAGAACTTAAAATTGATAACTTCTAATTATTATTGCAAATAATAACTTGAAGATCTGAACTTGTTATTGTCAAATGCAGAACTTAAAATTGATAGCTTCTAATTATTGTTGCAAATAATAATTAGAAGATCTGTACTTTCAATTGTCAAATACAGAACTTAAAATTGATAGCTTATAATTATAATTCAAATTATAACTTGAAGATCTGAAGTTGTAATAGACAAATACAGAACTTCGAATTGCTAAATTCAAATTATTAGTGCAAATTATAATTTGAAGATCTGAACTTGTAATAGTCAAATACAGAACTTAAAATTGATAGCTTCTAATTATTATTGTAAATTATAACTTGAAGATCTGAACTTGTAATAGTGAATTACAGAACTTAGATTTGTTAAATTCAAATTATTATTTCAAATTATAACTTGAGATCTGAACTTGTAATTGTCAAATACAGAACTTAAAATTGATAGCTTCTAATTATTATTGCAAATAATAACTTGAAGATCTGAACTTGTAATTGTCAAATACAGAACTTAAAATTGATAGCTTCTAATTATTATTGCAAATTATAACTTGAAGATCTGAACTTGTAATAGTGAATTACAAAACTTAGATTTGTTAAATTCAAATTATTATTTCAAATTATAACCTGAAGATCTGAACTAGTAATTGTCAAATACAGAATTTAAATTGATAGCTTATAATTATTATTGCAAATAATAATTTGAAGATCTGAACTTGTAATTGTCAAATACAGAACTTAAATTTGATAGCTTCTAATTATTATTTAAAATTATAACTTGGAGATCTGAACTTGTAATTGTCAAATACAGAACTTAAAATTGATAGCTTCTAATTATTATTGCAAATTATAACTTGAAGATCTGAACTTGTAATTGTCAAATACAGAACTTCAAATTGTTAAATACAAATTATTAGTGCAAATTATAACTTGAAGATCTGACCTTGTAATTGTCAAATACAGAACTTAAAATTGATAGCTTCTAATTATTATTGCAAATTATAACTTGAAGATCTGAACGTGTAATTGTCAAATACAGAACTTCTAATTGTTAAATACAAATTATTAGTGCAAATTATAACTTGAGGATCTGAACTTGTAATTATCAAATACAGAACTTAAAATTGATAGCTTCTAATTATTATTTCAAATTATAACTTGAAGATCTGAACTTGTAATTGTCAAATACAGAACTTAAAATTAATAGCTTCTAATTATTATTGCAAATAATAACTTGAAGATCTGACCTTGTAATTGTCAAATACAGAACTTAAAATTGATAGCTTCTAATTATTATTTAAAATTATAACTTGGAGATCTGAACTTGTAATTGTCAAATACAGAACTTAAAATTGATAGCTTCTAATTATTATTGCAAATTATAACTTGAAGATCTGAACTTGTAATTGTCAAATACAGAACTTCAAATTGTTAAATACAAATTATTAGTGCAAATTATAACTTGAAGATCTGACCTTGTAATTGTCAAATACAGAACTTAAAATTGATAGCTTCTAATTATTATTGCAAATTATAACTTGAAGATCTGAACGTGTAATTGTCAAATACAGAACTTCTAATTGTTAAATTCAAATTATTAGTGCAAATTATAACTTGAAGATCTGAACTTGTAATTGTCAAATACAGAACTTAAAATTAATAGCTTCTAATTATTATTGCAAATAAAAACTTGAAGATCTGAAGTTGTAATTGTCAAATGCAGAACTTAAAATTGATAGCTTCTAATTATTATTGCAAATAATAGTTTGAAGATCTGTACTTGTAATTGTCAAATACAGAACTTAAAATTGATAGCTTATAATTATAATTCAAATTATAACTTGAAGATCTGAACTTGTAATTGTCAAATGCAGAACTTAAAATTGATAGCTTCTAATTATTATTGCAAATAATAGTTTGAAGATCTGTACTTGTAATTGTCAAATACAGAACTTGAAATTGATAGCTTATAATTATAATTCAAATTATAACTTGAAGATCTGAACTTGTAATTGTCAAATGCAGAACTTAAAATTGATAGCTACTAATTATTATTGCAAATAATAGTTTGAAGATCTGTACTTGTAATTGTCAAATACAGAACTTAAAATTGATAGCTTATAATTATAATTCAAATTATAACTTGAAGATCTGAACTTGTAATAGGTAAATACAGAACTTCGAATTGTTAAATTCAAACTAAGATTGCAAATAATAATTTGAAGATCTGAACTTGTAATAGTCAAATACAGAACTTAAAATTGATAGCTTCTAATTATTATTGTAAATTATAACTTGAAGATCTGAACTTGTAATAGTGAATTACAGAACTTAGATTTGTTAAATTCAAATTATTATTTCAAATTATAACTTGAAGATCTGAACTTGTAATTGTCAAATACAGAACTTAAAATTGATAGCTTCTAATTATTATTGCAAATAATAACTTGAAGATCTGTACTTGTAATTGCCAAATACAGAACTTAAAATTGATAGCTTATAATTATAGTTCAAATTATAACTTGAAGATCTGAACTTGTAATAGTCAAATACAGAACTTCGAATTGTTAAATACAAATTATTAGTGCAAATTATAACTTGAAGATCTGAACTTGTAATAGGTAAATACAGAACTTCTAATTGTTAAATTCAAACTAAGATTGCATATAATTATTTGAAGATCTGAACTTGTAATAGTCAAATACAGAACTTCTAATTGTTAAATACAAATTATTAGTGCAAATTATAACTTGAAGATCTGAACTTGTAATTGTCAAATACAGAACTTAAAATTGATAGCTTCTAATTATTATTGCAAATTATAACTTGAAGATCTGAACTTGTAATAGTGAATTACAAAACTTAGATTTGTTAAATTCAAATTATTATTTCAAATTATAACTTGAAGATCTGAACTAGTAATTGTCAAATACAGAATTTAAATTGATAGCTTATAATTATTATTGCAAATAATAATTTGAAGATCTGAACTTGTAATTGTCAAATACAGAACTTAAATTTGATAGCTTCTAATTATTATTTAAAATTATAACTTGGAGATCTGAACTTGTAATTGTCAAATACAGAACTTAAAATTGATAGCTTCTAATTATTATTTCAAATTATAACTTGGAGATCTGAACTTGTAATTGTCAAATACAGAACTTAAAATTGATAGCTTCTAATTATTATTGCAAATAATAATTAGAAGATCTGAAGTTGTAATAGACAAATACAGAACTTCGAATTGCTAAATTCAAATTATTAGTGCAAATTATAATTTGAAGATCTGAACTTGTAATAGTCAAATACAGAACTTAAAATTGATAGCTGCTAATTATTATTGCTAATAATAACTTGAAGATCTGTACTTGTAATTGTCAAATACAGAACTTAAAATTGATAGCGTATAATTATAGTTCAAATTATAACTTGAAGATCTGAACTTGTAATAGTCAAATACAGAACTTCGAATTGTTAAAAACAAATTATTAGTGCAAGTTATAACTTGAAGATCTGAACTTGTAATTGTCAAATACAGAACTTAAAATTGATAGCTTCTAATTATTATTGCAAATTATAACTTGAAGATCTGAACTTGTAATAGTGAATTACAAAACTTAGATTTGTTAAATTCAAATTATTATTTCAAATTATAACTTGAAGATCTGAACTAGTAATTGTCAAATACAGAATTTAAATTGATAGCTTATAATTATTATTGCAAATAATAATTTGAAGATCTGAACTTGTAATTGTCAAATACAGAACTTAAAATTGATAGCTTCTAATTATTATTTAAAATTATAACTTGGAGATCTGAACTTGTAATTGTCAAATACAGAACTTAAAATTGATAGCTTCTAATTATTATTGCAAATTATAACTTGAAGATCTGAACTTGTAATTGTCAAATACAGAACTTCAAATTGTTAAATACAAATTATTAGTGCAAATTATAACTTGAAGATCTGACCTTGTAATTGTCAAATACAGAACTTACAATTGATAGCTTCTAATTATTATTGCAAATTATAACTTGAAGATCTGAACGTGTAATTGTCAAATACAGAACTTCTAATTGTTAAATACAAATTATTAGTGCAAATTATAACTTGAAGATCTGAGCTTGTAATTGTCAAATACAGAACTTAAAATTAATAGCTTCTAATTATTATTGCAAATAATAACTTGAAGATCTGAACTTGTAATTGTCAAATGCAGAACTTAAAATTGATAGCTTATAATTATTATTGCAAATAATAATTTGAAGATCTGAACTTGTAATTGTCAAATACAGAACTTAAAATTGATAGCTTCTAATTATTATTTAAAATTATAACTTGGAGATCTGAACTTGTAATTGTCAAATACAGAACTTAAAATTGATAGCTTCTAATTATTATTGCAAATTATAACTTGAAGATCTGAACTTGTAATTGTCAAATACAGAACTTCAAATTGTTAAATACAAATTATTAGTGCAAATTATAACTTGAAGATCTGACCTTGTAATTGTCAAATACAGAACTTAAAATTGATAGCTTCTAATTATTATTGCAAATTATAACTTGAAGATCTGAACGTGTAATTGTCAAATACAGAACTTCTAATTGTTAAATTCAAATTATTAGTGCAAATTATAACTTGAAGATCTGAACTTGTAATTGTCAAATACAGAACTTAAAATTAATAGCTTCTAATTATTATTGCAAATAAAAACTTGAAGATCTGAAGTTGTAATTGTCAAATGCAGAACTTAAAATTGATAGCTTCTAATTATTATTGCAAATAATAGTTTGAAGATCTGTACTTGTAATTGTCAAATACAGAACTTAAAATTGATAGCTTATAATTATAATTCAAATTATAACTTGAAGATCTGAACTTGTAATTGTCAAATGCAGAACTTAAAATTGATAGCTTCTAATTATTATTGCAAATAATAGTTTGAAGATCTGTACTTGTAATTGTCAAATACAGAACTTAAAATTGATAGCTTATAATTATAATTCAAATTATAACTTGAAGATCTGAACTTGTAATTGTCAAATGCAGAACTTAAAATTGATAGCTACTAATTATTATTGCAAATAATAGTTTGAAGATCTGTACTTGTAATTGTCAAATACAGAACTTAAAATTGATAGCTTATAATTATAATTCAAATTATAACTTGAAGATCTGAACTTGTAATAGGTAAATACAGAACTTCGAATTGTTAAATTCAAACTAAGATTGCAAATAATAATTTGAAGATCTGAACTTGTAATAGTCAAATACAGAACTTAAAATTGATAGCTTCTAATTATTATTGTAAATTATAACTTGAAGATCTGAACTTGTAATAGTGAATTACAGAACTTAGATTTGTTAAATTCAAATTATTATTTCAAATTATAACTTGAAGATCTGAACTTGTAATTGTCAAATACAGAACTTAAAATTGATAGCTTCTAATTATTATTGCAAATAATAACTTGAAGATCTGTACTTGTAATTGCCAAATACAGAACTTAAAATTGATAGCTTATAATTATAGTTCAAATTATAACTTGAAGATCTGAACTTGTAATAGTCAAATACAGAACTTCGAATTGTTAAATACAAATTATTAGTGCAAATTATAACTTGAAGATCTGAACTTGTAATAGGTAAATACAGAACTTCTAATTGTTAAATTCAAACTAAGATTGCATATAATTATTTGAAGATCTGAACTTGTAATAGTCAAATACAGAACTTCTAATTGTTAAATACAAATTATTAGTGCAAATTATAACTTGAAGATCTGAACTTGTAATTGTCAAATACAGAACTTAAAATTGATAGCTTCTCATTATTATTGCAAATTATAACTTGAAGATCTGAACTTGTAATAGTGAATTACAAAACTTAGATTTGTTAAATTCAAATTATTATTTCAAATTATAACTTGAAGATCTGAACTAGTAATTGTCAAATACAGAATTTAAATTGATAGCTTATAATTATTATTGCAAATAATAATTTGAAGATCTGAACTTGTAATTGTCAAATACAGAACTTAAATTTGATAGCTTCTAATTATTATTTAAAATTATAACTTGGAGATCTGAACTTGTAATTGTCAAATACAGAACTTAAAATTGATAGCTTCTAATTATTATTACAAATTATAACTTGGAGATCTGAACTTGTAATTGTCAAATACAGAACTTAAAATTGATAGCTTCTAATTATTATTGCTAATAATAACTTGAAGATCTGTACTTGTAATTGTCAAATACAGAACTTAAAATTGATAGCGTATAATTATAGTTCAAATTATAACTTGAAGATCTGAACTTGTAATAGTCAAATACAGAACTTCGAATTGTTAAAAACAAATTATTAGTGCAAATTATAACTTGAAGATCTGAACTTGTAATTGTCAAATACAGAACTTAAAATTGATAGCTTCTAATTATTATTGCAAATAATAATTAGAAGATCTGAAGTTGTAATAGACAAATACAGAACTTCGAATTGCTAAATTCAAATTATTAGTGCAAATTATAATTTGAAGATCTGAACTTGTAATAGTCAAATACAGAACTTAAAATTGATAGCTGCTAATTATTATTGCTAATAATAACTTGAAGATCTGTACTTGTAATTGTCAAATACAGAACTTAAAATTGATAGCGTATAATTATAGTTCAAATTATAACTTGAAGATCTGAACTTGTAATAGTCAAATACAGAACTTCGAATTGTTAAAAACAAATTATTAGTGCAAATTATAACTTGAAGATCTGAACTTGTAATTGTCAAATACAGAACTTAAAATTGATAGCTTCTAATTATTATTGCAAATTATAACTTGAAGATCTGAACTTGTAATAGTGAATTACAAAACTTAGATTTGTTAAATTCAAATTATTATTTCAAATTATAACTTGAAGATCTGAACTAGTAATTGTCAAATACAGAATTTAAATTGATAGCTTATAATTATTATTGCAAATAATAATTTGAAGATCTGTACTTGTAATTGTCAAATACAGAACTTAAAATTGATAGCTTCTAATTATTATTTAAAATTATAACTTGGAGATCTGAACTTGTAATTGTCAAATACAGAACTTAAAATTGATAGCTTCTAATTATTATTGCAAATTATAACTTGAAGATCTGAACTTGTAATTGTCAAATACAGAACTTCAAATTGTTAAATACAAATTATTAGTGCAAATTATAACTTGAAGATCTGACCTTGTAATTGTCAAATACAGAACTTACAATTGATAGCTTCTAATTATTATTGCAAATTATAACTTGAAGATCTGAACGTGTAATTGTCAAATACAGAACTTCTAATTGTTAAATACAAATTATTAGTGCAAATTATAACTTGAAGATCTGAGCTTGTAATTGTCAAATACAGAACTTAAAATTAATAGCTTCTAATTATTATTGCAAATAATAACTTGAAGATCTGAACTTGTAATTGTCAAATGCAGAACTTAAAATTGATAGCTTCTAATTATTATTGCAAATAATAGTTTGAAGATCTGTACTTGTAATTGTCAAATACAGAACTTAAAATTGATAGCTTATAATTATAATTCAAATTATAACTTGAAGATCTGAACTTGTAATAGTCAAATACAGAACTTCTAATTGTTAAATACAAATTATTAGTGCAAATTATAACTTGAAGATCTGAACTAGTAATTGTCAAATACAGCACTTAAAATTGATAGCTTCTAATTATTATTGCAAATTATAACTTGAAGATCTGAACTTGTAATTGTCAAATACAGAACTTAAAATTGATAGCTTCTTATTATTATTTCAAATTATAACTTGGAGATCTGAACTTGTAATTGTCAAATACAGAACTTAAAATTGATAACTTCTAATTATTATTGCAAATAATAACTTGAAGATCTGAACTTGTTATTGTCAAATGCAGAACTTAAAATTGATAGCTTCTAATTATTGTTGCAAATAATAATTAGAAGATCTGTACTTTCAATTGTCAAATACAGAACTTAAAATTGATAGCTTATAATTATAATTCAAATTATAACTTGAAGATCTGAAGTTGTAATAGACAAATACAGAACTTCGAATTGCTAAATTCAAATTATTAGTGCAAATTATAATTTGAAGATCTGAACTTGTAATAGTCAAATACAGAACTTAAAATTGATAGCTTCTAATTATTATTGTAAATTATAACTTGAAGATCTGAACTTGTAATAGTGAATTACAGAACTTAGATTTGTTAAATTCAAATTATTATTTCAAATTATAACTTGAAGATCTGAACTTGTAATTGTCAAATACAGAACTTAAAATTGATAGCTTCTAATTATTATTGCAAATAATAACTTGAAGATCTGAACTTGTAATTGTCAAATACAGAACTTAAAATTGATAGCTTCTAATTATTATTGCAAATTATAACTTGAAGATCTGAACTTGTAATAGTGAATTACAAAACTTAGATTTGTTAAATTCAAATTATTATTTCAAATTATAACCTGAAGATCTGAACTAGTAATTGTCAAATACAGAATTTAAATTGATAGCTTATAATTATTATTGCAAATAATAATTTGAAGATCTGAACTTGTAATTGTCAAATACAGAACTTAAATTTGATAGCTTCTAATTATTATTTAAAATTATAACTTGGAGATCTGAACTTGTAATTGTCAAATACAGAACTTAAAATTGATAGCTTCTAATTATTATTGCAAATTATAACTTGAAGATCTGAACTTGTAATTGTCAAATACAGAACTTCAAATTGTTAAATACAAATTATTAGTGCAAATTATAACTTGAAGATCTGACCTTGTAATTGTCAAATACAGAACTTAAAATTGATAGCTTCTAATTATTATTGCAAATTATAACTTGAAGATCTGAACGTGTAATTGTCAAATACAGAACTTCTAATTGTTAAATACAAATTATTAGTGCAAATTATAACTTGAAGATCTGAACTTGTAATTATCAAATACAGAACTTAAAATTGATAGCTTCTAATTATTATTTCAAATTATAACTTGAAGATCTGAACTTGTAATTGTCAAATACAGAACTTAAAATTAATAGCTTCTAATTATTATTGCAAATAATAACTTGAAGATCTGACCTTGTAATTGTCAAATACAGAACTTAAAATTGATAGCTTCTAATTATTATTTAAAATTATAACTTGGAGATCTGAACTTGTAATTGTCAAATACAGAACTTAAAATTGATAGCTTCTAATTATTATTGCAAATTATAACTTGAAGATCTGAACTTGTAATTGTCAAATACAGAACTTCAAATTGTTAAATACAAATTATTAGTGCAAATTATAACTTGAAGATCTGACCTTGTAATTGTCAAATACAGAACTTAAAATTGATAGCTTCTAATTATTATTGCAAATTATAACTTGAAGATCTGAACGTGTAATTGTCAAATACAGAACTTCTAATTGTTAAATTCAAATTATTAGTGCAAATTATAACTTGAAGATCTGAACTTGTAATTGTCAAATACAGAACTTAAAATTAATAGCTTCTAATTATTATTGCAAATAAAAACTTGAAGATCTGAAGTTGTAATTGTCAAATGCAGAACTTAAAATTGATAGCTTCTAATTATTATTGCAAATAATAGTTTGAAGATCTGTACTTGTAATTGTCAAATACAGAACTTAAAATTGATAGCTTATAATTATAATTCAAATTATAACTTGAAGATCTGAACTTGTAATTGTCAAATGCAGAACTTAAAATTGATAGCTTCTAATTATTATTGCAAATAATAGTTTGAAGATCTGTACTTGTAATTGTCAAATACAGAACTTAAAATTGATAGCTTATAATTATAATTCAAATTATAACTTGAAGATCTGAACTTGTAATTGTCAAATGCAGAACTTAAAATTGATAGCTACTAATTATTATTGCAAATAATAGTTTGAAGATCTGTACTTGTAATTGTCAAATACAGAACTTAAAATTGATAGCTTATAATTATAATTCAAATTATAACTTGAAGATCTGAACTTGTAATAGGTAAATACAGAACTTCGAATTGTTAAATTCAAACTAAGATTGCAAATAATAATTTGAAGATCTGAACTTGTAATAGTCAAATACAGAACTTAAAATTGAGAGCTTCTAATTATTATTGTAAATTATAACTTGAAGATCTGAACTTGTAATAGTGAATTACAGAACTTAGATTTGTTAAATTCAAATTATTATTTCAAATTATAACTTGAAGATCTGAACTTGTAATTGTCAAATACAGAACTTAAAATTGATAGCTTCTAATTATTATTGCAAATAATAACTTGAAGATCTGTACTTGTAATTGCCAAATACAGAACTTAAAATTGATAGCTTATAATTATAGTTCAAATTATAACTTGAAGATCTGAACTTGTAATAGTCAAATACAGAACTTCGAATTGTTAAATACAAATTATTAGTGCAAATTATAACTTGAAGATCTGAACTTGTAATAGGTAAATACAGAACTTCTAATTGTTAAATTCAAACTAAGATTGCATATAATTATTTGAAGATCTGAACTTGTAATAGTCAAATACAGAACTTCTAATTGTTAAATACAAATTATTAGTGCAAATTATAACTTGAAGATCTGAACTTGTAATTGTCAAATACAGAACTTAAAATTGATAGCTTCTAATTATTATTGCAAATTATAACTTGAAGATCTGAACTTGTAATAGTGAATTACAAAACTTAGATTTGTTAAATTCAAATTATTATTTCAAATTATAACTTGAAGATCTGAACTAGTAATTGTCAAATACAGAATTTAAATTGATAGCTTATAATTATTATTGCAAATAATAATTTGAAGATCTGAACTTGTAATTGTCAAATACAGAACTTAAATTTGATAGCTTCTAATTATTATTTAAAATTATAACTTGGAGATCTGAACTTGTAATTGTCAAATACAGAACTTAAAATTGATAGCTTCTAATTATTATTTCAAATTATAACTTGGAGATCTGAACTTGTAATTGTCAAATACAGAACTTAAAATTGATAGCTTCTAATTATTATTGCAAATAATAATTAGAAGATCTGAAGTTGTAATAGACAAATACAGAACTTCGAATTGCTAAATTCAAATTATTAGTGCAAATTATAATTTGAAGATCTGAACTTGTAATAGTCAAATACAGAACTTAAAATTGATAGCTGCTAATTATTATTGCTAATAATAACTTGAAGATCTGTACTTGTAATTGTCAAATACAGAACTTAAAATTGATAGCGTATAATTATAGTTCAAATTATAACTTGAAGATCTGAACTTGTAATAGTCAAATACAGAACTTCGAATTGTTAAAAACAAATTATTAGTGCAAATTATAACTTGAAGATCTGAACTTGTAATTGTCAAATACAGAACTTAAAATTGATAGCTTCTAATTATTATTGCAAATTATAACTTGAAGATCTGAACTTGTAATAGTGAATTACAAAACTTAGATTTGTTAAATTCAAATTATTATTTCAAATTATAACTTGAAGATCTGAACTAGTAATTGTCAAATACAGAATTTAAATTGATAGCTTATAATTATTATTGCAAATAATAATTTGAAGATCTGAACTTGTAATTGTCAAATACAGAACTTAAAATTGATAGCTTCTAATTATTATTTAAAATTATAACTTGGAGATCTGAACTTGTAATTGTCAAATACAGAACTTAAAATTGATAGCTTCTAATTATTATTGCAAATTATAACTTGAAGATCTGAACTTGTAATTGTCAAATACAGAACTTCAAATTGTTAAATACAAATTATTAGTGCAAATTATAACTTGAAGATCTGACCTTGTAATTGTCAAATACAGAACTTACAATTGATAGCTTCTAATTATTATTGCAAATTATAACTTGAAGATCTGAACGTGTAATTGTCAAATACAGAACTTCTAATTGTTAAATACAAATTATTAGTGCAAATTATAACTTGAAGATCTGAGCTTGTAATTGTCAAATACAGAACTTAAAATTAATAGCTTCTAATTATTATTGCAAATAATAACTTGAAGATCTGAACTTGTAATTGTCAAATGCAGAACTTAAAATTGATAGCTTCTAATTATTATTGCAAATAATAGTTTGAAGATCTGTACTTGTAATTGTCAAATACAGAACTTAAAATTGATAGCTTATAATTATAATTCAAATTATAACTTGAAGATCTGAACTTGTAATAGTCAAATACAGAACTTCTAATTGTTAAATACAAATTATTAGTGCAAATTATAACTTGAAGATCTGAACTAGTAATTGTCAAATACAGCACTTAAAATTGATAGCTTCTAATTATTATTGCAAATTATAACTTGAAGATCTGAACTTGTAATTGTCAAATACAGAACTTAAAATTGATAGCTTCTTATTATTATTTCAAATTATAACTTGGAGATCTGAACTTGTAATTGTCAAATACAGAACTTAAAATTGATAACTTCTAATTATTATTGTAAATTATAACTTGAAGATCTGAACTTGTAATAGTGAATTACAGAACTTAGATTTGTTAAATTCAAATTATTATTTCAAATTATAACTTGAAGATCTGAACTTGTAATTGTCAAATACAGAACTTAAAATTGATAGCTTCTAATTATTATTGCAAATAATAACTTGAAGATCTGAACTTGTAATTGTCAAATACAGAACTTAAAATTGATAGCTTCTAATTATTATTGCAAATTATAACTTGAAGATCTGAACTTGTAATAGTGAATTACAAAACTTAGATTTGTTAAATTCAAATTATTATTTCAAATTATAACCTGAAGATCTGAACTAGTAATTGTCAAATACAGAATTTAAATTGATAGCTTATAATTATTATTGCAAATAATAATTTGAAGATCTGAACTTGTAATTGTCAAATACAGAACTTAAATTTGATAGCTTCTAATTATTATTTAAAATTATAACTTGGAGATCTGAACTTGTAATTGTCAAATACAGAACTTAAAATTGATAGCTTCTAATTATTATTGCAAATTATAACTTGAAGATCTGAACTTGTAATTGTCAAATACAGAACTTCAAATTGTTAAATACAAATTATTAGTGCAAATTATAACTTGAAGATCTGACCTTGTAATTGTCAAATACAGAACTTAAAATTGATAGCTTCAGATTATTATTGCAAATTATAACTTGAAGATCTGAACGTGTAATTGTCAAATACAGAACTTCTAATTGTTAAATACAAATTATTAGTGCAAATTATAACTTGAAGATCTGAACTTGTAATTATCAAATACAGAACTTAAAATTGATAGCTTCTAATTATTATTTCAAATTATAACTTGAAGATCTGAACTTGTAATTGTCAAATACAGAACTTAAAATTAATAGCTTCTAATTATTATTGCAAATAATAACTTGAAGATCTGACCTTGTAATTGTCAAATACAGAACTTAAAATTGATAGCTTCTAATTATTATTTAAAATTATAACTTGGAGATCTGAACTTGTAATTGTCAAATACAGAACTTAAAATTGATAGCTTCTAATTATTATTGCAAATTATAACTTGAAGATCTGAACTTGTAATTGTCAAATACAGAACTTCAAATTGTTAAATACAAATTATTAGTGCAAATTATAACTTGAAGATCTGACCTTGTAATTGTCAAATACAGAACTTAAAATTGATAGCTTCTAATTATTATTGCAAATTATAACTTGAAGATCTGAACGTGTAATTGTCAAATACAGAACTTCTAATTGTTAAATTCAAATTATTAGTGCAAATTATAACTTGAAGATCTGAACTTGTAATTGTCAAATACAGAACTTAAAATTAATAGCTTCTAATTATTATTGCAAATAAAAACTTGAAGATCTGAAGTTGTAATTGTCAAATGCAGAACTTAAAATTGATAGCTTCTAATTATTATTGCAAATAATAGTTTGAAGATCTGTACTTGTAATTGTCAAATACAGAACTTAAAATTGATAGCTTATAATTATAATTCAAATTATAACTTGAAGATCTGAACTTGTAATTGTCAAATGCAGAACTTAAAATTGATAGCTTCTAATTATTATTGCAAATAATAGTTTGAAGATCTGTACTTGTAATTGTCAAATACAGAACTTAAAATTGATAGCTTAAAATTATAATTCAAATTATAACTTGAAGATCTGAACTTGTAATTGTCAAATGCAGAACTTAAAATTGATAGCTACTAATTATTATTGCAAATAATAGTTTGAAGATCTGTACTTGTAATTGTCAAATACAGAACTTAAAATTGATAGCTTATAATTATAATTCAAATTATAACTTGAAGATCTGAACTTGTAATAGGTAAATACAGAACTTCGAATTGTTAAATTCAAACTAAGATTGCAAATAATAATTTGAAGATCTGAACTTGTAATAGTCAAATACAGAACTTAAAATTGAGAGCTTCTAATTATTATTGTAAATTATAACTTGAAGATCTGAACTTGTAATAGTGAATTACAGAACTTAGATTTGTTAAATTCAAATTATTATTTCAAATTATAACTTGAAGATCTGAACTTGTAATTGTCAAATACAGAACTTAAAATTGATAGCTTCTAATTATTATTGCAAATAATAACTTGAAGATCTGTACTTGTAATTGCCAAATACAGAACTTAAAATTGATAGCTTATAATTATAGTTCAAATTATAACTTGAAGATCTGAACTTGTAATAGTCAAATACAGAACTTCGAATTGTTAAATACAAATTATTAGTGCAAATTATAACTTGAAGATCTGAACTTGTAATAGGTAAATACAGAACTTCTAATTGTTAAATTCAAACTAAGATTGCATATAATTATTTGAAGATCTGAACTTGTAATAGTCAAATACAGAACTTCTAATTGTTAAATACAAATTATTAGTGCAAATTATAACTTGAAGATCTGAACTTGTAATTGTCAAATACAGAACTTAAAATTGATAGCTTCTAATTATTATTGCAAATTATAACTTGAAGATCTGAACTTGTAATAGTGAATTACAAAACTTAGATTTGTTAAATTCAAATTATTATTTCAAATTATAACTTGAAGATCTGAACTAGTAATTGTCAAATACAGAATTTAAATTGATAGCTTATAATTATTATTGCAAATAATAATTTGAAGATCTGAACTTGTAATTGTCAAATACAGAACTTAAATTTGATAGCTTCTAATTATTATTTAAAATTATAACTTGGAGATCTGAACTTGTAATTGTCAAATACAGAACTTAAAATTGATAGCTTCTAATTATTATTTCAAATTATAACTTGGAGATCTGAACTTGTAATTGTCAAATACAGAACTTAAAATTGATAGCTTCTAATTATTATTGCAAATAATAATTAGAAGATCTGAAGTTGTAATAGACAAATACAGAACTTCGAATTGCTAAATTCAAATTATTAGTGCAAATTATAATTTGAAGATCTGAACTTGTAATAGTCAAATACAGAACTTAAAATTGATAGCTGCTAATTATTATTGCTAATAATAACTTGAAGATCTGTACTTGTAATTGTCAAATACAGAACTTAAAATTGATAGCGTATAATTATAGTTCAAATTATAACTTGAAGATCTGAACTTGTAATAGTCAAATACAGAACTTCGAATTGTTAAAAACAAATTATTAGTGCAAATTATAACTTGAAGATCTGAACTTGTAATTGTCAAATACAGAACTTAAAATTGATAGCTTCTAATTATTATTGCAAATTATAACTTGAAGATCTGAACTTGTAATAGTGAATTACAAAACTTAGATTTGTTAAATTCAAATTATTATTTCAAATTATAACTTGAAGATCTGAACTAGTAATTGTCAAATACAGAATTTAAATTGATAGCTTATAATTATTATTGCAAATAATAATTTGAAGATCTGAACTTGTAATTGTCAAATACAGAACTTAAAATTGATAGCTTCTAATTATTATTTAAAATTATAACTTGGAGATCTGAACTTGTAATTGTCAAATACAGAACTTAAAATTGATAGCTTCTAATTATTATTGCAAATTATAACTTGAAGATCTGAACTTGTAATTGTCAAATACAGAACTTCAAATTGTTAAATACAAATTATTAGTGCAAATTATAACTTGAAGATCTGACCTTGTAATTGTCAAATACAGAACTTACAATTGATAGCTTCTAATTATTATTGCAAATTATAACTTGAAGATCTGAACGTGTAATTGTCAAATACAGAACTTCTAATTGTTAAATACAAATTATTAGTGCAAATTATAACTTGAAGATCTGAGCTTGTAATTGTCAAATACAGAACTTAAAATTAATAGCTTCTAATTATTATTGCAAATAATAACTTGAAGATCTGAACTTGTAATTGTCAAATGCAGAACTTAAAATTGATAGCTTCTAATTATTATTGCAAATAATAGTTTGAAGATCTGTACTTGTAATTGTCAAATACAGAACTTAAAATTGATAGCTTATAATTATAATTCAAATTATAACTTGAAGATCTGAACTTGTAATAGTCAAATACAGAACTTCTAATTGTTAAATACAAATTATTAGTGCAAATTATAACTTGAAGATCTGAACTAGTAATTGTCAAATACAGCACTTAAAATTGATAGCTTCTAATTATTATTGCAAATTATAACTTGAAGATCTGAACTTGTAATTGTCAAATACAGAACTTAAAATTGATAGCTTCTTATTATTATTTCAAATTATAACTTGGAGATCTGAACTTGTAATTGTCAAATACAGAACTTAAAATTGATAGCTTCTAATTATTGTTGCAAATAATAATTAGAAGATCTGTACTTTCAATTGTCAAATACAGAACTTAAAATTGATAGCTTATAATTATAATTCAAATTATAACTTGAAGATCTGAAGTTGTAATAGACAAATACAGAACTTCGAATTGCTAAATTCAAATTATTAGTGCAAATTATAATTTGAAGATCTGAACTTGTAATAGTCAAATACAGAACTTAAAATTGATAGCTTCTAATTATTATTGTAAATTATAACTTGAAGATCTGAACTTGTAATAGTGAATTACAGAACTTAGATTTGTTAAATTCAAATTATTATTTCAAATTATAACTTGAAGATCTGAACTTGTAATTGTCAAATACAGAACTTAAAATTGATAGCTTCTAATTATTATTGCAAATAATAACTTGAAGATCTGAACTTGTAATTGTCAAATACAGAACTTAAAATTGATAGCTTCTAATTATTATTGCAAATTATAACTTGAAGATCTGAACTTGTAATAGTGAATTACAAAACTTAGATTTGTTAAATTCAAATTATTATTTCAAATTATAACCTGAAGATCTGAACTAGTAATTGTCAAATACAGAATTTAAATTGATAGCTTATAATTATTATTGCAAATAATAATTTGAAGATCTGAACTTGTAATTGTCAAATACAGAACTTAAATTTGATAGCTTCTAATTATTATTTAAAATTATAACTTGGAGATCTGAACTTGTAATTGTCAAATACAGAACTTAAAATTGATAGCTTCTAATTATTATTGCAAATTATAACTTGAAGATCTGAACTTGTAATTGTCAAATACAGAACTTCAAATTGTTAAATACAAATTATTAGTGCAAATTATAACTTGAAGATCTGACCTTGTAATTGTCAAATACAGAACTTAAAATTGATAGCTTCTAATTATTATTGCAAATTATAACTTGAAGATCTGAACGTGTAATTGTCAAATACAGAACTTCTAATTGTTAAATACAAATTATTAGTGCAAATTATAACTTGAAGATCTGAACTTGTAATTATCAAATACAGAACTTAAAATTGATAGCTTCTAATTATTATTTCAAATTATAACTTGAAGATCTGAACTTGTAATTGTCAAATACAGAACTTAAAATTAATAGCTTCTAATTATTATTGCAAATAATAACTTGAAGATCTGACCTTGTAATTGTCAAATACAGAACTTAAAATTGATAGCTTCTAATTATTATTTAAAATTATAACTTGGAGATCTGAACTTGTAATTGTCAAATACAGAACTTAAAATTGATAGCTTCTAATTATTATTGCAAATTATAACTTGAAGATCTGAACTTGTAATTGTCAAATACAGAACTTCAAATTGTTAAATACAAATTATTAGTGCAAATTATAACTTGAAGATCTGACCTTGTAATTGTCAAATACAGAACTTAAAATTGATAGCTTCTAATTATTATTGCAAATTATAACTTGAAGATCTGAACGTGTAATTGTCAAATACAGAACTTCTAATTGTTAAATTCAAATTATTAGTGCAAATTATAACTTGAAGATCTGAACTTGTAATTGTCAAATACAGAACTTAAAATTAATAGCTTCTAATTATTATTGCAAATAAAAACTTGAAGATCTGAAGTTGTAATTGTCAAATGCAGAACTTAAAATTGATAGCTTCTAATTATTATTGCAAATAATAGTTTGAAGATCTGTACTTGTAATTGTCAAATACAGAACTTAAAATTGATAGCTTATAATTATAATTCAAATTATAACTTGAAGATCTGAACTTGTAATTGTCAAATGCAGAACTTAAAATTGATAGCTTCTAATTATTATTGCAAATAATAGTTTGAAGATCTGTACTTGTAATTGTCAAATACAGAACTTAAAATTGATAGCTTATAATTATAATTCAAATTATAACTTGAAGATCTGAACTTGTAATTGTCAAATGCAGAACTTAAAATTGATAGCTACTAATTATTATTGCAAATAATAGTTTGAAGATCTGTACTTGTAATTGTCAAATACAGAACTTAAAATTGATAGCTTATAATTATAATTCAAATTATAACTTGAAGATCTGAACTTGTAATAGGTAAATACAGAACTTCGAATTGTTAAATTCAAACTAAGATTGCAAATAATAATTTGAAGATCTGAACTTGTAATAGTCAAATACAGAACTTAAAATTGATAGCTTCTAATTATTATTGTAAATTATAACTTGAAGATCTGAACTTGTAATAGTGAATTACAGAACTTAGATTTGTTAAATTCAAATTATTATTTCAAATTATAACTTGAAGATCTGAACTTGTAATTGTCAAATACAGAACTTAAAATTGATAGCTTCTAATTATTATTGCAAATAATAACTTGAAGATCTGTACTTGTAATTGCCAAATACAGAACTTAAAATTGATAGCTTATAATTATAGTTCAAATTATAACTTGAAGATCTGAACTTGTAATAGTCAAATACAGAACTTCGAATTGTTAAATACAAATTATTAGTGCAAATTATAACTTGAAGATCTGAACTTGTAATAGGTAAATACAGAACTTCTAATTGTTAAATTCAAACTAAGATTGCATATAATTATTTGAAGATCTGAACTTGTAATAGTCAAATACAGAACTTCTAATTGTTAAATACAAATTATTAGTGCAAATTATAACTTGAAGATCTGAACTTGTAATTGTCAAATACAGAACTTAAAATTGATAGCTTCTAATTATTATTGCAAATTATAACTTGAAGATCTGAACTTGTAATAGTGAATTACAAAACTTAGATTTGTTAAATTCAAATTATTATTTCAAATTATAACTTGAAGATCTGAACTAGTAATTGTCAAATACAGAATTTAAATTGATAGCTTATAATTATTATTGCAAATAATAATTTGAAGATCTGAACTTGTAATTGTCAAATACAGAACTTAAATTTGATAGCTTCTAATTATTATTTAAAATTATAACTTGGAGATCTGAACTTGTAATTGTCAAATACAGAACTTAAAATTGATAGCTTCTAATTATTATTTCAAATTATAACTTGGAGATCTGAACTTGTAATTGTCAAATACAGAACTTAAAATTGATAGCTTCTAATTATTATTGCTAATAATAACTTGAAGATCTGTACTTGTAATTGTCAAATACAGAACTTAAAATTGATAGCGTATAATTATAGTTCAAATTATAACTTGAAGATCTGAACTTGTAATAGTCAAATACAGAACTTCGAATTGTTAAAAACAAATTATTAGTGCAAATTATAACTTGAAGATCTGAACTTGTAATTGTCAAATACAGAACTTAAAATTGATAGCTTCTAATTATTATTGCAAATTATAACTTGAAGATCTGAACTTGTAATAGTGAATTACAAAACTTAGATTTGTTAAATTCAAATTATTATTTCAAATTATAACTTGAAGATCTGAACTAGTAATTGTCAAATACAGAATTTAAATTGATAGCTTATAATTATTATTGCAAATAATAATTTGAAGATCTGAACTTGTAATTGTCAAATACAGAACTTAAAATTGATAGCTTCTAATTATTATTTAAAATTATAACTTGGAGATCTGAACTTGTAATTGTCAAATACAGAACTTAAAATTGATAGCTTCTAATTATTATTGCAAATTATAACTTGAAGATCTGAACTTGTAATTGTCAAATACAGAACTTCAAATTGTTAAATACAAATTATTAGTGCAAATTATAACTTGAAGATCTGACCTTGTAATTGTCAAATACAGAACTTAAAATTGATAGCTTCTAATTATTATTGCAAATTATAACTTGAAGATCTGAACGTGTAATTGTCAAATACAGAACTTCTAATTGTTAAATACAAATTATTAGTGCAAATTATAACTTTAAGATCTGAGCTTGTAATTGTCAAATACAGAACTTAAAATTAATAGCTTCTAATTATTATTGCAAATAATAACTTGAAGATCTGAACTTGTAATTGTCAAATGCAGAACTTAAAATTGATAGCTTCTAATTATTATTGCAAATAATAGTTTGAAGATCTGTACTTGTAATTGTCAAATACAGAACTTAAAATTGATAGCTTATAATTATAATTCAAATTATAACTTGAAGATCTGAACTTGTAATAGTCAAATACAGAACTTCTAATTGTTAAATACAAATTATTAGTGCAAATTATAACTTGAAGATCTGAACTAGTAATTGTCAAATACAGCACTTAAAATTGATAGCTTCTAATTATTATTGCAAATTATAACTTGAAGATCTGAACTTGTAATTGTCAAATACAGAACTTAAAATTGATAGCTTCTTATTATTATTTCAAATTATAACTTGGAGATCTGAACTTGTAATTGTCAAATACAGAACTTAAAATTGATAACTTCTAATTATTATTGCAAATAATAACTTGAAGATCTGAACTTGTTATTGTCAAATGCAGAACTTAAAATTGATAGCTTCTAATTATTGTTGCAAATAATAATTAGAAGATCTGTACTTTCAATTGTCAAATACAGAACTTAAAATTGATAGCTTATAATTATAATTCAAATTATAACTTGAAGATCTGAAGTTGTAATAGACAAATACAGAACTTCGAATTGCTAAATTCAAATTATTAGTGCAAATTATAATTTGAAGATCTGAACTTGTAATAGTCAAATACAGAACTTAAAATTGATAGCTTCTAATTATTATTGTAAATTATAACTTGAAGATCTGAACTTGTAATAGTGAATTACAGAACTTAGATTTGTTAAATTCAAATTATTATTTCAAATTATAACTTGAAGATCTGAACTTGTAATTGTCAAATACAGAACTTAAAATTGATAGCTTCTAATTATTATTGCAAATAATAACTTGAAGATCTGAACTTGTAATTGTCAAATACAGAACTTAAAATTGATAGCTTCTAATTATTATTGCAAATTATAACTTGAAGATCTGAACTTGTAATTGTCAAATACAGAACTTCAAATTGTTAAATACAAATTATTAGTGCAAATTATAACTTGAAGATCTGACCTTGTAATTGTCAAATACAGAACTTAAAATTGATAGCTTCTAATTATTATTGCAAATTATAACTTGAAGATCTGAACGTGTAATTGTCAAATACAGAACTTCTAATTGTTAAATACAAATTATTAGTGCAAATTATAACTTGAAGATCTGAACTTGTAATTATCAAATACAGAACTTAAAATTGATAGCTTCTAATTATTATTTCAAATTATAACTTGAAGATCTGAACTTGTAATTGTCAAATACAGAACTTAAAATTAATAGCTTCTAATTATTATTGCAAATAATAACTTGAAGATCTGACCTTGTAATTGTCAAATACAGAACTTAAAATTGATAGCTTCTAATTATTATTTAAAATTATAACTTGGAGATCTGAACTTGTAATTGTCAAATACAGAACTTAAAATTGATAGCTTCTAATTATTATTGCAAATTATAACTTGAAGATCTGAACTTGTAATTGTCAAATACAGAACTTCAAATTGTTAAATACAAATTATTAGTGCAAATTATAACTTGAAGATCTGACCTTGTAATTGTCAAATACAGAACTTAAAATTGATAGCTTCTAATTATTATTGCAAATTATAACTTGAAGATCTGAACGTGTAATTGTCAAATACAGAACTTCTAATTGTTAAATTCAAATTATTAGTGCAAATTATAACTTGAAGATCTGAACTTGTAATTGTCAAATACAGAACTTAAAATTAATAGCTTCTAATTATTATTGCAAATAAAAACTTGAAGATCTGAAGTTGTAATTGTCAAATGCAGAACTTAAAATTGATAGCTTCTAATTATTATTGCAAATAATAGTTTGAAGATCTGTACTTGTAATTGTCAAATACAGAACTTAAAATTGATAGCTTATAATTATAATTCAAATTATAACTTGAAGATCTGAACTTGTAATTGTCAAATGCAGAACTTAAAATTGATAGCTTCTAATTATTATTGCAAATAATAGTTTGAAGATCTGTACTTGTAATTGTCAAATACAGAACTTAAAATTGATAGCTTATAATTATAATTCAAATTATAACTTGAAGATCTGAACTTGTAATTGTCAAATGCAGAACTTAAAATTGATAGCTACTAATTATTATTGCAAATAATAGTTTGAAGATCTGTACTTGTAATTGTCAAATACAGAACTTAAAATTGATAGCTTATAATTATAATTCAAATTATAACTTGAAGATCTGAACTTGTAATAGGTAAATACAGAACTTCGAATTGTTAAATTCAAACTAAGATTGCAAATAATAATTTGAAGATCTGAACTTGTAATAGTCAAATACAGAACTTAAAATTGATAGCTTCTAATTATTATTGTAAATTATAACTTGAAGATCTGAACTTGTAATAGTGAATTACAGAACTTAGATTTGTTAAATTCAAATTATTATTTCAAATTATAACTTGAAGATCTGAACTTGTAATTGTCAAATACAGAACTTAAAATTGATAGCTTCTAATTATTATTGCAAATAATAACTTGAAGATCTGTACTTGTAATTGCCAAATACAGAACTTAAAATTGATAGCTTATAATTATAGTTCAAATTATAACTTGAAGATCTGAACTTGTAATAGTCAAATACAGAACTTCGAATTGTTAAATACAAATTATTAGTGCAAATTATAACTTGAAGATCTGAACTTGTAATAGGTAAATACAGAACTTCTAATTGTTAAATTTAAACTAAGATTGCATATAATTATTTGAAGATCTGAACTTGTAATAGTCAAATACAGAACTTCTAATTGTTAAATACAAATTATTAGTGCAAATTATAACTTGAAGATCTGAACTTGTAATTGTCAAATACAGAACTTAAAATTGATAGCTTCTAATTATTATTGCAAATTATAACTTGAAGATCTGAACTTGTAATAGTGAATTACAAAACTTAGATTTGTTAAATTCAAATTATTATTTCAAATTATAACTTGAAGATCTGAACTAGTAATTGTCAAATACAGAATTTAAATTGATAGCTTATAATTATTATTGCAAATAATAATTTGAAGATCTGAACTTGTAATTGTCAAATACAGAACTTAAATTTGATAGCTTCTAATTATTATTTAAAATTATAACTTGGAGATCTGAACTTGTAATTGTCAAATACAGAACTTAAAATTGATAGCTTCTAATTATTATTTCAAATTATAACTTGGAGATCTGAACTTGTAATTGTCAAATACAGAACTTAAAATTGATAGCTTCTAATTATTATTGCTAATAATAACTTGAAGAACTGTACTTGTAATTGTCAAATACAGAACTTAAAATTGATAGCGTATAATTATAGTTCAAATTATAACTTGAAGATCTGAACTTGTAATAGTCAAATACAGAACTTCGAATTGTTAAAAACAAATTATTAGTGCAAATTATAACTTGAAGATCTGAACTTGTAATTGTCAAATACAGAACTTAAAATTGATAGCTTCTAATTATTATTGCAAATTATAACTTGAAGATCTGAACTTGTAATAGTGAATTACAAAACTTAGATTTGTTAAATTCAAATTATTATTTCAAATTATAACTTGAAGATCTGAACTAGTAATTGTCAAATACAGAATTTAAATTGATAGCTTATAATTATTATTGCAAATAATAATTTGAAGATCTGAACTTGTAATTGTCAAATACAGAACTTAAAATTGATAGCTTCTAATTATTATTTAAAATTATAACTTGGAGATCTGAACTTGTAATTGTCAAATACAGAACTTAAAATTGATAGCTTCTAATTATTATTGCAAATTATAACTTGAAGATCTGAACTTGTAATTGTCAAATACAGAACTTCAAATTGTTAAATACAAATTATTAGTGCAAATTATAACTTGAAGATCTGACCTTGTAATTGTCAAATACAGAACTTAAAATTGATAGCTTCTAATTATTATTGCAAATTATAACTTGAAGATCTGAACGTGTAATTGTCAAATACAGAACTTCTAATTGTTAAATACAAATTATTAGTGCAAATTATAACTTTAAGATCTGAGCTTGTAATTGTCAAATACAGAACTTAAAATTAATAGCTTCTAATTATTATTGCAAATAATAACTTGAAGATCTGAACTTGTAATTGTCAAATGCAGAACTTAAAATTGATAGCTTCTAATTATTATTGCAAATAATAGTTTGAAGATCTGTACTTGTAATTGTCAAATACAGAACTTAAAATTGATAGCTTATAATTATAATTCAAATTATAACTTGAAGATCTGAACTTGTAATAGTCAAATACAGAACTTCTAATTGTTAAATACAAATTATTAGTGCAAATTATAACTTGAAGATCTGAACTAGTAATTGTCAAATACAGCACTTAAAATTGATAGCTTCTAATTATTATTGCAAATTATAACTTGAAGATCTGAACTTGTAATTGTCAAATACAGAACTTAAAATTGATAGCTTCTTATTATTATTTCAAATTATAACTTGGAGATCTGAACTTGTAATTGTCAAATACAGAACTTAAAATTGATAACTTCTAATTATTATTGCAAATAATAACTTGAAGATCTGAACTTGTTATTGTCAAATGCAGAACTTAAAATTGATAGCTTCTAATTATTGTTGCAAATAATAATTAGAAGATCTGTACTTTCAATTGTCAAATACAGAACTTAAAATTGATAGCTTATAATTATAATTCAAATTATAACTTGAAGATCTGAAGTTGTAATAGACAAATACAGAACTTCGAATTGCTAAATTCAAATTATTAGTGCAAATTATAATTTGAAGATGTGAACTTGTAATAGTCAAATACAGAACTTAAAATTGATAGCTTCTAATTATTATTGTAAATTATAACTTGAAGATCTGAACTTGTAATAGTGAATTACAGAACTTAGATTTGTTAAATTCAAATTATTATTTCAAATTATAACTTGGAGATCTGAACTTGTAATTGTCAAATACAGAACTTAAAATTGATAGCTTATAATTATTATTGCAAATAATAATTTGAAGATCTGAACTTGTAATTGTCAAATACAGAACTTAAAATTGATAGCTTCTAATTATTATTTAAAATTATAACTTGGAGATCTGAACTTGTAATTGTCAAATACAGAACTTAAAATTGATAGCTTCTAATTATTATTGCAAATTATAACTTGAAGATCTGAACTTGTAATTGTCAAATACAGAACTTCAAATTGTTAAATACAAATTATTAGTTCAAATTATAACTTGAAGATCTGACCTTGTAATTGTCAAATACAGAACTTAAAATTGATAGCTTCTAATTATTATTGCAAATTATAACTTGAAGATCTGAACTTGTAATTGTCAAATACAGAACTTAAAATTGATAGCTTCTAATTATTATTGCAAATTATAACTTGAAGATCTGAACTTGTAATTGTCAAATACAGAACTTAAAATTGATAGCTTCTAATTATTATATAAAATTATAACTTGGAGATCTGAACTTGTAATTGTCAAATACAGAACTTAAAATTGGTAGCTTCTAATTATTATTGCAAATTATAACTTGAAGATCCTAACTTGTAATTGTCAAATACAGAACTTCTAATTGTTAAATACAAATTATTAGTGCAAATTATAACTTGAAGATCTGACCTTGTAATTGTCAAATACAGAACTTAAAATTGATAGCTTCTAATTATTATTGCAAATTATAACTTGAAGATCTGAACGTGTAATTGTCAAATACAGAACTTCTAATTGTTAAATACAAATTATTAGTGCAAATTATAACTTGAAGATCAGAACTTGTAATTATCAAATACAGAACTTAAAATTGATAGCTTCTAATTATTATTTCAAATTATAACTTGAAGATCTGAACATGTAATTGTCAAATACAGAACTTAAAATTAATAGCTTCTAATTATTATTGCAAATAATAACTTGAAGATCTGAACTAGTAATTGTCAAATGCAGAACTTAAAATTGATAGCTTCTAATTATTATTGCAAATAATAGTTTGAAGATCTGTACTTGTAATTGTCAAATACAGAACTTAAAATTGATAGCTTATAATTATAATTCAAACTATAACTTGAAGATCTGAACTTGTAATAGTCAAATACAGAACTTCAAATTGTTAAATACAAATTATTAGTGCAAATTATTAGTTGAAGATCTGAACCTGTAATAGGTAAATACAGAACTTCGAATGATTAAATTCAAACTAAGATTGCAAATAATAATTTGAAGATCTGAACTTGTAAAAGTCAAATACAGAACTTCTAATTGTTAAATACAAATTATTAGTGTAAAATTATTACTTGAAGATCTGAACTAGTAATTGTCAAATACAGCACTTAAAATTGATAGCTTCTAATTATTATTGCTAATTATAACTTGAAGATCTGAACTTGTAATTGTCAAATACAGAACTTAAAATTGATAGCTTCTAATTATTATTTCAAATTATAACTTGAAGATCTGAACTTGTAATTGTCAAATACAGAACTTAAAATTGATAGCTTCTAATTATTATTGTAAATTATAACTTGAAGATCTGAACTAGTAATAGTGAATTACAGAACTTAGATTTGTTAAATTCAAATTATTATTTCAAATTATAACTTGAAGATCTGAACTAGTAATTGTCAAATACAGAACTTAAAATTGATAGCTTCTAATTATTATTGCAAATTATAACTTGAAGATCTGAACTTGTAATTGTCAAATACAGAACTTCGAATTGTTAAATACAAATTATTAGTGCAAATTATAACTTGAAGATCTGAACTTGTAATAGTCAAATACAGAACTTCTAATTGTTAAATACAAATTATTAGTGCAAATTATAACTTGAAGATCTGAACTAGTAATTGTCAAATACAGAACTTAAAATTGAGAGCTTCTAATTATTATTGCAAATTATAACTGGAAGATCTGAACTTGAAATTGTCAAATACAGAACTTAAAATTGATAGCTTCTAATTATTATTTCAAATTATAACTTGAAGATCTGAACTTGTAATTGTCAAATACAGAACTTAAAATTGATAGCTTCTAATTATTATTGTAAATTATAACTTGAAGATCTGAACTTGTAATAGGGAATTACAGAACTTAGATTTGTTAAATTCAAATTATTATTTCAAATTATAACTTGAAGATCTGAACTAGTAATTGTCAAATACAGAACTTAAAATTGATAGCTTCTAATTATTATTGCAAATTATAACTTGAAGATCTGAACTTGTAATTGTCAAATACAGAACTTCGAATTGTTAAATCAAATTATTAGTGCAAATTATAACTTGAAGATCTGAACTTGTAATAGGTAAATACAGAACTTCTAATTGTTAAATTCAAACTAAGATTGCAAATAATAATTTGAAGATCTGAACTTGTAATAGTCAAATACAGAACTTCTAATTGTTAAATACAAATTATTAGTGCAAATTATAACTTGAAGATCTGAACTTGTAATAGACAAATACAGAACTTCGAATTGCTAAATACAAATTATTAGTGCAAATTATAACTTGAAGATCTGAACTAGTAATTGTCAAATACAGAACTTAAAATTGATAGCTTCTAATTATTATTTCAAATTATAACTTGAAGATCTGAACTTGTAATTGTCAAATACAGAACTTAAATTTGATAGCTTCTAATTATTATTGCAAATTATAACTTGAAGATCTGAACGTGTAATTGTCAAATACAGAACTTCTAATTGTTAAATACAAATTATTAGTGCAAATTATAACTTGAAGATCTGAACTTGTAATTGTCAAATACAGAACTTAAAATTGATAGCTTCTAATTATTATTTCAAATTATAACTTGAAGATCTGAACTTGTAATTGTCAAATCCAGAACTTAAAATTAATAGCTTCTAATTATTATTGCAAATAATAACTTGAAGATCTGAACTTGTAATTGTCAAATGCAGAACTTAAAATTGATAGCTTCTAATTATTATTGCAAATAATAGTTTGAAGATCTGTACTTGTAATTGTCAAATACAGAACTTAAAATTGATAGCTTATAATTATAATTCAAATTATAACTTGAAGATCTGAACTTGAAATAGTCAAATACAGAACTTCTAATTGTTAAATACAAATTATTAGTGCAAATTATAACTTGAAGATCTGAACTAGTAATTGTCAAATACAGAACTTAAAATTGATAGCTTCTAGTTATTATTGCAAATTATAACTTGAAGATCTGAACTTGTAATAGTCAAATACAGAACTTCTAATTGTTAAATACAAATTATTAGTGCAAATTATTACGTGAAGATCTGAACTAGTAATTGTCAAATACAGCACTTAAAATTGATAGCTTCTAATTATTATTGCAAATTATAACTTGAAGATCTGAACTTGTAATTGTCAAATACAGAACTTAAAATTGATAGCTTCTTATTATTATTTCAAATTATAACTTGGAGATCTGAACTTGTAATTGTCAAATACAGAACTTAAAATTGATAACTTCTAATTATTATTGCAAATAATAACTTGAAGATCTGAACTTGTAATTGTCAAATGCAGAACTTAAAATTGATAGCTTCTAATTATTGTTGCAAATAATAATTTGAAGATCTGTACTTGCAATTGTCAAATACAGAACTTAAAATTGATAGCTTATAATTATAATTCAAATTATAACTTGAAGATCTGAACTTGTAATAGACAAATACAGAACTTCGAATTGCTAAATACAAATTATTAGTGCAAATTATAACTTGAAGATCTGAACTTGTAATTGTCAAATACAGAACTTAAAATTGATAACTTCTAATTATTATTACAAATAATAACTTGAAGATCTGTACTTGTAATTGCCAAATACAGAACTTAAAATTGATAGCTTATAATTATAGTTCAAATTATAACTTGAAGATCTGACCTTGTAATAGTCAAATACAGAACTTCGAATTGTTAAATACAAATTATTAGTGCAAATTATAACTTGAAGATCTGAACTTGTAATAGGTAAATACAGAACTTCTAATTGTTAAATTCAAACTAAGATTGCAAATAATTATTTGAAGATCTGAACTTGTAATAGTCAAATACAGAACTTCTAATTGTTAAATACAAATTATTAGTGCAAATTATAACTTGAAGATCTGAACTTGTAATTGTCAAATACAGAACTTAAAATTGATAGCTTCTAATTATTATTGCAAATTATAACTTGAAGATCTGAACTTGTAATAGTGAATTACAAAACTTAGATTTGTTAAATTCAAATTATTATTTCAAATTATAACTTGAAGATCTGAACTAGTAATTGTCAAATACAGAATTTAAATTGATAGCTTATAATTATTATTGCAAATAATAATTTGAAGATCTGAACTTGTAATTGTCAAATACAGAACTTAAATTTGATAGCTTCTAATTATTATTTAAAATTATAACTTGGAGATCTGAACTTGTAATTGTCAAATACAGAACTTAAAATTGATAGCTTCTAATTATTATTGCAAATTATAATTTGAAGATCTGAACTTGTAATTGTCAAATACAGAACTTCAAATTGTTAAATACAAATTATTAGTGCAAATTATAACTTGAAGATCTGACCTTGTAATTGTCAAATACAGAACTTAAAATTGATAGCTTCTAATTATTATTGCAAATTATAACTTGAAGATCTGAACGTGTAATTGTCAAATACAGAACTTCTAATTGTTAAATACAAATTATTAGTGCAAATTATAACTTGAAGATCTGAACTTGTAATTATCAAATACAGAACTTAAAATTGATAGCTTCTAATTATTATTTCAAATTATAACTTGAAGATCTGAACTTGTAATTGTCAAATACAGAACTTAAAATTAATAGCTTCTAATTATTATTGCAAATAATAACTTGAAGATCTGAACTTGTAATTGTCAAATGCAGAACTTAAAATTGATAGCTTCTAATTATTATTGCAAATAATAGTTTGAAGATCTGTACTTGTAATTGTCAAATACAGAACTTAAAATTGATAGCTTATAATTATAATTCAAATTATAACTTGAAGATCTGAACTTGTAATAGTCAAATACAGAACTTCGAATTGTTAAATACAAAGTATTAGTGCAAATTATTACTTGAAGATCTGAACCTGTAATAGTCAAATACAGAACTTCGAATTGTTAAATACAAAGTATTAGTGCAAATTATTACTTGAAGATCTGAACCTGTAATAGGTAAATACAGAACTTCGAATGATTAAATTCAATCTAAGATTGCAAATAATAATTTGAAGATCTGAACTTGTAATAGTCAAATACAGAACTTCTAATTGTTAAATACAAATTATTAGTGAAAATTATTACTTGAAGATCTGAACTAGTAATTGTCAAATACAGCACTTAAAATTGATAGCTTCTAATTATTATTGCAAATTATAACTTGAAGATCTGAACTTGTAATTGTCAAATACAGAACTTAAAATTGATAGCTTCTAATTATTATTTCAAATTATAACTTGGAGATCTGAACTTGTAATTGTCAAATACAGAACTTAAAATTGATAGCTTCTAATTATTATTGCAAATAATAACTTGAAGATCTGTACTTGTAATTGTCAAATACAGAACTTAAAATTGATAGCGTATAATTATAGTTCAAATTATAACTTGAAGTTCTGAACTTGTAATAGTCAAATACAGAACTTCGAATTGTTAAAAACAAATTATTAGTGCAAATTATAACTTGAAGATCTGAACTTGTAATTGTCAAATACAGAACTTAAAATTGATAGCTTCTAATTATTATTGCAAATTATAACTTGAAGATCTGAACTTGTAATAGTGAATTACAAAACTTAGATTTGTTAAATTCAAATTATTATTTAAAATTATAACTTGAAGATCTGAACTAGTAATTGTCAAATACAGAACTTAAAATTGATAGCTTCTAGTTATTATTGCAAATTATAACTTGAAGATCTGAACTTGTAATAGTCAAATACAGAACTTCTAATTGTTAAATACAAATTATTAGTGCAAATTATTACGTGAAGATCTGAACTAGTAATTGTCAAATACAGCACTTAAAATTGATAGCTTCTAATTATTATTGCAAATTATAACTTGAAGATCTGAACTTGTAATTGTCAAATACAGAACTTAAAATTGATAGCTTCTTATTATTATTTCAAATTATAACTTGGAGATCTGAACTTGTAATTGTCAAATACAGAACTTAAAATTGATAACTTCTAATTATTATTGCAAATAATAACTTGAAGATCTGAACTTGTAATTGTCAAATGCAGAACTTAAAATTGATAGCTTCTAATTATTGTTGCAAATAATAATTTGAAGATCTGTACTTGCAATTGTCAAATACAGAACTTAAAATTGATAGCTTATAATTATAATTCAAATTATAACTTGAAGATCTGAACTTGTAATAGACAAATACAGAACTTCGAATTGCTAAATACAAATTATTAGTGCAAATTATAACTTGAAGATCTGAACTTGTAATTGTCAAATACAGAACTTAAAATTGATAACTTCTAATTATTATTACAAATAATAACTTGAAGATCTGTACTTGTAATTGCCAAATACAGAACTTAAAATTGATAGCTTATAATTATAGTTCAAATTATAACTTGAAGATCTGACCTTGTAATAGTCAAATACAGAACTTCGAATTGTTAAATACAAATTATTAGTGCAAATTATAACTTGAAGATCTGAACTTGTAATAGGTAAATACAGAACTTCTAATTGTTAAATTCAAACTAAGATTGCAAATAATTATTTGAAGATCTGAACTTGTAATAGTCAAATACAGAACTTCTAATTGTTAAATACAAATTATTAGTGCAAATTATAACTTGAAGATCTGAACTTGTAATTGTCAAATACAGAACTTAAAATTGATAGCTTCTAATTATTATTGCAAATTATAACTTGAAGATCTGAACTTGTAATAGTGAATTACAAAACTTAGATTTGTTAAATTCAAATTATTATTTCAAATTATAACTTGAAGATCTGAACTAGTAATTGTCAAATACAGAATTTAAATTGATAGCTTATAATTATTATTGCAAATAATAATTTGAAGATCTGAACTTGTAATTGTCAAATACAGAACTTAAATTTGATAGCTTCTAATTATTATTTAAAATTATAACTTGGAGATCTGAACTTGTAATTGTCAAATACAGAACTTAAAATTGATAGCTTCTAATTATTATTGCAAATTATAATTTGAAGATCTGAACTTGTAATTGTCAAATACAGAACTTCAAATTGTTAAATACAAATTATTAGTGCAAATTATAACTTGAAGATCTGACCTTGTAATTGTCAAATACAGAACTTAAAATTGATAGCTTCTAATTATTATTGCAAATTATAACTTGAAGATCTGAACGTGTAATTGTCAAATACAGAACTTCTAATTGTTAAATACAAATTATTAGTGCAAATTATAACTTGAAGATCTGAACTTGAAATTATCAAATACAGAACTTAAAATTGATAGCTTCTAATTATTATTTCAAATTATAACTTGAAGATCTGAACTTGTAATTGTCAAATACAGAACTTAAAATTAATAGCTTCTAATTATTATTGCAAATAATAACTTGAAGATCTGAACTTGTAATTGTCAAATGCAGAACTTAAAATTGATAGCTTCTAATTATTATTGCAAATAATAGTTTGAAGATCTGTACTTGTAATTGTCAAATACAGAACTTAAAATTGATAGCTTATAATTATAATTCAAATTATAACTTGAAGATCTGAACTTGTAATAGTCAAATACAGAACTTCGAATTGTTAAATACAAAGTATTAGTGCAAATTATTACTTGAAGATCTGAACCTGTAATAGTCAAATACAGAACTTCGAATTGTTAAATACAAAGTATTAGTGCAAATTATTACTTGAAGATCTGAACCTGTAATAGGTAAATACAGAACTTCGAATGATTAAATTCAATCTAAGATTGCAAATAATAATTTGAAGATCTGAACTTGTAATAGTCAAATACAGAACTTCTAATTGTTAAATACAAATTATTAGTGAAAATTATTACTTGAAGATCTGAACTAGTAATTGTCAAATACAGCACTTAAAATTGATAGCTTCTAATTATTATTGCAAATTATAACTTGAAGATCTGAACTTGTAATTGTCAAATACAGAACTTAAAATTGATAGCTTCTAATTATTATTTCAAATTATAACTTGGAGATCTGAACTTGTAATTGTCAAATACAGAACTTAAAATTGATAGCTTCTAATTATTATTGCAAATAATAACTTGAAGATCTGTACTTGTAATTGTCAAATACAGAACTTAAAATTGATAGCGTATAATTATAGTTCAAATTATAACTTGAAGTTCTGAACTTGTAATAGTCAAATACAGAACTTCGAATTGTTAAAAACAAATTATTAGTGCAAATTATAACTTGAAGATCTGAACTTGTAATTGTCAAATACAGAACTTAAAATTGATAGCTTCTAATTATTATTGCAAATTATAACTTGAAGATCTGAACTTGTAATAGTGAATTACAAAACTTAGATTTGTTAAATTCAAATTATTATTTCAAATTATAACTTGAAGATCTGAACTAGTAATTGTCAAATACAGAATTTAAATTGATAGCTTATAATTATTATTGCAAATAATAATTTGAAGATCTGAACTTGTAATTGTCAAATACAGAACTTAAAATTGATAGCTTCTAATTATTATTTAAAATTATAACTTGGAGATCTGAACTTGTAATTGTCAAATACAGAACTTAAAATTGATAGCTTCTAATTATTATTGCAAATTATAACTTGAAGATCTGAACTTGTAATTGTCAAATACAGAACTTCAAATTGTTAAATACAAATTATTAGTGCAAATTATAACTTGAAGATCTGACCTTGTAATTGTCAAATACAGAACTTAAAATTGATAGCTTCTAATTATTATTGAAAATTATAACTTGAAGATCTGAACGTGTAATTGTCAAATACAGAACTTCTAATTGTTAAATACAAATTATTAGTGCAAATTATAACTTGGAGATCTGAACTTGTAATTGTCAAATACAGAACTTAAAATTGATAACTTCTAATTATTATTGCAAATAATAACTTGAAGATCTGAACTTGTAATTGTCAAATGCAGAACTTAAAATTGATAGCTTCTAATTATTGTTGCAAATAATAATTTGAAGATCTGTACTTGCAATTGTCAAATACAGAACTTAAAATTGATAGCTTATAATTATAATTCAAATTATAACTTGAAGATCTGAACTTGTAATAGACAAATACAGAACTTCGAATTGCTAAATACAAATTATTAGTGCAAATTATAACTTGAAGATCTGAACTTGTAATTGTCAAATACAGAACTTAAAATTGATAACTTCTAATTATTATTACAAATAATAACTTGAAGATCTGTACTTGTAATTGCCAAATACAGAACTTAAAATTGATAGCTTATAATTAAAGTTCAAATTATAACTTGAAGATCTGAACTTGTAATAGTCAAATACAGAACTTCGAATTGTTAAATACAAATTATTAGTGCAAATTATAACTTGAAGATCTGAACTTGTAATAGGTAAATACAGAACTTCTAATTGTTAAATTCAAACTAAGATTGCAAATAATTATTTGAAGATCTGAACTTGTAATAGTCAAATACAGAACTTCTAATTGTTAAATACAAATTATTAGTGCAAATTATAACTTGAAGATCTGAACTTGTAATTGTCAAATACAGAACTTAAAATTGATAGCTTCTAACTATTATTGCAAATTATAACTTGAAGATCTGAACTTGTAATAGTGAATTACAAAACTTAGATTTGTTAAATTCAAATTATTATTTCAAATTATAACTTGAAGATCTGAACTAGTAATTGTCAAATACAGAATTTAAATTGATAGCTTATAATTATTATTGCAAATAATAATTTGAAGATCTGAACTTGTAATTGTCAAATACAGAACTTAAATTTGATAGCTTCTAATTATTATTTAAAATTATAACTTGGAGATCTGAACTTGTAATTGTCAAATACAGAACTTAAAATTGATAGCTTCTAATTATTATTGCAAATTATAACTTGAAGATCTGAACTTGTAATTGTCAAATACAGAACTTCAAATTGTTAAATACAAATTATTAGTGCAAATCATAACTTGAAGATCTGACCATGTAATTGTCAAATACAGAACTTAAAATTGATAGCTTCTAATTATTATTGCAAATTATAACTTGAAGATCTGAACGTGTAATTGTCAAATACAGAACTTCTAATTGTTAAATACAAATTATTAGTGCAAATTATAACTTGAAGATCTGAACGTGTAATTATCAAATACAGAACTTAAAATTGATAGCTTCTAATTATTATTTCAAATTATAACTTGAAGATCTGAACTTGTAATTGTCAAATACAGAACTTAAAATTAATAGCTTCTAATTATTATTGCAAATAATAACTTGAAGATCTGAACTTGTAATTGTCAAATGCAGAACTTAAAATTGATAGCTTCTAATTATTATTGCAAATAATAGTTTGAAGATCTGTACTTGTAATTGTCAAATACAGAACTTAAAATTGATAGCTTATAATTATAATTCAAATTATAACTTGAAGATCTGAACTTGTAATAGTCAAATACAGAACTTCGAATTGTTAAATACAAAGTATTAGTGCAAATTATTACTTGAAGATCTGAACCTGTAATAGTCAAATACAGAACTTCGAATTGTTAAATACAAAGTATTAGTGCAAATTATTACTTGAAGATCTGAACATGTAATAGGTAAATACAGAACTTCGAATGATTAAATTCAATCTAAGATTGCAAATAATAATTTGAAGATCTGAACTTGTAATAGTCAAATATAGAACTTCTAATTGTTAAATACAAATTATTAGTGAAAATTATTACTTGAAGATCTGAACTAGTAATTGTCAAATACAGCACTTAAAATTGATAGCTTCTAATTATTATTGCAAATTATAACTTGAAGATCTGAACTTGTAATTGTCAAATACAGAACTTAAAATTGATAGCTTCTAAATATTATTTCAAATTATAACTTGGAGATCTGAACTTGTAATTGTCAAATACAGAACTTAAAATTGATAGCTTCTAATTATTATTGCAAATAATAACTTAAAGATCTGTACTTGTAATTGTCAAATACAGAACTTAAAATTGATAGCGTATAATTATAGTTCAAATTATAACTTGAAGTTCTGAACTTGTAATAGTCAAATACAGAACTTCGAATTGTTAAAAACAAATTATTAGTGCAAATTATAACTTGAAGATCTGAACTTGTAATTGTCAAAGATAGAACTTAAAATTGATAGCTTCTAATTATTATTGCAAATTATAACTTGAAGATCTGAACTTGTAATAGTGAATTACAAAACTTAGATTTGTTAAATTCAAATTATTATTTCAAATTATAACTTGAAGATCTGAACTAGTAATTGTCAAATACAGAATTTAAATTGATAGCTTATAATTATTATTGCAAATAATAATTTGAAGATCTGAACTTGTAATTGTCAAATACAGAACTTAAAATTGATAGCTTCTAATTATTATTTAAAATTATAACTTGGAGATCTGAACTTGTAATTGTCAAATACAGAACTTAAAATTGATAGCTTCTAATTATTATTGCAAATTATAACTTGAAGATCTGAACGTGTAATTGTCAAATACAGAACTTCTAATTGTTAAATACAAATTATTAGTGCAAATTATAACTTGAAGATCTGAACGTGTAATTATCAAATACAGAACTTAAAATTGATAGCTTCTAATTATTATTTCAAATTATAACTTGAAGATCTGAACTTGTAATTGTCAAATACAGAACTTAAAATTAATAGCTTCTAATTATTATTGCAAATAATAACTTGAAGATCTGAACTTGTAATTGTCAAATGCAGAACTTAAAATTGGTAGCTTCTAATTATTATTGCAAATAATAGTTTGAAGATCTGTACTTGTAATTGTCAAATACAGAACTTAAAATTGATAGCTTATAATTATAATTCAAATTATAACTTGAAGATCTGAACTTGTAATAGTCAAATACAGAACTTCGAATTGTTAAATACAAAGTATTAGTGCAAATTATTACTTGAAGATCTGAACCTGTAATAGTCAAATTCAGAACTTCGAATTGTTAAATACAAAGTATTAGTGCAAATTATTACTTGAAGATCTGAACATGTAATAGGTAAATACAGAACTTCGAATGATTAAATTCAATCTAAGATTGCAAATAATAATTTGAAGATCTGAACTTGTAATAGTCAAATATAGAACTTCTAATTGTTAAATACAAATTATTAGTGAAAATTATTACTTGAAGATCTGAACTAGTAATTGTCAAATACAGCACTTAAAATTGATAGCTTCTAATTATTATTGCAAATTATAACATGAAGATCTGAACTTGTAATTGTCAAATACAGAACTTAAAATTGATAGCTTCTAAATATTATTTCAAATTATAACTTGGAGATCTGAACTTGTAATTGTCAAATACAGAACTTAAAATTGATAGCTTCTAATTATTATTGCAAATAATAACTTAAAGATCTGTACTTGTAATTGTCAAATACAGAACTTAAAATTGATAGCGTATAATTATAGTTCAAATTATAACTTGAAGTTCTGAACTTGTAATAGTCAAATACAGAACTTCGAATTGTTAAAAACAAATTATTAGTGCAAATTATAACTTGAAGATCTGAACTTGTAATTGTCAAAGATAGAACTTAAAATTGATAGCTTCTAATTATTATTGCAAATTATAACTTGAAGATCTGAACTTGTAATAGTGAATTACAAAACTTAGATTTGTTAAATTCAAATTATTATTTCAAATTATAACTTGAAGATCTGAACTAGTAATTGTCAAATACAGAATTTAAATTGATAGCTTATAATTATTATTGCAAATAATAATTTGAAGATCTGAACTTGTAATTGTCAAATACAGAACTTAAAATTGATAGCTTCTAATTATTATTTAAAATTATAACTTGGAGATCTGAACTTGTAATTGTCAAATACAGAACTTCAAATTGTTAAATACAAATTATTAGTGCAAATTATAACTTGAAGATCTGACCTTGTAATTGTCAAATACAGAACTTAAAATTGATAGCTTCTAATTATTATTGCAAATTATAACTTGAAGATCTGAACGTGTAATTGTCAAATACAGAACTTCTAATTGTTAAATACAAATTATTAGTGCAAATTATAACTTGAAGATCTGAACTTGTAATTATCAAATACAGAACTTAAAATTGATAGCTTCTAATTATCATTTCAAATTATAACTTGAAGATCTGAACTTGTAATTGTCAAATACAGAACTTAAAATTAATAGCTTCTAATTATTATTGCAAATAAAACTTGAAGATCTGAACTTGTAATTGTCAAATGCAGAACTTAAAATTGATAGCTTCTAATTATTATTGCAAATAATAGTTTGAAGATCTGTACTTGTATTTGTCAAATACAGAACTTAAAATTGATAGCTTATAATTATAATTCAAATTATAACTTGAAGATCTGAACTTGTAATAGTCAAATACAGAACTTAGAATTGTTAAATACAAAGTATTAGTGCAAATTATTACTTGAAGATCTGAACCTGTAATAGGTAAATACAGAACTTCGAATGATTAAATTCAAACTAAGATTGCAAATAATAATTTGAAGATCTGAACTTGTAATAGTCAAATACAGAACTTCTAATTGTTAAATACAAATTATTAGTGAAAATTATTACTTGAAGATCTGAACTAGTAATTGTCAAATACAGCAATTAAAATTGATAGCTTCTAATTATTATTGCAAATTATAACTTGAAGATCTGAACTTGTAATTGTCAAATACAGAACTTAAAATTGATAGCTTCTAATTATTATTTCAAATTATAACTTGGAGATCTGAACTTGTAATTGTCAAATACAGAACTTAAAATTGATAGCTTCCAATTATTATTGTAAATAATAACTTGAAGATCTGTACTTGTAATTGTCAAATACAGAACTTAAAATTGATAGCGTATAATTATAGTTCAAATTATAACTTGAAGATCTGAACTTGTAATAGTCAAATACAGAACTTCGAATTGTTAAAAACAAATTATTAGTGCAAATTATAACTTGAAGATCTGAACTTGTAATAGTGAATTACAAAACTTAGATTTGTTAAATTCAAATTATTATTTCAAATTATAACTTGAAGATCTGAACTAGTAATTGTCAAATACAGAATTTAAATTGATAGCTTATAATTATTATTGCAAATAATAATTTGAAGATCTGAACTTGTAATTGTCAAATACAGAACTTAAAATTGATAGCTTCTAATTATTATTTAAAATTATAACTTGGAGATCTGAACTTGTAATTGTCAAATACAGAACTTAAAATTGATAGCTTTTAATTATTATTGCAAATTATAACTTGAAGATCTGAACTTGTAATTGTCAAATACAGAACTTCAAATTGTTAAATACAAATTATTAGTGCAAATTATAACTTGAAGATCTGACCTTGTAATTGTCAAATACAGAACTTAAAATTGATAGCTTCTAATTATTATTGCAAATTATAACTTGAAGATCTGAACGTGTAATTGTCAAATACAGAACTTCTAATTGTTAAATACAAATTATTAGTGCAAATTATAACTTGAAGATCTGAACTTGTAATTATCAAATACAGAACTTAAAATTGATAGCTTCTAATTATTATTGCAAATAATAACTTGAAGATCTGAACTTGTAATTATCAAATACAGAACTTAAAATTGATAGCTTCTAATTATTATTTCAAATTATAACTTGAAGATCTGAACTTGTAATTGTCAAATACAGAACTTAAAATTAATAGCTTCTAATTATTATTGCAAATAATAGTTTGAAGATCTGTACTTGTAATTGTCAAATACAGAACTTAAAATTGATAGCTTCTAATTATTATTGCAAATTATAACTTGAAGATCTGAACGTGTAATTGTCAAATACAGAACTTCTAATTGTTAAATACAAATTATTAGTGCAAATTATAACTTGAAGATCTGAACTTGTAATTATCAAATACAGAACTTAAAATTGATAGCTTCTAATTATTATTGCAAATAATAACTTGAAGATCTGAACTTGTAATTATCAAATACAGAACTTAAAATTGATAGCTTCTAATTATTATTTCAAATTATAACTTGAAGATCTGAACTTGTAATTGTCAAATACAGAACTTAAAATTAATAGCTTCTAATTATTATTGCAAATAATAGTTTGAAGATCTGTACTTGTAATTGTCAAATACAGAACTTAAAATTGATAGCTTATAATTATAATTCAAATTATAACTTGAAGATCTGAACTTGTAATAGTCAAATACAGAACTTAGAATTGTTAAATACAAAGTATTAGTGCAAATTATTACTTGAAGATCTGAACCTGTAATAGGTAAATACAGAACTTCGAATGATTAAATTCAAACTAAGATTGCAAATAATAATTTGAAGATCAGAACTTGTAATAGTCAAATACAGAACTTCTAATTGTTAAATACAAATTATTAGTGAAAATTATTACTTGAAGATCTGAACTAGTAATTGTCAAATACAGCACTTAAAATTGATAGCTTCTAATTATTATTGCAAATTATAACTTGAAGATCTGAACTTGTAATTGTCAAATACAGAACTTAAAATTGATAGCTTCTAATTATTATATAAAATTATAACTTGGAGATCTGAACTTGTAATTGTCAAATACAGAACTTAAAATTGGTAGCTTCTAATTATTATTGCAAATTATAACTTGAAGATCCTAACTTGTAATTGTCAAATACAGAACTTCTAATTGTTAAATACAAATTATTAGTGCAAATTATAACTTGAAGATCTGACCTTGTAATTGTCAAATACAGAACTTAAAATTGATAGCTTCTAATTATTATTGCAAATTATAACTTGAAGATCTGAACGTGTAATTGTCAAATACAGAACTTCTAATTGTTAAATACAAATTATTAGTGCAAATTATAACTTGAAGATCAGAACTTGTAATTATCAAATACAGAACTTAAAATTGATAGCTTCTAATTATTATTTCAAATTATAACTTGAAGATCTGAACATGTAATTGTCAAATACAGAACTTAAAATGAATAGCTTCTAATTATTATTGCAAATAATAACTTGAAGATCTGAACTAGTAATTGTCAAATGCAGAACTTAAAATTGATAGGTTCTAATTATTATTGCAAATAATAGTTTGAAGATCTGTACTTGTAATTGTCAAATACAGAACTTAAAATTGATAGCTTATAATTATAATTCAAACTATAACTTGAAGATCTGAACTTGTAATAGTCAAATACAGAACTTCGAATTGTTAAATACAAATTATTAGTGCAAATTATTAGTTGAAGATCTGAACCTGTAATAGGTAAATACAGAACTTCGAATGATTAAATTCAAACTAAGATTGCAAATAATAATTTGAAGATCTGAACTTGTAATAGTCAAATACAGAACTTCTAATTGTTAAATACAAATTATTAGTGTAAAATTATTACTTGAAGATCTGAACTAGTAATTGTCAAATACAGCACTTAAAATTGATAGCTTCTAATTATTCTTGCTAATTATAACTAGAAGATCTGAACTTGTAATTGTCAAATACAGAACTTAAAATTGATAGCTTCTAATTATTATTTCAAATTATAACTTGAAGATCTGAACTTGTAATTGTCAAATACAGAACTTAAAATTGATAGCTTCTAATTATTATTGTAAATTATAACTTGAAGATCTGAACTTGTAATAGTGAATTACAGAACTTAGATTTGTTAAATTCAAATTATTATTTCAAATTATAACTTGAAGATCTGAACTAGTAATTGTCAAATACAGAACTTAAAATTGATAGCTTCTAATTATTATCGCAAATTATAACTTGAAGATCTGAACTTGTAATTGTCAAATACAGAACTTCGAATTGTTAAATACAAATTATTAGTGCAAATTATAACTTGAAGATCTGAACTTGTAATAGTCAAATACAGAACTTCTAATTGTTAAATACAAATTATTAGTGCAAATTATAACTTGAAGATCTGAACTAGTAATTGTCAAATACAGAACTTAAAATTGAGAGCTTCTAATTATTATTGCAAATTATAACTGGAAGATCTGAACTTGTAATTGTCAAATACAGAACTTAAAATTGATAGCTTCTAATTATTATTTCAAATTATAACTTGAAGATCTGAACTTGTAATTGTCAAATACAGAACTTAAAATTGATAGCTTCTAATTATTATTGTAAATTATAACTTGAAGATCTGAACTTGTAATAGTGAATTACAGAACTTAGATTTGTTAAATTCAAATTATTATTTCAAATTATAACTTGAAGATCTGAACTAGTAATTGTCAAATACAGAACTTAAAATTGATAGCTTCTAATTATTATTGCAAATAATAACTTGAAGATCTGAACTTGTAATTATCAAATACAGAACTTAAAATTGATAGCTTCTAATTATTATTTCAAATTATAACTTGAAGATCTGAACTTGTAATTGTCAAATACAGAACTTAAAATTAATAGCTTCTAATTATTATTGCAAATAATAGTTTGAAGATCTGTACTTGTAATTGTCAAATACAGAACTTAAAATTGATAGCTTCTAATTATTATTGCAAATTATAACTTGAAGATCTGAACGTGTAATTGTCAAATACAGAACTTCTAATTGTTAAATACAAATTATTAGTGCAAATTATAACTTGAAGATCTGAACTTGTAATTATCAAATACAGAACTTAAAATTGATAGCTTCTAATTATTATTGCAAATAATAACTTGAAGATCTGAACTTGTAATTATCAAATACAGAACTTAAAATTGATAGCTTCTAATTATTATTTCAAATTATAACTTGAAGATCTGAACTTGTAATTGTCAAATACAGAACTTAAAATTAATAGCTTCTAATTATTATTGCAAATAATAGTTTGAAGATCTGTACTTGTAATTGTCAAATACAGAACTTAAAATTGATAGCTTATAATTATAATTCAAATTATAACTTGAAGATCTGAACTTGTAATAGTCAAATACAGAACTTAGAATTGTTAAATACAAAGTATTAGTGCAAATTATTACTTGAAGATCTGAACCTGTAATAGGTAAATACAGAACTTCGAATGATTAAATTCAAACTAAGATTGCAAATAATAATTTGAAGATCAGAACTTGTAATAGTCAAATACAGAACTTCTAATTGTTAAATACAAATTATTAGTGAAAATTATTACTTGAAGATCTGAACTAGTAATTGTCAAATACAGCACTTAAAATTGATAGCTTCTAATTATTATTGCAAATTATAACTTGAAGATCTGAACTTGTAATTGTCAAATACAGAACTTAAAATTGATAGCTTCTAATTATTATATAAAATTATAACTTGGAGATCTGAACTTGTAATTGTCAAATACAGAACTTAAAATTGGTAGCTTCTAAATATTATTGCAAATTATAACTTGAAGATCCTAACTTGTAATTGTCAAATACAGAACTTCTAATTGTTAAATACAAATTATTAGTGCAAATTATAACTTGAAGATCTGACCTTGTAATTGTCAAATACAGAACTTAAAATTGATAGCTTCTAATTATTATTGCAAATTATAACTTGAAGATCTGAACGTGTAATTGTCAAATACAGAACTTCTAATTGTTAAATACAAATTATTAGTGCAAATTATAACTTGAAGATCAGAACTTGTAATTATCAAATACAGAACTTAAAATTGATAGCTTCTAATTATTATTTCAAATTATAACTTGAAGATCTGAACATGTAATTGTCAAATACAGAACTTAAAATGAATAGCTTCTAATTATTATTGCAAATAATAACTTGAAGATCTGAACTAGTAATTGTCAAATGCAGAACTTAAAATTGATAGGTTCTAATTATTATTGCAAATAATAGTTTGAAGATCTGTACTTGTAATTGTCAAATACAGAACTTAAAATTGATAGCTTATAATTATAATTCAAACTATAACTTGAAGATCTGAACTTGTAATAGTCAAATACAGAACTTCGAATTGTTAAATACAAATTATTAGTGCAAATTATTAGTTGAAGATCTGAACCTGTAATAGGTAAATACAGAACTTCGAATGATTAAATTCAAACTAAGATTGCAAATAATAATTTGAAGATCTGAACTTGTAATAGTCAAATACAGAACTTCTAATTGTTAAATACAAATTATTAGTGTAAAATTATTACTTGAAGATCTGAACTAGTAATTGTCAAATACAGCACTTAAAATTGATAGCTTCTAATTATTCTTGCTAATTATAACTAGAAGATCTGAACTTGTAATTGTCAAATACAGAACTTAAAATTGATAGCTTCTAATTATTATTTCAATTTATAACTTGAAGATCTGAACTTGTAATTGTCAAATACAGAACTTAAAATTGATAGCTTCTAATTATTATTGTAAATTATAACTTGAAGATCTGAACTTGTAATAGTGAATTACAGAACTTAGATTTGTTAAATTCAAATTATTATTTCAAATTATAACTTGAAGATCTGAACTAGTAATTGTCAAATACAGAACTTAAAATTGATAGCTTCTAATTATTATAGCAAATTATAACTTGAAGATCTGAACTTGTAATTGTCAAATACAGAACTTCGAATTGTTAAATACAAATTATTAGTGCAAATTATAACTTGAAGATCTGAACTTGTAATAGTCAAATACAGAACTTCTAATTGTTAAATACAAATTATTAGTGCAAATTATAACTTGAAGATCTGAACTAGTAATTGTCAAATACAGAACTTAAAATTGAGAGCTTCTAATTATTATTGCAAATTATAACTGGAAGATCTGAACTTGTAATTGTCAAATACAGAACTTAAAATTGATAGCTTCTAATTATTATTTCAAATTATAACTTGAAGATCTGAACTTGTAATTGTCAAATACAGAACTTAAAATTGATAGCTTCTAATTATTATTGTAAATTATAACTTGAAGATCTGAACTTGTAATAGTGAATTACAGAACTTAGATTTGTTAAATTCAAATTATTATTTCAAATTATAACTTGAAGATCTGAACTAGTAATTGTCAAATACAGAACTTAAAATTGATAGCTTCTAATTATTATTGCAAATTATAACTTGAAGATCTGAACTTGTAATTGTCAAATACAGAACTTCGAATTGTTAAATACAAATTATTAGTGCAAATTATAACTTGAAGATCTGAACTTGTAATAGGTAAATACAGAACTTCTAATTGTTAAATTCAAACTAAGATTGCAAATAATAATTTGAAGATCTGAACTTGTAATAGTCAAATACAGAACTTCTAATTGTTAAATACAAATTATTAGTGCAAATTATAACTTGAAGATCTGAACTTGTAATAGACAAATACAGAACTTCGAATTGCTAAATACAAATTATTAGTCCAAATTATAACTTGAAGATCTGTACTAGTAATTGTCAAATACAGAACTTAAAATTGATAGCTTCTAATTATTATTTCAAATTATAACTAGAAGATCTGAACTTGTAATTGTCAAATACAGAACTTAAATTTGATAGCTTCTAATTATTATTGCAAATTATAACTTGAAGATCTGAACGTGTAATTGTCAAATACAGAACTTCTAATTGTTAAATACAAATTATTAGTGCAAATTATAACTTGAAGATCTGAACTTGTAATTGTCAAATACAGAACTTAAAATTGATAGCTTCTAATTATTATTTCAAATTATAACTTGAAGATCTGAACTTGTAATTGTCAAATCCAGAACTTAAAATTAATAGCTTCTAATTATTATTGCAAATAATAACTTGAAAATCTGAACTTGTAATTGTCAAATGCAGAACTTAAAATTGACAGCTTCTAATTATTATTGCAAATAATAATTTGAAGATCTGTACTTGTAATTGTCAAATACAGAACTTAAAATTGATAGCTTATAATTATAATTCAAATTATAACTTGAAGATCTGAACTTGTAATAGTCAAATACAGAACTTCGAATTGTTAAATACAAATTATTAGTGCAAATTATTACTTGAAGATCTGAACCTGTAATAGGTATATACAGAACTTCGAATGGTTAAATTCAAACTAAGATTGCAAATAATAATTCGAAGATCTGAACTTGTAATAGTCAAATACAGAACTTCTAATTGTTAAATAAAAATTATTAGTGCAAATTATTACTTGAAGATCTGAACTAGCGTAATTGTCAAATACAGCACTTAAAATTGATGGCTTCTAATTATTATTGCAAATTATAACTTGAAGATCTGAACTTGTAATTGTCAAATACAGAACTTAAAATTGATAGCTTCTAATTATTATTTCAAATTATAACTTGGAGATCTGAACTTGTAATTGTCAAATACAGAACTTAAAATTGATAGCTTCTAATTATTTTTGCAAATTATAACTTGAAGATCTGAACTTGTAATTGTCAAATACAGAACTTCTAATTGTTAAATACAAATTATTAGTGCAAATTATAACTTGAAGATCTGACCTTGTAATTGTCAAATACAGAACTTAAAATTGATAGCTTCTAATTATTATTGTAAATTATAACTTGAAGATCTGAACTTGTAATAGTAAATTACAGAACTTAGATTTGTTAAATTCAAATTATTATTTCAAATTATAACTTGAAGATCTGAACTAGTAATTGTCAAATACAGAACTTAGAATTGATAGCTTCTAATTATTATTGCAAATTATAACTTGAAGATCTGAACTTGTAATTGTCAAATACAGAACTTAAAATTGATAGCTTCTAATTATTGTTGTAAATTATAACTTGAAGATCTGAACTTGTAATTGTCAAATACAGAACTTAAAATTGATAGCTTCTAATTATTATTGCAAATAATAACTTGAAGATCTGAACTTGTAATTGTCAAATACAGAACTTAAAATTGTTAAATACAAATTATTAGTGCAAATTATAACTTGAAGATCTGAACTTGTAATAGTCAAATACAGAACTTCTAATTGTTAAATACAAATTATTAGTGCAAATTATAACTTGAAGATCTGAACTAGTAATTGTCAAATACAGAACTTAAAATTGAGAGCTTCTAATTATTATTGCTAATTATAACTAGAAGATCTGAACTTGTAATTGTCAAATACAGAACTTAAAATTGATAGCTTCTAATTATTATTTCAAATTATAACTTGAAGATCTGAACTTGTAATTGTCAAATACAGAACTTAAAATTGATAGCTTCTAATTATTATTGTAAATTATAACTTGAAGATCTGAACTTGTAATAGTGAATTACAGAACTTAGATTTGTTAAATTCAAATTATTATTTCAAATTATAACTTGAAGATCTGAACTAGTAATTGTCAAATACAGAACTTAAAATTGATAGCTTCTAATTATTATTGCAAATTATAACTTGAAGATCTGAACTTGTAATTGTCAAATACAGAACTTCGAATTGTTAAATACAAACTATTAGTGCAAATTATAACTTGAAGATCTGAACTTGTAATAGGTAAATACAGAACTTCTAATTATTAAATTCAAACTAAGATTGCAAATAATAATTTGATGATCTGAACTTGTAATAGTCAAATACAGAACTTCTAATTGTTAAATACAAATTATTAGTGCAAATTATAACTTGAAGATCTGAACTTGTAATAGACAAATACAGAACTTCGAATTGCTAAATACAAATTATTAATGCAAATTATAACTTGAAGATCTGAACTAGTAATTGTCAAATACAGAACTTAAAATTGATAGCTTCTAATTATTATTTCAAATTATAACTTGAAGATCTGAACTTGTAATTGTCAAATACAGAACTTAAATTTGATAGCTTCTAATTATTATTGCAAATTATAACTTGAAGATCTGAACGTGTAATTGTCAAATACAGAACTTCTAATTGTTAAATACAAATTATTAGTGCAAATTATAACTTGAAGATCTGAACTTGAAATTGTCAAATACAGAACTTAAAATTGATAGCTTCTAATTATTATTTCAAATTATAACTTGAAGATCTGAACTTGTAATTGTCAAATCCAGAACTTAAAATTAATAGCTTCTAATTATTATTGCAAATAATAACTTGAAGATCTGAACTTGTAATTGTCAAATGCAGAACTTAAAATTGATAGCTTCTAATTATTATTGCAAATAATAATTTGAAGATCTGTACTTGTAATTGTCAAATACAGAACTTAAAATTGATAGCTTATAATTATAATTCAAATTATAACTTGAAGATCTGAACTTGTAATAGTCAAATACAGAACTTCGAATTGTTAAATACAAATTATTAGTGCAAATTATTACTTGAAGATCTGAACCTGTAATAGGTATATACAGAACTTCGAATGGTTAAATTCAAACTAAGATTGCAAATAATAATTCGAAGATCTGAACTTGTAATAGTCAAATACAGAACTTCTAATTGTTAAATACAAATTATTAGTGCAAATTATTACTTGAAGATTTGAACTAGCGTAATTGTCAAATACAGCACTTAAAATTGATGGCTTCTAATTATTATTGCAAATTATAACTTGAAGATCTGAACTTGTAATTGTCAAATACAGAACTTAAAATTGATAGCTTCTAATTATTATTTCAAATTATAACTTGGAGATCTGAACTTGTAATTGTCAAATACAGAACTTAAAATTGATAGCTTCTAATTATTTTTGCAAATTATAACTTGAAGATCTGAACTTGTAATTGTCAAATACAGAACTTCTAATTGTTAAATACAAATTATTAGTGCAAATTATAACTTGAAGATCTGACCTTGTAATTGTCAAATACAGAACTTAAAATTGATAGCTTCTAATTATTATTGTAAATTATAACTTGAAGATCTGAACTTGTAATAGTAAATTACAGAACTTAGATTTGTTAAATTCAAATTATTATTTCAAATTATAACTTGAAGATCTGAACTAGTAATTGTCAAATACAGAACTTAGAATTGATAGCTTCTAATTATTATTGCAAATTATAACTTGAAGATCTGAACTTGTAATTGTCAAATACAGAACTTAAAATTGATAGCTTCTAGTTATTATTGTAAATTATAACTTGAAGATCTGAACTTGTAATTGTCAAATACAGAACTTAAAATTGATAGCTTCTAATTATTATTGCAAATAATAACTTGAAGATCTGAACTTGTAATTGTCAAATACAGAACTTAAAATTGATAGCTTCTAATTATTATTGCAAATTATAATTTGAAGATCTGAACTTGTAATAGACAAATACGCAACTTATCATTGTTAAATACAAATTGTGATTGCAAATTATAACTTGAAGATCTGAACTAGTAATTGTCAAATACAGAACTTAAAATTGATAACTTCTTATTATTATTGCAAATTATAACTTGTAGATCTTACCTTGTAATTGTCAAATACAGAACTTAAAATTGATAGCTTCTAATTATTATTTCAAATTATAACTTGAAGATCTGAACTTGTAATTGTCAAATATAGAACTTAAAATTGATAGCTTCTAATTATTATTGCAAATTATAACTTGCAGATCTGAACGTGTAATTGTCAAATACAGAACTTGTAATTGTTAAATACAAATTATTAGTGCAAATTATAACTTGAAGATCTGAACAAGTAATTGTCAAATACAGAACTTAAAATTGATAGCTTCTAATTATTATTTCAAATTATAACTTGAAGATCTGAACGTGTAATTGTCAAATACAGAACTTCTAATTGTTAAATACAAATTATTAGTGCAAATTATAACTTGAAGATCTGAACTAGTAATTGTCAAATGCAGAACTTAAAATTGATAGCTTCTAATTATTATTGCAAATAATAATTTGAAGATCTGTACTTGTAATTGTCAAATACAGAACTTAAAATTGATAGCTTATAATTATAATCCAAATTATAACTTGAAGATCTGAACTTGTAATAGTCAAATACAGAACTTCGAATTGTTAAATACAAATTATTAGTGGAAATCATAACTTGAAGATCTGAACTTGTAATAGGTAAATACAGAACTTCTAATTGTTAAATTCAAACTAAGATTGCAAATAATTATTTGAAGATCTGAACTTGTAATAGTCAAATACAGAACTTCTAATTGTTAAATACAAATTATTAGTGCAAATTATTACTTGAAGATCTGAACTAGTAATTGTCAAATACAGCACTTAAAATTGATAGCTTATAATTATTATTGCAAATTATAACTTGAAGATCTGAACTTGTAATTGTCAAATACAGAACTTAAAATTGATAGCTTCTAAATATTATTTCAAATTATAACTTGGAGATCTGAACTTGTAATTGTCAAATACAGAACTTAAAATTGATAGCTTCTATTTTTTATTGCAAATAATAACTTGAAGATCTGAACTTGTAATTGTCAAATACAGAACTTAAAATTGATAGCTTCTAATTATTATTGCAAATTATAATTTGAAGATCTGAACTTGTAATAGACAAATACGCAACTTGGCTTTGTTAAATACAAATTGTGATTGCAAATTATAACTTGAAGATCTGAACCTGTAATAGTCAAATACAGAACTTCGAATTGTTAAAAACAAATTATTAGTGCAAATTATAACTTGAAGATCTGAACTTGTAATTGTCAAATACAGAACTTAAAATTGATAGCTTCTAATTATTATTGCAAATTATAACTTGAAGATCTGAACTTGTAATAGTCAAATACAGAACTTCGAATTGTTAAAAACAAATTATTAGTGCAAATTATAACTTGAAGATCTGAACCTATAATAGTCAAATACAGAACTTCGAATTGTTAAAAACAAATTATTAGTGCAAATTATAACTTGAAGATCTGTACTTGTAATTGTCAAATACAGAACTTAAAATTGATAGCGTATAATTATAGTTCAAATTATAACTTGAAGATCTGAACTTGTAATAGTCAAATACAGAACTTCGAATTGTTAAAAACAAATTATTAGTGCAAATTATAACTTGAAGATCTGAACTTGTAATTGTCAAATACAGAACTTAAAATTGATAGCTTCTAATTATTATTGCAAATTATAACTTGAAGATCTGAACTTGTAATAGTGAATTACAAAACTTAGATTTGTTAAATTCAAATTATTATTTCAAATTATAACTTGAAGATCTGAACTAGTAATTGTCAAATACAGAATTTAAATTGATAGCTTATAATTATTATTGCAAATAATAATTTGAAGATCTGAACTTGTAATTGTCAAATACAGAACTTAAAATTGATAGCTTCTAATTATTATTTAAAATTATAACTTGGAGATCTGAACTTGTAATTGTCAAATACAGAACTTAAAATTGATAGCTTCTAATTATTATTGCAAATTATAACTTGAAGATCTGAACTTGTAATTGTCAAATACAGAACTTCAAATTGTTAAATACAAATTATTAGTGCAAATTATAACTTGAAGATCTGACCTTGTAATTGTCAAATACAGAACTTAAAATTGATAGCTTCTAATTATTATTGCAAATTATAACTTGAAGATCTGAACGTGTAATTGTCAAATACAGAACTTCTAATTGTTAAATACAAATTATTAGTGCAAATTATAACTTGAAGATCTGAACTTGTAATTATCAAATACAGAACTTAAAATTGATAGCTTCTAATTATTATTTCAAATTATAACTTGAAGATCTGAACTTGTAATTGTCAAATACAGAACTTAAAATTAATAGCTTCTAATTATTATTGCAAATAATAACTTGAAGATCTGAACTTGTAATTGTCAAATGCAGAACTTAAAATTGATAGCTTCTAATTATTATTGCAAATAATAGTTTGAAGATCTGTACTTGTAATTGTCAAATACAGAACTTAAAATTGATAGCTTATAATTATAATTCAAATTATAACTTGAAGATCTGAACTTGTAATAGTCAAATACAGAACTTAGAATTGTTAAATACAAAGTATTAGTGCAAATTATTACTTGAAGATCTGAACCTGTAATAGGTAAATACAGAACTTCGAATGATTAAATTCAAACTAAGATTGCAAATAATAATTTGAAGATCTGAACTTGTAATAGTCAAATACAGAACTTCTAATTGTTAAATACAAATTATTAGTGAAAATTATTACTTGAAGATCTGAACTAGTAATTGTCAAATACAGCACTTAAAATTGATAGCTTCTAATTATTATTGCAAATTATAACTTGAAGATCTGAACTTGTAATTGTCAAATACAGAACTTAAAATTGATAGCTTCTAATTATTATTTCAAATTATAACTTGGAGATCTGAACTTGTAATTGTCAAATACAGAACTTCGAATTGTTAAAAACAAATTATTAGTGCAAATTATAACTTGAAGATCTGAACTTGTAATTGTCAAATACAGAACTTAAAATTGATAGCTTCTAATTATTATTGCAAATTATAACTTGAAGATCTGAACTTGTAATAGTGAATTACAAAACTTAGATTTGTTAAATTCAAATTATTATTTCAAATTATAACTTGAAGATCTGAACTAGTAATTGTCAAATACAGAATTTAAATTGATAGCTTATAATTATTATTGCAAATAATAACTTGCAGATCTGAACGTGTAATTGTCAAATACAGAACTTGTAATTGTTAAATACAAATTATTAGTGCAAATTATAACTTGAAGATCTGAACAAGTAATTGTCAAATACAGAACTTAAAATTGATAGCTTCTAATTATTATTTCAAATTATAACTTGAAGATCTGAACGTGTAATTGTCAAATACAGAACTTCTAATTGTTAAATACAAATTATTAGTGTAAATTATAACTTGAAGATCTGAACTAGTAATTGTCAAATGCAGAACTTAAAATTGATAGCTTCTAATTATTATTGCAAATAATAATTTGAAGATCTGTACTTGTAATTGTCAAATACAGAACTTAAAATTGATAGCTTATAATTATAGTCCAAATTATAACTGGAAGATCTGAACTTGTAATAGTCAAATACAGAACTTCGAATTGTTAAATACAAATTATTAGTGGAAATCATAACTTGAAGATCTGAACTTGTAATAGGTAAATACAGAACTTCCAATTGTTAAATTCAAACTAAGATTGCAAATAATTATTTGAAGATCTGAACTTGTAATAGTCAAATACAGAACTTCTAATTGTTAAATACAAATTATTAGTGCAAATTATTACTTGAAGATCTGAACTAGTAATTGTCAAATACAGCACTTAAAATTGATAGCTTATAATTATTATTGCAAATTATAACTTGAAGATCTGAACTTGTAATTGTCAAATACAGAACTTAAAATTGATAGCTTCTAAATATTATTTCAAATTATAACTTGGAGATCTGAACTTGTAATTGTCAAATACAGAACTTAAAATTGATAGCTTCTATTTATTATTGCAAATAATAACTTGAAGATGTGAACTTGTAATTGTCAAATACAGAACTTAAAATTGATAGCTTCTAATTATTATTGCAAATTATAATTTGAAGATCTGAACTTGTAATAGACAAATACGCAACTTGGCATTGTTAAATACAAATTGTGATTGCAAATTATAACTTGAAGATCTGAACTTGTAATTGTCAAATACAGAACTTCAAATTGTTAAATACAAATTATTAGTGCAAATTATAACTTGAAGATCTGACCTTGTAATTGTCAAATACAGAACTTAAAATTGATAGCTTCTAATTATTATTGCAAATTATAACTTGAAGATCTGAACGTGTAATTGTCAAATACAGAACTTCTAATTGTTAAATACAAATTATTAGTGCAAATTATAACTTGAAGATCTGAACTTGTAATTATCAAATACAGAACTTAAAATTGATAGCTTCTAATTATTATTTCAAATTATAACTTGAAGATCTGAACTTGTAATTGTCAAATACAGAACTTAAAATTAATAGCTTCTAATTATTATTGCAAATAATAACTTGAAGATCTGAACTTGTAATTGTCAAATGCAGAACTTAAAATTGATAGCTTCTAATTATTATTGCAAATAATAGTTTGAAGATCTGTACTTGTAATTGTCAAATACAGAACTTAAAATTGATAGCTTATAATTATAATTCAAATTATAACTTGAAGATCTGAACTTGTAATAGTCAAATACAGAACTTAGAATTGTTAAATACAAAGTATTAGTGCAAATTATTACTTGAAGATCTGAACCTGTAATAGGTAAATACAGAACTTCGAATGATTAAATTCAAACTAAGATTGCAAATAATAATTTGAAGATCTGAACTTGTAATAGTCAAATACAGAACTTCTAATTGTTAAATACAAATTATTAGTGAAAATTATTACTTGAAGATCTGAACTAGTAATTGTCAAATACAGCACTTAAAATTGATAGCTTCTAATTATTATTGCAAATTATAACTTGAAGATCTGAACTTGTAATTGTCAAATACAGAACTTAAAATTGATAGCTTCTAATTATTATTTCAAATTATAACTTGGAGATCTGAACTTGTAATTGTCAAATACAGAACTTCGAATTGTTAAAAACAAATTATTAGTGCAAATTATAACTTGAAGATCTGAACTTGTAATTGTCAAATACAGAACTTAAAATTGATAGCTTCTAATTATTATTGCAAATTATAACTTGAAGATCTGAACTTGTAATAGTGAATTACAAAACTTAGATTTGTTAAATTCAAATTATTATTTCAAATTATAACTTGAAGATCTGAACTAGTAATTGTCAAATACAGAATTTAAATTGATAGCTTATAATTATTATTGCAAATAATAACTTGCAGATCTGAACGTGTAATTGTCAAATACAGAACTTGTAATTGTTAAATACAAATTATTAGTGCAAATTATAACTTGAAGATCTGAACAAGTAATTGTCAAATACAGAACTTAAAATTGATAGCTTCTAATTATTATTTCAAATTATAACTTGAAGATCTGAACGTGTAATTGTCAAATACAGAACTTCTAATTGTTAAATACAAATTATTAGTGCAAATTATAACTTGAAGATCTGAACTAGTAATTGTCAAATGCAGAACTTAAAATTGATAGCTTCTAATTATTATTGCAAATAATAATTTGAAGATCTGTACTTGTAATTGTCAAATACAGAACTTAAAATTGATAGCTTATAATTATAATCCAAATTATAACTTGAAGATCTGAACTTGTAATAGTCAAATACAGAACTTCGAATTGTTAAATACAAATTATTAGTGGAAATCATAACTTGAAGATCTGAACTTGTAATAGGTAAATACAGAACTTCTAATTGTTAAATTCAAACTAAGATTGCAAATAATTATTTGAAGATCTGAACTTGTAATAGTCAAATACAGAACTTCTAATTGTTAAATACAAATTATTAGTGCAAATTATTACTTGAAGATCTGAACTAGTAATTGTCAAATACAGCACTTAAAATTGATAGCTTATAATTATTATTATATTATTATAATTTCTGAATACGGTCCTGTACTATTGTTAATTTAATATTGAATAGGAATTTCGTTAAAATCTTTGATATAACCAGTTTTAGTGAGAGAATCAACGTTTATAATTCTAAGTGAATAGTGAGATAGTGGTGTGAATGTTATATACCGTTTATATCCAAAAATAAGAAACTTACAGACTCATTTCGGTCTGATATAAAAGTGAGGTTATAATATGAAGATTAAGCGGCGTAAACATGCAACGAACGCCGCCTAACAAAACACCTGCAGTGGTAGACATAAATACACAATTAATGCTACAACAACCCCCAGAGACGTATGTATCCCAGACACATCAAACCACAAGTACAGGTGAAAAACCATCCAACGTCCAAAATGCGACAAGCAATATGTTGGTTCCTGGGGCTACCAGCACTTCCTACACGTATCCTACTCTAATGGAAGCACAATACGTACAACCTAACACAACAGTATATTATGGAAGCCATCCAATCCAGTATCCTACGCAACAGGTAACACCACAATATCCCATACAAGGGCACCAACAACATCAGATGTGGATGCCTACAACAAATACACTCAGTAATTTTACTAAAGAAATGCCCAATCCTAATGAATGGAAACGTGTTCAGTACAACAAACGAATTCGAAATGGCAGTCCAGAGAAGAGAGTTGTTAAACCAAAGCAGTCTACATTAGCTGATTACTGGCTAAATGCCCCACAGACATCAAATAGATATGAAATTCTGTCAACCGAAGGAAGAAATGATGAAGATAAAGAACCAAAAGAAGGAAACCAAGAAAAAATACCAAAACCGCTACCCATATTTGTAACAAGAGTAGGCTGTATTTCTCCACTTCATGAATTACTGGAAAAAGTGGCAAAAGATGGATATGAGACAAAACTTTTTGGTAGAGAACAGGTAAAAATACAACCAAAAACTTCCGAAAATTACACAGAAATTGTTCAAGCGTTAACGGAGAAAAAGACCGAATTTCATACGTATCAAAACAGGCAAGAACGTAGCTTTCGAGTTGTTTTAAAAAACATACATCATTCAACTGATAGCCAAGTAATAAAGAACGAAATCGAAAAGCATGGTCATATAGTCACAAATGTATGTAATATCAGACAAAGGCACACCAAAGACCCCCTACCTATGTTTTACGTCGAATTGAAACCACAGGAAAACAATAAAGATATTTACACGTTAAAGACAATCAACAGCAGCCAAATAAACTTCGAACCACCTCGGCCAAAAAGAGATATTCCTCAATGCACTAAATGCCAAAGATATGGTCACACAAAAAGTTTCTGTTATCACAGCCCACGTTGTGTTAAGTGTGCCGGAGATCACACCACCATCAGCTGCCAGAGAAAAGAGAAGACCAACCTGGTAAAGTGTGTTCTATGCGATGGAAACCACCCAGCAAATTACAAGGGGTGTAGCATATATAAAGACCTACAAAAAAAGAAATATCCTCCACTTAGGAAGAACAGAACAGTAAATGATACCCAAACATATGTAATTCCTAGACCAGTTCAATCTGCAGCATCTTACGCGCAGGCACTGACGAACCCTAACTTAAACACACAACCTATACCGCAATCCCAAGAACAGCAGGGTCACGAAACACAATTTGAAAGCATAAATAACCAACAACAATTTGCAAATGAACAACAGCCCAACGATATACAAGAGCTAAAAAAGATGATGAAAAGCCTTATTGAACAAATGGGAACAATAATAAATTTACTAACATTGTTCATGACAAACAATCAAAATGCCAGAACAAATTAAAATTGCACACTGGAACGCTAATGGCCTAGCGCAACACGGTCAAGCCCTAAAAGCATTCATTGCTGAATACAACATTGATATAATTTTAATTTCAGAAACACACTTTACAAAGCGTAGCTACCTAAAAATCCCCAAATTCACTATATACGACACACAACACCCTGATGGAACTGCTCATGGTGGTACGGCCATAATTATCAAAAATACAATAAAACATAACCTTTTGGACAAATATCAGCAAGATCATCTACAGGCCACTAGCATTTCTGTAGAACAGTGTAATGGAGCAATAATAATATCCTCAGTCTATTGCCCTCCGAAACATTCAATTAAACAAGAGCAATTTGAGCACTTTTATATGAGCCTCGGTCCCAGATTTATTGCAGGAGGAGATTACAACGCCAAGCATACTCAATGGGGTTCAAGATTAATTACAACCAAGGGTAGAGAGTTACTTAAAGCGATGGAAGCTAATAATTTGGACCACATTTCAACAGGAAAACCAACATACTGGCCTACGGACAGAAGGAAACTTCCGGACCTTCTTGATTTTTGTGTAGTGAAGGGTATACCAGCTAATCGCTTTAAAGCTGAATCTTGCTTGGATTTGTCGTCGGATCATTCCCCGGTAATAGTAACACTAAGCTCTAAAATAACAAACAAAGAGAAACCTCTCTTCTTAACTAGTAAGAAAACAAATTGGGAAAAGTTTAAATGCCTGCTAGACGAAAATTTAGTACTAGAAATTCCTTTAAAAACTAACGAAGATATCGATGAAGCAACCGAACACTTAACTCTAGCAATACAAAATGCAGCTTGGAACTCAACACCGTTGCGTAAAGAGGCTAAGGATACAGACGAATGTCCGATTACTATAAAACAAAAGATTTCAGAAAAACGCCAACTGAGGAAAATATGGCATCAAACAAGAGCTCAGCAGGATAAAAGCAAACTAAATAAAGCTGTAAAAGAACTTAAACAGTTGTTCAGTAATTACAAAAATGAAAATATACAAAACTACCTGACAAACCTATCTGCAACGGAAGCCACGGACTATTCACTTTGGAAAGCAACTAAGAAATTAAAGCAGCCCCAGGATACCTATCCACCACTTCTAATGGAAAATGGGCAATGGGCTAAGAGTGATAGTGAAAAGGCGATGCTTTTTGCAAGACATTTGGGCAGCGTTTTTACACCGTTCAAATCTGAAAATCACACTAAAGAAGAACATGTAAGACAATTTCTAGATTCTCCCGATCAGCTGGAACTACCAATCAAACGCTTCAAAAAAACTGAAATTAAGTTTGTCATAAAAAACGATCTTAGTCCAAAGAAAGCTCCCGGCTACGATCTAATAACAGGAAAAATACTAAAAGAGTTTTCAGATAAAGGGTTTAAGTATGTAACTCAGTTGTTTAATGCTATCTTACGTCGAGAATACTTCCCAGCGCAATGGAAAGTCGCCCAAATGATTCTCATTCCAAAACCTGGTAAACCAATTGAGGATGTAAAGTCGTACAGACCGATCAGTCTCTTGCCGATATTATCAAAGCTGTTTGAAAAAATGATCCTAAAAAGAATGAGACCAATCTTAGAGGAACTTTGCTTGATCCCCAATCATCAGTTTGGCTTCAGACAGCGGCATGGTACTGTCGAACAAATCCATCGAATTGTGACAGAAATACATAAAGCATTCGAGAACAACAGTTACTGTTCTGCAGCGTTTCTTGACGTCACTCAAGCTTTCGATAAGGTCTGGCATGAGGGCCTGTTATATAAGTTAAAGGAGAAAATACCTCATAACTACTACAGAATGCTGAAATCCTACTTGACGGATAGACATTTCCTGGTAAAGTACCAAGATGAGCACACACCACTAACATCCATTCGCTCGGGGGTACCCCAAGGTAGCGTAATTGGACCAATATTATATGTTCTGTTCACAGCTGACCTACCTACATCAAAGTCTGTCACAACGGCCACGTTTGCAGACGACACAGCTATAATAGCCATCCATAAACACCAAAATATAGCTAGTGAAATGTTACAAAGAAGCCTCAGCGAAATAGAAAAGTGGTTGAAAAAGTGGAGAATCAAAGTGAACGAGACAAAGTCTGCACAGATAACCTTTACGTTGAAGAGAAATACATGTCCACCTGTACTTCTGAATAATTGTCAACTCCCTCAAATGGATGAAGTTAAATATCTGGGAATCCATCTAGATAGAAGGTTAACATGGCAAAAACACATATTTACAAAAAGAAAGCAAATGGGACACAAACTTCGAAAATTATATTGGCTCATGAGTAGAACATCTAAACTCACAACAGAAAACAAACTGCTGATTTATAAAATAATTATAAAACCTATATGGACTTACGGGATCCAGCTGTGGGGCTCTGCGTCCAACTCAAATATAGACATTCTTCAACGCTTTCAATCAAAAGTTTTGAGAATGATTGTTGATGCCCCTTGGTACGTCACAAACCAAATAATTCAGCGAGACTTGGAGATGCCAACAATTAGAGAAGAAATTAATAAGTTCTACAAAGCTTATCATGAAAGACTCGAAAACCATCCAAATCCACTTGCGGAAAAGCTTAGCTACAATAATAGCTGTGAAGTGAGTAGACTAAAGAGGTTTAAACCCTCTGATCTTAAAACAAGATTTAGTGAATAAATACAAAAATTGTAATCATGAAATCGCGTACTTATGTTGTACAAAATGTTCAAAAACTTAAATAGAATTTGCTGTGTTACTATGTAGCTCTAAGTTTAACTTGAAGATTATATAAGAGAGTGTATCACTGGATCCACTTTCACACGTTAATTTATTGTATGTCACAAGATTTACTGAATGTTTCACAACAGATTGTAAATTATAAATAAAGTCAAAAAAAAAAAAAAAAAAAAAAAAAAAAAAAATTATAACTTGAAGATCTGAACTTGTAATTGTCAAATACAGAACTTAAAATTAATAGCTTCTAATTATTATTGCAAATAATAACTTGAAGATCTGAACTTGTAATTGTCAAATGCAGAACTTAAAATTGATAGCTTCTAATTATTATTGCAAATAATAGTTTGAAGATCTGTACTTGTAATTGTCAAATACAGAACTTAAAATTGATAGCTTATAATTATAATTCAAATTATAACTTGAAGATCTGAACTTGTAATAGTCAAATACAGAACTTAGAATTGTTAAATACAAAGTATTATTTCAAATTATAACTTGAAGATCTGAACTAGTAATTGTCAAATACAGAATTTAAATTGATAGCTTATAATTATTATTGCAAATAATAACTTGCAGATCTGAACGTGTAATTGTCAAATACAGAACTTGTAATTGTTAAATACAAATTATTAGTGCAAATTATAACTTGAAGATCTGAACTTGTAATTGTCAAATACAGAACTTAAAATTGATAGCTTCTATTTTTTATTGCAAATAATAACTTGAAGATCTGAACTTGTAATTGTCAAATACAGAACTTAAAATTGATAGCTTCTAATTATTATTGCAAATTATAATTTGAAGATCTGAACTTGTAATAGACAAATACGCAACTTGGCTTTGTTAAATACAAATTGTGATTGCAAATTATAACTTGAAGATCTGAACCTGTAATAGTCAAATACAGAACTTCGAATTGTTAAAAACAAATTATTAGTGCAAATTATAACTTGAAGATCTGAACTTGTAATTGTCAAATACAGAACTTAAAATTGATAGCTTCTAATTATTATTGCAAATTATAACTTGAAGATCTGAACTTGTAATAGTCAAATACAGAACTTCGAATTGTTAAAAACAAATTATTAGTGCAAATTATAACTTGAAGATCTGAACCTATAATAGTCAAATACAGAACTTCGAATTGTTAAAAACAAATTATTAGTGCAAATTATAACTTGAAGATCTGTACTTGTAATTGTCAAATACAGAACTTAAAATTGATAGCGTATAATTATAGTTCAAATTATAACTTGAAGATCTGAACTTGTAATAGTCAAATACAGAACTTCGAATTGTTAAAAACAAATTATTAGTGCAAATTATAACTTGAAGATCTGAACTTGTAATTGTCAAATACAGAACTTAAAATTGATAGCTTCTAATTATTATTGCAAATTATAACTTGAAGATCTGAACTTGTAATAGTGAATTACAAAACTTAGATTTGTTAAATTCAAATTATTATTTCAAATTATAACTTGAAGATCTGAACTAGTAATTGTCAAATACAGAATTTAAATTGATAGCTTATAATTATTATTGCAAATAATAATTTGAAGATCTGAACTTGTAATTGTCAAATACAGAACTTAAAATTGATAGCTTCTAATTATTATTTAAAATTATAACTTGGAGATCTGAACTTGTAATTGTCAAATACAGAACTTAAAATTGATAGCTTCTAATTATTATTGCAAATTATAACTTGAAGATCTGAACTTGTAATTGTCAAATACAGAACTTCAAATTGTTAAATACAAATTATTAGTGCAAATTATAACTTGAAGATCTGACCTTGTAATTGTCAAATACAGAACTTAAAATTGATAGCTTCTAATTATTATTGCAAATTATAACTTGAAGATCTGAACGTGTAATTGTCAAATACAGAACTTCTAATTGTTAAATACAAATTATTAGTGCAAATTATAACTTGAAGATCTGAACTTGTAATTATCAAATACAGAACTTAAAATTGATAGCTTCTAATTATTATTTCAAATTATAACTTGAAGATCTGAACTTGTAATTGTCAAATACAGAACTTAAAATTAATAGCTTCTAATTATTATTGCAAATAATAACTTGAAGATCTGTACTTGTAATTGTCAAATACAGAACTTAAAATTGATAGCTTATAATTATAATTCAAATTATAACTTGAAGATCTGAACTTGTAATAGTCAAATACAGAACTTAGAATTGTTAAATACAAAGTATTATTTCAAATTATAACTTGAAGATCTGAACTAGTAATTGTCAAATACAGAATTTAAATTGATAGCTTATAATTATTATTGCAAATAATAACTTGCAGATCTGAACGTGTAATTGTCAAATACAGAACTTGTAATTGTTAAATACAAATTATTAGTGCAAATTATAACTTGAAGATCTGAACTTGTAATTGTCAAATACAGAACTTAAAATTGATAGCTTCTATTTTTTATTGCAAATAATAACTTGAAGATCTGAACTTGTAATTGTCAAATACAGAACTTAAAATTGATAGCTTCTAATTATTATTGCAAATTATAATTTGAAGATCTGAACTTGTAATAGACAAATACGCAACTTGGCTTTGTTAAATACAAATTGTGATTGCAAATTATAACTTGAAGATCTGAACCTGTAATAGTCAAATACAGAACTTCGAATTGTTAAAAACAAATTATTAGTGCAAATTATAACTTGAAGATCTGAACTTGTAATTGTCAAATACAGAACTTAAAATTGATAGCTTCTAATTATTATTGCAAATTATAACTTGAAGATCTGAACTTGTAATAGTCAAATACAGAACTTCGAATTGTTAAAAACAAATTATTAGTGCAAATTATAACTTGAAGATCTGAACCTATAATAGTCAAATACAGAACTTCGAATTGTTAAAAACAAATTATTAGTGCAAATTATAACTTGAAGATCTGTACTTGTAATTGTCAAATACAGAACTTAAAATTGATAGCGTATAATTATAGTTCAAATTATAACTTGAAGATCTGAACTTGTAATAGTCAAATACAGAACTTCGAATTGTTAAAAACAAATTATTAGTGCAAATTATAACTTGAAGATCTGAACTTGTAATTGTCAAATACAGAACTTAAAATTGATAGCTTCTAATTATTATTGCAAATTATAACTTGAAGATCTGAACTTGTAATAGTGAATTACAAAACTTAGATTTGTTAAATTCAAATTATTATTTCAAATTATAACTTGAAGATCTGAACTAGTAATTGTCAAATACAGAATTTAAATTGATAGCTTATAATTATTATTGCAAATAATAATTTGAAGATCTGAACTTGTAATTGTCAAATACAGAACTTAAAATTGATAGCTTCTAATTATTATTTAAAATTATAACTTGGAGATCTGAACTTGTAATTGTCAAATACAGAACTTAAAATTGATAGCTTCTAATTATTATTGCAAATTATAACTTGAAGATCTGAACTTGTAATTGTCAAATACAGAACTTCAAATTGTTAAATACAAATTATTAGTGCAAATTATAACTTGAAGATCTGACCTTGTAATTGTCAAATACAGAACTTAAAATTGATAGCTTCTAATTATTATTGCAAATTATAACTTGAAGATCTGAACGTGTAATTGTCAAATACAGAACTTCTAATTGTTAAATACAAATTATTAGTGCAAATTATAACTTGAAGATCTGAACTTGTAATTATCAAATACAGAACTTAAAATTGATAGCTTCTAATTATTATTTCAAATTATAACTTGAAGATCTGAACTTGTAATTGTCAAATACAGAACTTAAAATTAATAGCTTCTAATTATTATTGCAAATAATAACTTGAAGATCTGAACTTGTAATTGTCAAATGCAGAACTTAAAATTGATAGCTTCTAATTATTATTGCAAATAATAGTTTGAAGATCTGTACTTGTAATTGTCAAATACAGAACTTAAAATTGATAGCTTATAATTATAATTCAAATTATAACTTGAAGATCTGAACTTGTAATAGTCAAATACAGAACTTAGAATTGTTAAATACAAAGTATTAGTGCAAATTATTACTTGAAGATCTGAACCTGTAATAGGTAAATACAGAACTTCGAATGATTAAATTCAAACTAAGATTGCAAATAATAATTTGAAGATCTGAACTTGTAATAGTCAAATACAGAACTTCTAATTGTTAAATACAAATTATTAGTGAAAATTATTACTTGAAGATCTGAACTAGTAATTGTCAAATACAGCACTTAAAATTGATAGCTTCTAATTATTATTGCAAATTATAACTTGAAGATCTGAACTTGTAATTGTCAAATACAGAACTTAAAATTGATAGCTTCTAATTATTATTTCAAATTATAACTTGGAGATCTGAACTTGTAATTGTCAAATACAGAACTTCGAATTGTTAAAAACAAATTATTAGTGCAAATTATAACTTGAAGATCTGAACTTGTAATTGTCAAATACAGAACTTAAAATTGATAGCTTCTAATTATTATTGCAAATTATAACTTGAAGATCTGAACTTGTAATAGTGAATTACAAAACTTAGATTTGTTAAATTCAAATTATTATTTCAAATTATAACTTGAAGATCTGAACTAGTAATTGTCAAATACAGAATTTAAATTGATAGCTTATAATTATTATTGCAAATAATAACTTGCAGATCTGAACGTGTAATTGTTAAATACAGAACTTGTAATTGTTAAATACAAATTATTAGTGCAAATTATAACTTGAAGATCTGAACAAGTAATTGTCAAATACAGAACTTAAAATTGATAGCTTCTAATTATTATTTCAAATTATAACTTGAAGATCTGAACGTGTAATTGTCAAATACAGAACTTCTAATTGTTAAATACAAATTATTAGTGCAAATTATAACTTGAAGATCTGAACTAGTAATTGTCAAATGCAGAACTTAAAATTGATAGCTTCTAATTATTATTGCAAATAATAATTTGAAGATCTGTACTTGTAATTGTCAAATACAGAACTTAAAATTGATAGCTTATAATTATAATCCAAATTATAACTTGAAGATCTGAACTTGTAATAGTCAAATACAGAACTTCGAATTGTTAAATACAAATTATTAGTGGAAATCATAACTTGAAGATCTGAACTTGTAATAGGTAAATACAGAACTTCTAATTGTTAAATTCAAACTAAGATTGCAAATAATTATTTGAAGATCTGAACTTGTAATAGTCAAATACAGAACTTCTAATTGTTAAATACAAATTATTAGTGCAAATTATTACTTGAAGATCTGAACTAGTAATTGTCAAATACAGCACTTAAAATTGATAGCTTATAATTATTATTGCAAATTATAACTTGAAGATCTGAACTTGTAATTGTCAAATACAGAACTTAAAATTGATAGCTTCTAAATATTATTTCAAATTATAACTTGGAGATCTGAACTTGTAATTGTCAAATACAGAACTTAAAATTGATAGCTTCTATTTATTATTGCAAATAATAACTTGAAGATGTGAACTTGTAATTGTCAAATACAGAACTTAAAATTGATAGCTTCTAATTATTATTGCAAATTATAATTTGAAGATCTGAACTTGTAATAGACAAATACGCAACTTGGCATTGTTAAATACAAATTGTGATTGCAAATTATAACTTGAAGATCTGAACTTGTAATTGTCAAATACAGAACTTCAAATTGTTAAATACAAATTATTAGTGCAAATTATAACTTGAAGATCTGACCTTGTAATTGTCAAATACAGAACTTAAAATTGATAGCTTCTAATTATTATTGCAAATTATAACTTGAAGATCTGAACGTGTAATTGTCAAATACAGAACTTCTAATTGTTAAATACAAATTATTAGTGCAAATTATAACTTGAAGATCTGAACTTGTAATTATCAAATACAGAACTTAAAATTGATAGCTTCTAATTATTATTTCAAATTATAACTTGAAGATCTGAACTTGTAATTGTCAAATACAGAACTTAAAATTAATAGCTTCTAATTATTATTGCAAATAATAACTTGAAGATCTGAACTTGTAATTGTCAAATGCAGAACTTAAAATTGATAGCTTCTAATTATTATTGCAAATAATAGTTTGAAGATCTGTACTTGTAATTGTCAAATACAGAACTTAAAATTGATAGCTTATAATTATAATTCAAATTATAACTTGAAGATCTGAACTTGTAATAGTCAAATACAGAACTTAGAATTGTTAAATACAAAGTATTAGTGCAAATTATTACTTGAAGATCTGAACCTGTAATAGGTAAATACAGAACTTCGAATGATTAAATTCAAACTAAGATTGCAAATAATAATTTGAAGATCTGAACTTGTAATAGTCAAATACAGAACTTCTAATTGTTAAATACAAATTATTAGTGAAAATTATTACTTGAAGATCTGAACTAGTAATTGTCAAATACAGCACTTAAAATTGATAGCTTCTAATTATTATTGCAAATTATAACTTGAAGATCTGAACTTGTAATTGTCAAATACAGAACTTAAAATTGATAGCTTCTAATTATTATTTCAAATTATAACTTGGAGATCTGAACTTGTAATTGTCAAATACAGAACTTCGAATTGTTAAAAACAAATTATTAGTGCAAATTATAACTTGAAGATCTGAACTTGTAATTGTCAAATACAGAACTTAAAATTGATAGCTTCTAATTATTATTGCAAATTATAACTTGAAGATCTGAACTTGTAATAGTGAATTACAAAACTTAGATTTGTTAAATTCAAATTATTATTTCAAATTATAACTTGAAGATCTGAACTAGTAATTGTCAAATACAGAATTTAAATTGATAGCTTATAATTATTATTGCAAATAATAACTTGCAGATCTGAAAGTGTAATTGTCAAATACAGAACTTGTAATTGTTAAATACAAATTATTAGTGCAAATTATAACTTGAAGATCTGAACAAGTAATTGTCAAATACAGAACTTAAAATTGATAGCTTCTAATTATTATTTCAAATTATAACTTGAAGATCTGAACGTGTAATTGTCAAATACAGAACTTCTAATTGTTAAATACAAATTATTAGTGCAAATTATAACTTGAAGATCTGAACTAGTAATTGTCAAATGCAGAACTTAAAATTGATAGCTTCTAATTATTATTGCAAATAATAATTTGAAGATCTGTACTTGTAATTGTCAAATACAGAACTTAAAATTGATAGCTTATAATTATAATCCAAATTATAACTTGAAGATCTGAACTTGTAATAGTCAAATACAGAACTTCGAATTGTTAAATACAAATTATTAGTGGAAATCATAACTTGAAGATCTGAACTTGTAATAGGTAAATACAGAACTTCTAATTGTTAAATTCAAACTAAGATTGCAAATAATTATTTGAAGATCTGAACTTGTAATAGTCAAATACAGAACTTCTAATTGTTAAATACAAATTATTAGTGCAAATTATTACTTGAAGATCTGAACTAGTAATTGTCAAATACAGCACTTAAAATTGATAGCTTATAATTATTATTGCAAATTATAACTTGAAGATCTGAACTTGTAATTGTCAAATACAGAACTTAAAATTGATAGCTTCTAAATATTATTTCAAATTATAACTTGGAGATCTGAACTTGTAATTGTCAAATACAGAACTTAAAATTGATAGCTTCTATTTTTTATTGCAAATAATAACTTGAAGATCTGAACTTGTAATTGTCAAATACAGAACTTAAAATTGATAGCTTCTAATTATTATTGCAAATTATAATTTGAAGATCTGAACTTGTAATAGACAAATACGCAACTTGGCATTGTTAAATACAAATTGTGATTGCAAATTATAACTTGAAGATCTGAACCTGTAATAGTCAAATACAGAACTTCGAATTGTTAAAAACAAATTATTAGTGCAAATTATAACTTGAAGATCTGAACTTGTAATTGTCAAATACAGAACTTAAAATTGATAGCTTCTAATTATTATTGCAAATTATAACTTGAAGATCTGAACTTGTAATAGTCAAATACAGAACTTCGAATTGTTAAAAACAAATTATTAGTGCAAATTATAACTTGAAGATCTGAACTTGTAATTGTCAAATACAGAACTTAAAATTGATAGCTTCTAATTATTATTGCAAATTATAACTTGAAGATCTGAACCTGTAATAGTCAAATACAGAACTTCGAATTGTTAAAAACAAATTATTAGTGCAAATTATAACTTGAAGATCTGTACTTGTAATTGTCAAATACAGAACTTAAAATTGATAGCGTATAATTGTAGTTCAAATTATAACTTGAAGATCTGAACTTGTAATAGTCAAATACAGAACTTCGAATTGTTAAAAACAAATTATTAGTGCAAATTATAACTTGAAGATCTGAACTTGTAATTGTCAAATACAGAACTTAAAATTGATAGCTTCTAATTATTATTGCAAATTATAACTTGAAGATCTGAACTTGTAATAGTGAATTACAAAACTTAGATTTGTTAAATTCAAATTATTATTTCAAATTATAACTTGAAGATCTGAACTAGTAATTGTCAAATACAGAATTTAAATTGATAGCTTTTAATTATTATTGCAAATAATAATTTGAAGATCTGAACTTGTAATTGTCAAATACAGAACTTAAAATTGATAGCTTCTAATTATTATTTAAAATTATAACTTGGAGATCTGAACTTGTAATTGTCAAATACAGAACTTAAAATTGATAGCTTCTAATTATTATTGCAAATTATAACTTGAAGATCTGAACTTGTAATTGTCAAATACAGAACTTCAAATTGTTAAATACAAATTATTAGTGCAAATTATAACTTGAAGATCTGACCTTGTGATTGTCAAATACAGAACTTAAAATTGATAGCTTCTAATTATTATTGCAAATTATAACTTGAAGATCTGAACGTGTAATTGTCAAATACAGAACTTCTAATTGTTAAATACAAATTATTAGTGCAAATTATAACTTGAAGATCTGAACTTGTAATTATCAAATACAGAACTTAAAATTGATAGCTTCTAATTATTATTTCAAATTATAACTTGAAGATCTGAACTTGTAATTGTCAAATACAGAACTTAAAATTAATAGCTTCTAATTATTATTGCAAATAATAACTTGAAGATCTGAACTTGTAATTGTCAAATGCAGAACTTAAAATTGATAGCTTCTAATTATTATTGCAAATAATACTTTGAAGATCTGTACTTGTAATTGTCAAATACAGAACTTAAAATTGATAGCTTATAATTATAATTCAAATTATAACTTGAAGATCTGAACTTGTAATAGTCAAATACAGAACTTAGAATTGTTAAATACAAAGTATTAGTGCAAATTATTACTTGAAGATCTGAACCTGTAATAGGTAAATACAGAACTTCGAATGATTAAATTCAAACTAAGATTGCAAATAATAATTTGAAGATCTGAACTTGTAATAGTCAAATACAGAACTTCTAATTGTTAAATAAAAATTATTAGTGAAAATTATTACTTGAAGATCTGAACTAGTAATTGTCAAATACAGCACTTAAAATTGATAGCTTCTAATTATTATTGCAAATTATAACTTGAAGATCTGAACTTGTAATTGTCAAATACAGAACTTAAAATTGATAGCTTCTAATTATTATTTCAAATTATAACTTGGAGATCTGAACTTGTAATTGTCAAATACAGAACTTAAAATTGATAGCTTCTAATTATTATTGCAAATAATAACTTGAAGATCTGTACTTGTAATTGTCAAATACAGAACTTAAAATTGATAGCGTATAATTATAGTTCAAATTATAACTTGAAGATCTGAACTTGTAATAGTCAAATACAGAACTTCGAATTGTTAAAAACAAATTATTAGTGCAAATTATAACTTGAAGATCTGAACTTGTAATTGTCAAATACAGAACTTAAAATTGTTAGCTTCTAATTATTATTGCAAATTATAACTTGAAGATCTGAACTTGTAATAGTGAATTACAAAACTTAGATTTGTTAAATTCAAATTATTATTTCAAATTATATCTTGAAGATCTGAACTAGTAATTGTCAAATACAGAATTTAAATTGATAGCTTATAATTATTATTGCAAATAATAATTTGAAGATCTGAACTTGTAATTGTCAAATACAGAACTTAAAATTGATAGCTTCTAATTATTATTTAAAATTATAACTTGGAGATCTGAACTTGTAATTGTCAAATACAGAACTTAAAATTGATAGCTTCTAATTATTATTGCAAATTATAACTTGAAGATCTGAACTTGTAATTGTCAAATACAGAACTTCAAATTGTTAAATACAAATTATTAGTGCAAATTATAACTTGAAGATCTGACCTTGTAATTGTCAAATACAGAACTTAAAATTGATAGCTTCTAATTATTATTGCAAATTATAACTTGAAGATCTGAACGTGTAATTGTCAAATACAGAACTTCTAATTGTTAAATACAAATTATTAGTGCAAATTATAACTTGAAGATCTGAACTTGTAATTATCAAATACAGAACTTAAAATTGATAGCTTCTAATTATTATTTCAAATTATAACTTGAAGATCTGAACTTGTAATTGTCAAATACAGAACTTAAAATTAATAGCTTCTAATTATTATTGCAAATAATAACTTGAAGATCTGAACTTGTAATTGTCAAATGCAGAACTTAAAATTGATAGCTTCTAATTATTATTGCAAATAATAGTTTGAAGATCTGTACTTGTAATTGTCAAATACAGAACTTAAAATTGATAGCTTATAATTATAATTCAAATTATAACTTGAAGATCTGAACTTGTAATAGTCAAATACAGAACTTAGAATTGTTAAATACAAAGTATTAGTGCAAATTATTACTTGAAGATCTGAACCTGTAATAGGTAAATACAGAACTTCGAATGATTAAATTCAAACTAAGATTGCAAATAATAATTTGAAGATCTGAACTTGTAATAGTCAAATACAGAACTTCTAATTGTTAAATACAAATTATTAGTGAAAATTATTACTTGAAGATCTGAACTAGTAATTGTCAAATACAGCACTTAAAATTGATAGCTTCTAATTATTATTGCAAATTATAACTTGAAGATCTGAACTTGTAATTGTCAAATACAGAACTTAAAATTGATAGCTTCTAATTATTATTTCAAATTATAACTTGGAGATCTGAACTTGTAATTGTCAAATACAGAACTTCGAATTGTTAAAAACAAATTATTAGTGCAAATTATAACTTGAAGATCTGAACTTGTAATTGTCAAATACAGAACTTAAAATTGATAGCTTCTAATTATTATTGCAAATTATAACTTGAAGATCTGAACTTGTAATAGTGAATTACAAAACTTAGATTTGTTAAATTCAAATTATTATTTCAAATTATAACTTGAAGATCTGAACTAGTAATTGTCAAATACAGAATTTAAATTGATAGCTTATAATTATTATTGCAAATAATAACTTGCAGATCTGAACGTGTAATTGTCAAATACAGAACTTGTAATTGTTAAATACAAATTATTAGTGCAAATTATAACTTGAAGATCTGAACAAGTAATTGTCAAATACAGAACTTAAAATTGATAGCTTCTAATTATTATTTCAAATGATAACTTGAAGATCTGAACGTGTAATTGTCAAATACAGAACTTCTAATTGTTAAATACAAATTATTAGTGCAAATTATAACTTGAAGATCTGAACTAGTAATTGTCAAATGCAGAACTTAAAATTGATAGCTTCTAATTATTATTGCAAATAATAATTTGAAGATCTGTACTTGTAATTGTCAAATACAGAACTTAAAATTGATAGCTTATAATTATAATCCAAATTATAACTTGAAGATCTGAACTTGTAATAGTCAAATACAGAACTTCGAATTGTTAAATACAAATTATTAGTGGAAATCATAACTTGAAGATCTGAACTTGTAATAGGTAAATACAGAACTTCTAATTGTTAAATTCAAACTAAGATTGCAAATAATTATTTGAAGATCTGAACTTGTAATAGTCAAATACAGAACTTCTAATTGTTAAATACAAATTATTAGTGCAAATTATTACTTGAAGATCTGAACTAGTAATTGTCAAATACAGCACTTAAAATTGATAGCTTATAATTATTATTGCAAATTATAACTTGAAGATCTGAACTTGTAATTGTCAAATACAGAACTTAAAATTGATAGCTTCTAAATATTATTTCAAATTATAACTTGGAGATCTGAACTTGTAATTGTCAAATACAGAACTTAAAATTGATAGCTTCTATTTTTTATTGCAAATAATAACTTGAAGATCTGAACTTGTAATTGTCAAATACAGAACTTAAAATTGATAGCTTCTAATTATTATTGCAAATTATAATTTGAAGATCTGAACTTGTAATAGACAAATACGCAACTTGGCATTGTTAAATACAAATTGTGATTGCAAATTATAACTTGAAGATCTGAACCTGTAATAGTCAAATACAGAACTTCGAATTGTTAAAAACAAATTATTAGTGCAAATTATAACTTGAAGATCTGAACTTGTAATTGTCAAATACAGAACTTAAAATTGATAGCTTCTAATTATTATTGCAAATTATAACTTGAAGATCTGAACTTGTAATAGTCAAATACAGAACTTCGAATTGTTAAAAACAAATTATTAGTGCAAATTATAACTTGAAGATCTGAACTTGTAATTGTCAAATACAGAACTTAAAATTGATAGCTTCTAATTATTATTGCAAATTATAACTTGAAGATCTGAACCTGTAATAGTCAAATACAGAACTTCGAATTGTTAAAAACAAATTATTAGTGCAAATTATAACTTGAAGATCTGTACTTGTAATTGTCAAATACAGAACTTAAAATTGATAGCGTATAATTACAGTTCAAATTATAACTTGAAGATCTGAACTTGTAATAGTCAAATACAGAACTTCGAATTGTTAAAAACAAATTATTAGTGCAAATTATAACTTGAAGATCTGAACTTGTAATTGTCAAATACAGAACTTAAAATTGATAGCTTCTAATTATTATTGCAAATTATAACTTGAAGATCTGAACTTGTAATAGTGAATTACAAAACTTAGATTTGTTAAATTCAAATTATTATTTCAAATTATAACTTGAAGATCTGAACTAGTAATTGTCAAATACAGAATTTAAATTGATAGCTTATAATTATTATTGCAAATAATAATTTGAAGATCTGAACTTGTAATTGTCAAATACAGAACTTAAAATTGATAGCTTCTAATTATTATTTAAAATTATAACTTGGAGATCTGAACTTGTAATTGTCAAATACAGAACTTAAAATTGATAGCTTCTAATTATTATTGCAAATTATAACTTGAAGATCTGAACTTGTAATTGTCAAATACAGAACTTCAAATTGTTAAATACAAATTATTAGTGCAAATTATAACTTGAAGATCTGACCTTGTAATTGTCAAATACAGAACTTAAAATTGATAGCTTCTAATTATTATTGCAAATTATAACTTGAAGATCTGAACGTGTAATTGTCAAATACAGAACTTCTAATTGTTAAATACAAATTATTAGTGCAAATTATAACTTGAAGATCTGAACTTGTAATTATCAAATACAGAACTTAAAATTGATAGCTTCTAATTTGTATTTCAAATTATAACTTGAAGATCTGAACTTGTAATTGTCAAATACAGAACTTAAAATTAATAGCTTCTAATTATTATTGCAAATAATAACTTGAAGATCTGAACTTGTAATTGTCAAATGCAGAACTTAAAATTGATAGCTTCTAATTATTATTGCAAATAATAGTTTGAAGATCTGTACTTGTAATTGTCAAATACAGAACTTAAAATTGATAGCTTATAATTATAATTCAAATTATAACTTGAAGATCTGAACTTGTAATAGTCAAATACAGAACTTAGAATTGTTAAATACAAAGTATTAGTGCAAATTATTACTTGAAGATCTGAACCTGTAATAGGTAAATACAGAACTTCGAATGATTAAATTCAAACTAAGATTGCAAATAATAATTTGAAGATCTGAACTTGTAATAGTCAAATACAGAACTTCTAATTGTTAAATACAAATTATTAGTGAAAATTATTACTTGAAGATCTGAACTAGTAATTGTCAAATACAGCACTTAAAATTGATAGCTTATAATTATTATTGCAAATTATAACTTGAAGATCTGAACTTGTAATTGTCAAATACAGAACTTAAAATTGATAGCTTCTAATTATTATTTCAAATTATAACTTGGAGATCTGAACTTGTAATTGTCAAATACAGAACTTAAAATTGATAGCTTCTAATTATTATTGCAAATAATAACTTGAAGATCTGTACTTGTAATTGTCAAATACAGATCTTAAAATTGATAGCGTATAATTATAGTTCAAATTATAACTTGAAGATCTGAACTTGTAATAGTCAAATACAGAACTTCGAATTGTTAGAAACAAATTATTAGTGCAAATTATAACTTGAAGATCTGAACTTGTAATTGTCAAATACAGAACTTAAAATTGTTAGCTTCTAATTATTATTGCAAATTATAACTTGAAGATCTGAACTTGTAATAGTCAAATACAGAACTTCGAATTGTTAGAAACAAATTATTAGTGCAAATTATAACTTGAAGATCTGAACTAGTAATTGTCAAATACAGAATTTAAATTGATAGCTTATAATTATTATTGCAAATAATAATTTGAAGATCTGAACTTGTAATTGTCAAATACAGAACTTAAAATTGATAGCTTCTAATTATTATTTAAAATTATAACTTGGAGATCTGAACTTGTAATTGTCAAATACAGAACTTAAAATTGATAGCTTCTAATTATTATTGCAAATTATAACTTGAAGATCTGAACTTGTAATTGTCAAATACAGAACTTCAAATTGTTAAATACAAATTATTAGTGCAAATTATAACTTGAAGATCTGACCTTGTAATTGTCAAATACAGAACTTAAAATTGATAGCTTCTAATTATTATTGCAAATTATAACTTGAAGATCTGAACGTGTAATTGTCAAATACAGAACTTCTAGTTGTTAAATACAAATTATTAGTGCAAATTATAACTTGAAGATCTGAACTTGTAATTGTCAAATGCAGAACTTAAAATTGATAGCTTCTAATTATTATTGCAAATAATAGTTTGAAGATCTGTACTTGTAATTGTCAAATACAGAACTTAAAATTGATAGCTTATAATTATAATTCAAATTATAACTTGAAGATCTGAACTTGTAATAGTCAAATACAGAACTTAGAATTGTTAAATACAAAGTATTAGTGCAAATTATTACTTGAAGATCTGAACCTGTAATAGGTAAATACAGAACTTCGAATGATTAAATTCAAACTAAGATTGCAAATAATAATTTGAAGATCTGAACTTGTAATAGTCAAATACAGAACTTCTAATTGTTAAATACAAATTATTAGTGAAAATTATTACTTGAAGATCTGAACTAGTAATTGTCAAATACAGCACTTAAAATTGATAGCTTCTAATTATTATTGCAAATTATAACTTGAAGATCTGAACTTGTAATTGTCAAATACAGAACTTAAAATTGATAGCTTCTAATTATTATATAAAATTATAACTTTGAGATCTGAACTTGTAATTGTCAAATACAGAACTTAAAATTGGTAGCTTCTAATTATTATTGCAAATTATAACTTGAAGATCCTAACTTGTAATTGTCAAATACAGAACTTCTAATTGTTAAATACAAATTATTAGTGCAAATTATAACTTGAAGATCTGACCTTGTAATTGTCAAATACAGAACTTAAAATTGATAGCTTCTAATTATTATTGCAAATTATAACTTGAAGATCTGAACGTGTAATTGTCAAATACAGAACTTCTAATTGTTAAATACAAATTATTAGTGCAAATTATAACTTGAAGATCAGAACTTGTAATTATCAAATACAGAACTTAAAATTGATAGCTTCTAATTATTATTTCAAATTATAACTTGAAGATCTGAACTTGTAATAGTGAATTACAAAACTTAGATTTGTTAAATTCAAATTATTATTTCAAATTATAACTTGAAGATCTGAACTAGTAATTGTCAAATACAGAATTTAAATTGATAGCTTATAATTATTATTGCAAATAATAATTTGAAGATCTGAACTTGTAATTGTCAAATACAGAACTTAAAATTGATAGCTTCTAATTATTATTTAAAATTATAACTTGGAGATCTGAACTTGTAATTGTCAAATACAGAACTTAAAATTGATAGCTTCTAATTATTATTGCAAATTATAACTTGAAGATCTGAACTTGTAATTGTCAAATACAGAACTTCAAATTGTTAAATACAAATTATTAGTGCAAATTATAACTTGAAGATCTGACCTTGTAATTGTCAAATACAGAACTTAAAATTGATAGCTTCTAATTATTATTGCAAATTATAACTTGAAGATCTGAACGTGTAATTGTCAAATACAGAACTTCTAATTGTTAAATACAAATTATTAGTGCAAATTATAACTTGAAGATCTGAACTTGTAATTATCAAATACAGAACTTAAAATTGATAGCTTCTAATTATTATTTCAAATTATAACTTGAAGATCTGAACATGTAATTGTCAAATACAGAACTTAAAATTAATAGCTTCTAATTATTATTGCAAATAATAACTTGAAGATCTGAACTTGTAATTGTCAAATGCAGAACTTAAAATTGATAGCTTCTAATTATTATTGCAAATAATAGTTTGAAGATCTGTACTTGTAATTGTCAAATACAGAACTTAAAATTGATAGCTTATAATTATAATTCAAATTATAACTTGAAGATCTGAACTTGTAATAGTCAAATACAGAACTTAGAATTGTTAAATACAAAGTATTACTGCAAATTATTACTTGAAGATCTGAACCTGTAATAGGTAAATACAGAACTTCGAATGATTAAATTCAAACTAAGATTGCAAATAATAATTTGAAGATCTGAACTTGTAATAGTCAAATACAGAACTTCTAATTGTTAAATACAAATTATTAGTGAAAATTATTACTTGAAGATCTGAACTAGTAATTGTCAAATGCAGCACTTAAAATTGATAGCTTCTAATTATTATTGCAAATTATAACTTGAAGATCTGAACTTGTAATTGTCAATTACAGAACTTAAAATTGATAGCTTCTAATTATTATATAAAATTATAACTTGGAGATCTGAACTTGTAATTGTCAAATACAGAACTTAAAATTGGTAGCTTCTAATTATTATTGCAAATTATAACTTGAAGATCCTAACTTGTAATTGTCAAATACAGAACTTCTAATTGTTAAATACAAATTATTAGTGCAAATTATAACTTGAAGATCTGACCTTGTAATTGTCAAATACAGGACTTAAAATTGATAGCTTCTAATTATTATTGCAAATTATAACTTGAAGATCTGAACGTGTAATTGTCAAATACAGAACTTCTAATTGTTAAATACAAATTATTAGTGCAAATTATAACTTGAAGATCAGAACTTGTAATTATCAAATACAGAACTTAAAATTGATAGCTTCTAATTATTATTTCAAATTATAACTTGAAGATCTGAACATGTAATTGTCAAATACAGAACTTAAAATTAATAGCTTCTAATTATTATTGCAAAAAATAATAACTTGAAGATCTGAACTAGTAATTGTCAAATGCAGAACTTAAAATTGATAGGTTCTAATTATTATTGCAAATAATAGTTTGAAGATCTGTACTTGTAATTGTCAAATACAGAACTTAAAATTGATAGCTTATAATTATAATTCAAACTATAACTTGAAGATCTGAACTTGTAATAGTCAAATACAGAACTTCGAATTGTTAAATACAAATTATTAGTGCAAATTATTAGTTGAAGATCTGAACCTGTAATAGGTAAATACAGAACTTCGAATGATTAAATTCAAACTAAGATTGCAAATAATAATTTGAAGATCTGAACTTGTAATAGTCAAATACAGAACTTCTAATTGTTAAATACAAATTATTAGTGTAAAATTATTACTTGAAGATCTGAACTAGTAATTGTCAAATACAGCACTTAAAATTGATAGCTTCTAATTATTATTGCTAATTATAACTTGAAGATCTGAACTTGTAATTGTCAAATACAGAACTTAAAATTGATAGCTTCTAATTATTATTTCAAATTATAACTTGAAGATCTGAACTTGTAATTGTCAAATACAGAACTTAAAATTGATAGCTTCTAATTATTATTGTAAATTATAACTTGAAGATCTGAACTTGTAATAGTGAATTACAGAACTTAGATTTGTTAAATTCAAATTATTATTTCAAATTATAACTTGAAGATCTGAACTAGTAATTGTCAAATACAGAACTTAAAATTGATAGCTTCTAATTATTATTGCAAATTATAACTTGAAGATCTGAATTTGTAATTGTCAAATACAGAACTTCGAATTGTTAAATACAAATTATTAGTGCAAATTATAACTTGAAGATCTGAACTTGTAATAGTCAAATACAGAACTTCTAATTGTTAAATACAAATTATTAGTGCAAATTATAACTTGAAGATCTGAACTAGTAATTGTCAAATACAGAACTTAAAATTGAGAGCTTCTAATTATTATTGCAAATTATAACTGGAAGATCTGAACTTGTAATTGTCAAATACAGAACTTCAAATTGATAGCTTCTAATTATTATTTCAAATTATAACTTGAAGATCTGAACTTGTAATTGTCAAATACAGAACTTAAAATTGATAGCTTCTAATTATTATTGTAAATTATAACTTGAAGATCTGAACTTGTAATAGTGAATTACAGAACTTAGATTTGTTAAATTCAAATTATTATTTCAAATTATAACTTGATGATCTGAACTAGTAATTGTCAAATACAGAACTTAAAATTGATAGCTTCTAATTATTATTGCAAATTATAACTTGAAGATCTGAACTTGTAATTGTCAAATACAGAACTTCGAATTGTTAAATACAAATTATTAGTGCAAATTATAACTTGAAGATCTGAACTTGTAATAGGTAAATACAGAACTTCTAATTGTTAAATTCAAACTAAGATTGCAAATAATAATTTGAAGATCTGAACTTGTAATAGTCAAATACAGAACTTCTAATTGTTAAATACAAATTATTAGTGCAAATTATAACTTGAAGATCTGAACTTGTAATAGACAAATACAGAACTTCGAATTGCTAAATACAAATTATTAGTGCAAATTATAACTTGAAGATCTGAACTAGTAATTGTCAAATACAGAACTTAACATTGATAGCTTCTAATTATTATTTCAAATTATAACTTGAAGATCTGAACTTGTAATTGTCAAATACAGAACTTAAATTTGATAGCTTCTAATTATTATTGCAAATTATAACTTGAAGATCTGAACGTGTAATTGTCAAATACAGAACTTCTAATTGTTAAATACAAATTATTAGTGCAAATTATAACTTGAAGATCTGAACTTGTAATTGTCAAATACAGAACTTAAAATTGATAGCTTCTAATTATTATTTCAAATTATAACTTGAAGATCTGAACTTGTAATTGTCAAATCCAGAACTTAAAATTAATAGCTTCTAATTATTATTGCAAATAATAACTTGAAGATCTGAACTTGTAATTGTCAAATGCAGAACTTAAAATTGATAGCTTCTAATTATTATTGCAAATAATAATTTGAAGATCTGTACTTGTAATTGTCAAATACAGAACTTAAAATTGATAGCTTATAATTATAATTCAAATTATAACTTGAAGATCTGAACTTGTAATAGTCAAATACAGAACTTCGAATTATTAAATACAAATTATTAGTGCAAATTATTACTTGAAGATCTGAACCTGTAATAGGTATATACAGAACTTCGAATGGTTAAATTCAAACTAAGATTGCAAATAATAATTCGAAGATCTGAACTTGTAATAGTCAAATACAGAACTTCTAATTGTTAAATACAAATTATTAGTGCAAATTATTACTTGAAGATCTGAACTAGCGTAATTGTCAAATACAGCACTTAAAATTGATGGCTTCTAATTATTATTGCAAATTATAACTTGAAGATCTGAACTTGTAATTGTCAAATACAGAACTTAAAATTGATAGCTTCTAATTATTATTTCAAATTATAACTTGGAGATCTGAACTTGTAATTGTCAAATACAGAACTTAAAATTGATAGCTTCTAATTATTTTTGCAAATTATAACTTGAAGATCTGAACTTGTAATTGTCTAATACAGAACTTCTAATTGTTAAATACAAATTATTAGTGCAAATTATAACTTGAAGATCTGACCTTGTGATTGTCAAATACAGAACTTAAAATTGATAGCTTCTAATTATTATTGTAAATTATAACTTGAAGATCTGAACTTGTAATAGTAAATTACAGAACTTAGATTTGTTAAATTCAAATTATTATTTCAAATTATAACTTGAAGATCTGAACTAGTAATTGTCAAATACAGAACTTAGAATTGATAGCTTCTAATTATTATTGCAAATTATAACTTGAAGAACTGAACTTGTAATTGTCAAATACAGAACTTAAAATTGATAGCTTCTAATTATTATTGTAAATTATAACTTGAAGATCTGAACTTGTAATTGTCAAATACAGAACTTAAAATTGATAGCTTCTAATTATTATTGCAAATAATAACTTGAAGATCTGAACTTGTAATTGTCAAATACAGAACTTAAAATTGATAGCTTCTAATTATTATTGCAAATTATAATTTGAAGATCTGAACTTGTAATAGACAAATACGCAACTTATCATTGTTAAATACAAATTGTGATTGCAAATTATAACTTGAAGATCTGAACTAGTAATTGTCAAATACAGAACTTAAAATTGATAACTTCTAATTATTATTGCAAATTATAACTTGTAGATCTTAACTTGTAATTGTCAAATACAGAACTTAAAATTGATAGCTTCTAATTATTATTTCAAATTATAACTTGAAGATCTGAACTTGTAATTGTCAAATACAGAACTTAAAATTGATAGCTTCTAATTATTATTGCAAATTATAACTTGCAGATCTGAACGTGTAATTGTCAAATACAGAACTTGTAATTGTTAAATACAAATTATTAGTGCAAATTATAACTTGAAGATCTGAACTAGTAATTGTCAAATACAGAACTTAAAATTGATAGCTTCTAATTATTATTTCAAATTATAACTTGAAGATCTGAACGTGTAATTGTCAAATACAGAACTTCTAATTGTTAAATACAAATTATTAGTGCAAATTATAACTTGAAGATCTGAACTAGTAATTGTCAAATGCAGAACTTAAAATTGATAGCTTCTAATTATTATTGCAAATAATAATTTGAAGATCTGTACTTGTAATTGTCAAATACAGAACTTAAAGTGATAGCTTATAATTATAATTCAAATTATAACTTGAAGATCTGAACTTGTAATAGTCAAATACAGAACTTCGAATTGTTAAATACAAATTATTAGTGGAAATCATAACTTGAAGATCTGAACTTGTAATAGGTAAATACAGAACTTCTAATTGTTAAATTTAAACTAAGATTGCAAATAATTATTTGAAGATCTGAACTTGTAATAGTCAAATACAGAACTTCTAATTGTTAAATTCAAATTATTAGTGCAAATTATTACTTGAAGATCTGAACTAGTAATTGTCAAATACAGCACTTAAAATTGATAGCTTATAATTATTATTGCAAATTATAACTTGAAGATCTGAACTTGTAATTGTCAAATACAGAACTTAAAATTGATAGCTTCTAAATATTATTTCAAATTATAACTTGGAGATCTGAACTTGTAATTTTCAAATACAGAACTTAAAATTGATAGCTTCTATTTATTATTGCAAATAATAACTTGAAGATCTGAACTTGTAATTGTCAAATACAGAACTTAAAATTGATAGCTTCTAATTATTATTGCAAATTATAATTTGAAGATCTGAACTTGTAATAGACAAATACGCAACTTGGCATTGTTAAATACAAATTGTGATTGCAAATTATAACTTGAAGATTTGAACTTGCAATAGTCAAATACAGAACTTCGAATTGTTAAATACAAATTATTAGTGCAAATTATTACTTGAAGATCTGAACTAGCGTAATTGTCAAATACAGCACTTAAAATTGATGGCTTCTAATTATTATTGCAAATTATAACTTGAAGATCTGAACTTGTAATTGTCAAATACAGAACTTAAAATTGATAGCTTCTAATTATTATTTCAAATTATAACTTGGAGATCTGAACTTGTAATTGTCAAATACAGAACTTAAAATTGATAGCTTCTAATTATTTTTGCAAATTATAACTTGAAGATCTGAACTTGTAATTGTCAAATACAGGACTTCTAATTGTTAAATACAAATTATTAGTGCAAATAATAACTTGAAGATCTGACCTTGTAATTGTCAAATACAGAACTTAAAATTGATAGCTTCTAATTATTATTGTAAATTATAACTTGAAGATCTGAACTTGTAATAGTAAATTACAGAACTTAGATTTGTTAAAGTCAAATTATTATTTCAAATTATAACTTGAAGATCTGAACTAGTAATTGTCAAATACAGAACTTAGAATTGATAGCTTCTAATTATTATTGCAAATTATAACTTGAAGATCTGAACTTGTAATTGTCAAATACAGAACTTAAAATTGATAGCTTCTAATTATTATTGTAAATTGTAACTTGAAGATCTGAACTTGTAATTGTCAAATACACAACTTAAAATTGATAGCTTCTAATTATTACTGCAAATAATAACTTGAAGATCTGAACTTGTAATTGTCAAAGACAGAACTTAAAATTGATAGCTTCTAATTATTATTGCAAATTATAATTTGAAGATCTGAACTTGTAATAGACAAATACGCAACTTATCATTGTTAAATACAAATTGTGATTGCAAATTATAACTTGAAGATCTGAACTAGTAATTGTCAAATACAGAACTTAAAATTGATAGCTTCTAATTATTATTGCAAATTATAACTTGTAGATCGTAACTTGTAATTGTCAAATACAGAACTTAAAATTGATAGCTTCTAATTATTATTTCAAATTATAACTTGAAGATCTGAACTTGTAATTGTCAAATACAGAACTTAAAATTGATAGCATCTAATTATTATTGCAAATTATAACTTGCAGATCTGAACGTGTAATTGTCAAATACAGAACTTGTAATTGTTAAATACAAATTATTAGTGCAAATTATACGAATGATTAAATTCAAACTAAGATTGCAAATAATAATTTGAAGATCTGAACTCGTAATAGTCAAATACAGAACTTCTAATTGTTAAATACAAATTATTAGTGAAAATTATTACTTGAAGATCTGAACTAGTAATTGTCAAATACAGCACTTAAAATTGATAGCTTCTAATTATTATTGCAAATTATAACTTGAAGATCTGAACTTGTAATTGTCAAATACAGAACTTAAAATTGATAGCTTCTAATTATTATTTCAAATTATAACTTGGAGATCTGAACTTGTAATTGTCAAATACAGAACTTAAAATTGGTAGCTTCTAATTATTATTGCAAATTATAACTTGAAGATCCTAACTTGTAATTGTCAAATACAGAACTTCTAATTGTTAAATACAAATTATTAGTGCAAATTATAACTTGAAGATCTGAACTTGTAATTATCAAATACAGAACTTAAAATTGATAGCTTCTAATTATTATTTCAAATTATAACTTGAAGATCTGAACTTGTAATTGTCAAATACAGAACTTAAAATTAATAGCTTCTAATTATTATTGCAAATAATAACTTGAAGATCTGAACTTGTAATTGTCAAATGCAGAACTTAAAATTGATAGCTTCTAATTATTATTGCAAATAATAGTTTGAAGATCTGTACTTGTAATTGTCAAATACAGAACTTAAAATTGATAGCTTATAATTATTATTGCAAATTATAATTTGAAGATCTGAACTTGTAATAGTCAAATACAGAACTTCTAATTGTTAAATACAAATTATTGGTGAAAATTATTACTTGAAGATCTGAACTAGTAATTGTCAAATACAGCACTTAAAATTGATAGCTTCTAATTATTATTGCAAATTATAACTTGAAGATCTGAACTTGTAATTGTCAAATACAGAACTTAAAATTGATAGCTTCTAATTATTATTTCAAATTATAACTTGGAGATCTGAGCTTGTAATTGTCAAATACAGAACTTAAAATTGGTAGCTTCTAATTATTATTGCAAATTATAACTTGAAGATCCTAACTTGTAATTGTCAAATACAGAACTTCTAATTGTTAAATACAAATTATTAGTGCAAATTATAACTTGAAGATCTGAACTTGTAATAGGTAAATACAGAACTTCTAATTGTTAAATTCAAACTAAGATTGCAAATAATTATTTGAAGATCTGAACTTGTAATAGTCAAATACAGAACTTCCAATTGTTAAATACAAATTATTAGTGCAAATTATAACTTGTAGATCTGAACTTGTAATTGTCAAATACAGAACTTAAAATTGATAGCTTCTAATTATTATTGCAAATTATAACTTGAAGATCTGAACTTGTAATTGTCAAATGCAGAACTTAGAATTGATAGCTTCTAATTATTATTGCAAATAATAGTTTGAAGATCTGTACTTGTAATTGTCAAATACTGAACTTAAAATTGATAGCTTATAATTATAATTCAAATTATAACTTGAAGATCTTAACATGTAATAGTCAAATACAGAACTTCGAATTGTTAAATACAAAGTATTAGTGCAAATTATTACTTGAAGATCTGAACCTGTAATAGGTAAATACAGAACTTCGAATGATTAAATTGAAACTAAGATTGCAAATAATGATTTGAAGATCTGAACTTGTAATAGTCAAATACGGAACTTCTAATTGTTAAATACAAATTATTAGTGAAAATTATTACTTGAAGATCTGAACTAGTAATTGTCAAATACAGCACTTAAAATTGACTGCTTCTAATTATTATTTCAAATTATAACTTGGAGATCTGAACTTGTAATTGTCAAATACAGAACTTAAAATTGGTAGCTTCTAATTATTATTGCAAATTATAACTTGAAGATCCTAACTTGTAATTGTCAAATACAGAACGTCTAATTGTTAAATACAAATTATTAGTGCAAATTATAACTTGAAAATCTGACCTTGAAATTGTCAAATACAGAACTTAAAATTGATAGCTTCTAATTATTATTGCAAATTATAACTTGAAGATCTGAACGTGTAATTGTCAAATACAGAACTTCTAATTGTTAAATACAAATTATTAGTGCAAATTATAACTTGAAGATCTGAACTTGTAATTATCAAATACAGAACTTAAAATTGATAGCTTCTAATTATTATTTCAAATTATAACTTGAAGATCTGAACTTGTAATTGTCAAATACAGAACTTAAAACTAATAGCTTCTAATTATTATTGCAAATAATAACTTGAAGATCTGAACTAGTAATTGTCAAATGCAGAACTTAAAATTGATAGCTTCTAATTATTATTGCAAATAATAGTTTGAAGATCTGTACTTGTAATTGTCAAATACAGAACTTAAAATTGATAGCTTATAATTATAATTCAAACTATAACTTGAAGATCTGAACTTGTAATAGTCAAATACAGAACTTCGAATTGTTAAATACAAATTATTAGTGCAAATTATTAGTTGAAGATCTGAACTAGTAATTGTCAAATACAGCACTTAAAATTGATAGCTTCTAATTATTATTGCAAATTATAACTTGAAGATCTGAACTTGTAATTGTCAAATACAGAACTTAAAATTGATAGCTTCTAATTATTATTTCAAATTATAACTTGGAGATCTGAACTTGTAATTGTCAAATACAGAACTTAAAATTGATAGCTTCTAATTATTATTGCAAATAATAATTTGAAGATGTGAACTTGTAATAGTCAAATACAGAACTTCTAATTGTTAAATACAAATTATTAGTGCAAATTATTACTTGAAGATCTGAACTAGTAATTGTCAAATACAGCACTTAAAATTGATAGCTTCTAATTATTATTGCAAATTATAACTTGAAGATCTGAACTTGTAATTGTCAAATACAGAACTTAAAATTGATAGCTTCTAATTATTATTTCAAATTATAACTTGGAGATCTGAACTTGTAATTGTCAAATACAGAACTTAAAATTGATAGCTTCTAATTATTATTGCAAATTATAACTTGAAGATCTGAACTTGTAATTGTCAAATACAGAACTTCTAATTGTTAAATACAAATTATTAGTGCAAATTATAACTTGAAGATCTGACCTTGTAATTGTCAAATACAGAACTTAAAATTGATAGCTTCTAATTATTATTGTAAATTATAACTTGAAGATCTGAACTTGTAATTGTCAAATACAGAACTTAAAATTGATAGCTTCTAATTATTATTGCAAATAATAACTTGAAGATCTGAACTTGTAATTGTCAAATACAGAACTTAAAATTGATAGCTTCTAATTATTATTGCAAATTATAATTTGAAGATCTGAACTTGTAATAGTCAAATACAGAACTTCGAATTGTTAAATACAAATTATTAGTGCAAATTATAACTTGAAGATCTGAACTTGTAATAGGTAAATACAGAACTTCTAATTGTTAAATTCAAACTAAGATTGCAAATAATTATTTGAAGATCTGAACTTGTAATAGTCAAATACAGAACTTCTAATTGTTAAATACAAATTATTAGTGCAAATTATAACTTGTAGATCTGAACTTGTAATTGTCAAATACAGAACTTAAAATTGATAGCTTCTAATTATTATTGCAAATTATAACTTGAAGATCTGAACTTGTAATTGTCAAATGCAGAACTTAAAATTGATAGCTTCTAATTATTATTGCAAATAATAGTTTGAAGATCTGCACTTGTAATTGTCAAATACAGAACTTAAAATTGATAGCTTATAATTATAATTCAAATTATAACTTGAAGATCTGAACATGTAATAGTCAAATACAGAACTTCGAATTGTTAAATACAAAGTATTAGTGCAAATTATTACTTGAAGATCTGAACCTGTAATAGGTAAATACAGAACTTCGAATGATTAAATTCAAACTAAGATTGCAAATAATGATTTGAAGATCTGAACTTGTAATAGTCAAATACGGAACTTCTAATTGTTAAATACAAATTATTAGTGAAAATTATTACTATAAGATCTGAACTAGTAATTGTCAAATACAGCACTTAAAATTGACTGCTTCTAATTATTATTTCAAATTATAACTTGGAGATCTGAACTTGTAATTGTCAAATACAGAACTTAAAATTGGTAGCTTCTAATTATTATTGCAAATTATAACTTGAAGATCCTAACTTGTAATTGTCAAATACAGAACGTCTAATTGTTAAATACAAATTATTAGTGCAAATTATAACTTGAAGATCTGACCTTGAAATTGTCAAATACAGAACTTAAAATTGATAGCTTCTAATTATTATTGCAAATTATAAATTGAAGATCTGAACGTGTAATTGTCAAATACAGAACTTCTAATAGTTAAATACAAATTATTAGTGCAAATTATAACTTGAAGATCTGAACTTGTAATTATCAAATACAGAACTTAAAATTGATAGCTTCTAATTATTATTTCAAATTATAACTTGAAGATCTGAACTTGTCATCAAATACAGAACTTAAAATTAATAGCTTCTAATTATTATTGCAAATAATAACTTGAAGATCTGAACTAGTAATTGTCAAATGCAGAACTTAAAATTGATAGCTTCTAATTATTATTGCAAATAATAGTTTGAAGATCCGTACTTGTAATTGTCAAATACAGAACTTAAAATTGATAGCTTATAATTATAATTCAAACTATAACTTGAAGATCTGAACTTGTAATAGTCAAATACAGAACTTCGAATTGTTAAATACAAATTATTAGTGCAAATTATTAGTTGAAGATCTGAACCTGTAATAGGTAAATACAGAACTTCGAATGATTAAATTCAAACTAAGATTGCAAATAATAATTTGAAGATCTGAACTTGTAATAGTCAAATACAGAACTTCTAATTGTTAAATACAAATTATTAGTGAAAATTATTACTTGAAGATCTGAACTAGTAATTGTCAAATACAGCTCTTCAAATTGATAGCTTCTAATTATTATTGCAAATTATAACTTGAAGATCTGAACTTGTAATTGTCAAATACAGAACTTAAAATTGATAGCTTCTAATTATTATTTCAAATTATAACTTGGAGATCTGAACTTGTAATTGTCAAATACACAACTTAAAATTGGTAGCTTCTAATTATTATTGCAAATTATAACTTGAAGATCCTAACTTGTAATTGTCAAATACAGAACTTCTAATTGTTAAATACAAATTATTAGTGCAAATTATAACTTGAAGATCTGAACTTGTAATTATCAAATACAGAACTTAAAATTGATAGCTTCTAATTATTATTGCAAATAATAACTTGAAGATCTGAACTTGTAATTGTCAAATGCAGAACTTAAAATTGATAGCTTCTAATTATTATTGCAAATAATAGTTTGAAGATCTGTACTTGTAATTGTCAAATACAGAACTTAAAATTGATAGCTTATAATTATTATTGCAAATTATAATTTGAAGATCTGAACTTGTAATAGACAAATACGCAACTTAGCATTGTTAAATACAAATTGTGATTGCAAATTATAACTTGAAGATCTGAACTTGTAATTGTCAAATACAGAACTTAAAATTGATAGCTTCTAATTATTATTGCAAATTATAATTTGAAGATCTGAACTTGTAATAGTCAAATACAGAACTTCTAATTGTTAAATACAAATTATTAGTGCAAATTATAACTTGAAGATCTGAACTAGTAATTGTCAAATACAGAACTTAAAATTGATAGCTTCTAATTATTATTGCAAATTATAACTTGAAGATCTGAACTTGTAATTGTCAAATACAGAACTTAAAATTGATAGCTTCTAATTATTATTTCAAATTATAACTTGAAGATCTTAACTTGTAATTGTCAAATACAGAACTTAAAATTGATAGCTTCTAATTATTATTGCAAATTATAACTTGAAGATCTGAACTTGTAATTGTCAAATACAGAACTTCTAATTGTTAAATACAAATTATTAGTGCAAATTATAACTTGAAGATCTGAACTTGTAATTGTCAAATACAGAACTTAAAATTGATAGATTCTATTTATTATTGTAAATTATAACTTGAAGATTTGAACTTGTAATAGTGCATTACAGAACTTAGATTTGTTAAATTCAAATTATTATTTCAAATTATAACTTGAAGATCTGCACTAGTAATTGTCAAATACAGAACTTCTAATTGTTAAATACAAATTATTAGTGCAAATTATTACTTGAAGATCTGAACTAGTAATTGTCAAATACAGCACTTAAAATTGATAGCTTCTAATTATTATTGCAAATTATAACTTGAAGATCTGAACTTGTAATTGTCAAATACAGAACTTAAAATTGATAGCTTCTAATTATTATTTCAAATTATAACTTGGAGATCTGAACTTGTAATTGTCAAATACAGAACTTAAAATTGATAGCTTCTAATTATTATTGCAAATAATAATTTGAAGATGTGAACTTGTAATAGTCAAATACAGAACTTCTAATTGTTAAATACAAATTATTAGTGCAAATTATTACTTGAAGATCTGAACTAGTAATTGTCAAATACAGCACTTAAAATTGATAGCTTCTAATTATTATTGCAAATTATAACTTGAAGATCTGAACTTGTAATTGTCAAATACAGAACTTAAAATTGATAGCTTCTAATTATTATTTCAAATTATAACTTGGAGATCTGAACTTGTAATTGTCAAATACAGAACTTAAAATTGATAGCTTCTAATTATTATTGCAAATTATAACTTGAAGATCTGAACTTGTAATTGTCAAATACAGAACTTCTAATTGTTAAATACAAATTATTAGCGCAAATTATAACTTGAAGATCTGACCTTGTAATTGTCAAATACAGAACTTAAAATTGATAGCTTCTAATTATTATTGTAAATTATAACTTGAAGATCTGAACTTGTAATTGTCAAATACAGAACTTAAAATTGATAGCTTCTAATTATTATTGCAAATAATAACTTGAAGAATTGAACTTGTAATTGTCAAATACAGAACTTAAAATTGATAGCTTCTAATTATTATTGCAAATTATAATTTGAACATCTGAACTTGTAATAGTCAAATACAGAACTTCGAATTGTTAAATACAAATTATTAGTGCAAATTATAACTTGAAGATCTGAACTTGTAATAGGTAAATACAGAACTTCTAATTGTTAAATTCAAACTAAGATTGCAAATAATTATTTGAAGATCTGAACTTGTAATAGTCAAATACAGAACTTCTAATTGTTAAATACAAATTATTAGTGCAAATTATAACTTGTAGATCTGAACTTGTAATTGTCAAATACAGAACTTAAAATTGATAGCTTCTAATTATTATTGCAAATTATAACTTGAAGATCTGAACTTGTAATTGTCAAATGCAGAACTTAAAATTGATAGCTTCTAATTATTATTGCAAATAATAGTTAGAAGATCTGTACTTGTAATTGTCAAATACTGAACTTAAAATTGATAGCTTATAATTATAATTCAAATTATAACTTGAAGATCTGAACATGTAATAGTCAAATACAGAACTTCGAATTGTTAAATACAAAGTATTAGTGCAAATTATTACTTGAAGATCTGAACCTGTAATAGGTAAATACAGAACTTCGAATGATTAAATTCAAACTAAGATTGCAAATAATGATTTGAAGATCTGAACTTGTAATAGTCAAATACGGAACTTCTAATTGTTAAATACAAATTATTAGTGAAAATTATTACTTGAAGATCTGAACTAGTAATTGTCAAATACAGCACTTAAAATTGACTGCTTCTAATTATTATTTCAAATTATAACTTGGAGATCTGAACTTGTAATTGTCAAATACAGAACTTAAAATTGGTAGCTTCTAATTATTATTGCAAATTATAACTTGAAGATCCTAACTTGTAATTGTCAAATACAGAACGTCTAATTGTTAAATACAAATTATTAGTGCAAATTATAACTTGAAGATCTGACCTTGAAATTGTCAAATACAGAACTTAAAATTGATAGCTTCTAATTATTATTGCAAATTATAACTTGAAGATCTGAACGTGTAATTGTCAAATACAGAACTCCTAATTGTTAAATACAAATTATTAGTGCAAATTATAACTTGAAGATCTGAACTTGTAATTATCAAATACAGAACTTAAAATTGATAGCTTCTAATTATTATTGCAAATTATAACTTGAAGATCTGAACTTGTAATTGTCAAATACAGAACTTAAAATTGATAGCTTCTAATTATTATTTCAAATTATAACTTGGAGATCTGAACTTGTAATTGTCAAATACACAACTTAAAATTGGTAGCTTCTAATTATTATTGCAAATTATAACTTGAAGATCCTAACTTGTAATTGTCAAATACAGAACTTCTAATTGTTAAATACAAATTATTAGTGCAAATTATAACTTGAAGATCTGAACTTGTAATTATCAAATACAGAACTTAAAATTGATAGCTTTTAATTATTATTTCAAATTATAACTTGAAGATCTGAACTTGTAATTGTCAAATACAGAACTTAAAATTAATAGCTTCTAATTATTATTGCAAATAATAACTTGAAGATCTGAACTTGTAATTGTCAAATGCAGAACTTAAAATTGATAGCTTCTAATTATTATTGCAAATAATAGTTTGAAGATCTGTACTTGTAATTGTCAAATACAGAACTTAAAATTGATAGCTTATAATTATTATTGCAAATTATAATTTGAAGATCTGAACTTGTAATAGACAAATACGCAACTTAGCATTGTTAAATACAAATTGTGATTGCAAATTATAACTTGAAGATCTGAACTTGTAATTGTCAAATACAGAACTTAAAATTGATAGCTTCTAATTATTATTGCAAATTATAATTTGAAGATCTGAACTTGTAATAGTCAAATACAGAACTTCTAATTGTTAAATACAAATTATTAGTGCAAATTATAACTTGAAGATCTGAACTAGTAATTGTCAAATACAGAACTTAAAATTGATAGCTTCTAATTATTATTGCAAATTATAACTTGAAGATCTGAACTTGTAATTGTCAAATACAGAACTTAAAATTGATAGCTTCTAATTATTATTTCAAATTATAACTTGAAGATCTTAACTTGTAATTGTCAAATACAGAACTTAAAATTGATAGCTTCTAATTATTATTGCAAATTATAACTTGAAGATCTGAACTTGTAATTGTCAAATACAGAACTTCTAATTGTTAAATACAAATTATTAGTGCAAATTATAACTTGAAGATCTGAACTTGTAATTGTCAAATACAGAACTTAAAATTGATAGATTCTATTTATTATTGTAAATTATAACTTGAAGATTTGAACTTGTAATAGTGCATTACAGAACTTAGATTTGTTAAATTCAAATTATTATTTCAAATTATAACTTGAAGATCTGCACTAGTAATTGTCAAATACAGAACTTCTAATTGTTAAATACAAATTATTAGTGCAAATTATTACTTGAAGATCTGAACTAGTAATTGTCAAATACAGCACTTAAAATTGATAGCTTCTAATTATTATTGCAAATTATAACTTGAAGATCTGAACTTGTAATTGTCAAATACAGAACTTAAAATTGATAGCTTCTAATTATTATTTCAAATTATAACTTGGAGATCTGAACTTGTAATTGTCAAATACAGAACTTAAATTTGATAGCTTCTAATTATTATTGCAAATAATAATTTGAAGATGTGAACTTGTAATAGTCAAATACAGAACTTCTAATTGTTAAATACAAATTATTAGTGCAAATTATTACTTGAAGATCTGAACTAGTAATTGTCAAATACAGCACTTAAAATTGATAGCTTCTAATTATTATTGCAAATTATAACTTGAAGATCTGAACTTGTAATTGTCAAATACAGAACTTAAAATTGATAGCTTCTAATTATTATTTCAAATTATAACTTGGAGATCTGAACTTGTAATTGTCAAATACAGAACTTAAAATTGATAGCTTCTAATTATTATTGCAAATTATAACTTGAAGATCTGAACTTGTAATTGTCAAATACAGAACTTCTAATTGTTAAATACAAATTATTAGCGCAAATTATAACTTGAAGATCTGACCTTGTAATTGTCAAATACAGAACTTAAAATTGATAGCTTCTAATTATTATTGTAAATTATAACTTGAAGATCTGAACTTGTAATTGTCAAATACAGAACTTAAAATTGATAGCTTCTAATTATTATTGCAAATAATAACTTGAAGAATTGAACTTGTAATTGTCAAATACAGAACTTAAAATTGATAGCTTCTAATTATTATTGCAAATTATAATTTGAACATCTGAACTTGTAATAGTCAAATACAGAACTTCGAATTGTTAAATACAAATTATTAGTGCAAATTATAACTTGAAGATCTGAACTTGTAATAGGATAATACAGAACTTCTAATTGTTAAATTCAAACTAAGATTGCAAATAATTATTTGAAGATCTGAACTTGTAATAGTCAAATACAGAACTTCTAATTGTTAAATACAAATTATTAGTGCAAATTATAACTTGTAGATCTGAACTTGTAATTGTCAAATACAGAACTTAAAATTGATAGCTTCTAATTATTATTGCAAATTATAACTTGAAGATCTGAACTTGTAATTGTCAAATGCAGAACTTAAAATTGATAGCTTCTAATTATTATTGCAAATAATAGTTAGAAGATCTGTACTTGTAATTGTCAAATACTGAACTTAAAATTGATAGCTTATAATTATAATTCAAATTATAACTTGAAGATCTGAACATGTAATAGTCAAATACAGAACTTCGAATTGTTAAATACAAAGTATTGGTGCAAATTATTACTTGAAGATCTGAACCTGTAATAGGTAAATACAGAACTTCGAATGATTAAATTCAAACTAAGATTGCAAATAATGATTTGAAGATCTGAACTTGTAATAGTCAAATACGGAACTTCTAATTGTTAAATACAAATTATTAGTGAAAATTATTACTTGAAGATCTGAACTAGTAATTGTCAAATACAGCACTTAAAATTGACTGCTTCTAATTATTATTTCAAATTATAACTTGGAGATCTGAACTTGTAATTGTCAAATACAGAACTTAAAATTGGTAGCTTCTAATTATTATTGCAAATTATAACTTGAAGATCCTAACTTGTAATTGTCAAATACAGAACGTCTAATTGTTAAATACAAATTATTAGTGCAAATTATAACTTGAAGATCTGACCTTGAAATTGTCAAATACAGAACTTAAAATTGATAGCTTCTAATTATTATTGCAAATTATAACTTGAAGATCTGAACGTGTAATTGTCAAATACAGAACTTCTAATTGTTAAATACAAATTATTAGTGCAAATTATAACTTGAAGATCTGAACTTGTAATTATCAAATACAGAACTTAAAATTGATAGCTTCTAATTATTATTTCAAATTATAACTTGAAGATCTGAACTTGTAATTGTCAAATACAGAACTTAAAATTAATAGCTTCTAATTATTATTGCAAATAATAACTTGAAGATCTGAACTACTAATTGTCAAATGCAGAACTTAAAATTGATAGCTTCTAATTATTATTGCAAATAATAGTTTGAAGATCTGTACTTGTAATAGTCAAATACAGAACTTCTAATTGTTAAATACAAATTATTAGTGCAAATTATAACTTGAAGATCTGAACTAGTAATTGTCAAATACAGAACTTAAAATTGATAGCTTCTAATTATTATTGCAAATTATAACTTGAAGATCTGAACTTGTAATTGTCAAATACAGAACTTAAAATTGATAGCTTCTAATTATTATTTCAAATTATAACTTGAAGATCTTAACTTGTAATTGTCAAATACAGAACTTAAAATTGATAGCTTCTAATTATTATTGCAAATTATAACTTGAAGATCTGAACTTGTAATTGTCAAATACAGAACTTCTAATTGTTAAATACAAATTATTAGTGCAAATTATAACTTGAAGATCTGAACTTGTAATTGTCAAATACAGAACTTAAAATTGATAGATTCTATTTATTATTGTAAATTATAACTTGAAGATTTGAACTTGTAATAGTGCATTACAGAACTTAGATTTGTTAAATTCAAATTATTATTTCAAATTATAACTTGAAGATCTGCACTAGTAATTGTCAAATACAGAACTTCTAATTGTTAAATACAAATTATTAGTGCAAATTATTACTTGAAGATCTGAACTAGTAATTGTCAAATACAGCACTTAAAATTGATAGCTTCTAATTATTATTGCAAATTATAACTTGAAGATCTGAACTTGTAATTGTCAAATACAGAACTTAAAATTGATAGCTTCTAATTATTATTTCAAATTATAACTTGGAGATCTGAACTTGTAATTGTCAAATACAGAACTTAAAATTGATAGCTTCTAATTATTATTGCAAATAATAATTTGAAGATGTGAACTTGTAATAGTCAAATACAGAACTTCTAATTGTTAAATACAAATTATTAGTGCAAATTATTACTTGAAGATCTGAACTAGTAATTGTCAAATACAGCACTTAAAATTGATAGCTTCTAATTATTATTGCAAATTATAACTTGAAGATCTGAACTTGTAATTGTCAAATACAGAACTTAAAATTGATAGCTTCTAATTATTATTTCAAATTATAACTTGGAGATCTGAACTTGTAATTGTCAAATACAGAACTTAAAATTGATAGCTTCTAATTATTATTGCAAATTATAACTTGAAGATCTGAACTTGTAATTGTCAAATACAGAACTTCTAATTGTTAAATACAAATTATTAGTGCAAATTATAACTTGAAGATCTGACCTTGTAATTGTCAAATACAGAACTTAAAATTGATAGCTTCTAATTATTATTGTAAATTATAACTTGAAGATCTGAACTTGTAATTGTCAAATACAGAACTTAAAATTGATAGCTTCTAATTATTATTGCAAATAATAACTTGAAGATCTGAACTTGTAATTGTCAAATACAGAACTTAAAATTGATAGCTTCTAATTATTATTGCAAATTATAATTTGAAGATCTGAACTTGTAATAGTCAAATACAGAACTTCGAATTGTTAAATACAAATTATTAGTGCAAATTATAACTTGAAGATCTGAACTTGTAATAGGTAAATACAGAACTTCTAATTGTTAAATTCAAACTAAGATTGCAAATAATTATTTGAAGATCTCAACTTGTAATAGTCAAATACAGAACTTCTAATTGTTAAATACAAATTATTAGTGCAAATTATAACTTGTAGATCTGAACTTGTAATTGTCAAATACAGAACTTAAAATTGATAGCTTCTAATTATTATTGCAAATTATAACTTGAAGATCTGAACTTGTAATTGTCAAATGCAGAACTTAAAATTGATAGCTTCTAATTATTATTGCAAATAATAGTTAGAAGATCTGTACTTGTAATTGTCAAATACTGAACTTAAAATTGATAGCTTATAATTATAATTCAAATTATAACTTGAAGATCTGAACATGTAATAGTCAAATACAGAACTTCGAATTGTTAAATACAAAGTATTAGTGCAAATTATTACTTGAAGATCTGAACCTGTAATAGGTAAATACAGAACTTCGAATGATTAAATTCAAACTAAGATTGCAAATAATGATTTGAAGATCTGAACTTGTAATAGTCAAATACGGAACTTCTAATTGTTAAATACAAATTATTAGTGAAAATTATTACTTGAAGATCTGAACTAGTAATTGTCAAATACAGCACTTAATATTGACTGCTTCTAATTATTATTTCAAATTATAACTTGGAGATCTGAACTTGTAATTGTCAAATACAGAACTTAAAATTGGTAGCTTCTAATTATTATTGCAAATTATAACTTGAAGATCCTAACTTGTAATTGTCAAATACAGAACGTCTAATTGTTAAATACAAATTATTAGTGCAAATTATAACTTGAAGATCTGACCTTGTAATTATCAAATACAGAACTTAAAATTGATAGCTTCTAATTATTATTTCAAATTATAACTTGAAGATCTGAACTTGTAATTGTCAAATACAGAACTTCGAATTGTTAAATACAAATTATTAGTGCAAATTATTAGTTGAAGATCTGAACCTGTAATAGGTAAATACAGAACTTCGAATGATTAAATTCAAACTAAGATTGCAAATAATAATTTGAAGATCTGAACTTGTAATAGTCAAATACAGAACTTCTAATTGTTAAATACAAATTATTAGTGAAAATTATTACTTGAAGATCTGAACTAGTAATTGTCAAATACAGCACTTAAAATTGATAGCTTCTAATTATTATTGCAAATTATAACTTGAAGATCTGAACTTGTAATTGTCAAATACAGAACTTAAAATTGATAGCTTCTAATTATTATTTCAAATTATAACTTGGAGATCTGAACTTGTAATTGTCAAATACAGAACTTAAAATTGGTAGCTTCTAATTATTATTGCAAATTATAACTTGAAGATCATAACTTGTAATTGTCAAATACAGAACTTAAAATTGATAGCTTCTAATTATTATTTCAAATTATAACTTGAAGATCTGAACTTGTAATTGTCAAATACAGAACTTAAAATTAATAGCATCTAATTATTATTGCAAATAATAACTTGAAGATCTGAACTTGTAATTGTCAAATGCAGAACTTAAAATTGATAGCTTCTAATTATTATTGCAAATAATAGTTTGAAGATCTGTACTTGTAATTGTCAAATACAGAACTTAAAATTGATAGCTTATAATTATTATTGCAAATTATAATTTGAAGATCTGAACTTGTAATAGACAAATACGCAACTTAGCATTGTTAAATACAAATTGTGATTGCAAATTATAACTTGAAGATCTGAACCTGTAATAGGTAAATACAGAACTTCGAATGATTAAATTCAAACTAAGATTGCAAATAATAATTTGAAGATCTGAACTTGTAATAGTCAAATACAGAACTTCTAATTGTTAAATACAAATTATTGGTGAAAATTATTACTTGAAGATCTGAACTAGTAATTGTCAAATACAGCACTTAAAATTGATAGCTTCTAATTATTATTGCAAATTATAACTTGAAGATCTGAACTTGTAATTGTCAAATACAGAACTTAAAATTGATAGCTTCTAATTATTATTTCAAATTATAACTTGGAGATCTGAACTTGTAATTGTCAAATACAGAACTTAAAATTGGTAGCTTCTAATTATTATTGCAAATTATAACTTGAAGATCCTAACTTGTATTTGTCAAATACAGAACTTCTAATTGTTAAATACAAATTATTAGTGCAAATTATAACTTGAAGATCTGACCTTGTAATTGTCAAATACAGAACTTAAAACTGATAGCTTCTAATTATTATTGCAAATTATAACTTGAAGATCTGAACGTGTAATTGTCAAATACAGAACTTCTAATTGTTAAATACAAATTATTAGTGCAAATTATAACTTGAAGATCTGAACTTGTAATTATCAAATACAGAACTTAAAATTGATAGCTTCTAATTATTATTTCAAATTATAACTTGAAGATCTGAACTTGTAATTGTCAAATACAGAACTTAAAATTAATAGCTTCTAATTATTATTGCAAATAATAACTTGAAGATCTGAACTTGTAATTGTCAAATGCAGAACTTAAAATTGATAGCTTCTAATTATTATTGCAAATAATAGTTTGAAGATCTGTACTTGTAATTGTCAAATACAGAACTTAAAATTGAGAGCTTATAATTATAATTCAAATTATAACTTGAAGATCTGAACTTGTAATAGTCAAATACAGAACTTCGAATTGTTAAATACAAAGTATTAGTGCAAATTATTACTTGAAGATCTGAACCTGTAATAGGTAAATACAGAACTTCGAATGATTAAATTCAAACTAAGATTGCAAATAATAATTTGAAGATCTGAACTTGTAATAGTCAAATACAGAACTTCTAATTGTTAATTACAAATTATTAGTGCAAATTATTACTTGAAGATCTGAACTAGTAATTGTCAAATACAGCACTTAAAATTGATAGCTTCTAATTATTATTGCAAATTATAACTTGAAGATCTGAACTTGTAATTGTCAAATACAGAACTTAAAATTGATAGCTTCTAATTATTATTTCAAATTATAACTTGGAGATCTGAACTTGTAATTGTCAAATACAGAACTTAAAATTGATAGCTTCTAATTATTATTGCAAATTATAACTTGAAGATCTGAACTTGTATGTGTCAAATACAGAACTTCTAATTGTTAAATACAAATTATTAGTGCAAATTATAACTTGAAGATCTGACCTTGTAATTGTCAAATACAGAACATAAAATTGATAGCTTCTAATTATTGTTGTAAATTATAACTTGAAGATCTGAACTTGTAATTGTCAAATACAGAACTTAAAATTGATAGCTTATAATTATAATTCAAATTATAACTTGAAGATCTGAACTTGTAATTGTCAAATATAGAACTTAAAATTAATAGCTTCTAACTATTATTGCAAATAATAACTTGAAGATCTGAACTTGTAATTGTCAAATGCAGAACTTAAAATTGATAGCTTCTAATTATTATTGCAAATAATAGTTTGAAGATCTGTACTTGTAATTGTCAAATACAGAACTTAAAATTGATAGCTTATAATTATAATTCAAATTATAACTTGAAGATCTGAACCTGTAATAGGTAAATACAGAACTTCGAATGATTAAATTCAAACTAAGATTGCAAATAATAATTTGAAGATCTGAACTTGTAATAGTCAAATACAGAACTTCTAATTGTTAAATACAAATTATTAGTGAAAATTATTACTTGAAGATCTGAACTAGTAATTGTCAATCACAGAACTTAAAATTGGTAGCTTCTAATTATTATTGCAAATTATAACTTGAAGATCCTAACTTGTAATTGTCAAATACAGAACTTCTAATTGTTAAATACAAATTATTAGTGCAAATTATAACTTGAAGATCTGACCTTGTAATTGTCAAATACAGAACTTAAAATTGATAGCTTCTAATTATTATTGCAAATTATAACTTGAAGATCTGAACGTGTAATTGTCAAATACAGAACTTCTAATTGTTAAATACAAATTATTAGTGCAAATTATAACTTGAAGATCTGACCTTGTAATTGTCAAATACAGAACTTAAAATTGATAGCTTCTAATTATTATTGCAAATTATAACTTGAAGATCTGAACGTGTAATTGTCAAATACAGAACTTCTAATTGTTAAATACAAATTATTAGTGCAAATTATAACTTGAAGATCTGAACTTGTAATTATCAAATACAGAACTTAAAATTGATAGCTTCTAATTATTATTTCAAATTATAACTTGAAGATCTGAACTTGTAATTGTCAAATACAGAACTTAAAATTGATAGCTTCTAATTATTATTTCAAATTATAACTTGGAGATCTGAACTTGTAATTGTCAAATACAGAACTTAAAATTGGTAGCTTCTAATTATTATTGCAAATTATAACTTGAAGATCATAACTTGTAATTGTCAAATACAGAACTTAAAATTGATAGCTTCTAATTATTATTTCAAATTATAACTTGAAGATCTGAACTTGTAATTGTCAAATACAGAACTTAAAATTAATAGCATCTAATTATTATTGCAAATAATAACTTGAAGATCTGAACTTGTAATTGTCAAATGCAGAACTTAAAATTGATAGCTTCTAATTATTATTGCAAATAATAGTTTGAAGATCTGTACTTGTAATTGTCAAATACAGAACTTAAAATTGATAGCTTATAATTATTATTGCAAATTATAATTTGAAGATCTGAACTTGTAATAGACAAATACGCAACTTAGCATTGTTAAATACAAATTGTGATTGCAAATTATAACTTGAAGATCTGAACCTGTAATAGGTAAATACAGAACTTCGAATGATTAAATTCAAACTAAGATTGCAAATAATAATTTGAAGATCTGAACTTGTAATAGTCAAATACAGAACTTCTAATTGTTAAATACAAATTATTGGTGAAAATTATTACTTGAAGATCTGAACTAGTAATTGTCAAATACAGCACTTAAAATTGATAGCTTCTAATTATTATTGCAAATTATAACTTGAAGATCTGAACTTGTAATTGTCAAATACAGAACTTAAAATTGATAGCTTCTAATTATTATTTCAAATTATAACTTGGAGATCTGAACTTGTAATTGTCAAATACAGAACTTAAAATTGGTAGCTTCTAATTATTATTGCAAATTATAACTTGAAGATCCTAACTTGTATTTGTCAAATACAGAACTTCTAATTGTTAAATACAAATTATTAGTGCAAATTATAACTTGAAGATCTGACCTTGTAATTGTCAAATACAGAACTTAAAACTGATAGCTTCTAATTATTATTGCAAATTATAACTTGAAGATCTGAACGTGTAATTGTCAAATACAGAACTTCTAATTGTTAAATACAAATTATTAGTGCAAATTATAACTTGAAGATCTGAACTTGTAATTATCAAATACAGAACTTAAAATTGATAGCTTCTAATTATTATTTCAAATTATAACTTGAAGATCTGAACTTGTAATTGTCAAATACAGAACTTAAAATTAATAGCTTCTAATTATTATTGCAAATAATAACTTGAAGATCTGAACTTGTAATTGTCAAATGCAGAACTTAAAATTGATAGCTTCTAATTATTATTGCAAATAATAGTTTGAAGATCTGTACTTGTAATTGTCAAATACAGAACTTAAAATTGAGAGCTTATAATTATAATTCAAATTATAACTTGAAGATCTGAACTTGTAATAGTCAAATACAGAACTTCGAATTGTTAAATACAAAGTATTAGTGCAAATTATTACTTGAAGATCTGAACCTGTAATAGGTAAATACAGAACTTCGAATGATTAAATTCAAACTAAGATTGCAAATAATAATTTGAAGATCTGAACTTGTAATAGTCAAATACAGAACTTCTAATTGTTAATTACAAATTATTAGTGCAAATTATTACTTGAAGATCTGAACTAGTAATTGTCAAATACAGCACTTAAAATTGATAGCTTCTAATTATTATTGCAAATTATAACTTGAAGATCTGAACTTGTAATTGTCAAATACAGAACTTAAAATTGATAGCTTCTAATTATTATTTCAAATTATAACTTGGAGATCTGAACTTGTAATTGTCAAATACAGAACTTAAAATTGATAGCTTCTAATTATTATTGCAAATTATAACTTGAAGATCTGAACTTGTATGTGTCAAATACAGAACTTCTAATTGTTAAATACAAATTATTAGTGCAAATTATAACTTGAAGATCTGACCTTGTAATTGTCAAATACAGAACATAAAATTGATAGCTTCTAATTATTGTTGTAAATTATAACTTGAAGATCTGAACTTGTAATTGTCAAATACAGAACTTAAAATTGATAGCTTATAATTATAATTCAAATTATAACTTGAAGATCTGAACTTGTAATTGTCAAATATAGAACTTAAAATTAATAGCTTCTAACTATTATTGCAAATAATAACTTGAAGATCTGAACTTGTAATTGTCAAATGCAGAACTTAAAATTGATAGCTTCTAATTATTATTGCAAATAATAGTTTGAAGATCTGTACTTGTAATTGTCAAATACAGAACTTAAAATTGATAGCTTATAATTATAATTCAAATTATAACTTGAAGATCTGAACCTGTAATAGGTAAATACAGAACTTCGAATGATTAAATTCAAACTAAGATTGCAAATAATAATTTGAAGATCTGAACTTGTAATAGTCAAATACAGAACTTCTAATTGTTAAATACAAATTATTAGTGAAAATTATTACTTGAAGATCTGAACTAGTAATTGTCAATCACAGAACTTAAAATTGGTAGCTTCTAATTATTATTGCAAATTATAACTTGAAGATCCTAACTTGTAATTGTCAAATACAGAACTTCTAATTGTTAAATACAAATTATTAGTGCAAATTATAACTTGAAGATCTGACCTTGTAATTGTCAAATACAGAACTTAAAATTGATAGCTTCTAATTATTATTGCAAATTATAACTTGAAGATCTGAACGTGTAATTGTCAAATACAGAACTTCTAATTGTTAAATACAAATTATTAGTGCAAATTATAACTTGAAGATCTGACCTTGTAATTGTCAAATACAGAACTTAAAATTGATAGCTTCTAATTATTATTGCAAATTATAACTTGAAGATCTGAACGTGTAATTGTCAAATACAGAACTTCTAATTGTTAAATACAAATTATTAGTGCAAATTATAACTTGAAGATCTGAACTTGTAATTATCAAATACAGAACTTAAAATTGATAGCTTCTAATTATTATTTCAAATTATAACTTGAAGATCTGAACTTGAAATTGTCAAATAAAGAACTTAAAATTAATAGCTTCTAATTATTATTGCAAATAATAACATGAAGATCTGAACTAGTAATTGTCAAATGCAGAACTTAAAATTGATAGCTTCTAATTATTATTGCAAATTATAACTTGAAGATCTGAACTTGTAATTGTCAAATACAGAACTTAAAATTGATAGCTTCTAAATATTATTGCTAATTATAACTTGAAGATCTGAACTTGTAATTGTCAAATACAGAACTTAAAATTGATAGCTTCTAATTATTATTGCAAATTATAACTTGAAGATCTGAAATTGTAATTGTCAAATACAGAACTTCTAATTGTTAAATACAAATTATTAGTGCAAATTATAACTTGAAGATCTGACCTTGTAATTGTCAAATACAGAACTTAAAATTGATAGCTTCTAATTATTATTGTAAATTATAACTTGAAGATCTGAACTTGTAATAGTGAATTACAGAACTTAGATTTGTTAAATTCAAATTATTATTTCAAATTATAACTTGAAGATCTGAACTAGTAATTGTCAAATACAGAACTTAAAATTGATAGCTTCTAATTATTATTGCAAATTATAACTTGAAGATCTGAACTTGTCAAATACAGAACTTAAAATTGATAGCTTCTAATTATTATTGCAAATTATAACTTGAAGATCTGAACTTGTAATAGTCAAATACAGAACTTCTAATTGTTAAATACAAATTATTAGTGCAAATTATAACTTGAAGCTCTGAACTAGTAATTGTCAAATACAGAACTTAAAATTGATAGTTTCTAATTATTATTGCAAATTATAACTTGAAGATCTGAACTTGTAATTGTCAAATACAGAACTTAAAATTGATAGCTTCTAATTATTATTTCAAATTATAACTTGAAGATCTTAACTTGTAATTGTCAAATACAGAACTTAAAATTGATAGCTTCTAATTATTATTGCAAATTATAACTTGAAGATCTGAACTTGTAATTGTCAAATACAGAACTTAAAATTGATAGCTTCAAATTATTATTGCAAATTATAACTTGAAGATCTGAACTTGTAATAGGTAAATACAGAATTTGGAATTGTTAAATTCAAACTAAGATTGCAAATAATAATTTGAAGATCTGAACTTGTAATAGTCAAATACAGAACTTAAAATTGATAGCTTCTAATTATTATTGCAAAATATAACTTGAAGATCTGTACTTGTAATTGTCAAATACAGAACTTAAAATTGATAGCTTCTAATTATTATTTCAAATTATAACTTGAAGATCTGAACTTGTAATTGTCAAATACAGAACTTAAAATTGATAGCTTCTAATTATTATTGCACATTATAACTTGAAGATCTGAACTTGTAATTGTCAAATACAGAACTTCTAATTGTTAAATACAAATTATTAGTGCAAATTATAACTTGAAGATCTGACCTTGTAATTGTCAAATACAGAACTTAAAATTGATAGCTTCTAATTATTATTGTAAATTATAACTTGAAGATCTGAACTTGTAATAGTGAATTACAGAACTTAGATTTGTTAAATTCAAATTATTATTTCAAATTATAACTTGAAGATCTGAACTAGTAATTGTCAAATACAGAACTTAAAATTGATAGCTTCTAATTATTATTGCAAATTATAACTTGAAGATCTGAACTTGTCAAATACAGAACTTAAAATTGATAGCTTCTAATTATTATTGCAAATTATAACTTGAAGATCTGAACTTGTAATAGTCAAATACAGAACTTCTAATTGTTAAATACAAATTATTAGTGCAAATTATAACTTGAAGCTCTGAACTAGTAATTGTCAAATACAGAACTTAAAATTGATAGCTTCTAATTATTATTGCAAATTATAACTTGAAGATCTGAACTTGTAATTGTCAAATACAGAACTTAAAATTGATAGCTTCTAATTATTATTTCAAATTATAACTTGAAGATCTTAACTTGTAATTGTCAAATACAGAACTTAAAATTGATAGCTTCTAATTATTATTGCAAATTATAACTTGAAGATCTGAACTTGTAATTGTCAAATAGAGAACTTAAAATTGATAGCTTCTAATTATTATTGCAAATTATAACTTGAAGATCTGAACTTGTAATAGTCAAATACAGAACTTAAAATTGATAGCTTCTAATTATTATTGCAAAATATAACTTGAAGATCTGTACTTGTAATTGTCAAATACAGAACTTAAAATTGATAGCTTCTAATTATTATTTCAAATTATAACTTGAAGATCTGAACTTGTAATTGTCAAATACAGAACTTAAAATTGATAGCTTCTAATTATTATTGCAAATTGTAACTTGAAGATCTGAACTTGTAATTGTCAAATACAGAACTTAAAATTGATAGCTTCTAATTATTATTGCAAATTATAACTTGAAGATCTGAACTTGTAATAGTCAAATACAGAACTTCTAATTGTTAAATACAAATTATTAGTGAAAATTATTACTTGAAGATCTGAACTAGTAATTGCCAATACAGCACTTAAAATTGATAGCTTCTAATTATTATTGCAAATTATAACTTGAAGATCTGAACTTGTAATTGTCAAATACTGAACTTAAAATTGATAGCTTCTAATTATTATTTCAAATTATAACTTGGAGATCTGAACTTGTAATTGTCAAATACAGAACTTAAAATTGTTAGCTTCTAATTATTATTGCAAATTATAACTTGAAGATCCTAACTTGTAATTGTCAAATACAGAACTTCTAATTGTTAAATACAAATTATTAGTGCAAATTATAACTTGAAGATCTGACCTTGTAATTGTCAAATACAGAACTTAAAATTGATAGCTCCCAATTATTATTGCAAATTATAACTTGAAGATCTGAACGTGTAATTGTCAAATACAGAACTTCTAATTGTTAAATACAAATTATTAGTGCAAATTATAACTTGAAGATCTGAACTTGTAATTATCAAATACAGAACTTAAAATTGATAGCTTCTAATTATTATTTCAAATTATAACTTGAAGATCTGAACTTGAAATTGTCAAATAAAGAACTTAAAATTAATAGCTTCTAATTATTATTGTAAATAATAACTTGAAGATCTGAACTAGTAATTATCAAATGCAGAACTTAAAATTGATAGCTTCTAATTATTATTTCAAATAATAGTTTGAAGATCTGTACTTGTAATTGTCAAATACAGAACTTAAAATTGATAGCTTATAATTATAATTCAAACTATAACTTGCAGATCTGAACTTGTAATAGTCAAATACAGAACTTCGAATTGTTAAATACAAATTATTAGTGCAAATTATTAGTTGAAGATCTGAACCTGTAATAGGTAAATACAGAACTTCGAATGATTAAATTCAAACTAAGATTGCAAATAATAATTTGAAGATCTGAACTTGTAATAGTCAAATACAGAACTTCTAATTGTTAAATACAAATTATTAGTGTAAAATTATTACTTGAAGATCAGAACTAGTAATTGTCAAATACAGCACTTAAAATTGATAGCTTCTAATTATTATTGCAAATTATAACTTGAAGATCTGAACTTGTAATTGTCAAATACAGAACTTAAAATTGATAGCTTCTAAATATTATTGCTAATTATAACTTGAAGATCTGAACTTGTAATTGTCAAATACAGAACTTAAAATTGATAGCTTCTAATTATTATTGCAAATTATAACTTGAAGATCTGAACTTGTAATTGTCAAATACAGAACTTCTAATTGTTAAATACAAATTATTAGTGCAAATTATAACTTGAAGATCTGACCTTGTAATTGTCAAATACAGAACTTAAAATTGATAGCTTCTAATTATTATTGTAAATTATAACTTGAAGATCTGAACTTGTAATAGTGAATTACAGAACTTAGATTTGTTAAATTCAAATTATTATTTCAAATTATAACTTGAAGATCTGAACTAGTAATTGTCAAATACAGAACTTAAAATTGATAGCTTCTAATTATTATTGCAAATTATAACTTGAAGATCTGAACTTGTCAAATACAGAACTTAAAATTGATAGCTTCTAATTATTATTGCAAATTATAACTTGAAGATCTGAACTTGTAATAGTCAAATACAGAACTTAAAATTGATAGCTTCTAATTATTATTTCAAATTATAACTTGAAGATCTTAACTTGTAATTGTCAAATACAGAACTTAAAATTGATAGCTTCTAATTATTATTTCAAATTATAACTTGAAGATCTTAACTTGTAATTGTCAAATACAGAACTTAAAATTGATAGCTTCTAATTATTATTGCAAATTATAACTTGAAGATCTGAACTTGTAATAGGTAAATACAGAACTTCGAATTGTTAAATTCAAACTAAGATTGCAAATAATAATTTGAAGATCTGAACTTGTAATAGTCAAATACAGAACTTAAAATTGATAGCTTCTAATTATTATTGCAAAATATAACTTGAAGATCTGTACTTGTAATTGTCAAATACAGAACTTAAAATTGATAGCTTCTAATTATTATTTCAAATTATAACTTGAAGATCTGAACTTGTAATTGTCAAATACAGAACTTAAAATTGATAGCTTCGAATTATTATTGCAAATTATAACTTGAAGATCTGAACTTGTAATTGTCAAATACAGAACTTCTAATTGTTAAACACAAATTGTTAGTGCAAATTATAACTTGAAGATCTGACCTTGTAATTGTCAAATACAGAACTTAAAATTGATAGCTTCTAATTATTATTGTAAATTATAACTTGAAGATCTGAACTTGTAATAGTGAATTACAGAACTTGATTTGTTAAATTCAAATTATTATTTCAAATTATAACTTGAAGATCTGAACTAGTAATTGTCAAATACAGAACTTAAAATTGATAGCTTCTAATTATTATTGCAAATTATAACTTGAAGATCTGAACTTGTCAAATACAGAACTTAAAATTGATAGCTTCTAATTATTATTGCAAATTATAACTAGAAGATCTGAACTTGTAATAGTCAAATACAGAACTTCTAATTGTTAAATTCAAATTATTAGTGTAAAATTATTACTTGAAGATCAGAACTAGTAATTGTCAAATACAGCACTTAAAATTGATAGCTTCTAATTATTATTGCAAATTATAACTTGAAGATCTGAACTTGTAATTGTCAAATACAGAACTTAAAATTGATAGCTTCTAAATATTATTGCTAATTATAACTTGAAGATCTGAACTTGTAATTGTCAAATACAGAACTTAAAATTGATAGCTTCTAATTATTATTGCAAATTATAACTTGAAGATCTGAACTTGTAATTGTCAAATACAGAACTTCTAATTGTTAAATACAAATTATTAGTGCAAATTATAACTTGAAGATCTGACCTTGTAATTGTCAAATACAGAACTTAAAATTGATAGCTTCTAATTATTATTGTAAATTATAACTTGAAGATCTGAACTTGTAATAGTGAATTACAGAACTTAGATTTGTTAAATTCAAATTATTATTTCAAATTATAACTTGAAGATCTGAACTAGTAATTGTCAAATACAGAACATAAAATTGATAGCTTCTAATTATTATTGCAAATTATAACTTGAAGATCTGAACTTGTCAAATACAGAACTTAAAATTGATAGCTTCTAATTATTATTGCAAATTTTAACTTGAAGATCTGAACTTGTAATAGTCAAATACAGAACTTAAAATTGATAGCTTCTAATTATTATTTCAAATTATAACTTGAAGATCTTAACTTGTAATTGTCAAATACAGAACTTAAAATTGATAGCTTCTAATTATTATTTCAAATTATAACTTGAAGATCTTAACTTGTAATTGTCAAATACAGAACTTAAAATTGATAGCTTCTAATTATTATTGCAAATTATAACTTGAAGATCTGAACTTGTAATAGGTAAATACAGAACTTCGAATTGTTAAATTCAAACTAAGATTGCAAATAATAATTTGAAGATCTGAACTTGTAATAGTCAAATACAGAACTTAAAATTGATAGCTTCTAATTATTATTGCAAAATATAACTTGAAGATCTGTACTTGTAATTGTCAAATACAGAACTTAAAATTGATAGCTTCTAATTATTATTTCAAATTATACCTTGAAGATCTGAACTTGTAATTGTCAAATACAGAACTTAAAATTGATAGCTTCTAATTATTATTGCAAATTATAACTTGAAGATCTGAACTTGTAATTGTCAAATACAGAACTTCTAATTGTTAAACACAAATTGTTAGTGCAAATTATAACTTGAAGATCTGACCTTGTAATTGTCAAATACAGAACTTAAAATTGATAGCTTCTAATTATTATTGTAAATTATAACTTGAAGATCTGAACTTGTAATAGTGAATTACAGAACTTAGATTTGTTAAATTCAAATTATTATTTCAAATTATAACTTGAAGATCTGAACTAGTAATTGTCAAATACAGAACTTAAAATTGATAGCTTCTAATTATTATTGCAAATTATAACTTGAAGATCTGAACTTGTCAAATACAGAACTTAAAATTGATAGCTTCTAATTATTATTGCAAATTATAACTTGAAGATCTGAACTTGTAATAGTCAAATACAGAACTTCTAATTGTTAAATACAAATTATTAGTGCAAATTATAACTTGAAGCTCTGAACTAGTAATTGTCAAATACAGAACTTAAAATTGATAGCTTCTAATTATTATTGCAAATTATAACTTGAAGATCTGAACTTGTAATTGTCAAATACAGAACTTAAAATTGATAGCTTCTAATTATTATTTCAAATTATAACTTGAAGATCCTAACTTGTAATTGTCAAATACAGAACTTAAAATTGATAGCTTCTAATTATTATTGCAAATTATAACTTGAAGATCTGAACTTGTAATTGTCAAATACAGAACTTAAAATTGATAGCTTCTAATTATTATTGCAAATTATAACTTGAAGATCTGAACTTGTAATAGGTAAATACAGAACTTCGAATTGTTAAATTCAAACTAAGATTGCAAATAATAATTTGAAGATCTGAACTTGTAATAGTCAAATACAGAACTTAAAATTGATAGCTTCTAATTATTATTGCAAAATATAACTTGAAGATCTGTACTTGTAATTGTCAAATACAGAACTTAAAATTGATAGCTTCTAATTATTATTTCAAATTATAACTTGTAGATCTGAACTTGTAATTGTCAAATACAGAACTTAAAATTGATAGCTTCTAATTATTATTGCAAATTATAACTTGAAGATCTGAACTTGTAATTGTCAAATACAGAACTTAAAATTGATAGCTTCTAATTATTATTGCAAATAATAACTTGAAGATCTGAACTTGTAATTATCAAATGCAGAACTTAAAATTGATAGCTTCTAATTATTATTGCAAATAATAATTTGAAGATCTGTACTTGCAATTGTCAAATACAGAACTTAAAATTGATAGCTTCTAATTATTATTTCAAATTATAACTTGAAGATCTGCACTTGTAATTGTCAAATACAGAACTTAAAATTGATAGCTTCTAATTATTATTTCAAATTATAACTTGAAGATCTGCACTTGTAATTGTCAAATACAGAACTTAAAATTAATAGCTTCTAATTATTATTGCAAATTATAACTTGAAGCTCTGAACTAGTAATTGTCAAATACAGAACTTAAAATTGATAGCTTCTAATTATTATTGCAAATTATAACTTGAAGATCTGAACTTGTAATTGTCAAATACAGAACTTAAAATTGATAGCTTCTAATTATTATTTCAAATTATAACTTGAAGATCTTAACTTGTAATTGTCAAATACAGAACTTAAAATTGATAGCTTCTAATTATTATTGCAAATTATAACTTGAAGATCTGAACTTGTAATTGTCAAATAGAGAACTTAAAATTGATAGCTTCTAATTATTATTGCAAATTATAACTTGAAGATCTGAACTTGTAATAGTCAAATACAGAACTTAAAATTGATAGCTTCTAATTATTATTGCAAAATATAACTTGAAGATCTGTACTTGTAATTGTCAAATACAGAACTTAAAATTGATAGCTTCTAATTATTATTTCAAATTATAACTTGAAGATCTGAACTTGTAATTGTCAAATACAGAACTTAAAATTGATAGCTTCTAATTATTATTGCAAATTGTAACTTGAAGATCTGAACTTGTAATTGTCAAATACAGAACTTAAAATTGATAGCTTCTAATTATTATTGCAAATTATAACTTGAAGATCTGAACTTGTAATAGTCAAATACAGAACTTCTAATTGTTAAATACAAATTATTAGTGAAAATTATTACTTGAAGATCTGAACTAGTAATTGCCAATACAGCACTTAAAATTGATAGCTTCTAATTATTATTGCAAATTATAACTTGAAGATCTGAACTTGTAATTGTCAAATACTGAACTTAAAATTGATAGCTTCTAATTATTATTTCAAATTATAACTTGGAGATCTGAACTTGTAATTGTCAAATACAGAACTTAAAATTGTTAGCTTCTAATTATTATTGCAAATTATAACTTGAAGATCCTAACTTGTAATTGTCAAATACAGAACTTCTAATTGTTAAATACAAATTATTAGTGCAAATTATAACTTGAAGATCTGACCTTGTAATTGTCAAATACAGAACTTAAAATTGATAGCTCCCAATTATTATTGCAAATTATAACTTGAAGATCTGAACGTGTAATTGTCAAATACAGAACTTCTAATTGTTAAATACAAATTATTAGTGCAAATTATAACTTGAAGATCTGAACTTGTAATTATCAAATACAGAACTTAAAATTGATAGCTTCTAATTATTATTTCAAATTATAACTTGAAGATCTGAACTTGAAATTGTCAAATAAAGAACTTAAAATTAATAGCTTCTAATTATTATTGTAAATAATAACTTGAAGATCTGAACTAGTAATTATCAAATGCAGAACTTAAAATTGATAGCTTCTAATTATTATTTCAAATAATAGTTTGAAGATCTGTACTTGTAATTGTCAAATACAGAACTTAAAATTGATAGCTTATAATTATAATTCAAACTATAACTTGCAGATCTGAACTTGTAATAGTCAAATACAGAACTTCGAATTGTTAAATACAAATTATTAGTGCAAATTATTAGTTGAAGATCTGAACCTGTAATAGGTAAATACAGAACTTCGAATGATTAAATTCAAACTAAGATTGCAAATAATAATTTGAAGATCTGAACTTGTAATAGTCAAATACAGAACTTCTAATTGTTAAATACAAATTATTAGTGTAAAATTATTACTTGAAGATCAGAACTAGTAATTGTCAAATACAGCACTTAAAATTGATAGCTTCTAATTATTATTGCAAATTATAACTTGAAGATCTGAACTTGTAATTGTCAAATACAGAACTTAAAATTGATAGCTTCTAAATATTATTGCTAATTATAACTTGAAGATCTGAACTTGTAATTGTCAAATACAGAACTTAAAATTGATAGCTTCTAATTATTATTGCAAATTATAACTTGAAGATCTGAACTTGTAATTGTCAAATACAGAACTTCTAATTGTTAAATACAAATTATTAGTGCAAATTATAACTTGAAGATCTGACCTTGTAATTGTCAAATACAGAACTTAAAATTGATAGCTTCTAATTATTATTGTAAATTATAACTTGAAGATCTGAACTTGTAATAGTGAATTACAGAACTTAGATTTGTTAAATTCAAATTATTATTTCAAATTATAACTTGAAGATCTGAACTAGTAATTGTCAAATACAGAACTTAAAATTGATAGCTTCTAATTATTATTGCAAATTATAACTTGAAGATCTGAACTTGTCAAATACAGAACTTAAAATTGATAGCTTCTAATTATTATTGCAAATTATAACTTGAAGATCTGAACTTGTAATAGTCAAATACAGAACTTAAAATTGATAGCTTCTAATTATTATTTCAAATTATAACTTGAAGATGTTAACTTGTAATTGTCAAATACAGAACTTAAAATTGATAGCTTCTAATTATTATTTCAAATTATAACTTGAAGATCTTAACTTGTAATTGTCAAATACAGAACTTAAAATTGATAGCTTCTAATTATTATTGCAAATTATAACTTGAAGATCTGAACTTGTAATAGGTAAATACAGAACTTCGAATTGTTAAATTCAAACTAAGATTGCAAATAATAATTTGAAGATCTGAACTTGTAATAGTCAAATACAGAACTTAAAATTGATAGCTTCTAATTATTATTGCAAAATATAACTTGAAGATCTGTACTTGTAATTGTCAAATACAGAACTTAAAATTGATAGCTTCTAATTATTATTTCAAATTATAACTTGAAGATCTGAACTTGTAATTGTCAAATACAGAACTTAAAATTGATAGCTTCGAATTATTATTGCAAATTATAACTTGAAGATCTGAACTTGTAATTGTCAAATACAGAACTTCTAATTGTTAAACACAAATTGTTAGTGCAAATTATAACTTGAAGATCTGACCTTGTAATTGTCAAATACAGAACTTAAAATTGATAGCTTCTAATTATTATTGTAAATTATAACTTGAAGATCTGAACTTGTAATAGTGAATTACAGAACTTGATTTGTTAAATTCAAATTATTATTTCAAATTATAACTTGAAGATCTGAACTAGTAATTGTCAAATACAGAACTTAAAATTGATAGCTTCTAATTATTATTGCAAATTATAACTTGAAGATCTGAACTTGTCAAATACAGAACTTAAAATTGATAGCTTCTAATTATTATTGCAAATTATAACTTGAAGATCTGAACTTGTAATAGTCAAATACAGAACTTAAAATTGATAGCTTCTAATTATTATTTCAAATTATAACTTGAAGATGTTAACTTGTAATTGTCAAATACAGAACTTAAAATTGATAGCTTCTAATTATTATTTCAAATTATAACTTGAAGATCTTAACTTGTAATTGTCAAATACAGAACTTAAAATTGATAGCTTCTAATTATTATTGCAAATTATAACTTGAAGATCTGAACTTGTAATAGGTAAATACAGAACTTCGAATTGTTAAATTCAAACTAAGATTGCAAATAATAATTTGAAGATCTGAACTTGTAATAGTCAAATACAGAACTTAAAATTGATAGCTTCTAATTATTATTGCAAAATATAACTTGAAGATCTGTACTTGTAATTGTCAAATACAGAACTTAAAATTGATAGCTTCTAATTATTATTTCAAATTATAACTTGAAGATCTGAACTTGTAATTGTCAAATACAGAACTTAAAATTGATAGCTTCGAATTATTATTGCAAATTATAACTTGAAGATCTGAACTTGTAATTGTCAAATACAGAACTTCTAATTGTTAAACACAAATTGTTAGTGCAAATTATAACTTGAAGATCTGACCTTGTAATTGTCAAATACTGAACTTAAAATTGATAGCTTCTAATTATTATTGTAAATTATAACTTGAAGATCTGAACTTGTAATAGTGAATTACAGAACTTGATTTGTTAAATTCAAATTATTATTTCAAATTATAACTTGAAGATCTGAACTAGTAATTGTCAAATACAGAACTTAAAATTGATAGCTTCTAATTATTATTGCAAATTATAACTTGAAGATCTGAACTTGTCAAATACAGAACTTAAAATTGATAGCTTCTAATTATTATTGCAAATTATAACTAGAAGATCTGAACTTGTAATAGTCAAATACAGAACTTCTAATTGTTAAATACAAATTATTAGTGTAAAATTATTACTTGAAGATCAGAACTAGTAATTGTCAAATACAGCACTTAAAATTGATAGCTTCTAATTATTATTGCAAATTATAACTTGAAGATCTGAACTTGTAATTGTCAAATACAGAACTTAAAATTGATAGCTTCTAAATATTATTGCTAATTATAACTTGAAGATCTGAACTTGTAATTGTCAAATACAGAACTTAAAATTGATAGCTTCTAATTATTATTGCAAATTATAACTTGAAGATCTGAACTTGTAATTGTCAAATACAGAACTTCTAATTGTTAAATACAAATTATTAGTGCAAATTATAACTTGAAGATCTGACCTTGTAATTGTCAAATACAGAACTTAAAATTGATAGCTTCTAATTATTATTGTAAATTATAACTTGAAGATCTGAACTTGTAATAGTGAATTACAGAACTTAGATTTGTTAAATTCAAATTATTATTTCAAATTATAACTTGAAGATCTGAACTAGTAATTGTCAAATACAGAACATAAAATTGATAGCTTCTAATTATTATTGCAAATTATAACTTGAAGATCTGAACTTGTCAAATACAGAACTTAAAATTGATAGCTTCTAATTATTATTGCAAATTATAACTTGAAGATCTGAACTTGTAATAGTCAAATACAGAACTTAAAATTGATAGCTTCTAATTATTATTTCAAATTATAACTTGAAGATCTTAACTTGTAATTGTCAAATACAGAACTTAAAATTGATAGCTTCTAATTATTATTTCAAATTATAACTTGAAGATCTTAACTTGTAATTGTCAAATACAGAACTTAAAATTGATAGCTTCTAATTATTATTGCAAATTATAACTTGAAGATCTGAACTTGTAATAGGTAAATACAGAACTTCGAATTGTTAAATTCAAACTAAGATTGCAAATAATAATTTGAAGATCTGAACTTGTAATAGTCAAATACAGAACTTAAAATTGATAGCTTCTAATTATTATTGCAAAATATAACTTGAAGATCTGTACTTGTAATTGTCAAATACAGAACTTAAAATTGATAGCTTCTAATTATTATTTCAAATTATAACTTGAAGATCTGAACTTGTAATTGTCAAATACAGAACTTAAAATTGATAGCTTCTAATTATTATTGCAAATTATAACTTGAAGATCTGAACTTGTAATTGTCAAATACAGAACTTCTAATTGTTAAACACAAATTGTTAGTGCAAATTATAACTTGAAGATCTGACCTTGTAATTGTCAAATACAGAACTTAAAATTGATAGCTTCTAATTATTATTGTAAATTATAACTTGAAGATCTGAACTTGTAATAGTGAATTACAGAACTTAGATTTGTTAAATTCAAATTATTATTTCAAATTATAACTTGAAGATCTGAACTAGTAATTGTCAAATACAGAACTTAAAATTGATAGCTTCTAATTATTATTGCAAATTATAACTTGAAGATCTGAACTTGTCAAATACAGAACTTAAAATTGATAGCTTCTAATTATTATTGCAAATTATAACTTGAAGATCTGAACTTGTAATAGTCAAATACAGAACTTCTAATTGTTAAATACAAATTATTAGTGCAAATTATAACTTGAAGCTCTGAACTAGTAATTGTCAAATACAGAACTTAAAATTGATAGCTTCTAATTATTATTGCAAATTATAACTTGAAGATCTGAACTTGTAATTGTCAAATACAGAACTTAAAATTGATAGCTTCTAATTATTATTTCAAATTATAACTTGAAGATCCTAACTTGTAATTGTCAAATACAGAACTTAAAATTGATAGCTTCTAATTATTATTGCAAATTATAACTTGAAGATCTGAACTTGTAATTGTCAAATACAGAACTTAAAATTGATAGCTTCTAATTATTATTGCAAATTATAACTTGAAGATCTGAACTTGTAATAGGTAAATACAGAACTTCGAATTGTTAAATTCAAACTAAGATTGCAAATAATAATTTGAAGATCTGAACTTGTAATAGTCAAATACAGAACTTAAAATTGATAGCTTCTAATTATTATTGCAAAATATAACTTGAAGATCTGTACTTGTAATTGTCAAATACAGAACTTAAAATTGATAGCTTCTAATTATTATTTCAAATTATAACTTGTAGATCTGAACTTGTAATTGTCAAATACAGAACTTAAAATTGATAGCTTCTAATTATTATTGCAAATTATAACTTGAAGATCTGAACTTGTAATTGTCAAATACAGAACTTAAAATTGATAGCTTCTAATTATTATTGCAAATAATAACTTGAAGATCTGAACTTGTAATTATCAAATGCAGAACTTAAAATTGATAGCTTCTAATTATTATTGCAAATAATAATTTGAAGATCTGTACTTGCAATTGTCAAATACAGAACTTAAAATTGATAGCTTCTAATTATTATTTCAAATTATAACTTGAAGATCTGCACTTGTAATTGTCAAATACAGAACTTAAAATTAATAGCTTCTAATTATTATTGCAAATTATAATTTGAAGATCTGAACTTGTAATAGACAAATACGCAACTTAGCATTGTTGAATACAAATTGTGATTGCAAATTATAACTTGAAGATCTGAACCTGTAATAGGTAAATACAGAACTTCGAATGATTAAATTCAAACTAAGATTGCAAATAATAATTTGAAGATCTGAACTTGTAATAGTCAAATACAGAACATCTAATTGTTAAATACAAATTATTAGTGCAAATTATAACTTGAAGATCTGACCTAGTAATTGTCAAATACAGAACTTAAAATTGATAGCTTCTAATTATTATTGCAAATTATAACTTGAAGATCTGAACGTGTAATTGTCAAATACAGAACTTCTAATTGTTAAATACAAATTATTAGTGCAAATTATAACTTGAAGATCTGAACTTGTAATTATCAAATACAGAACTTAAAATTGATAGCTTCTAATTATTATTTCAAATTATAACTTGAAGATCTGAACTTGTAATTGTCAAATACAGAACTTATAATTAATAGCTTCTAATTATTATTGCAAATAATAACTTGAAGATCTGAACTTGTAATTGTCAAATGCAGAACTTAAAATTGATAGCTTCTAATTATTATTGCAAATAATAGTTTGAAGATCTGTACTTGTAATTGTCAAATACAGAACTTAAAATTGATAGCTTATAATTATAATTCAAATTATAACTTGAAGATCTGAACTTGTAATAGTCAAATACAGAACTTCTAATTGTTAAATACAAAGTATTAGTGCAAATTATTACTTGAAGATCTGAACCTGTAATAGGTAAATACAGAACTTCGAATGATTAAATTCAAACTAAGATTGCAAATAATAATTTGAAGATCTGAACTTGTAATAGTCAAATACAGAACTTCTAATTGTTAAATACAAATTATTAGTGAAAATTATTACTTGAAGATCTGAACTAGTAATTGTCAAATACAGCACTTAAAATTGATAGCTTCTAATTATTATTGCAAATTATAACTTGAAGATCTGAACTTGTAATTGTCAAATACAGAACTTAAAATTGATAGCTTCTAATTATTATTTCAAATTATAACTTGGAGATCTGAACTTGTAATTGTCAAATACAGAACTTAAAATTGGTAGCTTCTAATTATTATTGCAAATTATAACTTGAAGATCCTAACTTGTAATTGTCAAATACAGAACTTCTAATTGTTAAATACAAATTATTAGTGCAAATTATAACTTGAAGATCTGACCTTGTAATTGTCAAATACAGAACTTAAAATTGATAGCTTCTAATTATAATTGCAAATTATAGCTTGAAGATCTGAACGTGTACTAGTGAATTACAGAACTTAGATTTGTTAAATTCAAATTATTATTTCAAATTTTAACTTGGAGATCTGAACTTGTAATTGTCAAATACAGAACTTCTAATTGATAGCTTCTAATTATTATTGTAAATTATAACTTGAAGATCTGAGCTTGTAATAGTGAATTACAGAACTTAGATTTGTTAAATTCAAATTATTATTTCAAATTATAACTTGAAGATCTGAACTAGTAATTGTCAAATACAGAACTTAAAATTGATAGCTTCTAATTATTATTTCAAATTATAACTTGAAGATCTTAACTTGTAATTGTCAAATACAGAACTTAAAATTGATAGCTTCTAATTATTATTGCAAATTATAACTTGAAGATCTGAACTTGTAATTGTCAAATACAGAACTTAAAATTGATAGCTTCTAATTATTATTGCAAATTATAACTTGAAGATCTGAACTTGTAATAGGTAAATACAGAACTTCGAATTGTTAAATTCAAACTAAGATTGCAAATAATAATTTGAAGATCTGAACTTGTAATAGTCAAATACAGAACTTAAAATTGATAGCTTCTAATTATTATTGCAAATTATAACTTGAAGATGTGAACTTGTACTAGTGAATTACAGAACTTAGATTTGTTAAATTCAAATTATTATTTCAAATTATAACTTGGAGATCTGAACTTGTAATTGTCAAATACAGAACTTAAAATTGATAGCTTCTAATTATTATTGCAAATTATAACTTGAAGATCTGAACGTGTAATTGTTAAATACAGAACTTCTAATTGTTAAATACAAATTATTAGTGCAAATTATAACTTGAAGATCTGAACTTGTAATTATCAAATACAGAACTTAAAATTGATAGCTTCTAATTATTATTTCAAATTATAACTTGAAGATCTTAACTTGTAATTGTCAAATACAGAACTTAAAATTGATAGCTTCTAATTATTATTGCAAATTATAACTTGAAGATCTGAACTTGTAATTGTCAAATACAGAACTTAAAATTGATAGCTTCTAATTATTATTGCAAATTATAACTTGAAGATCTGAACTTGTAATAGGTAAATACAGAACTTCGAATTGTTAAATTCAAACTAAGATTGCAAATAATAATTTGAAGATCTGAACTTGTAATAGTCAAATACAGAACTTAAAATTGATAGCTTCTAATTATTATTGCAAATTATAACTTGAAGATCTGAACTTGTACTAGTGAATTACAGAACTTAGATTTGTTAAATTCAAATTATTATTTCAAATTATAACTTGGAGATCTGAACTTGTAATTGTCAAATACAGAACTTAAAATTGATAGCTTCTAATTATTATTTCAAATTATAACTTGGAGATCTGAACTTGTAATTGTCAAATACAGAACTTAAAATTAGTAGCTTCTAATTATTATTGCAAATTAGAACTTGAAGATCCTAACTTGTAATTGTCAAATACAGAACTTCTAATTGTTAAATACAAATTATTAGTGCAAATTATAACTTGAAGATCTGACCTTGTAATTGTCAAATACAGAACTTAAATTTGATAGCTTCTAATTATTATTGCAAATTATAACTTGAAGATCTGAACGTGTAATTGTCAAATACAGAACTTCTAATTGTTAAATACAAATTATTAGTGCAAATTATAACTTGAAGATCTGAACTTGTAATTATCAAATACAGAACTTAAAATTGATAGCTTCAAATTATTATTTCAAATTATAACTTGAAGATCTGAACTTGTAATTGTCAAATACAGAACTTAAAATTAATAGCTTCTAATTATTATTGCAAATAATAACTTGATGATCTGAACTTGTAATTGTCAAATGCAGAACTTAAAATTGATAGCTTCTAATTATTATTGCAAATAATAGTTTGAAAATCTGTACTTGTAATTGTCAAATACAGAACTTAAAATTGATAGCTTATAATTATAATTCAAATTATAACTTGAAGATCTGAACTTGTAATAGTCAAATACAGAACTTCGAATTGTTAAATACAAAGTATTAGTGCAAATTATTACTTGAAGATCTGAACCTGTAATAGGTAAATACAGAACTTCGAATGATTAAATTCAAACTAAGATTGCAAATAATAATTTGGAGATCTGAACTTGTAATAGTCAAATACAGAACTTCTAATTGTTAAATACAAATTATTAGTGAAAATTATTACTTGAAGATCTGAACTAGTAATTGTCAAATACAGCACTTAAAATTGATAGCTTCTAATTATTATTGCAACTTATAACTTGAAGATCTGAACTTGTAATTGTCAAATACAGAACTTAAAATTGATAGCTTCTAATTATTATTTCAAATTATAACTTGGAGATCTGAACTTGTAATTGTCAAATACAGAACTTAAAATTGGTAGCTTCTAATTATTATTGCAAATTATAACTTGAAGATCCTAACTTGTAATTGTCAAATACAGAACTTCTAATTGTTAAATACAAATTATTAGTGCAAATTATAACTTGAAGATCTGACCTTGTAATTGTCAAATACAGAACTTAAAATTGATAGCTTCTAATTATTATTGCAAATTATAACTTGAAGATCTGAACGTGTACTAGTGAATTACAGAACTTAGATTTGTTAAATTCAAATTATTATTTCAAATTATAACTTGGAGATCTGAACTTGTAATTGTCAAATACAGAACTTCTAATTGATAGCTTCTAATTATTATTGTAAATTATAACTTGAAGATCTGAGCTTGTAATAGTGAATTACAGAACTTAGATTTGTTAAATTCAAATTATTATTTCAAATTATAACTTGAAGATCTGAACTAGTAATTGTCAAATACAGAACTTAAAATTGATAGCTTCTAATTATTATTGCAAATTATAACTTGAAGATCTGAACTTGTACTAGTGAATTACAGAACTTAGATTTGTTAAATTCAAATTATTATTTCAAATTATAACTTGGAGATCTGAACTTGTCAAATACAGAACTTAAAATTGATAGCTTCTAATTATTATTGCAAATTATAACTTGAAGATCTGAACTTGTAATTGTCAAATACAGAACTTCTAATTGTTAAATACAAATTATTAGTGCAAATTATAACTTGAAGATCTGACCTTGTAATTGTCAAATACAGAACTTAAAATTGATAGCTTCTAATTATTATTGTAAATTATAACTTGAAGATCTGAACTTGTAATAGTGAATTACAGAACTTAGATTTGTTAAATTCAAATTATTATTTCAAATTATAACTTGAAGATCTGAACTAGTAATTGTCAAATACAGAACTTAAAATTGATAGCTTCTAATTATTATTGCAAATTATAACTTGAAGATCTGAACTTTTAATTGTCAAATACAGAACTTAAAATTGATAGCTTCTAATTATTATTGTAAATTATAACTTGAAGATCTGAACTTGTAATTGTCAAATACAGAACTTCTAATTGTTAAATACAAATTATTAGTGCAAATTATAACTTGAAGATCTGACCTTGTAATTGTCAAATACAGAACTTAAAATTGATAGCTTCTAATTATTATTGTAAATTATAACTTGAAGATCTGAACTTGTAATTGTCAAATACAGAACTTAAAATTGATAGCTTCTAATTATTATTGCAAATAATAACTTGAAGATCTGAACTTGTAATTGTCAAATACAGAACTTAAAATTGATAGCTTCTAATTATTATTGCAAATTATAATTTGAAGATCTGAACTTGTAATTGTCAAATACAGAACTTAAAATTGATAGCTTATAATTATAATTCAAATTATAACTTGAAGATCTGAACTTGTAATTGTCAAATACAGAACTTAAAATTAATAGCTTCTAACTATTATTGCAAATAATAACTTGAAGATCTGAACTTGTAATTGTCAAATGCAGAAGTTAAAATTGATAGCTTCTAATTATTATTGCAAATAATAGTTTGAAGATCTGTACTTGTAATTGTCAAATACAGAACTTAAAATTGATAGCTTATAATTATAATTCAAATTATAACTTGAAGATCTGAACCTGTAATAGGTAAATACAGAACTTCGAATGATTAAATTCAAACTAAGATTGCAAATAATAATTTGAAGATCTGAACTTGTAATAGTCAAATACAGAACTTCTAATTGTTAAATACAAATTATTAGTGAAAATTATTACTTGAAGATCTGAACTAGTAATTGTCAAATACAGCACTTAAAATTGATAGCTTCTAATTATTATTGCAAATTATAACTTGAAGATCTGAACTTGTAATTGTCAAATACAGAACTTAAAATTGATAGCTTCTAATTATTATTTCAAATTATAACTTGGAGATCTGAACTTGTAATTGTCAAATACAGAACTTAAAATTGGTAGCTTCTAATTATTATTGCAAATTATAACTTGAAGATCCTAACTTGTAATTGTCAAATACAGAACTTCTAATTGTTAAATACAAATTATTAGAGCAAATTATAACTTGAAGATCTGACCTTGTAATTGTCAAATACAGAACTTAAAATTGATAGCTTCTAATTATTATTGCAAATTATAACTTGAAGATCTGAACGTGTAATTGTCAAATACAGAACTTCTAATTGTTAAATACAAATTATTAGTGCAAATTATAACTTGAAGATCTGAACTTGTAATTATCAAATACAGAACTTAAAATTGATAGCTTCTAATTATTATTTCAAATTATAACTTGAAGATCTGAACGTGTAATTGTCAAATACAGAACTTCTAATTGTTAAATACAAATTATTAGTGAAAATTATAACTTGAAGAACTGAACTTGTAATAGGTAAATACAGAACTTCGAATTGTTAAATTCAAACTAAGATTGCAAATAATAATTTGAAGATCTGAACTTGTAATAGTCAAATACAGAACTTAAAATTGATAGCTTCTAATTATTATTGTAAATTATAACTTGAACATCTGAACTTGTAATAGTGAATTACAGAACTTAGATTTTTTAAATTCAAATTATTATTTCAAATTATAACTTGAAGATCTGAATTTGTAATTGTCAAATACAGAACTTAAAATTGATAGCTTCTAATTATTATTGCAAATAATAACTTGAAGATCTGTACTTGTAATTGCCAAATACAGAACTTATAATTGATAGCTTATAATTATAGTTCAAATTATAACTTGAAGATCTGAACTTGTAATAGTCAAATACAGAACTTCGAATTGTTAAATACAAATTATTAGTGCAAATTATAACTTGAAGATCTGAACTTGTAATAGGTAAATACAGAACTTCTAATTGTTAAATTCAAATTATTAGTGCAAATTATAACTTGAAGATCTGAACTTGTAATTATCAAATACAGAACTTAAAATTGATAGCTTCTAATTATTATTTCAAATTATAACTTGAAGATCTGAACTTGTAATTGTCAAATACAGAACTTAAAATTAATAGCTTCTAATTATTATTGCAAATAATAACTTGAAGATCTGAACTAGTAATTGTCAAATGCAGAACTTAAAATTGATAGCTTCTAATTATTATTGCAAATAATAGTTTGAAGATCTGTACTTGTAATTGTCAAATACAGAACTTAAAATTGATAGCTTATAATTATAATTCAAACTATAACTTGAAGATCTGAACTTGTAATAGTCAAATACAGAACTTCGAATTGTTAAATACAAATTATTAGTGCAAATTATTAGTTGAAGATCTGAACCTGTAATAGGTAAATACAGAACTTCGAATGATTAAATTCAAACTAAGATTGCAAATAATAATTTGAAGATCTGAACTTGTAATAGTCAAATACAGAACTTCTAATTGTTAAATACAAATTATTAGTGTAAAATTATTACTTGAAGATCAGAACTAGTAATTGTCAAATACAGCACTTAAAATTGATAGCTTCTAATTATTATTGCAAATTATAACTTGAAGATCTGAACTTGTAATTGTCAAATACAGAACTTAAAATTGATAGCTTCTAATTATTATTTCAAATTATAACTTGGAGATCTGAACTTGTAATTGTCAAATACAGAACTTAAAATTGATAGCTTCTAATTATTATTGCAAATTATAACTTGAAGATCTCAACTTGTAATTGTCAAATACAGAACTTCTAATTGTTAAATACAAATTATTAGTGCAAATTATAACTTGAAGATCTGACCTTGTAATTGTCAAATACAGAACTTAAAATTGATAGCTTCTAATTATTATTGCAAATTATAACTTGAAGATCTGAACTTGTAAGAGTCAAATACAGAACTTCTAATTGTTAAATACAAATTATTAGTGCAAATTATAACTTGAAGATCTGAACTAGTAATTGTCAAATACAGAACTTAAAATTGATAGCTTCTAATTATTATTGCAAATTATAACTTGAAGATCTGAACTTGTAATTGTCAAATACAGAACTTAAAATTGATAGCTTCTAATTATTATTTCAAATTATAACTTGAAGATCTTAACTTGTAATTGTCAAATACAGAACTTAAAATTGATAGCTTCTAATTATTATTGCAAATTATAACTTGAAGATCTGAACTTGTAATTGTCAAATACAGAACTTCTAATTGTTAAATACAAATTATTAGTGCAAATTATAACTTGAAGATCTGAACTTGTAATTGTCAAATACAGAACTTAAAATTGATAGATTCTATTTATTATTGTAAATTATAACTTGAAGATCTGAACTTGTAATAGTGCATTACAGAACTTAGATTTGTAAAATTCAAATTATTATTTCAAATTATAACTTGAAGATCTGCACTAGTAATTGTCAAATACAGAACTTCTAATTGTTAAATACAAATTATTAGTGCAAATTATTACTTGAAGATCTGAACTAGTAATTGTCAAATACAGAACTTAAAATTGATAGCTTCTAATTATTATTTCAAATTATAACTTGGAGATCTGAACTTGTAATTGTCAAATACAGAACTTACAATTGATAGCTTCTAATTATTATTGCAAATTATAACTTGAAGATCTGAACTTGTAATTGTCAAATACAGAACTTAAAATTGATAGCTTCTATATATTATTGCAAATTATAACTTGAAGATTTGAACGTGTAATTGTCAAATACAGAACTTCTAATTGTTAAATAGAAATTATTAGTGCAAATTATAACTTGAAGATCTGAACTTGTAATTTTCAAATACAGAACTTAAAATTGATAGCTTCTAATTATTATTTCAAATTATAACTTGAAGATCTGAACTTGTAATTGTCAAATACAGAACTTAAAATTAATAGCTTCTAATTATTATTGCAAATAATAACTTGAAGATCTGAACTAGTAATTGTCAAATGCAGAACTTAAAATTGATAGCTTCTAATTATTATTGCAAATAATAGTTTGAAGATCTGGACTTGTAATTGTCAAATACAGAACTTAAAATTGAAAGCTTATAATTATAATTCAAACTATAACTTGCAGATCTGAACTTGTAATAGTCAAATACAGAACTTCTAATTGTTAAATACAAATTATTAGTGCAAATTATAACTTGAAGATCTGAACTTGTAATTGTCAAATACAGAACTTAAAATTGATAGCTTCTAATTATTATTGCAAATTATAACTTGAAGATCTGAACTTGTAATAGTGAATTACAAAACTTAGATTTGTTAAATTCAAATTATTATTTCAAATTATAACTTGAAGATCTGAACTAGTAATTGTCAAATACAGAATTTAAATTGATAGCTTATAATTATTATTGCAAATAATAATTTGAAGATCTGAACTTGTAATTGTCAAATACAGAACTTAAAATTGATAGCTTCTAATTAAAATTATAACTTGGAGATCTGAACTTGTAATTGTCAAATACAGAACTTAAAATTGATAGCTTCTAATTATTATTGCAAATTATAACTTGAAGATCTGACCTTGTAATTGTCAAATACAGAACTTAAAATTGATAGCTTCTAATTATTATTGCCAATTATAACTTGAAGATCTGAACGTGTAATTGTCAAATACAGAACTTCTAATTGTTAAATACAAATTATTAGTGCAAATTATAACTTGAAGATCTGAACTTGTAATTATCAAATACAGAACTTAAAATTGATAGCTTCTAATTATTATTTCAAATTATAACTTGAAGATCTGAACTTGTAATTGTCAAATACAGAACTTAAAATTAATAGCTTCTAATTATTATTGCAAATAATAACTTGAAGATCTGAACTTGTAATTGTCAAATGCAGAACTTAAAATTGATAGCTTCTAATTATTATTGCAAATAATAGTTTGAAGATCTGTACTTGTAATTGTCAAATACAGAACTTAAAATTGATAGCTTGTAATTATAATTCAAATTATAACTTGAAGATCTGAACTTGTAATTGTCAAATACAGAACTTAAAATTGATAGCTTCTAATTATTATTGTAAATAATAAGTTGAAGATCTGAACTTGTAATTGTCAAATGCAGAACTTAAAATTGATAGCTTCTAATTATTATTGCAAATAATAATTTGAAGATCTGTACTTGCAATTGTCAAATACAGAACTTAAAATTGATAGCTTATAATTATAATTCAAATTATAACTTGAAGATCTGAACTTGTAATAGACAAATACAGAACTTCGAATTGCTAAATACAAATTATTAGTGCAAATTATAACTTGAAGATCTGAACTTGTAATAGGTAAATACAGAACTTCGAATTGTTAAATTCAAACTAAGATTGCAAATAATAATTTGAAGATCTGAACTTGTAATAGTCAAACACAGAACTTAAAATTGATAGCTTCCAATTATTATTGTAAATTATAACTTGAAGATCTGAACTTGTAATAGTGAATTACAGAACTTAGATTTGTTAAATTCAAATTATTATTTCAAATTATAACTTGAAGATCTGAACTTGTAATTGTCAAATACAGAACTTAAAATTGATAGCTTCTAATTATTATTGCAAATAATAACTTGAAGATCTGTACTTGTAATTGCCAAATACAGAACTTAAAATTGATAGCTTATAATTTTAGTTCAAATTATAACTTGAAGATCTGAACTTGTAATAGTCAAATACAGAACTTCGAATTGTTAAATACAAATTATTAGTGCAAATTATAACTTGAAGATCTGAACTTGTAATAGGTAAATACAGAACTTCTAATTGTTAAATTCAAACTAAGATTGCAAATAATTATTTGAAGATCTGAACTTGTAATAGTCAAATACAGAACTTCTAATTGTTAAATACAAATTATTAGTGCAAATTATAACTTGAAGATCTGAACTTGTAATTGTCAAATACAGAACTTAAAATTGATAGCTTCTAATTATTATTGCAAATTATAACTTGAAGATCTGTACTTGTAATTGTCAAATACAGAACTTAATATTGATAGCTTCTAATTATTATTTCAAATTATAACTTGAAGATCTGAACTTGTAATTGTCAAATACAGAACTTAAAATTGATAGCTTCTAATTATTATTGCAAATTATAACTTGAAGATCTGAACTTGTAATTGTCAAATACAGAACTTAAAATTGATAGCTTCTAATTATAATTGTAAATTATAACTTGAAGATCTGAACTTGTAATTGTCAAATACAGAACTTAAAATTGATAGCTTCTAATTACTATTGCAAATAATAACTTGAAGATCTGAACTTGTAATTGTCAAATGCAGAACTTAAAATTGATAGCTTCTAATTATTATTGCAAATAATAATTTGAAGATCTGTACTTGCAATTGTCAAATACAGAACTTAAAATTGATAGCTTATAATTATAATTCAAATTATAACTTGAAGATCTGAACTTGTAATAGACAAATACAGAACTTCGAATTGCTAAATACAAATTATTAGTGCAAATTATAACTTGAAGATCTGAACTTGTAATAGGTAAATACAGAACTTCGAATTGTTAAATTCAAACTAAGATTGCAAATAATAATTTGAAGATCTGAACTTGTAATAGTCAAATACAGAACTTAAAATTGATAGCTTCTAATTATTATTGTAAATTATAATTTGAAGATCTGAACTTGTAATAGTGAATTACAGAACTTAGATTTGTTAAATTCAAATTATTATTTCAAATTATAACTTGAAGATCTGAACTTGTAATTGTCAAATACAGAACTTAAAATTGATAGCTTCTAATTATTATTGCAAATAATAACTTGAAGATCTGTACTTGTCATTGTCAAATACAGAACTTAAAATTGATAGCTTATAATTATAGTTCAAATTATAACTTGAAGATCTGAACTTGTAATAGACAACTACAGAACTTCGAATTGCTAAATACAAATTATTAGTGAAAATTATAACTTGAAGATCTGAACTTGTAATAGGTAAATACAGAACTTCGAATTGTTAAATTCAAACTAAGATTGCAAATAATAATTTGAAGATCTGAACTTGTAATAGTCAAATACAGAACTTAAAATTGATAGCTTCTAATTATTATTGTAAATTATAACTTGAACATCTGAACTTGTAATAGTGAATTACAGAACTTAGATTTGTTAAATTCAAATTATTATTTCAAATTATAACTTGAAGATCTGAACTTGTAATTGTCAAATACAGAACTTAAAATTGATAGCTTCTAATTATTATTGCAAATAATAACTTGAAGATCTGTACTTGTAATTGCCAAATACAGAACTTAAAATTGATAGCTTATAATTATAGTTCAAATTATAACTTGAAGATCTGAACTTGTAATAGTCAAATACAGAACTTCGAATTGTTAAATACTAATTATTAGTGCAAATTATAACTTGAAGATCTGAACTTGTAATAGGTAAATACAGAACTTCTAATTGTTAAATTCAAACTAAGATTGCAAATAATTATTTGAAGATCTGAACTTGTAATAGTCAAATACAGAATTTCTAATTGTTAAATACAAATTATTAGTGCAAATTATAACTTGTAGATCTGAACTTGTAATTGTCAAATACAGAACTTAAAATTGATAGCTTCTAATTATTATTGCAAATTATAACTTGAAGATCTGAACTTGTAATTGTCAAATGCAGAACTTAAAATTGATAGCTTCTAATTATTATTGCAAATAATAGTTTGAAGATCTGTACTTGTAATTGTCAAATACAGAACTTAAAATTGATAGCTTATAATTATAATTCAAATTATAACTTGAAGATCTGAACTTGTAATAGTCAAATACAGAACTTCGAATTGTTAAATACAAAGTATTAGTGCAAATTATTACTTGAAGATCTGAACCTGTAATAGGTAAATACAGAACTTCGAATGATTAAATTCAAACTAAGATTGCAAATAATAATTTGAAGATCTGAACTTGTAATAGTCAAATACAGAACTTCTAATTGTTAAATACAAATTATTAATGAAAATTATTACTCTGATCTGAACTAGTAATTGTCAAATACAGCACTTAAAATTGATAGCTTCTAATTATTATTTAAATTATAACTTGGAGATCTGAACTTGTAATTGTCAAATACAGAACTTAAAATTGGTAGCTTCTAATTATTATTGCAAATTATAACTTGAAGATCCTAACTTGTAATTGTCAAATACAGAACTTCCAATTGTTAAATACAAATTATTAGTGCAAATTATAACTTGGAGATCTGACCTTGTAATTGTCAAATACAGAACTTAAAATTGATAGCTTCTAATTATTATTTCAAATTATAACTTGGAGATCTGAACTTGTAATTGTCAAATACAGAACTTAAAATTGATAGCTTCTAATTATTATTGCAAATTATAACTTGAAGATCTCAACTTGTAATTGTCAAATACAGAACTTCTAATTGTTAAATACAAATTATTAGTGCAAATTATAACTTGAAGATCTGACCTTGTAATTGTCAAATACAGAACTTAAAATTGATAGCTTCTAATTATTATTGCAAATTATAACTTGAAGATCTGAACTTGTAAGAGTCAAATACAGAACTTCTAATTGTTAAATACAAATTATTAGTGCAAATTATAACTTGAAGATCTGAACTAGTAATTGTCAAATACAGAACTTAAAATTGATAGCTTCTAATTATTATTGCAAATTATAACTTGAAGATCTGAACTTGTAATTGTCAAATACAGAACTTAAAATTGATAGCTTCTAATTATTATTTCAAATTATAACTTGAAGATCTTAACTTGTAATTGTCAAATACAGAACTTAAAATTGATAGCTTCTAATTATTATTGCAAATTATAACTTGAAGATCTGAACTTGTAATTGTCAAATACAGAACTTCTAATTGTTAAATACAAATTATTAGTGCAAATTATAACTTGAAGATCTGAACTTGTAATTGTCAAATACAGAACTTAAAATTGATAGATTCTATTTATTATTGTAAATTATAACTTGAAGATCTGAACTTGTAATAGTGCATTACAGAACTTAGATTTGTAAAATTCAAATTATTATTTCAAATTATAACTTGAAGATCTGCACTAGTAATTGTCAAATACAGAACTTCTAATTGTTAAATACAAATTATTAGTGCAAATTATTACTTGAAGATCTGAACTAGTAATTGTCAAATACAGAACTTAAAATTGATAGCTTCTAATTATTATTTCAAATTATAACTTGGAGATCTGAACTTGTAATTGTCAAATACAGAACTTACAATTGATAGCTTCTAATTATTATTGCAAATTATAACTTGAAGATCTGAACTTGTAATTGTCAAATACAGAACTTAAAATTGATAGCTTCTATATATTATTGCAAATTATAACTTGAAGATTTGAACGTGTAATTGTCAAATACAGAACTTCTAATTGTTAAATAGAAATTATTAGTGCAAATTATAACTTGAAGATCTGAACTTGTAATTTTCAAATACAGAACTTAAAATTGATAGCTTCTAATTATTATTTCAAATTATAACTTGAAGATCTGAACTTGTAATTGTCAAATACAGAACTTAAAATTAATAGCTTCTAATTATTATTGCAAATAATAACTTGAAGATCTGAACTAGTAATTGTCAAATGCAGAACTTAAAATTGATAGCTTCTAATTATTATTGCAAATAATAGTTTGAAGATCTGGACTTGTAATTGTCAAATACAGAACTTAAAATTGAAAGCTTATAATTATAATTCAAACTATAACTTGCAGATCTGAACTTGTAATAGTCAAATACAGAACTTCTAATTGTTAAATACAAATTATTAGTGCAAATTATAACTTGAAGATCTGAACTTGTAATTGTCAAATACAGAACTTAAAATTGATAGCTTCTAATTATTATTGCAAATTATAACTTGAAGATCTGAACTTGTAATAGTGAATTACAAAACTTAGATTTGTTAAATTCAAATTATTATTTCAAATTATAACTTGAAGATCTGAACTAGTAATTGTCAAATACAGAATTTAAATTGATAGCTTATAATTATTATTGCAAATAATAATTGGAAGATCTGAACTTGTAATTGTCAAATACAGAACTTAAAATTGATAGCTTCTAATTATTATTTAAAATTATAACTTGGAGATCTGAACTTGTAATTGTCAAATACAGAACTTAAAATTGATAGCTTCTAATTATTATTGCAAATTATAACTTGAAGATCTGACCTTGTAATTGTCAAATACAGAACTTAAAATTGATAGCTTCTAATTATTATTGCCAATTATAACTTGAAGATCTGAACGTGTAATTGTCAAATACAGAACTTCTAATTGTTAAATACAAATTATTAGTGCAAATTATAACTTGAAGATCTGAACTTGTAATTATCAAATACAGAACTTAAAATTGATAGCTTCTAATTATTATTTCAAATTATAACTTGAAGATCTGAACTTGTAATTGTCAAATACAGAACTTAAAATTAATAGCTTCTAATTATTATTGCAAATAATAACTTGAAGATCTGAACTTGTAATTGTCAAATGCAGAACTTAAAATTGATAGCTTCTAATTATTATTGCAAATAATAGTTTGAAGATCTGTACTTGTAATTGTCAAATACAGAACTTAAAATTGATAGCTTGTAATTATAATTCAAATTATAACTTGAAGATCTGAACTTGTAATTGTCAAATACAGAACTTAAAATTGATAGCTTCTAATTATTATTGTAAATAATAAGTTGAAGATCTGAACTTGTAATTGTCAAATGCAGAACTTAAAATTGATAGCTTCTAATTATTATTGCAAATAATAATTTGAAGATCTGTACTTGCAATTGTCAAATACAGAACTTAAAATTGATAGCTTATAATTATAATTCAAATTATAACTTGAAGATCTGAACTTGTAATAGACAAATACAGAACTTCGAATTGCTAAATACAAATTATTAGTGCAAATTATAACTTGAAGATCTGAACTTGTAATAGGTAAATACAGAACTTCGAATTGTTAAATTCAAACTAAGATTGCAAATAATAATTTGAAGATCTGAACTTGTAATAGTCAAACACAGAACTTAAAATTGATAGCTTCCAATTATTATTGTAAATTATAACTTGAAGATCTGAACTTGTAATAGTGAATTACAGAACTTAGATTTGTTAAATTCAAATTATTATTTCAAATTATAACTTGAAGATCTGAACTTGTAATTGTCAAATACAGAACTTAAAATTGATAGCTTCTAATTATTATTGCAAATAATAACTTGAAGATCTGTACTTGTAATTGCCAAATACAGAACTTAAAATTGATAGCTTATAATTTTAGTTCAAATTATAACTTGAAGATCTGAACTTGTAATAGTCAAATACAGAACTTCGAATTGTTAAATACAAATTATTAGTGCAAATTATAACTTGAAGATCTGAACTTGTAATAGGTAAATACAGAACTTCTAATTATTAAATTCAAACTAAGATTGCAAATAATTATTTGAAGATCTGAACTTGTAATAGTCAAATACAGAACTTCTAATTGTTAAATACAAATTATTAGTGCAAATTATAACTTGAAGATCTGAACTTGTAATTGTCAAATACAGAACTTATAATTGATAGCTTCTAATTATTATTGCAAATTATAACTTGAAGATCTGTACTTGTAATTGTCAAATACAGAACTTAATATTGATAGCTTCTAATTATTATTTCAAATTATAACTTGAAGATCTGAACTTGTAATTGTCAAATACAGAACTTAAAATTGATAGCTTCTAATTATTATTGCAAATTATAACTTGAAGATCTGAACTTGTAATTGTCAAATACAGAACTTAAAATTGATAGCTTCTAATTATAATTGTAAATTATAACTTGAAGATCTGAACTTGTAATTGTCAAATACAGAACATAAAATTGATAGCTTCTAATTACTATTGCAAATAATAACTTGAAGATCTGAACTTGTAATTGTCAAATGCAGAACTTAAAATTGATAGCTTCTAATTATTATTGCAAATAATAATTTGAAGATCTGTACTTGCAATTGTCAAATACAGAACTTAAAATTGATAGCTTATAATTATAATTCAAATTATAACTTGAAGATCTGAACTTGTAATAGACAAATACAGAACTTCGAATTGCTAAATACAAATTATTAGTGCAAATTATAACTTGAAGATCTGAACTTGTAATAGGTAAATACAGAACTTCGAATTGTTAAATTCAAACTAAGATTGCAAATAATAATTTGAAGATCTGAACTTGTAATAGTCAAATACAGAACTTAAAATTGATAGCTTCTAATTATTATTGTAAATTATAATTTGAAGATCTGAACTTGTAATAGTGAATTACAGAACTTAGATTTGTTAAATTCAAATTATTATTTCAAATTATAACTTGAAGATCTGAACTTGTAATTGTCAAATACAGAACTTAAAATTGATAGCTTCTAATTATTATTGCAAATAATAACTTGAAGATCTGTACTTGTCATTGTCAAATACAGAACTTAAAATTGATAGCTTATAATTATAGTTCAAATTATAACTTGAAGATCTGAACTTGTAATAGACAACTACAGAACTTCGAATTGCTAAATACAAATTATTAGTGAAAATTATAACTTGAAGATCTGAACTTGTAATAGGTAAATACAGAACTTCGAATTGTTAAATTCAAACTAAGATTGCAAATAATAATTTGAAGATCTGAACTTGTAATAGTCAAATACAGAACTTAAAATTGATAGCTTCTAATTATTATTGTAAATTATAACTTGAACATCTGAACTTGTAATAGTGAATTACAGAACTTAGATTTGTTAAATTCAAATTTTTATTTCAAATTATAACTTGAAGATCTGAACTTGTAATTGTCAAATACAGAACTTAAAATTGATAGCTTCTAATTATTATTGCAAATAATAACTTGAAGATCTGTACTTGTAATTGCCAAATACAGAACTTAAAATTGATAGCTTATAATTATAGTTCAAATTATAACTTGAAGATCTGAACTTGTAATAGTCAAATACAGAACTTCGAATTGTTAAATACTAATTATTAGTGCAAATTATAACTTGAAGATCTGAACTTGTAATAGGTAAATACAGAACTTCTAATTGTTAAATTCAAACTAAGATTGCAAATAATTATTTGAAGATCTGAACTTGTAATAGTCAAATACAGAATTTCTAATTGTTAAATACAAATTATTAGTGCAAATTATAACTTGTAGATCTGAACTTGTAATTGTCAAATACAGAACTTAAAATTGATAGCTTCTAATTATTATTGCAAATTATAACTTGAAGATCTGAACTTGTAATTGTCAAATGCAGAACTTAAAATTGATAGCTTCTAATTATTATTGCAAATAATAGTTTGAAGATCTGTACTTGTAATTGTCAAATACAGAACTTAAAATTGATAGCTTATAATTATAATTCAAATTATAACTTGAAGATCTGAACTTGTAATAGTCAAATACAGAACTTCGAATTGTTAAATACAAAGTATTAGTGCAAATTATTACTTGAAGATCTGAACCTGTAATAGGTAAATACAGAACTTCGAATGATTAAATTCAAACTAAGATTGCAAATAATAATTTGAAGATCTGAACTTGTAATAGTCAAATACAGAACTTCTAATTGTTAAATACAAATTATTAATGAAAATTATTACTCTGATCTGAACTAGTAATTGTCAAATACAGCACTTAAAATTGATAGCTTCTAATTATTATTTAAATTATAACTTGGAGATCTGAACTTGTAATTGTCAAATACAGAACTTAAAATTGGTAGCTTCTAATTATTATTGCAAATTATAACTTGAAGATCCTAACTTGTAATTGTCAAATACAGAACTTCCAATTGTTAAATACAAATTATTAGTGCAAATTATAACTTGGAGATCTGACCTTGTAATTGTCAAATACAGAACTTAAAATTGATAGCTTCTAATTATTATTGCAAATTATAACTTGAAGATCTGAACGTGTAATTGTCAAATACAGAACTTCTAATTGTTAAATACAAATTATTAGTGCAAATTATAACTTGAAGATCTGAACTTGTAATTATCAAATACAGAACTTAAAATTGATAGCTTCTAATTATTATTTCAAATTATAACTTGAAGATCTGAACTTGTAAATGTCAAATACAGAACTTAAAATTAATAGCTTCTAATTATTATTGCAAATAAGAACTTGAAGATCTGAACTAGTAATTGTCAAATGCAGAACTTAAAATTGATAGCTTGTAATTATTATTGCAAATAATAGTTTGAAGATCTGTACTTGTAATTGTCAAATACAGAACTTAAAATTGATAGCTTATAATTATAATTCAAACTATAACTTGAAGATCTGAACTTGTAATAGTCAAATACAGAACTTCGAATTGTTAAATACAAATTATTAGTGCAAATTATTAGTTGAAGATCTGAACCTGTAATAGGTAAATTCAGAACTTCGAATGATTAAATTCAAACTAAGATTGCAAATAATAATTTGAAGATCTGACTTGTAATAGTCAAATACAGAACTTCTAATTGTTAAATACAAATTATTAGTGTAAAATTATTACTTGAAGATCAGAACTAGTAATTGTCAAATACAGCACTTAAAATTGATAGCTTCTAATTATTATTGCAAATTATAACTTGAAGATCTGAACTTGTAATTGTCAAATACAGAACTTAAGATTGATAGCTTCTAATTATTATTTCAAATTATAACTTGGAGATCTGAACTTGTAATTGTCAAATACAGAACTTAAAAATGATAGCTTCTAATTATTATTTCAAATTATAACTTGAAGATCTTAACTTGTAATTGTCAAATACAGAACTTAAAATTGATAGCTTCTAATTATTATTGCAAATTATAACTTGAAGATCTGAACTTGTAATTGTCAAATACAGAACTTCTAATAGTTAAATACAAATTATTAGTGCAAATTATAACTTGAAGATCTGAACTTGTAATTGTCAAATACAGAACTTAAAATTGATAGATTCTATTTATTATTGTAAATTATAACTTGAAGATCTGAACTTGTAATAGTGCATTAAAGAACTTAGATTTGTTAAATTCAAATTATTATTTCAAATTATAACTTGAAGATCTGCACTAGTAATTGTCAAATACAGAACTTCTAATTGTTAAATACAAATTATTAGTGCAAATTATTACTTGAAGTTCTGAACTAGTAATTGTCAAATACAGCACTTAAAATTGATAGCTTCTAATTATTAGTGCAAATTATAACTTGAAGATCTGAACTTGTAATTGTCAAATACAGAACTTAAAATTGATAGCTTCTAATTATTATTGCAAATAATAACTTGAAGATCTGTACTTGTCATTGTCAAATACAGAACTTAAAATTGATAGCTTATAATTATAGTTCAAATTATAACTTGAAGATCTGAACTTGTAATAGACAAATACAGAACTTCGAATTGCTAAATACAAATTATTAGTGAAAATTATAACTTGAAGATCTGAACTTGTAATAGGTAAATACAGAACTTCGAATTGTTAAATTCAAACTAAGATTGCAAATAATAATTTGAAGATCTGAACTTGTAATAGTCAAATACAGAACTTAAAATTGATAGCTTCTAATTATTATTGTAAATTATAACTTGAACATCTGAACTTGTAATAGTGAATTACAGAACTTAGATTTGTTAAATTCAAATTATTATTTCAAATTATAACTTGAAGATCTGAACTTGTAATAGTCAAATACAGAACTTCGAATTGTTATATACTAATTATTAGTGCAAATTATAACTTGAAGATCTGAACTTGTAATAGGTAAATACAGAACTTCTAATTGTTAAATTCAAACTAAGATTGCAAATAATTATTTGAAGATCTGAACTTGTAATAGTCAAATACAGAATTTCTAATTGTTAAATACAAATTATTAGTGCAAATTATAACTTGTAGATCTGAACTTGTAATTGTCAAATACAGAACTTAAAATTGATAGCTTCTAATTATTATTGCAAATTATAACTTGAAGATCTGAACTTGTAATTGTCAAATGCAGAACTTAAAATTGATAGCTTCTAATTATTATTGCAAATAATAGTTTGAAGATCTGTACTTGTAATTGTCAAATACAGAACTTAAAATTGATAGCTTATAATTATAATTCAAATTATAACTTGAAGATCTGAACTTGTAATAGTCAAATACAGAACTTCGAATTGTTAAATACAAAGTATTAGTGCAAATTATTACTTGAAGATCTGAACCTGTAATAGGTAAATACAGAACTTCGAATGATTAAATTCAAACTAAGATTGCAAATAATAATTTGAAGATCTGAACTTGTAATAGTCAAATACAGAACTTCTAATTGTTAAATACAAATTATTAGTGAAAATTATTACTTTGATCTGAACTAGTAATTGTCAAATACAGCACTTAAAATTGATAGCTTCTAATTATTATTTAAATTATAACTTGGAGATCTGAACTTGTAATTGTCAAATACAGAACTTAAAATTGGTAGCTTCTAATTATTATTGCAAATTATAACTTGAAGATCCTAACTTGTAATTGTCAAATACAGAACTTCCAATTGTTAAATACAAATTATTAGTGCAAATTATAACTTGAAGATCTGACCTTGTAATTGTCAAATACAGAACTTAAAATTGATAGCTTCTAATTATTATTGCAAATTATAACTTGAAGATCTGAACGTGTAATTGTCAAATACAGAACTTCTAATTGTTAAATACAAATTATTAGTGCAAATTATAACTTGAAGATCTGAACTTGTAATTATCAAATACAGAACTTAAAATTGATAGCTTCTAATTATTATTTCAAATTATAACTTGAAGATCTGAACTTGTAATTGTCAAATACAGAACTTAAAATTAATAGCTTCTAATTATTATTGCAAATAATAACTTGAAGATCTGAACTAGTAATTGTCAAATGCAGAACTTAAAATTGATAGCTTGTAATTATTATTGCAATTAATAGTTTGAAGATCTGTACTTGTAATTGTCAAATACAGAACTTAAAATTGATAGCTTATAATTATAATTCAAACTATAACTTGAAGATCTGAACTTGTAATAGTCAAATACAGAACTTCGAATTGTTAAATACAAATTATTAGTGCAAATTATTAGTTGAAGATCTGAACCTGTAATAGGTAAATACAGAACTTCGAATGATTAAATTCAAACTAAGATTGCAAATAATAATTTGAAGATCTGAACTTGTAATAGTCAAATACAGAACTTCTAATTGTTAAATACAAATTATTAGTGTAAAATTATTACTTGAAGATCAGAACTAGTAATTGTCAAATACAGCACTTAAAATTGATAGCTTCTAATTATTATTGCAAATTATAACTTGAAGATCTGAACTTGTAATTGTCAAATACAGAACTTAAGATTGATAGCTTCTAATTATTATTTCAAATTATAACTTGGAGATCTGAACTTGTAATTGTCAAATACAGAACTTAAAATTGATAGCTTCTAATTATTATTGCAAATTATAACTTGAAGATCTGAACTTGTAATTGTCAAATACAGAACTTCTAATTGTTAAATACAAATTATTAGTGCAAATTATAACTTGAAGATCTGACCTTGTAATTGTCAAATACAGAACTTAAAATTGATAGCTTCTAATTATTATTGCAAATTATAACTTGAAGATCTGAACTTGTAATAGTCAAATACAGAACTTCTAATTGTTAAATACAAATTATTAGTGCAAATTATAACTTGAAGATCTGAACTAGTAATTGTCAAATAAAGAACTTAAAATTGATAGCTTCTAATTATTATTGCAAATTATAACTTGAAGATCTGAACTTGTAATTGTCAAATACAGAACTTAAAATTGATAGCTTCTAATTATTATTTCAAATTATAACTTGAAGATCTTAACTTGTAATTGTCAAATACAGAACTTAAAATTGATAGCTTCTAATTATTATTGCAAATTATAACTTGAAGATCTGAACTTGTAATTGTCAAATACAGAACTTCTAATTGTTAAATACAAATTATTAGTGCAAATTATAACTTGAAGATCTGAACTTGTAATTGTCAGATACAGAACTTAAAATTGATAGATTCTATTTATTATTGTAAATTATAACTTGAAGATCTGAACTTGTAATAGTGCATTACAGAACTTAGATTTGTTAAATTCAAATTATTATTTCAAATTATAACTAGAAGATCTGCACTAGTAATTGTCAAATACAGAACTTCTAATTGTTAAATACAAATTATTAGTGCAAATTATTACTTGAAGATCTGAACTAGTAATTGTCAAATACAGCACTTAAAATTGATAGCTTCTAATTATTATTGCAAATTATAACTTGAAGATCTGAACTTGTAATTGTCAAATGCAGAACTTAAAATTGATAGCTTCTAATTATTATTGCAAATAATAGTTTGAAGATCTGTACTTGTAATTGTCAAATACAGAACTTAAAATTGATAGCTTATAATTATAATTCAAATTATAACTTGAAGATCTGAACTTGTAATAGTCAAATACAGAACTTCGAATTGTTAAATACAAAGTATTAGTGCAAATTATTACTTGAAGATCTGAACCTGTAATAGGTAAATACAGAACTTCGAATGATTAAATTCAAACTAAGATTGCAAATAATAATTTGAAGATCTGAACTTGTAATAGTCAAATACAGAACTTCTAATTGTTAAATACAAATTATTAGTGAAAATTATTACTTTGATCTGAACTAGTAATTGTCAAATACAGCACTTAAAATTGATAGCTTCTAATTATTATTTAAATTATAACTTGGAGATCTGAACTTGTAATTGTCAAATACAGAACTTAAAATTGGTAGCTTCTAATTATTATTGCAAATTATAACTTGAAGATCCTAACTTGTAATTGTCAAATACAGAACTTCCAATTGTTAAATACAAATTATTAGTGCAAATTATAACTTGAAGATCTGACCTTGTAATTGTCAAATACAGAACTTAAAATTGATAGCTTCTAATTATTATTGCAAATTATAACTTGAAGATCTGAACGTGTAATTGTCAAATACAGAACTTCTAATTGTTAAATACAAATTATTAGTGCAAATTATAACTTGAAGATCTGAACTTGTAATTATCAAATACAGAACTTAAAATTGATAGCTTCTAATTATTATTTCAAATTATAACTTGAAGATCTGAACTTGTAATTGTCAAATACAGAACTTAAAATTAATAGCTTCTAATTATTATTGCAAATAATAACTTGAAGATCTGAACTAGTAATTGTCAAATGCAGAACTTAAAATTGATAGCTTGTAATTATTATTGCAAATAATAGTTTGAAGATCTGTACTTGTAATTGTCAAATACAGAACTTACAATTGATAGCTTATAATTATAATTCAAACTATAACTTGAAGATCTGAACTTGTAATAGTCAAATACAGAACTTCGAATTGTTAAATACAAATTATTAGTGCAAATTATTAGTTGAAGATCTGAACCTGTAATAGGTAAATACAGAACTTCGAATGATTAAATTCAAACTAAGATTGCAAATAATAATTTGAAGATCTGAACTTGTAATAGTCAAATACAGAACTTCTAATTGTTAAATACAAATTATTAGTGTAAAATTATTACTTGAAGATCAGAACTAGTAATTGTCAAATACAGCACTTAAAATTGATAGCTTCTAATTATTATTGCAAATTATAACTTGAAGATCTGAACTTGTAATTGTCAAATACAGAACTTAAGATTGATAGCTTCTAATTATTATTTCAAATTATAACTTGGAGATCTGAACTTGTAATTGTCAAATACAGAACTTAAAATTGATAGCTTCTAATTATTATTGCAAATTATAACTTGAAGATCTGAACTTGTAATTGTCAAATACAGAACTTCTAATTGTTAAATACAAATTATTAGTGCAAATTATAACTTGAAGATCTGACCTTGTAATTGTCAAATACAGAACTTAAAATTGATAGCTTCTAATTATTATTGCAAATTATAACTTGAAGATCTGAACTTGTAATAGTCAAATACAGAACTTCTAATTGTTAAATACAAATTATTAGTGCAAATTATAACTTGAAGATCTGAACTAGTAATTGTCAAATAAAGAACTTAAAATTGATAGCTTCTAATTATTATTGCAAATTATAACTTGAAGATCTGAACTTGTAATTGTCAAATACAGAACTTAAAATTGATAGCTTCTAATTATTATTTCAAATTATAACTTGAAGATCTTAACTTGTAATTGTCAAATACAGAACTTAAAATTGATAGCTTCTAATTATTATTGCAAATTATAACTTGAAGATCTGAACTTGTAATTGTCAAATACAGAACTTCTAATTGTTAAATACAAATTATTAGTGCAAATTATAACTTGAAGATCTGAACTTGTAATTGTCAAATACAGAACTTAAAATTGATAGATTCTATTTATTATTGTAAATTATAACTTGAAGATCTGAACTTGTAATAGTGCATTACAGAACTTAGATTTGTTAAATTCAAATTATTATTTCAAATTATAACTTGAAGATCTGCACTAGTAATTGTCAAATACAGAACTTCTAATTGTTAAATACAAATTATTAGTGCAAATTATTACTTGAAGATCTGAACTAGTAATTGTCAAATACAGCACTTAAAATTGATAGCTTCTAATTATTATTGCAAATTATAACTTGAAGATCTGAACTTGTAATTGTCAAATGCAGAACTTAAAATTGATAGCTTCTAATTATTATTGCAAATAATAGTTTGAAGATCTGTACTTGTAATTGTCAAATACAGAACTTAAAATTGATAGCTTATAATTATAATTCAAATTATAACTTGAAGATCTGAACTTGTAATAGTCAAATACAGAACTTCGAATTGTTAAATACAAAGTATTAGTGCAAATTATTACTTGAAGATCTGAACCTGTAATAGGTAAATACAGAACTTCGAATGATTAAATTCAAACTAAGATTGCAAATAATAATTTGAAGATCTGAACTTGTAATAGTCAAATACAGAACTTCTAATTGTTAAATACAAATTATTAGTGAAAATTATTACTTTGATCTGAACTAGTAATTGTCAAATACAGCACTTAAAATTGATAGCTTCTAATTATTATTTAAATTATAACTTGGAGATCTGAACTTGTAATTGTCAAATACAGAACTTAAAATTGGTAGCTTCTAATTATTATTGCAAATTATAACTTGAAGATCCTAACTTGTAATTGTCAAATACAGAACTTCCAATTGTTAAATACAAATTATTAGTGCAAATTATAACTTGAAGATCTGACCTTGTAATTGTCAAATACAGAACTTAAAATTGATAGCTTCTAATTATTATTGCAAATTATAACTTGAAGATCTGAACGTGTAATTGTCAAATACAGAACTTCTAATTGTTAAATACAAATTATTAGTGCAAATTATAACTTGAAGATCTGAACTTGTAATTATCAAATACAGAACTTAAAATTGATAGCTTCTAATTATTATTTCAAATTATAACTTGAAGATCTGAACTTGTAATTGTCAAATACAGAACTTAAAATTAATAGCTTCTAATTATTATTGCAAATAATTACTTGAAGATCTGAACTAGTAATTGTCAAATGCAGAACTTAAAATTGATAGCTTGTAATTATTATTGCAAATAATAGTTTGAAGATCTGTACTTGTAATTGTCAAATACAGAACTTACAATTGATAGCTTATAATTATAATTCAAACTATAACTTGAAGATCTGAACTTGTAATAGTCAAATACAGAACTTCGAATTGTTAAATACAAATTATTAGTGCAAATTATTAGTTGAAGATCTGAACCTGTAATAGGTAAATACAGAACTTCGAATGATTAAATTCAAACTAAGATTGCAAATAATAATTTGAAGATCTGAACTTGTAATAGTCAAATACAGAACTTCTAATTGTTAAATACAAATTATTAGTGTAAAATTATTACTTGAAGATCAGAACTAGTAATTGTCAAATACAGCACTTAAAATTGATAGCTTCTAATTATTATTGCAAATTATAACTTGAAGATCTGAACTTGTAATTGTCAAATACAGAACTTAAGATTGATAGCTTCTAATTATTATTTCAAATTATAACTTGGAGATCTGAACTTGTAATTGTCAAATACAGAACTTAAAATTGATAGCTTCTAATTATTATTGCAAATTATAACTTGAAGATCTGAACTTGTAATTGTCAAATACAGAACTTCTAATTGTTAAATACAAATTATTAGTGCAAATTATAACTTGAAGATCTGACCTTGTAATTGTCAAATACAGAACTTAAAATTGATAGCTTCTAATTATTATTGCAAATTATAACTTGAAGATCTGAACTTGTAATAGTCAAATACAGAACTTCTAATTGTTAAATACAAATTATTAGTGCAAATTATAACTTGAAGATCTGAACTAGTAATTGTCAAATAAAGAACTTAAAATTGATAGCTTCTAATTATTATTGCAAATTATAACTTGAAGATCTGAACTTGTAATTGTCAAATACAGAACTTAAAATTGATAGCTTCTAATTATTATTTCAAATTATAACTTGAAGATCTTAACTTGTAATTGTCAAATACAGAACTTAAAATTGATAGCTTCTAATTATTATTGCAAATTATAACTTGAAGATCTGAACTTGTAATTGTCAAATACAGAACTTCTAATTGTTAAATACAAATTATTAGTGCAAATTATAACTTGAAGATCTGAACTTGTAATTGTCAAATACAGAACTTAAAATTGATAGATTCTATTTATTATTGTAAATTATAACTTGAAGATCTGAACTTGTAATAGTGCATTACAGAACTTAGATTTGTTAAATTCAAATTATTATTTCAAATTATAACTTGAAGATCTGCACTAGTAATTGTCAAATACAGAACTTCTAATTGTTAAATACAAATTATTAGTGCAAATTATTACTTGAAGATCTGAACTAGTAATTGTCAAATACAGCACTTAAAATTGATAGCTTCTAATTATTATTGCAAATTATAACTTGAAGATCTGAACTTGTAATTGTCAAATGCAGAACTTAAAATTGATAGCTTCTAATTATTATTGCAAATAATAGTTTGAAGATCTGTACTTGTAATTGTCAAATACAGAACTTAAAATTGATAGCTTATAATTATAATTCAAATTATAACTTGAAGATCTGAACTTGTAATAGTCAAATACAGAACTTCGAATTGTTAAATACAAAGTATTAGTGCAAATTATTACTTGAAGATCTGAACCTGTAATAGGTAAATACAGAACTTCGAATGATTAAATTCAAACTAAGATTGCAAATAATAATTTGAAGATCTGAACTTGTAATAGTCAAATACAGAACTTCTAATTGTTAAATACAAATTATTAGTGAAAATTATTACTTTGATCTGAACTAGTAATTGTCAAATACAGCACTTAAAATTGATAGCTTCTAATTATTATTTAAATTATAACTTGGAGATCTGAACTTGTAATTGTCAAATACAGAACTTAAAATTGGTAGCTTCTAATTATTATTGCAAATTATAACTTGAAGATCCTAACTTGTAATTGTCAAATACAGAACTTCCAATTGTTAAATACAAATTATTAGTGCAAATTATAACTTGAAGATCTGACCTTGTAATTGTCAAATACAGAACTTAAAATTGATAGCTTCTAATTATTATTGCAAATTATAACTTGAAGATCTGAACGTGTAATTGTCAAATACAGAACTTCTAATTGTTAAATACAAATTATTAGTGCAAATTATAACTTGAAGATCTGAACTTGTAATTATCAAATACAGAACTTAAAATTGATAGCTTCTAATTATTATTTCAAATTATAACTTGAAGATCTGAACTTGTAATTGTCAAATACAGAACTTAAAATTAATAGCTTCTAATTATTATTGCAAATAATTACTTGAAGATCTGAACTAGTAATTGTCAAATGCAGAACTTAAAATTGATAGCTTGTAATTATTATTGCAAATAATAGTTTGAAGATCTGTACTTGTAATTGTCAAATACAGAACTTACAATTGATAGCTTATAATTATAATTCAAACTATAACTTGAAGATCTGAACTTGTAATAGTCAAATACAGAACTTCGAATTGTTAAATACAAATTATTAGTGCAAATTATTAGTTGAAGATCTGAACCTGTAATAGGTAAATACAGAACTTCGAATGATTAAATTCAAACTAAGATTGCAAATAATAATTTGAAGATCTGAACTTGTAATAGTCAAATACAGAACTTCTAATTGTTAAATACAAATTATTAGTGTAAAATTATTACTTGAAGATCAGAACTAGTAATTGTCAAATACAGCACTTAAAATTGATAGCTTCTAATTATTATTGCAAATTATAACTTGAAGATCTGAACTTGTAATTGTCAAATACAGAACTTAAGATTGATAGCTTCTAATTATTATTTCAAATTATAACTTGGAGATCTGAACTTGTAATTGTCAAATACAGAACTCAAAATTGATAGCTTCTAATTATTATTGCAAATTATAACTTGAAGATCTGAACTTGTAATTGTCAAATACAGAACTTCTAATTGTTAAATACAAATTATTAGTGCAAATTATAACTTGAAGATCTGACCTTGTAATTGTCAAATACAGAACTTAAAATTGATAGCTTCTAATTATTATTGCAAATTATAACTTGAAGATCTGAACTTGTAATAGTCAAATACAGAACTTCTAATTGTTAAATACAAATTATTAGTGCAAATTATAACTTGAAGATCTGAACTAGTAATTGTCAAATAAAGAACTTAAAATTGATAGCTTCTAATTATTATTGCAAATTATAACTTGAAGATCTGAACTTGTAATTGTCAAATACAGAACTTAAAATTGATAGCTTCTAATTATTATTTCAAATTATAACTTGAAGATCTTAACTTGTAATTGTCAAATACAGAACTTAAAATTGATAGCTTCTAATTATTATTGCAAATTATAACTTGAAGATCTGAACTTGTAATTGTCAAATACAGAACTTCTAATTGTTAAATACAAATTATTAGTGCAAATTATAACTAGAAGATCTGAACTTGTAATTGTCAAATACAGAACTTAAAATTGATAGATTCTATTTATTATTGTAAATTATAACTTGAAGATCTGAACTTGTAATAGTGCATTACAGAACTTAGATTTGTTAAATTCAAATTATTATTTCAAATTATAACTTGAAGATCTGCACTAGTAATTGTCAAATACAGAACTTCTAATTGTTAAATACAAATTATTAGTGCAAATTATTACTTGAAGATCTGAACTAGTAATTGTCAAATACAGCACTTAAAATTGATAGCTTCTAATTATTAGTGCAAATTATAACTTGAAGATCTGAACTAGTAATTGTCAAATGCAGAACTTAAAATTGATAGCTTCTAATTATTATTGCAAATAATAGTTTGAAGATCTGTACTTGTAATTGTCAAATACAGAACTTAAAATTGATAGCTTATAATTATAATTCAAACTATAACTTGAAGATCTGAACTTGTAATAGTCAAATACAGAACTTCGAATTGTTAAATACAAATTATTAGTGCAAATTATTAGTTGAAGATCTGAACCTGTAATAGGTAAATACAGAACTTCGAATGATTAAATTCAAACTAAGATTGCAAATAATAATTTGAAGATCTGAACTTGTAATAGTCAAATACAGAACTTCTAATTGTTAAATACAAATTATTAGTGTAAATTTATTACTTGAAGATCAGAACTAGTAATTGTCAAATACAGCACTTAAAATTGATAGCTTCTAATTATTATTGCAAATTATAACTTGAAGATCTGAACTTGTAATTGTCAAATACAGAACTTAAAATTGATAGCTTCTAATTATTATTTCAAATTATAACTTGGAGATCTGAACTTGTAATTGTCAAATACAGAACTTAAAATTGATAGCTTCTAATTATTATTGCAAATTATAACTTGAAGATCTGAACTTGTAATTGTCAAATACAGAACTTCTAATTGTTAAATACAAATTATTAGTGCAAATTATAACTTGAAGATCTGACCTTGTAATTGTCAAATACAGAACTTAAAATTGATAGCTTACAATTATTATTGCAAATTATAACTTGAAGATCTGAACTTGTAATAGTCAAATACAGAACTTCTAATTGTTAAATACAAATTATTAGTGCAAATTATAACTTGAAGATCTGAACTAGTAATTGTCAAATACAGAACTTAAAATTGATAGCTTCTAATTATTATTGCAAATTATAACTTGAAGATCTGAACTTGTAATTGTCAAATACAGAACTTAAAATTGATAGCTTCTAATTATTATTTCAAATTATAACTTGAAGATCTTAACTTGTAATTGTCAAATACAGAACTTAAAATTGATAGCTTCTAATTATTATTGCAAATTATAACTTGAAGATCTGAACTTGTAATTGTCAAATACAGAACTTCTAATTGTTAAATACAAATTATTAGTGCAAATTATAACTTGAAGATCTGAACTTGTAATTGTCAAATACAGAACTTAAAATTGATAGATTCTATTTATTATTGTAAATTATAACTTGAAGATCTGAACTTGTAATAGTGCATTACAGAACTTAGATTTGTTAAATTCAAATTATTATTTCAAATTATAACTTGAAGATCTGCACTAGTAATTGTCAAATACAAAACTTCTAATTGTTAAATACAAATTATTAGTGCAAATTATTACTTGAAGATCTGAACTAGTAATTGTCAAATACAGCACTTAAAATTGATAGCTTCTAATTATTAGTGCAAATTATAACTTGAAGATCTGAACGTGTAATTGTCAAATACAGAACTTCTAATTGTTAAATACAAATTATTAGTGCAAATTATAACTTGAAGATCTGAACTTGTAATTTTCAAATACAGAACTTAAAATTGATAGCTTCTAATTATTATTTCAAATTATAACTTGAAGATCTGAACTTGTAATTGTCAAATACAGAACTTAAAATTAATAGCTTCTAATTATTATTGCAAATAATAACTTGAAGATCTGAACTAGTAATTGTCAAATGTAGAACTTAAAATTGATAGCTTCTAATTATTATTGCAAATAATAGTTTGAAGATCTGTACTTGTAATTGTCAAATACAGAACTTAAAATTGAAAGCTTATAATTATAATTCAAACTATAACTTGCAGATCTGAACTTGCAATAGTCAAATACAGAACTTCTAATTGTTAAATACAAATTATTAGTGCAAATTATAACTTGAAGATCTGAACTTGTAATTGTCAAATACAGAACTTAAAATTGATAGCTTCTAATTATTATTGCAAATTATAACTTGAAGATCTGAACTTGTAATAGTGAATTACAAAACTTAGATTTGTTAAATTCAAATTATTATTTCAAATTATAACTTGAAGATCTGAACTAGTAATTGTCAAATACAGAATTTAAATTGATAGCTTATAATTATTATTGCAAATAATAATTTGAAGATCTGAACTTGTAATTGTCAAATACAGAACTTAAAATTGATAGCTTCTAATTATTATTTAAAATTATAACTTGGAGATCTGAACTTGTAATTGTCAAATACAGAACTTAAAATTGATAGCTTCTAATTATTATTGCAAATTATAACTTGAAGATCTGACCTTGTAATTGTCAAATACAGAACTTAAAATTGATAGCTTCTAATTATTATTGCCAATTATAACTTGAAGATCTGAACGTGTAATTGTCAAATACAGAACTTCTAATTGTTAAATACAAATTATTAGTGCAAATTATAACTTGAAGATCTGAACTAGTAATTATCAAATACAGAACTTAAAATTGATAGCTTCTAATTATTATTTCAAATTATAACTTGAAGATCTGAACTTGTAATTGTCAAATACAGAACTTAAAATTAATAGCTTCTAATTATTATTGCAAATAATAACTTGAAGATCTGAACTTGTAATTGTCAAATGCAGAACTTAAAATTGATAGCTTCTAATTATTATTGCAAATAATAGTTTGAAGATCTGTACTTGTAATTGTCAAATACAGAACTTAAAATTGATAGCTTATAATTATAATTCAAATTATAACTTGAAGATCTGAACTTGTAATTGTCAAATACAGAACTTAAAATTGATAGCTTCTAATTATTATTGCAAATAATAAGTTGAAGATCTGAACTTGTAATTGTCAAATGCAGAACTTAAAATTGATAGCTTCTAATTATTATTGCAAATAATAATTTGAAGATCTGTACTTGCAATTGTCAAATACAGAACTTAAAATTGATAGCTTATAATTATAATTCAAATTATAACTTGAAGATCTGAACTTGTAATAGACAAATACAGAACCTCGAATCGCTAAATACAAATTATTAGTGCAAATTATAACTTGAAGATCTGAACTTGTAATAGGTAAATACAGAACTTCGAATTGTTAAATTCAAACTAAGATTGCAAATAATAATTTGAAGATCTGAACTTGTAATAGTCAAATACAGAACTTAAAATTGATAGCTTCCAATTATTATTGTAAATTATAACTTGAAGATCTGAACTTGTAATAGTGAATTACAGTACTTAGATTTGTTAAATTCAAATTATTATTTCAAATTATAACTTGAAGATCTGAACTTGTAATTGTCAAATACAGAACTTAAAATTGATAGCTTCTAATTATTATTGCAAATAATAACTTGAAGATCTGTACTTGTAATTGCCAAATACAGAACTTAAAATTGATAGCTTATAATTATAGTTCAAATTATAACTTGAAGATCTGAACTTGTAATAGTCAAATACAGAACTTCGAATTGTTAAATACAAATTATTAGTGCAAATTATAACTTGAAGATCTGAACTTGTAATAGGTAAATACAGAACTTCTAATTGTTAAATTCAAACTAAGATTGCAAATAATTATTTGAAGATCTGAACTTGTAATAGTCAAATACAGAACTTCTAATTGTTAAATACAAATTATTAGTGCAAATTATAACTTGAAGATCTGAACTTGTAATTGTCAAATACAGAACTTAAAATTGATAGCTTCTAATTATTATTGCAAATTATAACTTGAAGATCTGAACTTGTAATAGTGAATTACAAAACTTAGATTTGTTAAATTCAAATTATTATTTCAAATAATAACTTGAAGATCTGAACTAGTAATTGTCAAATAGAGAATTTAAATTGATAGCTTATAATTATTATTGCAAATAATAATTTGAAGATCTGAACTTGTAATTGTCAAATACAGAACTTAAAATTGATAGCTTCTAATTATTATTTAAGGATGTATAGGAGATACAATCGGAGACAAAAGTATGTGAAATTGAAATATCACGAATATTTACCTTTTGTGTGTTTTTAAGACACTTTTTGAATGTCATAATGATAATCAAAGTTATAAAATGTATGGTAAATAGCTTTTTTCTTTTAAAATCGCAGTATTTTACTGAAATTACAAAAATTTTATTTATACCAAGAAAAATTTTCGAGTGACTGTACCTCGCAGTCTAACCTCACAAAATAAAAGAAATTTTAATAAAAATTGATAATTGTTATTGCAAGATGGATAAAAACCTAGGGAATTATGATATTTATAACACCCCTAAATTTTAAACATATTAAGGCCCTCTTAACGTCGCTATCTATTAAAAACTAATGAGCATAGCAAAAATTGTTTGGAGTTATAATTAATTTCTCAGGAACGGTGTAGTAAACTGTTAAAAAATTTTGCTAATACTTTCCTCTATTTACCAACAATAACTATAAAAAGATTGGAAAAAATCAGACCTTTTTTTCGGTTTGTTTTAAGCTATTTTATTCGATAAAATGTTGTTTTTCTTATGAAAAATAAAATGAGTTTTACTTTACAAGCTTTCCTTAAGATTTTACTTAAAATTTTTTTAAGAAAAGTATTTTACTCTTTACACCTTGTGGTTTTCCCTAATAGCCGACTTCCGAGGAAGACCATACATGTGATTTTAACGAATCTTAAGAAAATAAGAAGTGTTAAATTAAAACTGCAAGAACTACTAAACGGTGTAGAGAATTGATTTGATAAATTTTTTTTCTAGACCACAAAGTCACTGAGGACATGAGTACCAATTTTCATCGATCTCAGACCTTTTTTAATTTTATTTATTTGTCTCCTATACATCCTTAAAATTATAACTTGTAGATCTGAACTTGTAATTGTCAAATACAGAACTTAAAATTGATAGCTTATAATTATTATTGCAAATTATAACTTGAAGATCTGAACTTGTAATTGTCAAATACAGAACTTCAAATTGTTAAATACAAATTATTAGTGCAAATTATAACTTGAAGATCTGACCTTGTAATTGTCAAATACAGAACTTAAAATTGATAGCTTCTAATTATTATTGCAAATTATAACTTGAAGATCTGAACGTGTAATTGTCAAATACAGAACTTCTAATTGTTAAATACAAATTATTAGTGCAAATTATAACTTGAAGATCTGAACTTGTAATTATCAAATACAGAACTTAAAATTGATAGCTTCTAATTATTATTTCAAATTATAACTTGAAGATCTGAACTTGTAATTGTCAAATACAGAACTTAAAATTAATAGCTACTAATTATTATTGCAAATAATAACTTGAAGATCTGAACTTGTAATTGTCAAATGCAGAACTTAAAATTGATAGCTTCTAATTATTATTGCAAATAATAGTTTGAAGATCTGTACTTGTAATTGTCAAATACAGAACTTAAAATTGATAGCTTATAATTATAATTCAAATTATAACTTGAAGATCTGAACTTGTAATAGTCAAATACAGAACTTCGAATTGTTAAATACAAAGTATTAGTGCAAATTATTACTTGAAGATCTGAACCTGTAATAGGTAAATACAGAACTTCGAATGATTAAATTCAAACTAAGATTGCAAATAATAATTTGAAGATCTGAACTTGTAATAGTCAAATACAGAACTTCTAATTGTTAAATACAAATTATTAGTGAAAATTATTACTTGAAGATCTGAACTAGTAATTGTCAAATACAGCACTTAAAATTGATAGCTTCTAATTATTATTGCAAATTATAACTTGAAGATCTGAACTTGTAATTGTCAAATACAGAACTTAAAATTGATAGCTTCTAATTATTATTTCAAATTATAACTTGGAGATCTGAACTTGTAATTGTCAAATACAGAACTTAAAATTGGTAGCTTCTAATTATTATTGCAAATTATAACTTGAAGATCCTAACTTGTAATTGTCAAATACAGAACTTCTAATTGTTAAATACAAATTATTAGTGCAAATTATAACTTGAAGATCTGACCTTGTAATTGTCAAATACAGAACTTAAAATTGATAGCTGCTAATTATTATTGCAAATTATAACTTGAAGATCTGAACGTGTAATTGTCAAATACAGAACTTCTAATTGTTAAATACAAATTATTAGTGCAAATTATAACTTGAAGATCAGAACTTGTAATTATCAAATACAGAACTTAAAATTGATAGCTTCTAATTATTATTTCAAATTATAACTTGAAGATCTGAACTTGTAATTGTCAAATACAGAACTTAAAATTAATAGCTTCTAATTATTATTGCAAATAATAACTTGAAGATCTGAACTAGTAATTGTCAAATGCAGAACTTAAAATTGATAGCTTCTAATTATTATTGCAAATAATAACTTGAAGATCTGAACTTGTAATTGTCAAATACAGAACTTAAAATTGATAGCTTCTAATTATTATTGCAAATAATAACTTGAAGATCTGTACTTGTAATTGCCAAATACAGAACTTAAAATTGATAGCTTATAATTATAGTTCAAATTATAACTTGAAGATCTGAACTTGTAATAGTGAATTACAAAACTTAGATTTGTTAAATTCAAATTATTATTTCAAATTATAACTTGAAGATCTGAACTAGTAATTGTCAAATACAGAATTTAAATTGATAGCTTATAATTATTATTGCAAATAATAATTTGAAGATCTGAACTTGTAATAGTCAAATACAGAACTTAAAATTGATAGCTTCTAATTATTATTTAAAATTATAACTTGGAGATCTGAACTTGTAATTGTCAAATACAGAACTTAAAGTTGATAGCTTCTAATTATTATTGCAAATTATAACTTGAAGATCTGAACTTGTAATTGACAAATACAGAACTTAAAATTGATAGCTTCTAATTATTATTGCAAATTATAATTTGAAGATCTGAACTTGTAATAGACAAATACGCAACTTAGCATTGTTAAATACAAATTGTGATTGCAAATTATAACTTGAAGATCTGAACCTGTAATAGGTAAATACAGAACTACGAATTGTTAAATTCAAACTAAGATTGCATATAATAATTCGAAGATCTGAACTTGTAATAGTCAAATACAGAACTTCTAATTGTTAAATACAAATTATTAGTGCAAATTATAACTTGAAGATCTGAACTAGTAATTGTCAAATACAGAACTTAAAATTGATAGCTTCTAATTATTATTGCAAATTATAACTTGAGGATCTGTACTTGTAATTGTCAAATACAGAACTTAAAATTGATAGCTTCTAATTATTATTTCAAATTATAACTTGAAAATCTGAACTTGTAATTGTCAAATACAGAACTTACAATTGATAGCTTCTAATTATTATTGCAAATTATAACTTGAAGATCTGAACTTGTAATTGTCAAATACAGAACTTAAAATTGATAGCTTCTAATTATAATTGTAAATTATAACTTGAAGATCTGAACTTGTAATTGTCAAATACAGAACTTAAAATTGATAGCTTTTAATTATTATTGCAAATAATAACTTGAAGATCTGAACTTGTAATTGTCAAATGCAGAACTTAAAATTGATAGCTTCTAATTATTATTGCAAATAATAATTTGAAGATCTGTACTTGCAATTGTCAAATACAGAACTTAAAATTGATAGCTTATAATTATAATTCAAATTATAACTTGAAGATCTGAACTTGTAATAGACAAATACAGAACTTCGAATTGCTAAATACAAATTATTAGTGCAAATTATAACTTGAAGATCTGAACTTGTAATAGGTAAATACAGAACTTCGAATTGTTAAATTCAAACTAAGATTGCAAATAATAATTTGAAGATCTGAACTTGTAATAGTCAAATACAGAACTTAAAATTGATAGCTTCTAATTATTATTGTAAATTATAACTTGAAGATCTGAACTTGTAATAGTGAATTACAGAACTTAGATTTGTTAAATTCAAATTATTATTTCAAATTATAACTTGAAGATCTGAACTTGTAATTGTCAAATACAGAACTTAAAATTGATAGCTTCTAATTATTATTGCAAATAATAACTTGAAGATCTGTACTTGTAATTGTCAAATACAGAACTTAAAATTGATAGCGTATAATTATAGTTCAAATTATAACTTGAAGATCTGAACTTGTAATAGTCAAATACAGAACTTCGAATTGTTAAAAACAAATTATTAGTGCAAATTATAACTTGAAGATCTGAACTTGTAATAGGTAAATACAGAACTTCTAATTGTTAAATTCAAACTAAGATTGCAAATAATTATTTGAAGATCTGAACTTGTAATAGTCAAATACAGAACTTCTAATTGTTAAATACAAATTATTAGTGCAAATTATAACTTGAAGATCTGAACTTGTAATTGTCAAATACAGAACTTAAAATTGATGGCTTCTAATTATTATTGCAAATTATAACTTGAAGATCTGAACTTGTAATAGTGAATTACAAGACTTAGATTTGTTAAATTCAAATTATTATTTCAAATTATAACTTGAAGATCTGAACTAGTAATTGTCAAATACAGAATTTAAATTGATAGCTTATAAATATTATTGCAAATAATAATTTGAAGATCTGAACTTGTAATAGTCAAATACAGAACTTCTAATTGTTAAATACAAATTATTAGTGCAAATTATAACTTGAAGATCTGAACTTGTAATAGGTAAATACAGAACTTCTAATTGTTAAATTCAAACTAAGATTGCAAATAATTATTTGAAGATCTGAACTTGTAATAGTCAAATACAGAACTTCTAATTGTTAAATACAAATTATTAGTGCAAATTATAACTTGAAGATCTGAACTTGTAATTGTCAAATACAGAACTTAAAATTGATAGCTTCTAATTATTATTGCAAATTATAACTTGAAGATCTGAACTTGTAATAGTGAATTACAAAACTTAGATTTGTTATATTCAAATTATTATTTCAAATTATAACTTGAAGATCTGAACTAGTAATTGTCAAATACAGAATTTAAATTGATAGCTTATAATTATTATTGCAAATAATAATTTGAAGATCTGAACTTGTAATTGTCAAATACAGAACTTAAAATTGATAGCTTCTAATTATTATTTAAAATTATAACTTGGAGATCTGAACTTGTAATTGTCAAATACAGAACTTAAAATTGATAGCTTCTAATTATTATTGCAAATTATAACTTGAAGATCTGAACTTGTAATTGTCAAATACAGAACTTCAAATTGTTAAATACAAATTATTAGTGCAAATTATAACTTGAAGATCTGACCTTGTAATTGTCAAATACAGAACTTAAAATTGATAGCTTATAATTATAATTCAAATTATAACTTGAAGATCTGAACTTGTAATTGTCAAATGCAGAACTTAAAATTGATAGCTTCTAATTATTATTGCAAATAATAGTTTGAAGATCTGTACTTGTAATTGTCAAATACAGAACTTAAAATTGATAGCTTATAATTATAATTCAAATTATAACTTGAAGATCTGAACTTGTAATTGTCAAATGCAGAACTTAAAATTGATAGCTACTAATTATTATTGCAAATAATAGTTTGAAGATCTGTACTTGTAATTGTCAAATACAGAACTTAAAATTGATAGCTTATAATTATAATTCAAATTATAACTTGAAGATCTGAACTTGTAATAGGTAAATACAGAACTTCGAATTGTTAAATTCAAACTAAGATTGCAAATAATAATTTGAAGATCTGAACTTGTAATAGTCAAATACAGAACTTAAAATTGATAGCTTCTAATTATTATTGTAAATTATAACTTGAAGATCTGAACTTGTAATAGTGAATTACAGAACTTAGATTTGTTAAATTCAAATTATTATTTCAAATTATAACTTGAAGATCTGAACTTGTAATTGTCAAATACAGAACTTAAAATTGATAGCTTCTAATTATTATTGCAAATAATAACTTGAAGATCTGTACTTGTAATTGCCAATTACAGAACTTAAAATTGATAGCTTATAATTATAGTTCAAATTATAACTTGAAGATCTGAACTTGTAATAGTCAAATACAGAACTTCGAATTGTTAAATACAAATTATTAGTGCAAATTATAACTTGAAGATCTGAACTTGTAATAGGTAAATACAGAACTTCTAATTGTTAAATTCAAACTAAGATTGCATATAATTATTTGAAGATCTGAACTTGTAATAGTCAAATACAGAACTTCTAATTGTTAAATACAAATTATTAGTGCAAATTATAACTTGAAGATCTGAACTTGTAATTGTCAAATACAGAACTTAAAATTGATAGCTTCTAATTATTATTGCAAATTATAACTTGAAGATCTGAACTTGTAATAGTGAATTACAAAACTTAGATTTGTTAAATTCAAATTATTATTTCAAATTATAACTTGAAGATCTGAACTAGTAATTGTCAAATACAGAATTTAAATTGATAGCTTATAATTATTATTGCAAATAATAATTTGAAGATCTGAACTTGTAATTGTCAAATACAGAACTTAAATTTGATAGCTTCTAATTATTATTTAAAATTATAACTTGGAGATCTGAACTTGTAATTGTCAAATACAGAACTTAAAATTGATAGCTTCTAATTATTATTTCAAATTATAACTTGGAGATCTGAACTTGTAATTGTCAAATACAGAACTTAAAATTGATAGCTTCTAATTATTATTGCTAATAATAACTTGAAGATCTGTACTTGTAATTGTCAAATACAGAACTTAAAATTGATAGCGTATAATTATAGTTCAAATTATAACTTGAAGATCTGAACTTGTAATAGTCAAATACAGAACTTCGAATTGTTAAAAACAAATTATTAGTGCAAATTATAACTTGAAGATCTGAACTTGTAATTGTCAAATACAGAACTAAAAAATTGATAGCTTCTAATTATTATTGCAAATTATAACTTGAAGATCTGAACTTGTAATAGTGAATTACAAAACTTAGATTTGTTAAATTCAAATTATTATTTCAAATTATAACTTGAAGATCTGAACTAGTAATTGTCAAATACAGAATTTAAATTGATAGCTTATAATTATTATTGCAAATAATAATTTGAAGATCTGAACTTGTAATTGTCAAATACAGAACTTAAAATTGATAGCTTCTAATTATTATTTAAAATTATAACTTGGAGATCTGAACTTGTAATTGTCAAATACAGAACTTAAAATTGATAGCTTCTAATTATTATTGCAAATTATAACTTGAAGATCTGAACTTGTAATTGTCAAATACAGAACTTCAAATTGTTAAATACAAATTATTAGTGCAAATTATAACTTGAAGATCTGACCTTGTAATTGTCAAATACAGAACTTAAAATTGATAGCTTCTAATTATTATTGCAAATTATAACTTGAAGATCTGAACGTGTAATTGTCAAATACAGAACTTCTAATTGTTAAATACAAATTATTAGTGCAAATTATAACTTGAAGATCTGAGCTTGTAATTGTCAAATACAGAACTTAAAATTAATAGCTTCTAATTATTATTGCAAATAATAACTTGAAGATCTGAACTTGTAATTGTCAAATGCAGAACTTAAAATTGATAGCTTCTAATTATTATTGCAAATAATAGTTTGAAGATCTGTACTTGTAATTGTCAAATACAGAACTTAAAATTGATAGCTTATAATTATAATTCAAATTATAACTTGAAGATCTGAACTTGTAATAGTCAAATACAGAACTTCTAATTGTTAAATACAAATTATTAGTGCAAATTATAACTTGAAGATCTGAACTAGTAATTGTCAAATACAGCACTTAAAATTGATAGCTTCTAATTATTATTGCAAATTATAACTTGAAGATCTGAACTTGTAATTGTCAAATACAGAACTTAAAATTGATAGCTTCTTATTATTATTTCAAATTATAACTTGGAGATCTGAACTTGTAATTGTCAAATACAGAACTTAAAATTGATAACTTCTAATTATTATTGCAAATAATAACTTGAAGATCTGAACTTGTTATTGTCAAATGCAGAACTTAAAATTGATAGCTTCTAATTATTGTTGCAAATAATAATTAGAAGATCTGTACTTTCAATTGTCAAATACAGAACTTAAAATTGATAGCTTATAATTATAATTCAAATTATAACTTGAAGATCTGAAGTTGTAATAGACAAATACAGAACTTCGAATTGCTAAATTCAAATTATTAGTGCAAATTATAATTTGAAGATCTGAACTTGTAATAGTCAAATACAGAACTTAAAATTGATAGCTGCTAATTATTATTGCTAATAATAACTTGAAGATCTGTACTTGTAATTGTCAAATACAGAACTTAAAATTGATAGCGTATAATTATAGTTCAAATTATAACTTGAAGATCTGAACTTGTAATAGTCAAATACAGAACTTCGAATTGTTAAAAACAAATTATTAGTGCAAATTATAACTTGAAGATCTGAACTTGTAATTGTCAAATACAGAACTTAAAATTGATAGCTTCTAATTATTATTGCAAATTATAACTTGAAGATCTGAACTTGTAATAGTGAATTACAAAACTTAGATTTGTTAAATTCAAATTATTATTTCAAATTATAACTTGAAGATCTGAACTAGTAATTGTCAAATACAGAATTTAAATTGATAGCTTATAATTATTATTGCAAATAATAATTTGAAGATCTGAACTTGTAATTGTCAAATACAGAACTTAAAATTGATAGCTTCTAATTATTATTTAAAATTATAACTTGGAGATCTGAACTTGTAATTGTCAAATACAGAACTTAAAATTGATAGCTTCTAATTATTATTGCAAATTATAACTTGAAGATCTGAACTTGTAATTGTCAAATACAGAACTTCAAATTGTTAAATACAAATTATTAGTGCAAATTATAACTTTAAGATCTGACCTTGTAATTGTCAAATACAGAACTTACAATTGATAGCTTCTAATTATTATTGCAAATTATAACTTGAAGATCTGAACGTGTAATTGTCAAATACAGAACTTCTAATTGTTAAATACAAATTATTAGTGCAAATTATAACTTGAAGATCTGAGCTTGTAATTGTCAAATACAGAACTTAAAATTAATAGCTTCTAATTATTATTGCAAATAATAACTTGAAGATCTGAACTTGTAATTGTCAAATGCAGAACTTAAAATTGATAGCTTCTAATTATTATTGCAAATAATAGTTTGAAGATCTGTACTTGTAATTGTCAAATACAGAACTTAAAATTGATAGCTTATAATTATAATTCAAATTATAACTTGAAGATCTGAACTTGTAATAGTCAAATACAGAACTTCTAATTGTTAAATACAAATTATTAGTGCAAATTATAACTTGAAGATCTGAACTAGTAATTGTCAAATACAGCACTTAAAATTGATAGCTTCTAATTATTATTGCAAATTATAACTTGAAGATCTGAACTTGTAATTGTCAAATACAGAACTTAAAATTGATAGCTTCTTATTATTATTTCAAATTATAACTTGGAGATCTGAACTTGTAATTGTCAAATACAGAACTTAAAATTGATAACTTCTAATTATTATTGCAAATAATAACTTGAAGATCTGAACTTGTTATTGTCAAATGCAGAACTTAAAATTGATAGCTTCTAATTATTGTTGCAAATAATAATTAGAAGATCTGTACTTTCAATTGTCAAATACAGAACTTAAAATTGATAGCTTATAATTATAATTCAAATTATAACTTGAAGATCTGAAGTTGTAATAGACAAATACAGAACTTCGAATTGCTAAATTCAAATTATTAGTGCAAATTATAATTTGAAGATCTGAACTTGTAATAGTCAAATACAGAACTTAAAATTGATAGCTTCTAATTATTATTGTAAATTATAACTTGAAGATCTGAACTTGTAATAGTGAATTACAGAACTTAGATTTGTTAAATTCAAATTATTATTTCAAATTATAACTTGAAGATCTGAACTTGTAATTGTCAAATACAGAACTTAAAATTGATAGCTTCTAATTATTATTGCAAATAATAACTTGAAGATCTGAACTTGTAATTGTCAAATACAGAACTTAAAATTGATAGCTTCTAATTATTATTGCAAATTATAACTTGAAGATCTGAACTTGTAATAGTGAATTACAAAACTTAGATTTGTTAAATTCAAATTATTATTTCAAATTATAACCTGAAGATCTGAACTAGTAATTGTCAAATACAGAATTTAAATTGATAGCTTATAATTATTATTGCAAATAATAATTTGAAGATCTGAACTTGTAATTGTCAAATACAGAACTTAAATTTGATAGCTTCTAATTATTATTTAAAATTATAACTTGGAGATCTGAACTTGTAATTGTCAAATACAGAACTTAAAATTGATAGCTTCTAATTATTATTGCAAATTATAACTTGAAGATCTGAACTTGTAATTCTCAAATACAGAACTTCAAATTGTTAAATACAAATTATTAGTGCAAATTATAACTTGAAGATCTGACCTTGTAATTGTCAAATACAGAACTTAAAATTGATAGCTTCTAATTATTATTGCAAATTATAACTTGAAGATCTGAACGTGTAATTGTCAAATACAGAACTTCTAATTGTTAAATACAAATTATTAGTGCAAATTATAACTTGAAGATCTGAACTTGTAATTATCAAATACAGAACTTAAAATTGATAGCTTCTAATTATTATTTCAAATTATAACTTGAAGATCTGAACTTGTAATTGTCAAATACAGAACTTAAAATTAATAGCTTCTAATTATTATTGCAAATAATAACTTGAAGATCTGACCTTGTAATTGTCAAATACAGAACTTAAAATTGATAGCTTCTAATTATTATTTAAAATTATAACTTGGAGATCTGAACTTGTAATTGTCAAATACAGAACTTAAAATTGATAGCTTCTAATTATTATTGCAAATTATAACTTGAAGATCTGAACTTGTAATTGTCAAATACAGAACTTCAAATTGTTAAATACAAATTATTAGTGCAAATTATAACTTGAAGATCTGACCTTGTAATTGTCAAATACAGAACTTAAAATTGATAGCTTCTAATTATTATTGCAAATTATAACTTGAAGATCTGAACGTGTAATTGTCAAATACAGAACTTCTAATTGTTAAATTCAAATTATTAGTGCAAATTATAACTTGAAGATCTGAACTTGTAATTGTCAAATACAGAACTTAAAATTAATAGCTTCTAATTATTATTGCAAATAAAAACTTGAAGATCTGAAGTTGTAATTGTCAAATGCAGAACTTAAAATTGATAGCTTCTAATTATTATTGCAAATAATAGTTTGAAGATCTGTACTTGTAATTGTCAAATACAGAACTTAAAATTGATAGCTTATAATTATAATTCAAATTATAACTTGAAGATCTGAACTTGTAATTGTCAAATGCAGAACTTAAAATTGATAGCTTCTAATTATTATTGCAAATAATAGTTTGAAGATCTGTACTTGTAATTGTCAAATACAGAACTTAAAATTGATAGCTTATAATTATAATTCAAATTATAACTTGAAGATCTGAACTTGTAATTGTCAAATGCAGAACTTAAAATTGATAGCTACTAATTATTATTGCAAATAATAGTTTGAAGATCTGTACTTGTAATTGTCAAATACAGAACTTAAAATTGATAGCTTATAATTATAATTCAAATTATAACTTGAAGATCTGAACTTGTAATAGGTAAATACAGAACTTCGAATTGTTAAATTCAAACTAAGATTGCAAATAATAATTTGAAGATCTGAACTTGTAATAGTCAAATACAGAACTTAAAATTGATAGCTTCTAATTATTATTGTAAATTATAACTTGAAGATCTGAACTTGTAATAGTGAATTACAGAACTTAGATTTGTTAAATTCAAATTATTATTTCAAATTATAACTTGAAGATCTGAACTTGTAATTGTCAAATACAGAACTTAAAATTGATAGCTTCTAATTATTATTGCAAATAATAACTTGAAGATCTGTACTTGTAATTGCCAAATACAGAACTTAAAATTGATAGCTTATAATTATAGTTCAAATTATAACTTGAAGATCTGAACTTGTAATAGTCAAATACAGAACTTCGAATTGTTAAATACAAATTATTAGTGCAAATTATAACTTGAAGATCTGAACTTGTAATAGGTAAATACAGAACTTCTAATTGTTAAATTCAAACTAAGATTGCATATAATTATTTGAAGATCTGAACTTGTAATAGTCAAATACAGAACTTCTAATTGTTAAATACAAATTATTAGTGCAAATTATAACTTGAAGATCTGAACTTGTAATTGTCAAATACAGAACTTAAAATTGATAGCTTCTAATTATTATTGCAAATTATAACTTGAAGATCTGAACTTGTAATAGTGAATTACAAAACTTAGATTTGTTAAATTCAAATTATTATTTCAAATTATAACTTGAAGATCTGAACTAGTAATTGTCAAATACAGAATTTAAATTGATAGCTTATAATTATTATTGCAAATAATAATTTGAAGATCTGAACTTGTAATTGTCAAATACAGAACTTAAATTTGATAGCTTCTAATTATTATTTAAAATTATAACTTGGAGATCTGAACTTGTAATTGTCAAATACAGAACTTAAAATTGATAGCTTCTAATTATTATTTCAAATTATAACTTGGAGATCTGAACTTGTAATTGTCAAATACAGAACTTAAAATTGATAGCTTCTAATTATTATTGCTAATAATAACTTGAAGATCTGTACTTGTAATTGTCAAATACAGAACTTAAAATTGATAGCGTATAATTATAGTTCAAATTATAACTTGAAGATCTGAACTTGTAATAGTCAAATACAGAACTTCGAATTGTTAAAAACAAATTATTAGTGCAAATTATAACTTGAAGATCTGAACTTGTAATTGTCAAATACAGAACTTAAAATTGATAGCTTCTAATTATTATTGCAAATTATAACTTGAAGATCTGAACTTGTAATAGTGAATTACAAAACTTAGATTTGTTAAATTCAAATTATTATTTCAAATTATAACTTGAAGATCTGAACTAGTAATTGTCAAATACAGAATTTAAATTGATAGCTTATAATTATTATTGCAAATAATAATTTGAAGATCTGAACTTGTAATTGTCAAATACAGAACTTAAAATTGATAGCTTCTAATTATTATTTAAAATTATAACTTGGAGATCTGAACTTGTAATTGTCAAATACAGAACTTAAAATTGATAGCTTCTAATTATTATTGCAAATTATAACTTGAAGATCTGAACTTGTAATTGTCAAATACAGAACTTCAAATTGTTAAATACAAATTATTAGTGCAAATTATAACTTGAAGATCTGACCTTGTAATTGTCAAATACAGAACTTACAATTGATAGCTTCTAATTATTATTGCAAATTATAACTTGAAGATCTGAACGTGTAATTGTCAAATACAGAACTTCTAATTGTTAAATACAAATTATTAGTGCAAATTATAACTTGAAGATCTGAGCTTGTAATTGTCAAATACAGAACTTAAAATTAATAGCTTCTAATTATTATTGCAAATAATAACTTGAAGATCTGAACTTGTAATTGTCAAATGCAGAACTTAAAATTGATAGCTTCTAATTATTATTGCAAATAATAGTTTGAAGATCTGTACTTGTAATTGTCAAATACAGAACTTAAAATTGATAGCTTATAATTATAATACAAATTATAACTTGAAGATCTGAACTTGTAATAGTCAAATACAGAACTTCTAATTGTTAAATACAAATTATTAGTGCAAATTATAACTTGAAGATCTGAACTAGTAATTGTCAAATACAGCACTTAAAATTGATAGCTTCTAATTATTATTGCAAATTATAACTTGAAGATCTGAACTTGTAATTGTCAAATACAGAACTTAAAATTGATAGCTTCTTATTATTATTTCAAATTATAACTTGGAGATCTGAACTTGTAATTGTCAAATACAGAACTTAAAATTGATAACTTCTAATTATTATTGCAAATAATAACTTGAAGATCTGAACTTGTTATTGTCAAATGCAGAACTTAAAATTGATAGCTTCTAATTATTGTTGCAAATAATAATTAGAAGATCTGTACTTTCAATTGTCAAATACAGAACTTAAAATTGATAGCTTATAATTATAATTCAAATTATAACTTGAAGATCTGAAGTTGTAATAGACAAATACAGAACTTCGAATTGCTAAATTCAAATTATTAGTGCAAATTATAATTTGAAGATCTGAACTTGTAATAGTCAAATACAGAACTTAAAATTGATAGCTTCTAATTATTATTGTAAATTATAACTTGAAGATCTGAACTTGTAATAGTGAATTACAGAACTTAGATTTGTTAAATTCAAATTATTATTTCAAATTATAACTTGAAGATCTGAACTTGTAATTGTCAAATACAGAACTTAAAATTGATAGCTTCTAATTATTATTGCAAATAATAACTTGAAGATCTGAACTTGTAATTGTCAAATACAGAACTTAAAATTGATAGCTTCTAATTATTATTGCAAATTATAACTTGAAGATCTGAACTTGTAATAGTGAATTACAAAACTTAGATTTGTTAAATTCAAATTATTATTTCAAATTATAACCTGAAGATCTGAACTAGTAATTGTCAAATACAGAATTTAAATTGATAGCTTATAATTATTATTGCAAATAATAATTTGAAGATCTGAACTTGTAATTGTCAAATACAGAACTTAAATTTGATAGCTTCTAATTATTATTTAAAATTATAACTTGGAGATCTGAACTTGTAATTGTCAAATACAGAACTTAAAATTGATAGCTTCTAATTATTATTGCAAATTATAACTTGAAGATCTGAACTTGTAATTGTCAAATACAGAACTTCAAATTGTTAAATACAAATTATTAGTGCAAATTATAACTTGAAGATCTGACCTTGTAATTGTCAAATACAGAACTTAAAATTGATAGCTTCTAATTATTATTGCAAATTATAACTTGAAGATCTGAACGTGTAATTGTCAAATACAGAACTTCTAATTGTTAAATACAAATTATTAGTGCAAATTATAACTTGAAGATCTGAACTTGTAATTATCAAATACAGAACTTAAAATTGATAGCTTCTAATTATTATTTCAAATTATAACTTGAAGATCTGAACTTGTAATTGTCAAATACAGAACTTAAAATTAATAGCTTCTAATTATTATTGCAAATAATAACTTGAAGATCTGACCTTGTAATTGTCAAATACAGAACTTAAAATTGATAGCTTCTAATTATTATTTAAAATTATAACTTGGAGATCTGAACTTGTAATTGTCAAATACAGAACTTAAAATTGATAGCTTCTAATTATTATTGCAAATTATAACTTGAAGATCTGAACTTGTAATTGTCAAATACAGAACTTCAAATTGTTAAATACAAATTATTAGTGCAAATTATAACTTGAAGATCTGACCTTGTAATTGTCAAATACAGAACTTAAAATTGATAGCTTCTAATTATTATTGCAAATTATAACTTGAAGATCTGAACGTGTAATTGTCAAATACAGAACTTCTAATTGTTAAATTCAAATTATTAGTGCAAATTATAACTTGAAGATCTGAACTTGTAATTGTCAAATACAGAACTTAAAATTAATAGCTTCTAATTATTATTGCAAATAAAAACTTGAAGATCTGAAGTTGTAATTGTCAAATGCAGAACTTAAAATTGATAGCTTCTAATTATTATTGCAAATAATAGTTTGAAGATCTGTACTTGTAATTGTCAAATACAGAACTTAAAATTGATAGCTTATAATTATAATTCAAATTATAACTTGAAGATCTGAACTTGTAATTGTCAAATGCAGAACTTAAAATTGATAGCTTCTAATTATTATTGCAAATAATAGTTTGAAGATCTGTACTTGTAATTGTCAAATACAGAACTTAAAATTGATAGCTTATAATTATAATTCAAATTATAACTTGAAGATCTGAACTTGTAATTGTCAAATGCAGAACTTAAAATTGATAGCTACTAATTATTATTGCAAATAATAGTTTGAAGATCTGTACTTGTAATTGTCAAATACAGAACTTAAAATTGATAGCTTATAATTATAATTCAAATTATAACTTGAAGATCTGAACTTGTAATAGGTAAATACAGAACTTCGAATTGTTAAATTCAAACTAAGATTGCAAATAATAATTTGAAGATCTGAACTTGTAATAGTCAAATACAGAACTTAAAATTGATAGCTTCTAATTATTATTGTAAATTATAACTTGAAGATCTGAACTTGTAATAGTGAATTACAGAACTTAGATTTGTTAAATTCAAATTATTATTTCAAATTATAACTTGAAGATCTGAACTTGTAATTGTCAAATACAGAACTTAAAATTGATAGCTTCTAATTATTATTGCAAATAATAACTTGAAGATCTGTACTTGTAATTGCCAAATACAGAACTTAAAATTGATAGCTTATAATTATAGTTCAAATTATAACTTGAAGATCTGAACTTGTAATAGTCAAATACAGAACTTCGAATTGTTAAATACAAATTATTAGTGCAAATTATAACTTGAAGATCTGAACTTGTAATAGGTAAATACAGAACTTCTAATTGTTAAATTCAAACTAAGATTGCATATAATTATTTGAAGATCTGAACTTGTAATAGTCAAATACAGAACTTCTAATTGTTAAATACAAATTATTAGTGCAAATTATAACTTGAAGATCTGAACTTGTAATTGTCAAATACAGAACTTAAAATTGATAGCTTCTAATTATTATTGCAAATTATAACTTGAAGATCTGAACTTGTAATAGTGAATTACAAAACTTAGATTTGTTAAATTCAAATTATTATTTCAAATTATAACTTGAAGATCTGAACTAGTAATTGTCAAATACAGAATTTAAATTGATAGCTTATAATTATTATTGCAAATAATAATTTGAAGATCTGAACTTGTAATTGTCAAATACAGAACTTAAATTTGATAGCTTCTAATTATTATTTAAAATTATAACTTGGAGATCTGAACTTGTAATTGTCAAATACAGAACTTAAAATTGATAGCTTCTAATTATTATTTCAAATTATAACTTGGAGATCTGAACTTGTAATTGTCAAATACAGAACTTAAAATTGATAGCTTCTAATTATTATTGCTAATAATAACTTGAAGATCTGTACTTGTAATTGTCAAATACAGAACTTAAAATTGATAGCGTATAATTATAGTTCAAATTATAACTTGAAGATCTGAACTTGTAATAGTCAAATACAGAACTTCGAATTGTTAAAAACAAATTATTAGTGCAAATTATAACTTGAAGATCTGAACTTGTAATTGTCAAATACAGAACTTAAAATTGATAGCTTCTAATTATTATTGCAAATTATAACTTGAAGATCTGAACTTGTAATAGTGAATTACAAAACTTAGATTTGTTAAATTCAAATTATTATTTCAAATTATAACTTGAAGATCTGAACTAGTAATTGTCAAATACAGAATTTAAATTGATAGCTTATAATTATTATTGCAAATAATAATTTGAAGATCTGAACTTGTAATTGTCAAATACAGAACTTAAAATTGATAGCTTCTAATTATTATTTAAAATTATAACTTGGAGATCTGAACTTGTAATTGTCAAATACAGAACTTAAAATTGATAGCTTCTAATTATTATTGCAAATTATGACTTGAAGATCTGAACTTGTAATTGTCAAATACAGAACTTCAAATTGTTAAATACAAATTATTAGTGCAAATTATAACTTGAAGATCTGACCTTGTAATTGTCAAATACAGAACTTAAAATTGATAGCTTCTAATTATTATTGCAAATTATAACTTGAAGATCTGAACGTGTAATTGTCAAATACAGAACTTCTAATTGTTAAATACAAATTATTAGTGCAAATTATAACTTTAAGATCTGAGCTTGTAATTGTCAAATACAGAACTTAAAATTAATAGCTTCTAATTATTATTGCAAATAATAACTTGAAGATCTGAACTTGTAATTGTCAAATGCAGAACTTAAAATTGATAGCTTCTAATTATTATTGCAAATAATAGTTTGAAGATCTGTACTTGTAATTGTCAAATACAGAACTTAAAATTGATAGCTTATAATTATAATTCAAATTATAACTTGAAGATCTGAACTTGTAATAGTCAAATACAGAACTTCTAATTGTTAAATACAAATTATTAGTGCAAATTATAACTTGAAGATCTGAACTAGTAATTGTCAAATACAGCACTTAAAATTGATAGCTTCTAATTATTATTGCAAATTATAACTTGAAGATCTGAACTTGTAATTGTCAAATACAGAACTTAAAATTGATAGCTTCTTATTATTATTTCAAATTATAACTTGGAGATCTGAACTTGTAATTGTCAAATACAGAACTTAAAATTGATAACTTCTAATTATTATTGCAAATAATAACTTGAAGATCTGAACTTGTTATTGTCAAATGCAGAACTTAAAATTGATAGCTTCTAATTATTGTTGCAAATAATAATTAGAAGATCTGTACTTTCAATTGTCAAATACAGAACTTAAAATTGATAGCTTATAATTATTATTCAAATTATAACTTGAAGATCTGAAGTTGTAATAGACAAATACAGAACTTCGAATTGCTAAATTCAAATTATTAGTGCAAATTATAATTTGAAGATCTGAACTTGTAATAGTCAAATACAGAACTTAAAATTGATAGCTTCTAATTATTATTGTAAATTATAACTTGAAGATCTGAACTTGTAATAGTGAATTACAGAACTTAGATTTGTTAAATTCAAATTATTATTTCAAATTATAACTTGAAGATCTGAACTTGTAATTGTCAAATACAGAACTTAAAATTGATAGCTTCTAATTATTATTGCAAATAATAACTTGAAGATCTGAACTTGTAATTGTCAAATACAGAACTTAAAATTGATAGCTTCTAATTATTATTGCAAATTATAACTTGAAGATCTGAACTTGTAATAGTGAATTACAAAACTTAGATTTGTTAAATTCAAATTATTATTTCAAATTATAACCTGAAGATCTGAACTAGTAATTGTCAAATACAGAATTTAAATTGATAGCTTATAATTATTATTGCAAATAATAATTTGAAGATCTGAACTTGTAATTGTCAAATACAGAACTTAAATTTGTGAGCTTCTAATTATTATTTAAAATTATAACTTGGAGATCTGAACTTGTAATTGTCAAATACAGAACTTAAAATTGATAGCTTCTAATTATTATTGCAAATTATAACTTGAAGATCTGAACTTGTAATTGTCAAATACAGAACTTCAAATTGTTAAATACAAATTATTAGTGCAAATTATAACTTGAAGATCTGACCTTGTAATTGTCAAATACAGAACTTAAAATTGATAGCTTCTAATTATTATTGCAAATTATAACTTGAAGATCTGAACGTGTAATTGTCAAATACAGAACTTCTAATTGTTAAATACAAATTATTAGTGCAAATTATAACTTGAAGATCTGAACTTGTAATTATCAAATACAGAACTTAAAATTGATAGCTTCTAATTATTATTTCAAATTATAACTTGAAGATCTGAACTTGTAATTGTCAAATACAGAACTTAAAATTAATAGCTTCTAATTATTATTGCAAATAATAACTTGAAGATCTGACCTTGTAATTGTCAAATGCAGAACTAAAAATTGATAGCTTCTAATTATTATTGCAAATAATATTTTAAAGATCTGTACTTGTAATTGTCAAATACAGAACTTAAAATTGATAGCTTATAATTATAATTCAAATTATAACTTGAAGATCTGAACTTGTAATAGTCAAATACAGAACTTCGAATTGTTAAATACAAAGTATTAGTGCAAATTATTACTTGAAGATCTGAACCTGTAATTGTCAAATACAGCACTTAAAATTGATAGCTTCTAATTATTATTGCAAATTATAACTTGAAGATCTGAACTTGTAATTGTCAAATACAGAACTTAAAATTGATAGCTTCTAATTATTATTTCAAATTATAACTTGGAGATCTGAACTTGTAATTGTCAAATACAGAACTTAAAATTGATAGCTTATAATTATTATTGCAAATAATAATTTGAAGATCTGAACTTGTAATTGTCAAATACAGAACTTAAAATTGATAGCTTCTAATTATTATTTAAAATTATAACTTGGAGATCTGAACTTGTAATTGTCAAATACAGAACTTAAAATTGATAGCTTCTAATTATTATTGCAAATTATAACTTGAAGATCTGAACTTGTAATTGTCAAATACAGAACTTCAAATTGTTAAATACAAATTATTAGTGCAAATTATAACTTGAAGATCTGACCTTGTAATTGTCAAATACAGAACTTAAAATTGATAGCTTCTAATTATTATTGCAAATTATAACTTGAAGATCTGAACTTGTAATTGTCAAATACAGAACTTAAAATTGATAGCTTCTAATTATTATTGCAAATTATAACTTGAAGATCTGAACTTGTAATTGTCAAATACAGAACTTAAAATTGATAGCTTCTAATTATTATATAAAATTATAACTTGGAGATCTGAACTTGTAATTGTCAAATACAGAACTTAAAATTGGTAGCTTCTAATTATTATTGCAAATTATAACTTGAAGATCCTAACTGGTAATTGTCAAATACAGAACTTCTAATTGTTAAATACAAATTATTAGTGCAAATTATAACTTGAAGATCTGACCTTGTAATTGTCAAATACAGAACTTAAAATTGATAGCTTCTAATTATTATTGCAAATTATAACTTGAAGATCTGAACGTGTAATTGTCAAATACAGAACTTCTAATTGTTAAATACAAATTATTAGTGCAAATTATAACTTGAAGATCAGAACTTGTAATTATCAAATACAGAACTTAAAATTGATAGCTTCTAATTATTATTTCAAATTATAACTTGAAGATCTGAACATGTAATTGTCAAATACAGAACTTAAAATTAATAGCTTCTAATTATTATTGCAAATAATAACTTGAAGATCTGAACTAGTAATTGTCAAATGCAGAACTTAAAATTGATAGCTTCTAATTATTATTGCAAATAATAGTTTGAAGATCTGTACTTGTAATTGTCAAATACAGAACTTAAAATTGATAGCTTATAATTATAATTCAAACTATAACTTGAAGATCTGAACTTGTAATAGTCAAATACAGAACTTCAAATTGTTAAATACAAATTATTAGTGCAAATTATTAGTTGAAGATCTGAACCTGTAATAGGTAAATACAGAACTTCGAATGATTAAATTCAAACTAAGATTGCAAATAATAATTTGAAGATCTGAACTTGTAAAAGTCAAATACAGAACTTCTAATTGTTAAATACAAATTATTAGTGTAAAATTATTACTTGAAGATCTGAACTAGTAATTGTCAAATACAGCACTTAAAATTGATAGCTTCTAATTATTATTGCTAATTATAACTTGAAGATCTGAACTTGTAATTGTCAAATACAGAACTTAAAATTGATAGCTTCTAATTATTATTTCAAATTATAACTTGAAGATCTGAACTTGTAATTGTCAAATACAGAACTTAAAATTGATAGCTTCTAATTATTATTGTAAATTATAACTTGAAGATCTGAACTAGTAATAGTGAATTACAGAACTTAGATTTGTTAAATTCAAATTATTATTTCAAATTATAACTTGAAGATCTGAACTAGTAATTGTCAAATACAGAACTTAAAATTGATAGCTTCTAATTATTATTGCAAATTATAACTTGAAGATCTGAACTTGTAATTGTCAAATACAGAACTTCGAATTGTTAAATACAAATTATTAGTGCAAATTATAACTTGAAGATCTGAACTTGTAATAGTCAAATACAGAACTTCTAATTGTTAAATACAAATTATTAGTGCAAATTATAACTTGAAGATCTGAACTAGTAATTGTCAAATACAGAACTTAAAATTGAGAGCTTCTAATTATTATTGCAAATTATAACTGGAAGATCTGAACTTGTAATTGTCAAATACAGAACTTAAAATTGATAGCTTCTAATTATTATTTCAAATTATAACTTGAAGATCTGAACTTGTAATTGACAAATACAGAACTTAAAATTGATAGCTTCTAATTATTATTGTAAATTATAACTTGAAGATCTGAACTTGTAATAGTGAATTACAGAACTTAGATTTGTTAAATTCAAATTATTATTTCAAATTATAACTTGAAGATCTGAACTAGTAATTGTCAAATACAGAACTTAAAATTGATAGCTTCTAATTATTATTGCAAATTATAACTTGAAGATCTGAACTTGTAATTGTCAAATACAGAACTTCGAATTGTTAAATCAAATTATTAGTGCAAATTATAACTTGAAGATCTGAACTTGTAATAGGTAAATACAGAACTTCTAATTGTTAAATTCAAACTAAGATTGCAAATAATAATTTGAAGATCTGAACTTGTAATAGTCAAATACAGAACTTCTAATTGTTAAATACAAATTATTAGTGCAAATTATAACTTGAAGATCTGAACTTGTAATAGACAAATACAGAACTTCGAATTGCTAAATACAAATTATTAGTGCAAATTATAACTTGAAGATCTGAACTAGTAATTGTCAAATACAGAACTTAAAATTGATAGCTTCTAATTATTATTTCAAATTATAACTTGAAGATCTGAACTTGTAATTGTCAAATACAGAACTTAAATTTGATAGCTTCTAATTATTATTGCAAATTATAACTTGAAGATCTGAACGTGTAATTGTCAAATACAGAACTTCTAATTGTTAAATACAAATTATTAGTGCAAATTATAACTTGAAGATCTGAACTTGTAATTGTCAAATACAGAACTTAAAATTGATAGCTTCTAATTATTATTTCAAATTATAACTTGAAGATCTGAACTTGTAATTGTCAAATCCAGAACTTAAAATTAATAGCTTCTAATTATTATTGCAAATAATAACTTGAAGATCTGAACTTGTAATTGTCAAATGCAGAACTTAAAATTGATAGCTTCTAATTATTATTGCAAATAATAGTTTGAAGATCTGTACTTGTAATTGTCAAATACAGAACTTAAAATTGATAGCTTATAATTATAATTCAAATTATAACTTGAAGATCTGAACTTGTAATAGTCAAATACAGAATTTAAATTGATAGCTTATAATTATTATTGCAAATAATAATTTGAAGATCTGAACTTGTAATTGTCAAATACAGAACTTAAAATTGATAGCTTCTAATTATTATTTAAAATTATAACTTGGAGATCTGAACTTGTAATTGTCAAATACAGAACTTAAAATTGATAGCTTCTAATTATTATTGCAAATTATGACTTGAAGATCTGAACTTGTAATTGTCAAATACAGAACTTCAAATTGTTAAATACAAATTATTAGTGCAAATTATAACTTGAAGATCTGACCTTGTAATTGTCAAATACAGAATTTAAATTGATAGCTTATAATTATTATTGCAAATAATAATTTGAAGATCTGAACTTGTAATTGTCAAATACAGAACTTAAAATTGATAGCTTCTAATTATTATTTAAAATTATAACTTGGAGATCTGAACTTGTAATTGTCAAATACAGAACTTAAAATTGATAGCTTCTAATTATTATTGCAAATTATGACTTGAAGATCTGAACTTGTAATTGTCAAATACAGAACTTCAAATTGTTAAATACAAATTATTAGTGCAAATTATAACTTGAAGATCTGACCTTGTAATTGTCAAATACAGAACTTAAAATTGATAGCTTCTAATTAATATTGCAAATTATAACTTGAAGATCTGAACGTGTAATTGTCAAATACAGAACTTCTAATTGTTAAATACAAATTATTAGTGCAAATTATAACTTTAAGATCTGAGCTTGTAATTGTCAAATACAGAACTTAAAATTAATAGCTTCTAATTATTATTGCAAATAATAACTTGAAGATCTGAACTTGTAATTGTCAAATGCAGAACTTAAAATTGATAGCTTCTAATTATTATTGCAAATAATAGTTTGAAGATCTGTACTTGTAATTGTCAAATACAGAACTTAAAATTGATAGCTTATAATTATAATTCAAATTATAACTTGAAGATCTGAACTTGTAATAGTCAAATACAGAACTTCTAATTGTTAAATACAAATTATTAGTGCAAATTATAACTTGAAGATCTGAACTAGTAATTGTCAAATACAGCACTTAAAATTGATAGCTTCTAATTATTATTGCAAATTATAACTTGAAGATCTGAACTTGTAATTGTCAAATACAGAACTTAAAATTGATAGCTTCTTATTATTATTTCAAATTATAACTTGGAGATCTGAACTTGTAATTGTCAAATACAGAACTTAAAATTGATAACTTCTAATTATTATTGCAAATAATAACTTGAAGATCTGAACTTGTTATTGTCAAATGCAGAACTTAAAATTGATAGCTTCTAATTATTGTTGCAAATAATAATTAGAAGATCTGTACTTTCAATTGTCAAATACAGAACTTAAAATTGATAGCTTATAATTATAATTCAAATTATAACTTGAAGATCTGAAGTTGTAATAGACAAATACAGAACTTCGAATTGCTAAATTCAAATTATTAGTGCAAATTATAATTTGAAGATCTGAACTTGTAATAGTCAAATACAGAACTTAAAATTGATAGCTTCTAATTATTATTGTAAATTATAACTTGAAGATCTGAACTTGTAATAGTGAATTACAGAACTTAGATTTGTTAAATTCAAATTATTATTTCAAATTATAACTTGAAGATCTGAACTTGTAATTGTCAAATACAGAACTTAAAATTGATAGCTTCTAATTATTATTGCAAATAATAACTTGAAGATCTGAACTTGTAATTGTCAAATACAGAACTTAAAATTGATAGCTTCTAATTATTATTGCAAATTATAACTTGAAGATCTGAACTTGTAATAGTGAATTACAAAACTTAGATTTGTTAAATTCAAATTATTATTTCAAATTATAACCTGAAGATCTGAACTAGTAATTGTCAAATACAGAATTTAAATTGATAGCTTATAATTATTATTGCAAATAATAATTTGAAGATCTGAACTTGTAATTGTCAAATACAGAACTTAAATTTGTGAGCTTCTAATTATTATTTAAAATTATAACTTGGAGATCTGAACTTGTAATTGTCAAATACAGAACTTAAAATTGATAGCTTCTAATTATTATTGCAAATTATAACTTGAAGATCTGAACTTGTAATTGTCAAATACAGAACTTCAAATTGTTAAATACAAATTATTAGTGCAAATTATAACTTGAAGATCTGACCTTGTAATTGTCAAATACAGAACTTAAAATTGATAGCTTCTAATTATTATTGCAAATTATAACTTGAAGATCTGAACGTGTAATTGTCAAATACAGAACTTCTAATTGTTAAATACAAATTATTAGTGCAAATTATAACTTGAAGATCTGAACTTGTAATTATCAAATACAGAACTTAAAATTGATAGCTTCTAATTATTATTTCAAATTATAACTTGAAGATCTGAACTTGTAATTGTCAAATACAGAACTTAAAATTAATAGCTTCTAATTATTATTGCAAATAATAACTTGAAGATCTGACCTTGTAATTGTCAAATGCAGAACTTAAAATTGATAGCTTCTAATTATTATTGCAAATAATATTTTAAAGATCTGTACTTGTAATTGTCAAATACAGAACTTAAAATTGATAGCTTATAATTATAATTCAAATTATAACTTGAAGATCTGAACTTGTAATAGTCAAATACAGAACTTCGAATTGTTAAATACAAAGTATTAGTGCAAATTATTACTTGAAGATCTGAACCTGTAATTGTCAAATACAGCACTTAAAATTGATAGCTTCTAATTATTATTGCAAATTATAACTTGAAGATCTGAACTTGTAATTGTCAAATACAGAACTTAAAATTGATAGCTTCTAATTATTATTTCAAATTATAACTTGGAGATCTGAACTTGTAATTGTCAAATACAGAACTTAAAATTGATAGCTTATAATTATTATTGCAAATAATAATTTGAAGATCTGAACTTGTAATTGTCAAATACAGAACTTAAAATTGATAGCTTCTAATTATTATTTAAAATTATAACTTGGAGATCTGAACTTGTAATTGTCAAATACAGAACTTAAAATTGATAGCTTCTAATTATTATTGCAAATTATAACTTGAAGATCTGAACTTGTAATTGTCAAATACAGAACTTCAAATTGTTAAATACAAATTATTAGTGCAAATTATAACTTGAAGATCTGACCTTGTAATTGTCAAATACAGAACTTAAAATTGATAGCTTCTAATTATTATTGCAAATTATAACTTGAAGATCTGAACTTGTAATTGTCAAATACAGAACTTAAAATTGATAGCTTCTAATTATTATTGCAAATTATAACTTGAAGATCTGAACTTGTAATTGTCAAATACAGAACTTAAAATTGATAGCTTCTAATTATTATATAAAATTATAACTTGGAGATCTGAACTTGTAATTGTCAAATACAGAACTTAAAATTGGTAGCTTCTAATTATTATTGCAAATTATAACTTGAAGATCCTAACTTGTAATTGTCAAATACAGAACTTCTAATTGTTATATACAAATTATTAGTGCAAATTATAACTTGAAGATCTGACCTTGTAATTGTCAAATACAGAACTTAAAATTGATAGCTTCTAATTATTATTGCAAATTATAACTTGAAGATCTGAACGTGTAATTGTCAAATACAGAACTTCTAATTGTTAAATACAAATTATTAGTGCAAATTATAACTTGAAGATCAGAACTTGTAATTATCAAATACAGAACTTAAAATTGATAGCTTCTAATTATTATTTCAAATTATAACTTGAAGATCTGAACATGTAATTGTCAAATACAGAACTTAAAATTAATAGCTTATAATTATAATTCAAACTATAACTTGAAGATCTGAACTTGTAATAGTCAAATACAGAACTTCAAATTGTTAAATACAAATTATTAGTGCAAATTATTAGTTGAAGATCTGAACCTGTAATAGGTAAATACAGAACTTCGAATGATTAAATTCAAACTAAGATTGCAAATAATAATTTGAAGATCTGAACTTGTAAAAGTCAAATACAGAACTTCTAATTGTTAAATACAAATTATTAGTGTAAAATTATTACTTGAAGATCTGAACTAGTAATTGTCAAATACAGCACTTAAAATTGATAGCTTCTAATTATTATTGCTAATTATAACTTGAAGATCTGAACTTGTAATTGTCAAATACAGAACTTAAAATTGATAGCTTCTAATTATTATTTCAAATTATAACTTGAAGATCTGAACTTGTAATTGTCAAATACAGAACTTAAAATTGATAGCTTCTAATTATTATTGTAAATTATAACTTGAAGATCTGAACTAGTAATAGTGAATTACAGAACTTAGATTTGTTAAATTCAAATTATTATTTCAAATTATAACTTGAAGATCTGAACTAGTAATTGTCAAATACAGAACTTAAAATTGATAGCTTCTAATTATTATTGCAAATTATAACTTGAAGATCTGAACTTGTAATTGTCAAATACAGAACTTCGAATTGTTAAATACAAATTATTAGTGCAAATTATAACTTGAAGATCTGAACTTGTAATAGTCAAATACAGAACTTCTAATTGTTAAATACAAATTATTAGTGCAAATTATAACTTGAAGATCTGAACTAGTAATTGTCAAATACAGAACTTAAAATTGAGAGCTTCTAATTATTATTGCAAATTATAACTGGAAGATCTGAACTTGTAATTGTCAAATACAGAACTTAAAATTGATAGCTTCTAATTATTATTTCAAATTATAACTTGAAGATCTGAACTTGTAATTGTCAAATACAGAACTTAAAATTGATAGCTTCTAATTATTATTGTAAATTATAACTTGAAGATCTGAACTTGTAATAGTGAATTACAGAACTTAGATTTGTTAAATTCAAATTATTATTTCAAATTATAACTTGAAGATCTGAACTAGTAATTGTCAAATACAGAACTTAAAATTGATAGCTTCTAATTATTATTGCAAATTATAACTTGAAGATCTGAACTTGTAATTGTCAAATACAGAACTTAAAATTGATAGCTTCTAATTATTATTTCAAATTATAACTTGAAGATCTGAACTTGTAATTGTCAAATACAGAACTTAAAATTGATAGCTTCTAATTATTATTGCAAATAATAACTTGAAGATCTGAACTTGTAATTGTCAAATACAGAACTTAAAATTGATAGCTTCTAATTATTATTGCAAATTATAACTTGAAGATCTGAACTTGTAATAGTGAATTACAAAACTTAGATTTGTTAAATTCAAATTATTATTTCAAATTATAACCTGAAGATCTGAACTAGTAATTGTCAAATACAGAATTTAAATTGATAGCTTATAATTATTATTGCAAATAATAATTTGAAGATCTGAACTTGTAATTGTCAAATACAGAACTTAAATTTGTGAGCTTCTAATTATTATTTAAAATTATAACTTGGAGATCTGAACTTGTAATTGTCAAATACAGAACTTAAAATTGATAGCTTCTAATTATTATTGCAAATTATAACTTGAAGATCTGAACTTGTAATTGTCAAATACAGAACTTCAAATTGTTAAATACAAATTATTAGTGCAAATTATAACTTGAAGATCTGACCTTGTAATTGTCAAATACAGAACTTAAAATTGATAGCTTCTAATTATTATTGCAAATTATAACTTGAAGATCTGAACGTGTAATTGTCAAATACAGAACTTCTAATTGTTAAATACAAATTATTAGTGCAAATTATAACTTGAAGATCTGAACTTGTAATTATCAAATACAGAACTTAAAATTGATAGCTTCTAATTATTATTTCAAATTATAACTTGAAGATCTGAACTTGTAATTGTCAAATACAGAACTTAAAATTAATAGCTTCTAATTATTATTGCAAATAATAACTTGAAGATCTGACCTTGTAATTGTCAAATGCAGAACTTAAAATTGATAGCTTCTAATTATTATTGCAAATAATATTTTAAAGATCTGTACTTGTAATTGTCAAATACAGAACTTAAAATTGATAGCTTATAATTATAATTCAAATTATAACTTGAAGATCTGAACTTGTAATAGTCAAATACAGAACTTCGAATTGTTAAATACAAAGTATTAGTGCAAATTATTACTTGAAGATCTGAACCTGTAATTGTCAAATACAGCACTTAAAATTGATAGCTTCTAATTATTATTGCAAATTATAACTTGAAGATCTGAACTTGTAATTGTCAAATACAGAACTTAAAATTGATAGCTTCTAATTATTATTTCAAATTATAACTTGGAGATCTGAACTTGTAATTGTCAAATACAGAACTTAAAATTGATAGCTTATAATTATTATTGCAAATAATAATTTGAAGATCTGAACTTGTAATTGTCAAATACAGAACTTAAAATTGATAGCTTCTAATTATTATTTAAAATTATAACTTGGAGATCTGAACTTGTAATTGTCAAATACAGAACTTAAAATTGATAGCTTCTAATTATTATTGCAAATTATAACTTGAAGATCTGAACTTGTAATTGTCAAATACAGAACTTCAAATTGTTAAATACAAATTATTAGTGCAAATTATAACTTGAAGATCTGACCTTGTAATTGTCAAATACAGAACTTAAAATTGATAGCTTCTAATTATTATTGCAAATTATAACTTGAAGATCTGAACTTGTAATTGTCAAATACAGAACTTAAAATTGATAGCTTCTAATTATTATTGCAAATTATAACTTGAAGATCTGAACTTGTAATTGTCAAATACAGAACTTAAAATTGATAGCTTCTAATTATTATATAAAATTATAACTTGGAGATCTGAACTTGTAATTGTCAAATACAGAACTTAAAATTGGTAGCTTCTAATTATTATTGCAAATTATAACTTGAAGATCCTAACTTGTAATTGTCAAATACAGAACTTCTAATTGTTATATACAAATTATTAGTGCAAATTATAACTTGAAGATCTGACCTTGTAATTGTCAAATACAGAACTTAAAATTGATAGCTTCTAATTATTATTGCAAATTATAACTTGAAGATCTGAACGTGTAATTGTCAAATACAGAACTTCTAATTGTTAAATACAAATTATTAGTGCAAATTATAACTTGAAGATCAGAACTTGTAATTATCAAATACAGAACTTAAAATTGATAGCTTCTAATTATTATTTCAAATTATAACTTGAAGATCTGAACATGTAATTGTCAAATACAGAACTTAAAATTAATAGCTTCTAATTATTATTGCAAATAATAACTTGAAGATCTGAACTAGTAATTGTCAAATGCAGAACTTAAAATTGATAGCTTCTAATTATTATTGCAAATAATAGTTTGAAGATCTGTACTTGTAATTGTCAAATACAGAACTTAAAATTGATAGCTTATAATTATAATTCAAACTATAACTTGAAGATCTGAACTTGTAATAGTCAAATACAGAACTTCAAATTGTTAAATACAAATTATTAGTGCAAATTATTAGTTGAAGATCTGAACCTGTAATAGGTAAATACAGAACTTCGAATGATTAAATTCAAACTAAGATTGCAAATAATAATTTGAAGATCTGAACTTGTAAAAGTCAAATACAGAACTTCTAATTGTTAAATACAAATTATTAGTGTAAAATTATTACTTGAAGATCTGAACTAGTAATTGTCAAATACAGCACTTAAAATTGATAGCTTCTAATTATTATTGCTAATTATAACTTGAAGATCTGAACTTGTAATTGTCAAATACAGAACTTAAAATTGATAGCTTCTAATTATTATTTCAAATTATAACTTGAAGATCTGAACTTGTAATTGTCAAATACAGAACTTAAAATTGATAGCTTCTAATTATTATTGTAAATTATAACTTGAAGATCTGAACTAGTAATAGTGAATTACAGAACTTAGATTTGTTAAATTCAAATTATTATTTCAAATTATAACTTGAAGATCTGAACTAGTAATTGTCAAATACAGAACTTAAAATTGATAGCTTCTAATTATTATTGCAAATTATAACTTGAAGATCTGAACTTGTAATTGTCAAATACAGAACTTCGAATTGTTAAATACAAATTATTAGTGCAAATTATAACTTGAAGATCTGAACTTGTAATAGTCAAATACAGAACTTCTAATTGTTAAATACAAATTATTAGTGCAAATTATAACTTGAAGATCTGAACTAGTAATTGTCAAATACAGAACTTAAAATTGAGAGCTTCTAATTATTATTGCAAATTATAACTGGAAGATCTGAACTTGTAATTGTCAAATACAGAACTTAAAATTGATAGCTTCTAATTATTATTTCAAATTATAACTTGAAGATCTGAACTTGTAATTGTCAAATACAGAACTTAAAATTGATAGCTTCTAATTATTATTGTAAATTATAACTTGAAGATCTGAACTTGTAATAGTGAATTACAGAACTTAGATTTGTTAAATTCAAATTATTATTTCAAATTATAACTTGAAGATCTGAACTAGTAATTGTCAAATACAGAACTTAAAATTGATAGCTTCTAATTATTATTGCAAATTATAACTTGAAGATCTGAACTTGTAATTGTCAAATACAGAACTTCGAATTGTTAAATCAAATTATTAGTGCAAATTATAACTTGAAGATCTGAACTTGTAATAGGTAAATACAGAACTTCTAATTGTTAAATTCAAACTAAGATTGCAAATAATAATTTGAAGATCTGAACTTGTAATAGTCAAATACAGAACTTCTAATTGTTAAATACAAATTATTAGTGCAAATTATAACTTGAAGATCTGAACTTGTAATAGACAAATACAGAACTTCGAATTGCTAAATACAAATTATTAGTGCAAATTATAACTTGAAGATCTGAACTAGTAATTGTCAAATACAGAACTTAAAATTGATAGCTTCTAATTATTACTTCAAATTATAACTTGAAGATCTGAACTTGTAATTGTCAAATACAGAACTTAAATTTGATAGCTTCTAATTATTATTGCAAATTATAACTTGAAGATCTGAACGTGTAATTGTCAAATACAGAACTTCTAATTGTTAAATACAAATTATTAGTGCAAATTATAACTTGAAGATCTGAACTTGTAATTGTCAAATACAGAACTTAAAATTGATAGCTTCTAATTATTATTTCAAATTATAACTTGAAGATCTGAACTTGTAATTGTCAAATCCAGAACTTAAAATTAATAGCTTCTAATTATTATTGCAAATAATAACTTGAAGATCTGAACTTGTAATTGTCAAATGCAGAACTTAAAATTGATAGCTTCTAATTATTATTGCAAATAATAGTTTGAAGATCTGTACTTGTAATTGTCAAATACAGAACTTAAAATTGATAGCTTATAATTATAATTCAAATTATAACTTGAAGATCTGAACTTGTAATAGTCAAATACAGAACTTCTAATTGTTAAATACAAATTATTAGTGCAAATTATAACTTGAAGATCTGAACTAGTAATTGTCAAATACAGAACTTAAAATTGATAGCTTCTAGTTATTATTGCAAATTATAACTTGAAGATCTGAACTTGTAATAGTCAAATACAGAACTTCTAATTGTTAAATACAAATTATTAGTGCAAATTATTACGTGAAGATCTGAACTAGTAATTGTCAAATACAGCACTTAAAATTGATAGCTTCTAATTATTATTGCAAATTATAACTTGAAGATCTGAACTTGTAATTGTCAAATACAGAACTTAAAATTGATAGCTTCTTATTATTATTTCAAATTATAACTTGGAGATCTGAACTTGTAATTGTCAAATACAGAACTTAAAATTGATAACTTCTAATTATTATTGCAAATAATAACTTGAAGATCTGAACTTGTAATTGTCAAATGCAGAACTTAAAATTGATAGCTTCTAATTATTGTTGCAAATAATAATTTGAAGATCTGTACTTGCAATTGTCAAATACAGAACTTAAAATTGATAGCTTATAATTATAATTCAAATTATAACTTGAAGATCTGAACTTGTAATAGACAAATACAGAACTTCGAATTGCTAAATACAAATTATTAGTGCAAATTATAACTTGAAGATCTGAACTTGTAATTGTCAAATACAGAACTTAAAATTGATAACTTCTAATTATTATTACAAATAATAACTTGAAGATCTGTACTTGTAATTGCCAAATACAGAACTTAAAATTGATAGCTTATAATTATAGTTCAAATTATAACTTGAAGATCTGACCTTGTAATAGTCAAATACAGAACTTCGAATTGTTAAATACAAATTATTAGTGCAAATTATAACTTGAAGATCTGAACTTGTAATAGGTAAATACAGAACTTCTAATTGTTAAATTCAAACTAAGATTGCAAATAATTATTTGAAGATCTGAACTTGTAATAGTCAAATACAGAACTTCTAATTGTTAAATACAAATTATTAGTGCAAATTATAACTTGAAGATCTGAACTTGTAATTGTCAAATACAGAACTTAAAATTGATAGCTTCTAATTATTATTGCAAATTATAACTTGAAGATCTGAACTTGTAATAGTGAATTACAAAACTTAGATTTGTTAAATTCAAATTATTATTTCAAATTATAACTTGAAGATCTGAACTAGTAATTGTCAAATACAGAATTTAAATTGATAGCTTATAATTATTATTGCAAATAATAATTTGAAGATCTGAACTTGTAATTGTCAAATACAGAACTTAAAATTGATAGCTTCTAATTATTATTTAAAATTATAACTTGGAGATCTGAACTTGTAATTGTCAAATACAGAACTTAAAATTGATAGCTTCTAATTATTATTGCAAATTATAACTTGAAGATCTGAACTTGTAATTGTCAAATACAGAACTTCAAATTGTTAAATACAAATTATTAGTGCAAATTATAACTTGAAGATCTGACCTTGTAATTGTCAAATACAGAACTTAAAATTGATAGCTTCTAATTATTATTGCAAATTATAACTTGAAGATCTGAACGTGTAATTGTCAAATACAGAACTTCTAATTGTTAAATACAAATTATTAGTGCAAATTATAACTTGGAGATCTGAACTTGTAATTGTCAAATACAGAACTTAAAATTGATAACTTCTAATTATTATTGCAAATAATAACTTGAAGATCTGAACTTGTAATTGTCAAATGCAGAACTTAAAATTGATAGCTTCTAATTATTGTTGCAAATAATAATTTGAAGATCTGTACTTGCAATTGTCAAATACAGAACTTAAAATTGATAGCTTATAATTATAATTCAAATTATAACTTGAAGATCTGAACTTGTAATAGACAAATACAGAACTTCGAATTGCTAAATACAAATTATTAGTGCAAATTATAACTTGAAGATCTGAACTTGTAATTGTCAAATACAGAACTTAAAATTGATAACTTCTAATTATTATTACAAATAATAACTTGAAGATCTGTACTTGTAATTGCCAAATACAGAACTTAAAATTGATAGCTTATAATTAAAGTTCAAATTATAACTTGAAGATCTGAACTTGTAATAGTCAAATACAGAACTTCGAATTGTTAAATACAAATTATTAGTGCAAATTATAACTTGAAGATCTGAACTTGTAATAGGTAAATACAGAACTTCTAATTGTTAAATTCAAACTAAGATTGCAAATAATTATTTGAAGATCTGAACTTGTAATAGTCAAATACAGAACTTCTAATTGTTAAATACAAATTATTAGTGCAAATTATAACTTGAAGATCTGAACTTGTAATTGTCAAATACAGAACTTAAAATTGATAGCTTCTAACTATTATTGCAAATTATAACTTGAAGATCTGAACTTGTAATAGTGAATTACAAAACTTAGATTTGTTAAATTCAAATTATTATTTCAAATTATAACTTGAAGATCTGAACTAGTAATTGTCAAATACAGAATTTAAATTGATAGCTTATAATTATTATTGCAAATAATAATTTGAAGATCTGAACTTGTAATTGTCAAATACAGAACTTAAATTTGATAGCTTCTAATTATTATTTAAAATTATAACTTGGAGATCTGAACTTGTAATTGTCAAATACAGAACTTAAAATTGATAGCTTCTAATTATTATTGCAAATTATAACTTGAAGATCTGAACTTGTAATTGTCAAATACAGAACTTAAAATTGATAGCTTCTAATTATTATTGCAAATTATAATTTGAAGATCTGAACTTGTAATAGACAAATACGCAACTTGGCATTGTTAAATACAAATTGTGATTGCAAATTATAACTTGAAGATCTGAACTTGTAATAGGTAAATACAGAACTTCAAATTGTTAAATTCAAACTAAGATTGCAAATAATAATTCGAAGATCTGAACTTGTAATAGTCAAATACAGAACTTCTAATTGTTAAATACAAATTATTAGTGCAAATTTTTAACTTGAAGATCTGAACTAGTAATTGTCAAATACAGAACTTAAAATTGATAACTTCTAATTATTATTGCAAATTATAACTTGTAGATCTTAACTTGTAATTGTCAAATACTGAACTTAAAATTGATAGCTTCTAATTATTATTTCAAATTATAACTTGAAGATCTGAACTTGTAATTGTCAAATACAGAACTTAAAATTGATAGCTTCTAATTATTATTACAAATTATAACTTGCAGATCTGAACGTGTAATTGTCAAATACAGAACTTCTAATTGTTAAATACAAATTATTAGTGCAAATTATAACTTGAAGATCTGAACTAGAAATTGTCAAATACAGAACTTAAAATTGATAGCTTCTAATTATTATTTCAAATTATAACTTGAAGATCTGAACGTGTAATTGTCAAATACAGAACTTCTAATTGTTAAATACAAATTATTAGTGCAAATTATAACTTGAAGATCTGAACTAGTAATTGTCAAATGTAGAACTTAAAATTGATAGCTTCTAATTATTATTGCAAATAATAATTTGAAGATCTGTACTTGTAATTGTCAAATACAGAACTTAAAATTGATAGCTTATAATTATAATTCAAATTATAACTTGAAGATCTGAACTTGTAATAGTCAAATACAGAACTTCGAATTGTTAAATACAAATTATTAGTGGAAATTATTACTTGAAGATCTGAACCTGTAATTGTCAAATACAGAACTTAAAATTGATAGCTTCTAATTATTATTGCAAATTATAACTTGAAGATCTGAACTTGTAATTGTCAAATACAGAACTTCTAATTGTTAAATACAAATTATTAGTGCAAATTATAACTTGAAGATCTGAACTTGTAATTGTCAAATACAGAACTTAAAATTGATAGCTTCTAATTATTATTGTAAATTATAACTTGAAGATCTGAACTTGTAATAGTGAATTACAGAACTTAGATTTGTTAAATTCAAATTATTATTTCAAATTATAACTTGAAGATCTGAACTAGTAATTGTCAAATACAGAACTTAAAATTGATAGCTTCTAATTATTATTGCAAATTATAACTTGAAGATCTGAACTTGTAATTGTCAAATACAGAACTTAAAATTGATATAGCTTCTAATTATTAATGCAAATTATAACTTAAAGATCTGAACTTGTAATAGTCAAATACAGAACTTCTAATTGTTAAATACAAATTATTAGTGCAAATTATAACTTGAAGATCTGAACTAGTAATTGTCAAATACAGAACTTAAAATTGATAGCTTCTAATTATTATTGCAAATTATAACTTGAAGATCTGAACTTGTAATTGTCAAATACAGAACTTAAAATTGATAGCTTCTAATTATTATTTCAAATTATAACTTGAAGATCTTAACTTGTAATTGTCAAATACAGAACTTAAAATTGATAGCTTCTAATTATTATTGCAAATTATAACTTGAAGATCTGAACTTGTAATTGTCAAATACAGAACTTCTAATTGTTAAATACAAATTCTTAGTGCAAATTATAACTTGAAGATCTGAACTTGTAATTGTCAAATACAGAACTTAAAATTGATAGATTCTATTTATTATTGTAAATTATAACTTGAAGATCTGAACTTGTAATAGTGCATTACAGAACTTAGATTTGTTAAATTCAAATTATTATTTCAAATTATAACTTGAAGATCTGCACTAGTAATTGTCAAATACAGAACTTCTAATTGTTAAATACAAATTATTATTGCAAATTATAACTTGAAGATCTGAACTTGTAATTGTCAAATACAGAACTTCTAATTGTTAAATACAAATTATTAGTGCAAATTATAACTTGAAGATCTGACCTTGTAATTGTCAAATACAGAACTTAAAATTGATAGCTTCTAATTATTATTGTAAATTATAACTTGAAGATCTGAACTTGTAATAGTGAATTACAGAACTTAGATTTGTTAAATTCAAATTATTATTTCAAATTATAACTTGAAGATCTGAACTAGTAATTGTCAAATACAGAACTTAAAATTGATAGCTTCTAATTATTATTGCAAATTATAACTTGAAGATCTGAACTTGTACTAGTGAATTACAGAACTTAGATTTGCTAAATTCAAATTATTATTTCAAATTATAACTTGGAGATCAGAACTTGTAATTGTCAAATACAGAACTTTAAATTGATAGCTTCTAATTATTATTTCAAATTATAACTTGAAGATCTGAACTTGTAATTGTCAAATACAGAACTTCTAATTGTTAAATACAAATTATTAGTGCAAATTATAACTTGAAGATCTGACCTTGTAATTGTCAAATGCAGAACTTAAAATTGATAGCTTCTAATAATTATTGTAAATTATAACTTGAAGATCTGAACTTGTAATAGTGAATTACAGAACTTAGATTTGTTAAATTCAAATTATTATTTCAAATTATAACTTGAAGATCTGAACTAGTAATTGTCAAATACAGAACTTAAAATTGATAGCGTCTAATTATTATTGCAAATTATAACTTGAAGATCTGAACTTTTAATTGTCAAATACAGAACTTAAAATTGATAGCTTCTAATTATTATTGTAAATTATAACTTGAAGATCTGAACTTGTAATTGTCAAATACAGAACTTAAAATTGAGAGCTTCTAATTATTATTGCAAATTATAACTTGAAGATCTGAACTTGTAATTGTCAAATACAGAACTTAAAATTGATAGCTTCTAATTATTATTTCAAATTATAACTTGAAGATCTGAACTTGTAATTGTCAAATACAGAACTTAAAATTGATAGCTTCTAAGTATTATTGCAAATTATAACTTGAAGATCTGAACTTGTAATAGTCAAATACAGAACTTCTAATTGTTAAATACAAATAATTAGTGCAAATTATAACTTGAAGATCTGAACTTGAAATTGTCAAATACAGAACTTAAAATTGATAGCTTCTAATTATTATTTCAAATTATAACTTGAAGATCTTAACTTGTAATTGTCAAATACAGAACTTAAAATTGATAGCTTCTAATTATTATTGCAAATTATAACTTGAAGATCTGAACTTGTAATTGTCAAATACAGAACTTCTAATTGTTAAATACAAATTATTAGTGCAAATTATAACTTGAAGATCTGAACTTGTAATTGTCAAATACAGAACTTAAAATTGATAGATTCTATTTATTATTGTAAATTATAACTTGAAGATCTGAACTTGTAATAGTGCATTACAGAACTTAGATTTGTTAAATTCAAATTATTATTTCAAATTATAACTTGAAGATCTGCACTAGTAATTGTCAAATACAGAACTTCTAATTGTTTAATACAAATTATTAGTGCAAATTATTACTTGAAGATCTGAACTAGTAATTGTCAAATACAGCACTTAAAATTGATAGCTTCTAATTATTAGTGCAAATTATAACTTGAAGATCTGAACTTGTAATTGTCAAATACAGAACTTAAAATTGATAGCTTCTAATTATTATTGCAAATTATAACTTGAAGATCTGAACTTGTAATTGTCAAATACAGAACTTCTAATTGTTAAATACAAATTATTAGTGCAAATTATAACTTGAAGATCTGAACTTGTAATTGTCAAATACAGAACTTAAAATTGATAGATTCTATTTATTATTGTAAATTATAACTTGAAGATCTGAACTTGTAATAGTGCATTACAGAACTTAGATTTGTTAAATTCAAATTATTATTTCAAATTATAACTTGAAGATCTGCACTAGTAATTGTCAAATACAGAACTTCTAATTGTTAAATACAAATTATTATTGCAAATTATAACTTGAAGATCTGAACTTGTAATTGTCAAATACAGAACTTCTAATTGTTAAATACAAATTATTAGTGCAAATTATAACTTGAAGATCTGACCTTGTAATTGTCAAATACAGAACTTACAATTGATAGCTTCTAATTATTATTGTAAATTATAACTTGAAGATCTGAACTTGTAATAGTGAATTACAGAACTTAGATTTGTTAAATTCAAATTATTATTTCAAATTATAACTTGAAGATCTGAACTAGTAATTGTCAAATACAGAACTTAAAATTGATAGCTTCTAATTATTATTGCAAATTATAACTTGAAGATCTGAACTTGTACTAGTGAATTACAGAACTTAGATTTGCTAAATTCAAATTATTATTTCAAATTATAACTTGGAGATCAGAACTTGTAATTGTCAAATACAGAACTTAAAATTGATAGCTTCTAATTATTATTGCAAATTATAATTTGAAGATCTGAACTTGTAATAGTCAAATACAGAACTTCTAATTGTTAAATACAAATTATTAGTGCAAATTATAACTTGAAGATCTGAACTAGTAATTGTCAAATACAGAACTTAAAATTGATAGCTTCTAATTATTATTGCAAATTATAACTTGAAGATCTGAACTTGTAATTGTCAAATACAGAACTTAAAATTGATAGCTTCTAATTATTATTTCAAATTATAACTTGAAGATCTTAACTTGTAATTGTCAAATACAGAACTTAAAATTGATAGCTTCTAATTATTATTGCAAATTATAACTTGAAGATCTGAACTTGTAATTGTCAAATACAGAACTTCTAATTGTTAAATACAAATTATTAGTGCAAATTATAACTTGAAGATCTGAACTTGTAATTGTCAAATACAGAACTTAAAATTGATAGATTCTATTTATTATTGTAAATTATAACTTGAAGATTTGAACTTGTAATAGTGCATTACAGAACTTAGATTTGTTAAATTCAAATTATTATTTCAAATTATAACTTGAAGATCTGCACTAGTAATTGTCAAATACAGAACTTCTAATTGTAAAATACAAATTATTAGTGCAAATTATTACTTGAAGATCTGAACTAGTAATTGTCAAATACAGCACTTAAAATTGATAGCTTCTAATTATTATTGCAAATTATAACTTGAAGATCTGAACTTGTAATTGTCAAATACAGAACTTAAAATTGATAGCTTCTAATTATTATTTCAAATTATAACTTGGAGATCTGAACTTGTAATTGTCAAATACAGAACTTAAAATTGATAGCTTCTAATTATTATTGCAAATAATAATTTGAAGATGTGAACTTGTAATAGTCAAATACAGAACTTCTAATTGTTAAATACAAATTATTAGTGCAAATTATTACTTGAAGATCTGAACTAGTAATTGTCAAATACAGCACTTAAAATTGATAGCTTCTAATTATTATTGCAAATTATAACTTGAAGATCTGAACTTGTAATTGTCAAATACAGAACTTAAAATTGATAGCTTCTAATTATTATTTCAAATTATAACTTGGAGATCTGAACTTGTAATTGTCAAATACAGAACTTAAAATTGATAGCTTCTAATTATTATTGCAAATTATAACTTGAAGATCTGAACTTGTAATTGTCAAATACAGAACTTCTAATTGTTAAATACAAATTATTAGCGCAAATTATAACTTGAAGATCTGACCTTGTAATTGTCAAATACAGAACTTAAAATTGATAGCTTCTAATTATTATTGTAAATTATAACTTGAAGATCTGAACTTGTAATTGTCAAATACAGAACTTAAAATTGATAGCTTCTAATTATTATTGCAAATAATAACTTGAAGAATTGAACTTGTAATTGTCAAATACAGAACTTAAAATTGATAGCTTCTAATTATTATTGCAAATTATAATTTGAACATCTGAACTTGTAATAGTCAAATACAGAACTTCGAATTGTTAAATACAAATTATTAGTGCAAATTATAACTTGAAGATCTGAACTTGTAATAGGTAAATACAGAACTTCTAATTGTTAAATTCAAACAAAGATTGCAAATAATTATTTGAAGATCTGAACTTGTAATAGTCAAATACAGAACTTCTAATTGTTAAATACAAATTATTAGTGCAAATTATAACTTGTAGATCTGAACTTGTAATTGTCAAATACAGAACTTAAAATTGATAGCTTCTAATTATTATTGCAAATTATAACTTAAAGATCTGAACTTGTAATTGTCAAATGCAGAACTTAAAATTGATAGCTTCTAATTATTATTGCAAATAATAGTTAGAAGATCTGTACTTGTAATTGTCAAATACTGAACTTAAAATTGATAGCTTATAATTATAATTCAAATTATAACTTGAAGATCTGAACATGTAATAGTCAAATACAGAACTTCGAATTGTTAAATACAAAGTATTAGTGCAAATTATTACTTGAAGATCTGAACCTGTAATAGGTAAATACAGAACTTCGAATGATTAAATTCAAACTAAGATTGCAAATAATGATTTGAAGATCTGAACTTGTAATAGTCAAATACGGAACTTCTAATTGTTAAATACAAATTATTAGTGAAAATTATTACTTGAAGATCTGAACTAGTAATTGTCAAATACAGCACTTAAAATTGACTGCTTCTAATTATTATTTCAAATTATAACTTGGAGATCTGAACTTGTAATTGTCAAATACAGAACTTAAAATTGGTAGCTTCTAATTATTATTGCAAATTATAACTTGAAGATCCTAACTTGTAATTGTCAAATACAGAACGTCTAATTGTTAAATACAAATTATTAGTGCAAATTATAACTTGAAGATCTGACCTTGAAATTGTCAAATACAGAACTTAAAATTGATAGCTTCTAATTATTATTGCAAATTATAACTTGAAGATCTGAACGTGTAATTGTCAAATACAGAACTTCTAATTGTTAAATACAAATTATTAGTGCAAATTATAACTTGAAGATCTGCACTTGTAATTATCAAATACAGAACTTAAAATTGATGGCTTCTAATTATTATTTCAAATTATAACTTGAAGATCTGAACTTGTAGTTGTCAAATACAGAACTTAAAATTAATAGCTTCTAATTATTATTGCAAATAATAACTTGAAGATCTGAACTACTAATTGTCAAATGCAGAACTTAAAATTGATAGCTTCTAATTATTATTGCAAATAATAGTTTGAAGATCTGTACTTGTAATAGTCAAATACAGAACTTCTAATTGTTAAATACAAATTATTAGTGCAAATTATAACTTGAAGATCTGAACTAGTAATTGTCAAATACAGAACTTAAAATTGATAGCTTCTAATTATTATTGCAAATTATAACTTGAAGATCTGAACTTGTAATTGTCAAATACAGAACTTAAAATTGATAGCTTCTAATTATTATTTCAAATTATAACTTGAAGATCTTAACTTGTAATTGTCAAATACAGAACTTAAAATTGATAGCTGCTAATTATTATTGCAAATTATAACTTGAAGATCTGAACTTGTAATTGTCAAATACAGAACTTCTAATTGTTAAATACAAATTATTAGTGCAAATTATAACTTGAAGATCTGAACTTGTAATTGTCAAATACAGAACTTAAAATTGATAGATTCTATTTATTATTGTAAATTATAACTTGAAGATTTGAACTTGTAATAGTGCATTACAGAACTTAGATTTGTTAAATTCAAATTATTATTTCAAATTATAACTTGAAGATCTGCACTAGTAATTGTCGAATACAGAACTTCTAATTGTTAAATACAAATTATTAGTGCAAATTATTACTTGAAGATCTGAACTAGTAATTGTCAAATACAGCACTTAAAATTGATAGCTTCTAATTATTATTGCAAATTATAACTTGAAGATCTGAACTTGTAATTGTCAAATACAGAACTTAAAATTGATAGCTTCTAATTATTATTTCAAATTATAACTTGGAGATCTGAACTTGTAATTGTCAAATACAGAACTTAAAATTGATAGCTTCTAATTATTATTGCAAATAATAATTTGAAGATGTGAACTTGTAATAGTCAAATACAGAACTTCTAATTGTTAAATACAAATTATTAGTGCAAATTATTACTTGAAGATCTGAACTAGTAATTGTCAAATACAGCACTTAAAATTGATAGCTTCTAATTATTATTGCAAATTATAACTTGAAGATCTGAACTTGTAATTGTCAAATACAGAACTTAAAATTGATAGCTTCTAATTATTATTTCAAATTATAACTTGGAGATCTGAACTTGTAATTGTCAAATACAGAACTTAAAATTGATAGCTTCTAATTATTATTGCAAATTATAACTTGAAGATCTGAACTTGTAATTGTCAAATACAGAACTTCTAATTGTTAAATACAAATTATTAGTGCAAATTATAACTTGAAGATCTGACCTTGTAATTGTCAAATACAGAACTTAAAATTGATAGCTTCTAATTATTATTGTAAATTATAACTTGAAGATCTGAACTTGTAATTGTCAAATACAGAACTTAAAATTGATAGCTTCTAATTATTATTGCAAATAATAACTTGAAGATCTGAACTTGTAATTGTCAAATACAGAACTTAAAATTGATAGCTTCTAATTATTATTGCAAATTATAATTTGAAGATCTGAACTTGTAATAGTCAAATACAGAACTTCGAATTGTTAAATACAAATTATTAGTGCAAATTATAACTTGAAGATCTGAACTTGTAATAGGTAAATACAGAACTTCTAATTGTTAAATTCAAACTAAGATTGCAAATAATTATTTGAAGATCTCAACTTGTAATAGTCAAATACAGAACTTCTAATTGTTAAATACAAATTATTAGTGCAAATTATAACTTGTAGATCTGAACTTGTAATTGTCAAATACAGAACTTAAAATTGATAGCTTCTAATTATTATTGCAAATTATAACTTGAAGATCTGAACTTGTAATTGTCAAATGCAGAACTTAAAATTGATAGCTTCTAATTATTATTGCAAATAATAGTTAGAAGATCTGTACTTGTAATTGTCAAATACTGAACTTAAAATTGATAGCTTATAATTATAATTCAAATTATAACTTGAAGATCTGAACATGTAATAGTCAAATACAGAACTTCGAATTGTTAAATACAAAGTATTAGTGCAAATTATTACTTGAAGATCTGAACCTGTAATAGGTAAATACAGAACTTCGAATGATTAAATTCAAACTAAGATTGCAAATAATGATTTGAAGATCTGAACTTGTAATAGTCAAATACGGAACTTCTAATTGTTAAATACAAATTATTAGTGAAAATTATTACTTGAAGATCTGAACTAGTAATTGTCAAATACAGCACTTAATATTGACTGCTTCTAATTATTATTTCAAATTATAACTTGGAGATCTGAACTTGTAATTGTCAAATACAGAACTTAAAATTGGTAGCTTCTAATTATTATTGCAAATTATAACTTGAAGATCCTAACTTGTAATTGTCAAATACAGAACGTCTAATTGTTAAATACAAATTATTAGTGCAAATTATAACTTGAAGATCTGACCTTGTAATTATCAAATACAGAACTTAAAATTGATAGCTTCTAATTATTATTTCAAATTATAACTTGGAGATCTGAACTTGTAATTGTCAAATACAGAACTTAAAATTGGTAGCTTCTAATTATTATTGCAAATTATAACTTGAAGATCCTAACTTGTAATTGTCAAATACAGAACGTCTAATTGTTAAATACAAATTATTAGTGCAAATTATAACTTGAAGATCTGACCTTGTAATTGTCAAATACAGAACTTAAAATTAATAGCTTCTAATTATTATTGCAAATAATAACTTGAAGATCTGAACTACTAATTGTCAAATGCAGAACTTAAAATTGATAGCTTCTAATTATTATTGCAAATAATAGTTTGAAGATCTGTACTTGTAATAGTCAAATACAGAACTTCTAATTGTTAAATACAAATTATTAGTGCAAATTATAACTTGAAGATCTGAACTAGTAATTGTCAAATACAGAACTTAAAATTGATAGCTTCTAATTATTATTGCAAATTATAACTTGAAGATCTGAACTTGTAATTGTCAAATACAGAACTTAAAATTGATAGCTTCTAATTATTATTTCAAATTATAACTTGAAGATCTTAACTTGTAATTGTCAAATACAGAACTTAAAATTGATAGCTGCTAATTATTATTGCAAATTATAACTTGAAGATCTGAACTTGTAATTGTCAAATACAGAACTTCTAATTGTTAAATACAAATTATTAGTGCAAATTATAACTTGAAGATCTGAACTTGTAATTGTCAAATACAGAACTTAAAATTGATAGATTCTATTTATTATTGTAAATTATAACTTGAAGATTTGAACTTGTAATAGTGCATTACAGAACTTAGATTTGTTAAATTCAAATTATTATTTCAAATTATAACTTGAAGATCTGCACTAGTAATTGTCAAATACAGAACTTCTAATTGTTAAATACAAATTATTAGTGCAAATTATTACTTGAAGATCTGAACTAGTAATTGTCAAATACAGCACTTAAAATTGATAGCTTCTAATTATTATTGCAAATTATAACTTGAAGATCTGAACTTGTAATTGTCAAATACAGAACTTAAAATTGATAGCTTCTAATTATTATTTCAAATTATAACTTGGAGATCTGAACTTGTAATTGTCAAATACAGAACTTAAAATTGATAGCTTCTAATTATTATTGCAAATAATAATTTGAAGATGTGAACTTGTAATAGTCAAATACAGAACTTCTAATTGTTAAATACAAATTATTAGTGCAAATTATTACTTGAAGATCTGAACTAGTAATTGTCAAATACAGCACTTAAAATTGATAGCTTCTAATTATTATTGCAAATTATAACTTGAAGATCTGAACTTGTAATTGTCAAATACAGAACTTAAAATTGATAGCTTCTAATTATTATTTCAAATTATAACTTGGAGATCTGAACTTGTAATTGTCAAATACAGAACTTAAAATTGATAGCTTCTAATTATTATTGCAAATTATAACTTGAAGATCTGAACTTGTAATTGTCAAATACAGAACTTCTAATTGTTAAATACAAATTATTAGTGCAAATTATAACTTGAAGATCTGACCTTGTAATTGTCAAATACAGAACTTAAAATTGATAGCTTCTAATTATTATTGTAAATTATAACTTGAAGATCTGAACTTGTAATTGTCAAATACAGAACTTAAAATTGATAGCTTCTAATTATTATTGCAAATAATAACTTGAAGATCTGAACTTGTAATTGTCAAATACAGAACTTAAAATTGATAGCTTCTAATTATTATTGCAAATTATAATTTGAAGATCTGAACTTGTAATAGTCAAATACAGAACTTCGAATTGTTAAATACAAATTATTAGTGCAAATTATAACTTGAAGATCTGAACTTGTAATAGGTAAATACAGAACTTCTAATTGTTAAATTCAAACTAAGATTGCAAATAATTATTTGAAGATCTCAACTTGTAATAGTCAAATACAGAACTTCTAATTGTTAAATACAAATTATTAGTGCAAATTATAACTTGTAGATCTGAACTTGTAATTGTCAAATACAGAACTTAAAATTGATAGCTTCTAATTATTATTGCAAATTATAACTTGAAGATCTGAACTTGTAATTGTCAAATGCAGAACTTAAAATTGATAGCTTCTAATTATTATTGCAAATAATAGTTAGAAGATCTGTACTTGTAATTGTCAAATACTGAACTTAAAATTGATAGCTTATAATTATAATTCAAATTATAACTTGAAGATCTGAACATGTAATAGTCAAATACAGAACTTCGAATTGTTAAATACAAAGTATTAGTGCAAATTATTACTTGAAGATCTGAACCTGTAATAGGTAAATACAGAACTTCGAATGATTAAATTCAAACTAAGATTGCAAATAATGATTTGAAGATCTGAACTTGTAATAGTCAAATACGGAACTTCTAATTGTTAAATACAAATTATTAGTGAAAATTATTACTTGAAGATCTGAACTAGTAATTGTCAAATACAGCACTTAATATTGACTGCTTCTAATTATTATTTCAAATTATAACTTGGAGATCTGAACTTGTAATTGTCAAATACAGAACTTAAAATTGGTAGCTTCTAATTATTATTGCAAATTATAACTTGAAGATCCTAACTTGTAATTGTCAAATACAGAACGTCTAATTGTTAAATACAAATTATTAGTGCAAATTATAACTTGAAGATCTGACCTTGTAATTATCAAATACAGAACTTAAAATTGATAGCTTCTAATTATTATTTCAAATTATAACTTGAAGATCTGAACTTGTAATTGTCAAATACAGAACTTCGAATTGTTAAATACAAATTATTAGTGCAAATTATTAGTTGAAGATCTGAACCTGTAATAGGTAAATACAGAACTTCGAATGATTAAATTCAAACTAAGATTGCAAATAATAATTTGAAGATCTGAACTTGTAATAGTCAAATACAGAACTTCTAATTGTTAAATACAAATTATTAGTGAAAATTATTACTTGAAGTTCTGAACTAGTAATTGTCAAATACAGCACTTAAAATTGATAGCTTCTAATTATTATTGCAAATTATAACTTGAAGATCTGAACTTGTAATTGTCAAATACAGAACTTAAAATTGATAGCTTCTAATTATTATTTCAAATTATAACTTGGAGATCTGAACTTGTAATTGTCAAATACAGAACTTAAAATTGGTAGCTTCTAATTATTATTGCAAATTATAACTTGAAGATCCTAACTTGTAATTGTCAAATACAGAACTTAAAATTGATAGCTTCTAATTATTATTTCAAATTATAACTTGGAGATCTGAACTTGTAATTGTCAAATACAGAACTTAAAATTGGTAGCTTCTAATTATTATTTCAAATTATAACTTGAAGATCTGAACTTGTAATAGACAAATACGCAACTTAGCATTGTTAAATACTAATTGTGATTGCAAATTATAACTTGAAGATCTGAACCTGTAATAGGTAAATACAGAACTTCGAATGATTAAATTCAAACTAAGATTGCAAATAATAATTTGAAGATCTGAACTTGTAATAGTCAAATACAGAACTTCTAATTGTTAAATACAAATTATTGGTGAAAATTATTACTTGAAGATCTGAACTAGTAATTGTCAAATACAGCACTTAAAATTGATAGCTTCTAATTATTATTGCAAATTATAACTTGAAGATCTGAACTTGTAATTGTCAAATACAGAACTTAAAATTGATAGCTTCTAATTATTATTTCAAATTATAACTTGGAGATCTGAACTTGTAATTGTCAAATACAGAACTTAAAATTGGTAGCTTCTAATTATTATTGCAAATTATAACTTGAAGATCCTAACTTGTAATTGTCAAATACAGAACTTCTAATTGTTAAATACAAATTATTAGTGCAAATTATAACTTGAAGATCTGACCTTGTAATTGTCAAATACAGAACTTAAAACTGATAGCTTCTAATTATTATTGCAAATTATAACTTGAAGATCTGAACGTGTAATTGTCAAATACAGAACTTCTAATTGTTAAATACAAATTATTAGTGCAAATTATAACTTGAAGATCTGAACTTGTAATTATCAAATACAGAACTTAAAATTGATAGCTTCTAATTATTATTTCAAATTATAACTTGAAGATCTGAACTTGTAATTGTCAAATACAGAACTTAAAATTAATAGCTTCTAATTATTATTGCAAATAATAACTTGAAGATCTGAACTTGTAATTGTCAAATGCAGAACTTAAAATTGATAGCTTCTAATTATTATTGCAAATAATAGTTTGAAGATCTGTACTTGTAATTGTCAAATACAGAACTTAAAATTGAGAGCTTATAATTATAATTCAAATTATAACTTGAAGATCTGAACTTGTAATAGTCAAATACAGAACTTCGAATTGTTAAATACAAAGTATTAGTGCAAATTATTACTTGAAGATCTGAACCTGTAATAGGTAAATACAGAACTTCGAATGATTAAATTCAAACTAAGATTGCAAATAATAATTTGAAGATCTGAACTTGTAATAGTCAAATACAGAACTTCTAATTGTTAATTACAAATTATTAGTGCAAATTATTACTTGAAGATCTGAACTAGTAATTGTCAAATACAGCACTTAAAATTGATAGCTTCTAATTATTATTGCAAATTATAACTTGAAGATCTGAACTTGTAATTGTCAAATACAGAACTTAAAATTGATAGCTTCTAATTATTATTTCAAATTATAACTTGGAGATCTGAACTTGTAATTGTCAAATACAGAACTTAAAATTGATAGCTTCTAATTATTATTGCAAATTATAACTTGAAGATCTGAACTTGTATGTGTCAAATACAGAACTTCTAATTGTTAAATACAAATTATTAGTGCAAATTATAACTTGAAGATCTGACCTTGTAATTGTCAAATACAGAACATAAAATTGATAGCTTCTAATTATTGTTGTAAATTATAACTTGAAGATCTGAACTTGTAATTGTCAAATACAGAACTTAAAATTGATAGCTTATAATTATAATTCAAATTATAACTTGAAGATCTGAACTTGTAATTGTCAAATATAGAACTTAAAATTAATAGCTTCTAACTATTATTGCAAATAATAACTTGAAGATCTGAACTTGTAATTGTCAAATGCAGAGCTTAAAATTGATAGCTTCTAATTATTATTGCAAATAATAGTTTGAAGATCTGTACCTGTAATTGTCAAATACAGAACTTAAAATTGATAGCTTATAATTATAATTCAAATTATAACTTGAAGATCTGAACCTGTAATAGGTAAATACAGAACTTCGAATGATTAAATTCAAACTAAGATTGCAAATAATAATTTGAAGATCTGAACTTGTAATAGTCAAATACAGAACTTCTAATTGTTAAATACAAATTATTAGTGAAAATTATTACTTGAAGTTCTGAACTAGTAATTGTCAAATACAGCACTTAAAATTGATAGCTTCTAATTATTATTGCAAATTATAACTTGAAGATCTGAACTTGTAATTGTCAAATACAGAACTTAAAATTGATAGCTTCTAATTATTATTTCAAATTATAACTTGGAGATCTGAACTTGTAATTGTCAAATACAGAACTTAAAATTGGTAGCTTCTAATTATTATTGCAAATTATAACTTGAAGATCCTAACTTGTAATTGTCAAATACAGAACTTAAAATTGATAGCTTCTAATTATTATTTCAAATTATAACTTGGAGATCTGAACTTGTAATTGTCAAATACAGAACTTAAAATTGGTAGCTTCTAATTATTATTTCAAATTATAACTTGAAGATCTGAACTTGTAATAGACAAATACGCAACTTAGCATTGTTAAATACTAATTGTGATTGCAAATTATAACTTGAAGATCTGAACCTGTAATAGGTAAATACAGAACTTCGAATGATTAAATTCAAACTAAGATTGCAAATAATAATTTGAAGATCTGAACTTGTAATAGTCAAATACAGAACTTCTAATTGTTAAATACAAATTATTGGTGAAAATTATTACTTGAAGATCTGAACTAGTAATTGTCAAATACAGCACTTAAAATTGATAGCTTCTAATTATTATTGCAAATTATAACTTGAAGATCTGAACTTGTAATTGTCAAATACAGAACTTAAAATTGATAGCTTCTAATTATTATTTCAAATTATAACTTGGAGATCTGAACTTGTAATTGTCAAATACAGAACTTAAAATTGGTAGCTTCTAATTATTATTGCAAATTATAACTTGAAGATCCTAACTTGTAATTGTCAAATACAGAACTTCTAATTGTTAAATACAAATTATTAGTGCAAATTATAACTTGAAGATCTGACCTTGTAATTGTCAAATACAGAACTTAAAACTGATAGCTTCTAATTATTATTGCAAATTATAACTTGAAGATCTGAACGTGTAATTGTCAAATACAGAACTTCTAATTGTTAAATACAAATTATTAGTGCAAATTATAACTTGAAGATCTGAACTTGTAATTATCAAATACAGAACTTAAAATTGATAGCTTCTAATTATTATTTCAAATTATAACTTGAAGATCTGAACTTGTAATTGTCAAATACAGAACTTAAAATTAATAGCTTCTAATTATTATTGCAAATAATAACTTGAAGATCTGAACTTGTAATTGTCAAATGCAGAACTTAAAATTGATAGCTTCTAATTATTATTGCAAATAATAGTTTGAAGATCTGTACTTGTAATTGTCAAATACAGAACTTAAAATTGAGAGCTTATAATTATAATTCAAATTATAACTTGAAGATCTGAACTTGTAATAGTCAAATACAGAACTTCGAATTGTTAAATACAAAGTATTAGTGCAAATTATTACTTGAAGATCTGAACCTGTAATAGGTAAATACAGAACTTCGAATGATTAAATTCAAACTAAGATTGCAAATAATAATTTGAAGATCTGAACTTGTAATAGTCAAATACAGAACTTCTAATTGTTAATTACAAATTATTAGTGCAAATTATTACTTGAAGATCTGAACTAGTAATTGTCAAATACAGCACTTAAAATTGATAGCTTCTAATTATTATTGCAAATTATAACTTGAAGATCTGAACTTGTAATTGTCAAATACAGAACTTAAAATTGATAGCTTCTAATTATTATTTCAAATTATAACTTGGAGATCTGAACTTGTAATTGTCAAATACAGAACTTAAAATTGATAGCTTCTAATTATTATTGCAAATTATAACTTGAAGATCTGAACTTGTATGTGTCAAATACAGAACTTCTAATTGTTAAATACAAATTATTAGTGCAAATTATAACTTGAAGATCTGACCTTGTAATTGTCAAATACAGAACATAAAATTGATAGCTTCTAATTATTGTTGTAAATTATAACTTGAAGATCTGAACTTGTAATTGTCAAATACAGAACTTAAAATTGATAGCTTATAATTATAATTCAAATTATAACTTGAAGATCTGAACTTGTAATTGTCAAATATAGAACTTAAAATTAATAGCTTCTAACTATTATTGCAAATAATAACTTGAAGATCTGAACTTGTAATTGTCAAATGCAGAACTTAAAATTGATAGCTTCTAATTATTATTGCAAATAATAGTTTGAAGATCTGTACCTGTAATTGTCAAATACAGAACTTAAAATTGATAGCTTATAATTATAATTCAAATTATAACTTGAAGATCTGAACCTGTAATAGGTAAATACAGAACTTCGAATGATTAAATTCAAACTAAGATTGCAAATAATAATTTGAAGATCTGAACTTGTAATAGTCAAATACAGAACTTCTAATTGTTAAATACAAATTATTAGTGAAAATTATTACTTGAAGATCTGAACTAGTAATTGTCAAATACAGCACTTAAAATTGATAGCTTCTAATTATTATTGCAAATTATAACTTGAAGATCTGAACTTGTAATTGTCAAATACAGAACTTAAAATTGATAGCTTCTAATTATTATTTCAAATTATAACTTGGAGATCTGAACTTGTAATTGTCAAATACAGAACTTAAAATTGGTAGCTTCTAATTATTATTGCAAATTATAACTTGAAGATCCTAACTTGTAATTGTCAAATACAGAACTTCTAATTGTTAAATACAAATTATTAGTGCAAATTATAACTTGAAGATCTGACCTTGTAATTGTCAAATACAGAACTTAAAATTGATAGCTTCTAATTATTATTGCAAATTATAACTTGAAGATCTGAACGTGTAATTGTCAAATACAGAACTTCTAATTGTTAAATACAAATTATTAGTGCAAATTATAACTTGAAGATCTGAACTTGTAATTATCAAATACAGAACTTAAAATTGATAGCTTCTAATTATTATTTCAAATTATAACTTGAAGATCTGAACTTGAAATTGTCAAATAAAGAACTTAAAATTAATAGCTTCTAATTATTATTGCAAATAATAACATGAAGATCTGAACTAGTAATTGTCAAATGCAGAACTTAAAATTGATAGCTTCTAATTATTATTGCAAATTATAACTTGAAGATCTGAACTTGTAATTGTCAAATACAGAACTTAAAATTGATAGCTTCTAAATATTATTGCTAATTATAACTTGAAGATCTCAACTTGTAATTGTCAAATACAGAACTTAAAATTGATAGCTTCTAATTATTATTGCAAATTATAACTTGAAGATCTGAAATTGTAATTGTCAAATACAGAACTTCTAATTGTTAAATACAAATTATTAGTGCAAATTATAACTTGAAGATCTGACCTTGTAATTGTCAAATACAGAACTTAAAATTGATAGCTTCTAATTATTATTGTAAATTATAACTTGAAGATCTGAACTTGTAATAGTGAATTACAGAACTTAGATTTGTTAAATTCAAATTATTATTTCAAATTATAACTTGAAGATCTGAACTAGTAATTGTCAAATACAGAACTTAAAATTGATAGCTTCTAATTATTATTGCAAATTATAACTTGAAGATCTGAACTTGTAATAGTCAAATACAGAACTTCTAATTGTTAAATACAAATTATTAGTGCAAATTATAACTTGAAGCTCTGAACTAGTAATTGTCAAATACAGAACTTAAAATTGATAGTTTCTAATTATTATTGCAAATTATAACTTGAAGATCTGAACTTGTAATTGTCAAATACAGAACTTAAAATTGATAGCTTCTAATTATTATTTCAAATTATAACTTGAAGATCTTAACTTGTAATTGTCAAATACAGAACTTAAAATTGATAGCTTCTAATTATTATTGCAAATTATAACTTGAAGATCTGAACTTGTAATTGTCAAATACAGAACTTAAAATTGATAGCTTCAAATTATTATTGCAAATTATAACTTGAAGATCTGAACTTGTAATAGGTAAATACAGAATTTGGAATTGTTAAATTCAAACTAAGATTGCAAATAATAATTTGAAGATCTGAACTTGTAATAGTCAAATACAGAACTTAAAATTGATAGCTTCTAATTATTATTGCAAAATATAACTTGAAGATCTGTACTTGTAATTGTCAAATACAGAACTTAAAATTGATAGCTTCTAATTATTATTTCAAATTATAACTTGAAGATCTGAACTTGTAATTGTCAAATACAGAACTTAAAATTGATAGCTTCTAATTATTATTTCAAATTATAACTTGGAGATCTGAACTTGTAATTGTCAAATACAGAACTTAAAATTGGTAGCTTCTAATTATTATTGCAAATTATAACTTGAAGATCCTAACTTGTAATTGTCAAATACAGAACTTCTAATTGTTAAATACAAATTATTAGTGCAAATTATAACTTGAAGATCTGACCTTGTAATTGTCAAATACAGAACTTAAAACTGATAGCTTCTAATTATTATTGCAAATTATAACTTGAAGATCTGAACGTGTAATTGTCAAATACAGAACTTCTAATTGTTAAATACAAATTATTAGTGCAAATTATAACTTGAAGATCTGAACTTGTAATTATCAAATACAGAACTTAAAATTGATAGCTTCTAATTATTATTTCAAATTATAACTTGAAGATCTGAACTTGTAATTGTCAAATACAGAACTTAAAATTAATAGCTTCTAATTATTATTGCAAATAATAACTTGAAGATCTGAACTTGTAATTGTCAAATGCAGAACTTAAAATTGATAGCTTCTAATTATTATTGCAAATAATAGTTTGAAGATCTGTACTTGTAATTGTCAAATACAGAACTTAAAATTGAGAGCTTATAATTATAATTCAAATTATAACTTGAAGATCTGAACTTGTAATAGTCAAATACAGAACTTCGAATTGTTAAATACAAAGTATTAGTGCAAATTATTACTTGAAGATCTGAACCTGTAATAGGTAAATACAGAACTTCGAATGATTAAATTCAAACTAAGATTGCAAATAATAATTTGAAGATCTGAACTTGTAATAGTCAAATACAGAACTTCTAATTGTTAATTACAAATTATTAGTGCAAATTATTACTTGAAGATCTGAACTAGTAATTGTCAAATACAGCACTTAAAATTGATAGCTTCTAATTATTATTGCAAATTATAACTTGAAGATCTGAACTTGTAATTGTCAAATACAGAACTTAAAATTGATAGCTTCTAATTATTATTTCAAATTATAACTTGGAGATCTGAACTTGTAATTGTCAAATACAGAACTTAAAATTGATAGCTTCTAATTATTATTGCAAATTATAACTTGAAGATCTGAACTTGTATGTGTCAAATACAGAACTTCTAATTGTTAAATACAAATTATTAGTGCAAATTATAACTTGAAGATCTGACCTTGTAATTGTCAAATACAGAACATAAAATTGATAGCTTCTAATTATTGTTGTAAATTATAACTTGAAGATCTGAACTTGTAATTGTCAAATACAGAACTTAAAATTGATAGCTTATAATTATAATTCAAATTATAACTTGAAGATCTGAACTTGTAATTGTCAAATATAGAACTTAAAATTAATAGCTTCTAACTATTATTGCAAATAATAACTTGAAGATCTGAACTTGTAATTGTCAAATGCAGAACTTAAAATTGATAGCTTCTAATTATTATTGCAAATAATAGTTTGAAGATCTGTACCTGTAATTGTCAAATACAGAACTTAAAATTGATAGCTTATAATTATAATTCAAATTATAACTTGAAGATCTGAACCTGTAATAGGTAAATACAGAACTTCGAATGATTAAATTCAAACTAAGATTGCAAATAATAATTTGAAGATCTGAACTTGTAATAGTCAAATACAGAACTTCTAATTGTTAAATACAAATTATTAGTGAAAATTATTACTTGAAGATCTGAACTAGTAATTGTCAAATACAGCACTTAAAATTGATAGCTTCTAATTATTATTGCAAATTATAACTTGAAGATCTGAACTTGTAATTGTCAAATACAGAACTTAAAATTGATAGCTTCTAATTATTATTTCAAATTATAACTTGGAGATCTGAACTTGTAATTGTCAAATACAGAACTTAAAATTGGTAGCTTCTAATTATTATTGCAAATTATAACTTGAAGATCCTAACTTGTAATTGTCAAATACAGAACTTCTAATTGTTAAATACAAATTATTAGTGCAAATTATAACTTGAAGATCTGACCTTGTAATTGTCAAATACAGAACTTAAAATTGATAGCTTCTAATTATTATTGCAAATTATAACTTGAAGATCTGAACGTGTAATTGTCAAATACAGAACTTCTAATTGTTAAATACAAATTATTAGTGCAAATTATAACTTGAAGATCTGAACTTGTAATTATCAAATACAGAACTTAAAATTGATAGCTTCTAATTATTATTTCAAATTATAACTTGAAGATCTGAACTTGAAATTGTCAAATAAAGAACTTAAAATTAATAGCTTCTAATTATTATTGCAAATAATAACATGAAGATCTGAACTAGTAATTGTCAAATGCAGAACTTAAAATTGATAGCTTCTAATTATTATTGCAAATTATAACTTGAAGATCTGAACTTGTAATTGTCAAATACAGAACTTAAAATTGATAGCTTCTAAATATTATTGCTAATTATAACTTGAAGATCTCAACTTGTAATTGTCAAATACAGAACTTAAAATTGATAGCTTCTAATTATTATTGCAAATTATAACTTGAAGATCTGAAATTGTAATTGTCAAATACAGAACTTCTAATTGTTAAATACAAATTATTAGTGCAAATTATAACTTGAAGATCTGACCTTGTAATTGTCAAATACAGAACTTAAAATTGATAGCTTCTAATTATTATTGTAAATTATAACTTGAAGATCTGAACTTGTAATAGTGAATTACAGAACTTAGATTTGTTAAATTCAAATTATTATTTCAAATTATAACTTGAAGATCTGAACTAGTAATTGTCAAATACAGAACTTAAAATTGATAGCTTCTAATTATTATTGCAAATTATAACTTGAAGATCTGAACTTGTAATAGTCAAATACAGAACTTCTAATTGTTAAATACAAATTATTAGTGCAAATTATAACTTGAAGCTCTGAACTAGTAATTGTCAAATACAGAACTTAAAATTGATAGTTTCTAATTATTATTGCAAATTATAACTTGAAGATCTGAACTTGTAATTGTCAAATACAGAACTTAAAATTGATAGCTTCTAATTATTATTTCAAATTATAACTTGAAGATCTTAACTTGTAATTGTCAAATACAGAACTTAAAATTGATAGCTTCTAATTATTATTGCAAATTATAACTTGAAGATCTGAACTTGTAATTGTCAAATACAGAACTTAAAATTGATAGCTTCAAATTATTATTGCAAATTATAACTTGAAGATCTGAACTTGTAATAGGTAAATACAGAATTTGGAATTGTTAAATTCAAACTAAGATTGCAAATAATAATTTGAAGATCTGAACTTGTAATAGTCAAATACAGAACTTAAAATTGATAGCTTCTAATTATTATTGCAAAATATAACTTGAAGATCTGTACTTGTAATTGTCAAATACAGAACTTAAAATTGATAGCTTCTAATTATTATTTCAAATTATAACTTGAAGATCTGAACTTGTAATTGTCAAATACAGAACTTAAAATTGATAGCTTCTAATTATTATTGCACATTATAACTTGAAGATCTGAACTTGAAATTGTCAAATACAGAACTTCTAATTGTTAAATACAAATTATTAGTGCAAATTATAACTTGAAGATCTGACCTTGTAATTGTCAAATACAGAACTTAAAATTGATAGCTTCTAATTATTATTGTAAATTATAACTTGAAGAACTGAACTTGTAATAGTGAATTACAGAACTTAGATTTGTTAAATTCAAATTATTATTTCAAATTATAACTTGAAGATCTGAACTAGTAATTGTCAAATACAGAACTTAAAATTGATAGCTTCTAATTATTATTGCAAATTATAACTTGAAGATCTGAACTTGTCAAATACAGAACTTAAAATTGATAGCTTCTAATTATTATTGCAAATTATAACTTGAAGATCTGAACTTGTAATAGTCAAATACAGAACTTCTAATTGTTAAATACAAATTATTAGTGCAAATTATAACTTGAAGCTCTGAACTAGTAATTGTCAAATACAGAACTTAAAATTGATAGCTTCTAATTATTATTGCAAATTATAACTTGAAGATCTGAACTTGTAATTGTCAAATACAGAACTTAAAATTGATAGCTTCTAATTATTATTTCAAATTATAACTTGAAGATCTTAACTTGTAATTGTCAAATACAGAACTTAAAAATGATAGCTTCTAATTATTATTGCAAATTATAACTTGAAGATCTGAACTTGTAATTGTCAAATAGAGAACTTAAAATTGATAGCTTCTAATTATTATTGCAAATTATAACTTGAAGATCTGAACTTGTAATAGTCAAATACAGAACTTAAAATTGATAGCTTCTAATTATTATTGCAAAATATAACTTGAAGATCTGTACTTGTAATTGTCAAATACAGAACTTAAAATTGATAGCTTCTAATTATTATTTCAAATTATAACTTGAAGATCTGAACTTGTAATTGTCAAATACAGAACTTAAAATTGATAGCTTCTAATTATTATTGCAAATTGTAACTTGAAGATCTGAACTTGTAATTGTCAAATACAGAACTTAAAATTGATAGCTTCTAATTATTATTGCAAATTATAACTTGAAGATCTGAACTTGTAATAGTCAAATACAGAACTTCTAATTGTTAAATACAAATTATTAGTGAAAATTATTACTTGAAGATCTGAACTAGTAATTGTCAAATACAGCACTTAAAATTGATAGCTTCTAATTATTATTGCAAATTATAACTTGAAGATCTGAACTTGTAATTGTCAAATACAGAACTTCTAATTGTTAATTACAAATTATTAGTGCAAATTATTACTTGAAGATCTGAACTAGTAATTGTCAAATACAGCACTTAAAATTGATAGCTTCTAATTATTATTGCAAATTATAACTTGAAGATCTGAACTTGTAATTGTCTAATACAGAACTTAAAATTGATAGCTTCTAATTATTATTTCAAATTATAACTTGGAGATCTGAACTTGTAATTGTCAAATACAGAACTTAAAATTGATAGCTTCTAATTATTATTGCAAATTATAACTTGAAGATCTGAACTTGTATGTGTCAAATACAGAACTTCTAATTGTTAAATACAAATTATTAGTGCAAATTATAACTTGAAGATCTGACCTTGTAATTGTCAAATACAGAACATAAAATTGATAGCTTCTAATTATTGTTGTAAATTATAACTTGAAGATCTGAACTTGTAATTGTCAAATACAGAACTTAAAATTGATAGCTTATAATTATAATTCAAATTATAACTTGAAGATCTGAACTTGTAATTGTCAAATATAGAACTTAAAATTAATAGCTTCTAACTATTATTGCAAATAATAACTTGAAGATCTGAACTTGTAATTGTCAAATGCAGAACTTAAAATTGATAGCTTCTAATTATTATTGCAAATAATAGTTTGAAGATCTGTACCTGTAATTGTCAAATACAGAACTTAAAATTGATAGCTTATAATTATAATTCAAATTATAACTTGAAGATCTGAACCTGTAATAGGTAAATACAGAACTTCGAATGATTAAATTCAAACTAAGATTGCAAATAATAATTTGAAGATCTGAACTTGTAATAGTCAAATACAGAACTTCTAATTGTTAAATACAAATTATTAGTGAAAATTATTACTTGAAGATCTGAACTAGTAATTGTCAAATACAGCACTTAAAATTGATAGCTTCTAATTATTATTGCAAATTATAACTTGAAGATCTGAACTTGTAATTGTCAAATACAGAACTTAAAATTGATAGCTTCTAATTATTATTTCAAATTATAACTTGGAGATCTGAACTTGTAATTGTCAAATACAGAACTTAAAATTGGTAGCTTCTAATTATTATTGCAAATTATAACTTGAAGATCCTAACTTGTAATTGTCAAATACAGAACTTCTAATTGTTAAATACAAATTATTAGTGCAAATTATAACTTGAAGATCTGACCTTGTAATTGTCAAATACAGAACTTAAAATTGATAGCTTCTAATTATTATTGCAAATTATAACTTGAAGATCTGAACGTGTAATTGTCAAATACAGAACTTCTAATTGTTAAATACAAATTATTAGTGCAAATTATAACTTGAAGATCTGAACTTGTAATTATCAAATACAGAACTTAAAATTGATAGCTTCTAATTATTATTTCAAATTATAACTTGAAGATCTGAACTTGAAATTGTCAAATAAAGAACTTAAAATTAATAGCTTCTAATTATTATTGCAAATAATAACATGAAGATCTGAACTAGTAATTGTCAAATGCAGAACTTAAAATTGATAGCTTCTAATTATTATTGCAAATTATAACTTGAAGATCTGAACTTGTAATAGTCAAATACAGAACTTAAAATTGATAGCTTCTAAATATTATTGCTAATTATAACTTGAAGATCTGAACTTGTAATTGTCAAATACAGAACTTAAAATTGATAGCTTCTAATTATTATTGCAAATTATAACTTGAAGATCTGAAATTGTAATTGTCAAATACAGAACTTCTAATTGTTAAATACAAATTATTAGTGCAAATTATAACTTGAAGATCTGACCTTGTAATTGTCAAATACAGAACTTAAAATTGATAGCTTCTAATTATTATTGTAAATTATAACTTGAAGATCTGAACTTGTAATAGTGAATTACAGAACTTAGATTTGTTAAATTCAAATTATTATTTCAAATTATAACTTGAAGATCTGAACTAGTAATTGTCAAATACAGAACTTAAAATTGATAGCTTCTAATTATTATTGCAAATTATAACTTGAAGATCTGAACTTGTAATAGTCAAATACAGAACTTCTAATTGTTAAATACAAATTATTAGTGCAAATTATAACTTGAAGCTCTGAACTAGTAATTGTCAAATACAGAACTTAAAATTGATAGTTTCTAATTATTATTGCAAATTATAACTTGAAGATCTGAACTTGTAATTGTCAAATACAGAACTTAAAATTGATAGCTTCTAATTATTATTTCAAATTATAACTTGAAGATCTTAACTTGTAATTGTCAAATACAGAACTTAAAATTGATAGCTTCTAATTATTATTGCAAATTATAACTTGAAGATCTGAACTTGTAATTGTCAAATACAGAACTTAAAATTGATAGCTTCAAATTATTATTGCAAATTATAACTTGAAGATCTGAACTTGTAATAGGTAAATACAGAATTTGGAATTGTTAAATTCAAACTAAGATTGCAAATAATAATTTGAAGATCTGAACTTGTAATAGTCAAATACAGAACTTAAAATTGATAGCTTCTAATTATTATTGCAAAATATAACTTGAAGATCTGTACTTGTAATTGTCAAATACAGAACTTAAAATTGATAGCTTCTAATTATTATTTCAAATTATAACTTGAAGATCTGAACTTGTAATTGTCAAATACAGAACTTAAAATTGATAGCTTCTAATTATTATTGCACATTATAACTTGAAGATCTGAACTTGAAATTGTCAAATACAGAACTTCTAATTGTTAAATACAAATTATTAGTGCAAATTATAACTTGAAGATCTGACCTTGTAATTGTCAAATACAGAACTTAAAATTGATAGCTTCTAATTATTATTGTAAATTATAACTTGAAGATCTGAACTTGTAATAGTGAATTACAGAACTTAGATTTGTTAAATTCAAATTATTATTTCAAATTATAACTTGAAGATCTGAACTAGTAATTGTCAAATACAGAACTTAAAATTGATAGCTTCTAATTATTATTGCAAATTATAACTTGAAGATCTGAACTTGTCAAATACAGAACTTAAAATTGATAGCTTCTAATTATTATTGCAAATTATAACTTGAAGATCTGAACTTGTAATAGTCAAATACAGAACTTCTAATTGTTAAATACAAATTATTAGTGCAAATTATAACTTGAAGCTCTGAACTAGTAATTGTCAAATACAGAACTTAAAATTGATAGCTTCTAATTATTATTGCAAATTATAACTTGAAGATCTGAACTTGTAATTGTCAAATACAGAACTTAAAATTGATAGCTTCTAATTATTATTTCAAATTATAACTTGAAGATCTTAACTTGTAATTGTCAAATACAGAACTTAAAAATGATAGCTTCTAATTATTATTGCAAATTATAACTTGAAGATCTGAACTTGTAATTGTCAAATAGAGAACTTAAAATTGATAGCTTCTAATTATTATTGCAAATTATAACTTGAAGATCTGAACTTGTAATAGTCAAATACAGAACTAAAATTGATAGCTTCTAATTATTATTGCAAAATATAACTTGAAGATCTGTACTTGTAATTGTCAAATACAGAACTTAAAATTGATAGCTTCTAATTATTATTTCAAATTATAACTTGAAGATCTGAACTTGTAATTGTCAAATACAGAACTTAAAATTGATAGCTTCTAATTATTATTGCAAATTGTAACTTGAAGATCTGAACTTGTAATTGTCAAATACAGAACTTAAAATTGATAGCTTCTAATTATTATTGCAAATTATAACTTGAAGATCTGAACTTGTAATAGTCAAATACAGAACTTCTAATTGTTAAATACAAATTATTAGTGAAAATTATTACTTGAAGATCTGAACTAGTAATTGTCAAATACAGCACTTAAAATTGATAGCTTCTAATTATTATTGCAAATTATAACTTGAAGATCTGAACTTGTAATTGTCAAATACTGAACTTAAAATTGATAGCTTCTAATTATTATTTCAAATTATAACTTGGAGATCTGAACTTGTAATTGTCAAATACAGAACTTAAAATTGTTAGCTTCTAATTATTATTGCAAATTATAACTTGAAGATCCTAACTTGTAATTGTCAAATACAGAACTTCTAATTGTTAAATACAAATTATTAGTGCAAATTATAACTTGAAGATCTGACCTTGTAATTGTCAAATACAGAACTTAAAATTGATAGCTTCCAATTATTATTGCAAATTATAACTTGAAGATCTGAACGTGTAATTGTCAAATACAGAACTTCTAATTGTTAAATACAAATTATTAGTGCAAATTATAACTTGAAGATCTGAACTTGTAATTATCAAATACAGAACTTAAAATTGATAGCTTCTAATTATTATTTCTAATTATAACTTGAAGATCTGAACTTGAAATTGTCAAATAAAGAACTTAAAATTAATAGCTTCTAATTATTATTGTAAATAATAACTTGAAGATCTGAACTAGTAATTATCAAATGCAGAACTTAAAATTGATAGCTTCTAATTATTATTTCAAATAATAGTTTGAAGATCTGTACTTGTAATTGTCAAATACAGAACTTAAAATTGATAGCTTATAATTATAATTCAAACTATAACTTGCAGATCTGAACTTGTAATAGTCAAATACAGAACTTCGAATTGTTAAATACAAATTATTAGTGCAAATTATTAGTTGAAGATCTGAACCTGTAATAGGTAAATACAGAACTTCGAATGATTAAATTCAAACTAAGATTGCAAATAATAATTTGAAGATCTGAACTTGTAATAGTCAAATACAGAACTTCTAATTGTTAAATACAAATTATTAGTGTAAAATTATTACTTGAAGATCAGAACTAGTAATTGTCAAATACAGCACTTAAAATTGATAGCTTCTAATTATTATTGCAAATTATAACTTGAAGATCTGAACTTGTAATTGTCAAATACAGAACTTAAAATTGATAGCTTCTAAATATTATTGCTAATTATAACTTGAAGATCTGAACTTGTAATTGTCAAATACAGAACTTAAAATTGATAGCTTCTAATTATTATTGCAAATTATAACTTGAAGATCTGAACTTGTAATTGTCAAATACAGAACTTCTAATTGTTAAATACAAATTATTAGTGCAAATTATAACTTGAAGATCTGACCTTGTAATTGTCAAATACAGAACTTAAAATTGATAGCTTCTAATTATTATTGTAAATTATAACTTGAAGATCTGAACTTGTAATAGTGAATTACAGAACTTAGATTTGTTAAATTCAAATTATTATTTCAAATTATAACTTGAAGATCTGAACTAGTAATTGTCAAATACAGAACTTAAAATTGATAGCTTCTAATTATTATTGCAAATTATAACTTGAAGATCTGAACTTGTCAAATACAGAACTTAAAATTGATAGCTTCTAATTATTATTGCAAATTATAACTTGAAGATCTGAACTTGTAATAGTCAAATACAGAACTTAAAATTGATAGCTTCTAATTATTATTTCAAATTATAACTTGAAGATCTTAACTTGTAATTGTCAAATACAGAACTTAAAATTGATAGCTTCTAATTATTATTTCAAATTATAACTTGAAGATCTTAACTTGTAATTGTCAAATACAGAACTTAAAATTGATAGCTTCTAATTATTATTGCAAATTATAACTTGAAGATCTGAACTTGTAATAGGTAAATACAGAACTTCGAATTGTTAAATTCAAACTAAGATTGCAAATAATAATTTGAAGATCTGAACTTGTAATAGTCAAATACAGAACTTAAAATTGATAGCTTCTAATTATTATTGCAAAATATAACTTGAAGATCTGTACTTGTAATTGTCAAATACAGAACTTAAAATTGATAGCTTCTAATTATTATTTCAAATTATAACTTGAAGATCTGAACTTGTAATTGTCAAATACAGAACTTAAAATTGATAGCTTCTAATTATTATTGCAAATTATAACTTGAAGATCTGAACTTGTAATTGTCAAATACAGAACTTCTAATTGTTAAACACAAATTGTTAGTGCAAATTATAACTTGAAGATCTGACCTTGTAATTGTCAAATACAGAACTTAAAATTGATAGCTTCTAATTATTATTGTAAATTATAACTTGAAGATCTGAACTTGTAATAGTGAATTACAGAACTTGATTTGTTAAATTCAAATTATTATTTCAAATTATAACTTGAAGATCTGAACTAGTAATTGTCAAATACAGAACTTAAAATTGATAGCTTCTAATTATTATTGCAAATTATAACTTGAAGATCTGAACTTGTCAAATACAGAACTTAAAATTGATAGCTTCTAATTATTATTGCAAATTATAACTAGAAGATCTGAACTTGTAATAGTCAAATACAGAACTTCTAATTGTTAAATACAAATTATAAGTGTAAAATTATTACTTGAAGATCAGAACTAGTAATTGTCAAATACAGCACTTAAAATTGATAGCTTCTAATTATTATTGCAAATTATAACTTGAAGATCTGAACTTGTAATTGTCAAATACAGAACTTAAAATTGATAGCTTCTAAATATTATTGCTAATTATAACTTGAAGATCTGAACTTGTAATTGTCAAATACAGAACTTAAAATTGATAGCTTCTAATTATTATTGCAAATTATAACTTGAAGATCTGAACTTGTAATTGTCAAATACAGAACTTCTAATTGTTAAATACAAATTATTAGTGCAAATTATAACTTGAAGATCTGACCTTGTAATTGTCAAATACAGAACTTAAAATTGATAGCTTCTAATTATTATTGTAAATTATAACTTGAAGATCTGAACTTGTAATAGTGAATTACAGAACTTAGATTTGTTAAATTCAAATTATTATTTCAAATTATAACTTGAAGATCTGAACTAGTAATTGTCAAATACAGAACTTAAAATTGATAGCTTCTAATTATTATTGCAAATTATAACTTGAAGATCTGAACTTGTCAAATACAGAACTTAAAATTGATAGCTTCTAATTATTATTGCAAATTATAACTTGAAGATCTGAACTTGTAATAGTCAAATACAGAACTTAAAATTGATAGCTTCTAATTATTATTTCAAATTATAACTTGAAGATCTTAACTTGTAATTGTCAAATACAGAACTTAAAATTGATAGCTTCTAATTATTATTTCAAATTATAACTTGAAGATCTTAACTTGTAATTGTCAAATACAGAACTTAAAATTGATAGCTTCTAATTATTATTGCAAATTATAACTTGAAGATCTGAACTTGTAATAGGTAAATACAGAACTTCGAATTGTTAAATTCAAACTAAGATTGCAAATAATAATTTGAAGATCTGAACTTGTAATAGTCAAATACAGAACTTAAAATTGATAGCTTCTAATTATTATTGCAAAATATAACTTGAAGATCTGTACTTGTAATTGTCAAATACAGAACTTAAAATTGATAGCTTCTAATTATTATTTCAAATTATAACTTGAAGATCTGAACTTGTAATTGTCAAATACAGAACTTAAAATTGATAGCTTCTAATTATTATTGCAAATTATAACTTGAAGATCTGAACTTGTAATTGTCAAATACAGAACTTCTAATTGTTAAACACAAATTGTTAGTGCAAATTATAACTTGAAGATCTGACCTTGTAATTGTCAAATACAGAACTTAAAATTGATAGCTTCTAATTATTATTGTAAATTATAACTTGAAGATCTGAACTTGTAATAGTGAATTACAGAACTTGATTTGTTAAATTCAAATTATTATTTCAAATTATAACTTGAAGATCTGAACTAGTAATTGTCAAATACAGAACTTAAAATTGATAGCTTCTAATTATTATTGCAAATTATAACTTGAAGATCTGAACTTGTCAAATACAGAACTTAAAATTGATAGCTTCTAATTATTATTGCAAATTATAACTAGAAGATCTGAACTTGTAATAGTCAAATACAGAACTTCTAATTGTTAAATACAAATTATAAGTGTAAAATTATTACTTGAAGATCAGAACTAGTAATTGTCAAATACAGCACTTAAAATTGATAGCTTCTAATTATTATTGCAAATTATAACTTGAAGATCTGAACTTGTAATTGTCAAATACAGAACTTAAAATTGATAGCTTCTAAATATTATTGCTAATTATAACTTGAAGATCTGAACTTGTAATTGTCAAATACAGAACTTAAAATTGATAGCTTCTAATTATTATTGCAAATTATAACTTGAAGATCTGAACTTGTAATTGTCAAATACAGAACTTCTAATTGTTAAATACAAATTATTAGTGCAAATTATAACTTGAAGATCTGACCTTGTAATTGTCAAATACAGAACTTAAAATTGATAGCTTCTAATTATTATTGTAAATTATAACTTGAAGATCTGAACTTGTAATAGTGAATTACAGAACTTAGATTTGTTAAATTCAAATTATTATTTCAAATTATAACTTGAAGATCTGAACTAGTAATTGTCAAATACAGAACATAAAATTGATAGCTTCTAATTATTATTGCAAATTATAACTTGAAGATCTGAACTTGTCAAATACAGAACTTAAAATTGATAGCTTCTAATTATTATTGCAAATTATAACTTGAAGATCTGAACTTGTAATAGTCAAATACAGAACTTAAAATTGATAGCTTCTAATTATTATTTCAAATTATAACTTGAAGATCTTAACTTGTAATTGTCAAATACAGAACTTAAAATTGATAGCTTCTAATTATTATTTCAAATTATAACTTGAAGATCTTAACTTGTAATTGTCAAATACAGAACTTAAAATTGATAGCTTCTAATTATTATTGCAAATTATAACTTGAAGATCTGAACTTGTAATAGGTAAATACAGAACTTCGAATTGTTAAATTCAAACTAAGATTGCAAATAATAATTTGAAGATCTGAACTTGTAATAGTCAAATACAGAACTTAAAATTGATAGCTTCTAATTATTATTGCAAAATATAACTTGAAGATCTGTACTTGTAATTGTCAAATACAGAACTTAAAATTGATAGCTTCTAATTATTATTTCAAATTATAACTTGAAGATCTGAACTTGTAATTGTCAAATACAGAACTTAAAATTGATAGCTTCTAATTATTATTGCAAATTATAACTTGAAGATCTGAACTTGTAATTGTCAAATACAGAACTTCTAATTGTTAAACACAAATTGTTAGTGCAAATTATAACTTGAAGATCTGACCTTGTAATTGTCAAATACAGAACTTAAAATTGATAGCTTCTAATTATTATTGTAAATTATAACTTGAAGATCTGAACTTGTAATAGTGAATTACAGAACTTGATTTGTTAAATTCAAATTATTATTTCAAATTATAACTTGAAGATCTGAACTAGTAATTGTCAAATACAGAACTTAAAATTGATAGCTTCTAATTATTATTGCAAATTATAACTTGAAGATCTGAACTTGTCAAATACAGAACTTAAAATAGATAGCTTCTAATTATTATTGCAAATTATAACTAGAAGATCTGAACTTGTAATAGTCAAATACAGAACTTCTAATTGTTAAATACAAATTATAAGTGTAAAATTATTACTTGAAGATCAGAACTAGTAATTGTCAAATACAGCACTTAAAATTGATAGCTTCTAATTATTATTGCAAATTATAACTTGAAGATCTGAACTTGTAATTGTCAAATACAGAACTTAAAATTGATAGCTTCTAAATATTATTGCTAATTATAACTTGAAGATCTGAACTTGTAATTGTCAAATACAGAACTTAAAATTGATAGCTTCTAATTATTATTGCAAATTATAACTTGAAGATCTGAACTTGTAATTGTCAAATACAGAACTTCTAATTGTTAAATACAAATTATTAGTGCAAATTATAACTTGAAGATCTGACCTTGTAATTGTCAAATACAGAACTTAAAATTGATAGCTTCTAATTATTATTGTAAATTATAACTTGAAGATCTGAACTTGTAATAGTGAATTACAGAACTTAGATTTGTTAAATTCAAATTATTATTTCAAATTATAACTTGAAGATCTGAACTAGTAATTGTCAAATACAGAACATAAAATTGATAGCTTCTAATTATTATTGCAAATTATAACTTGAAGATCTGAACTTGTCAAATACAGAACTTAAAATTGATAGCTTCTAATTATTATTGCAAATTATAACTTGAAGATCTGAACTTGTAATAGTCAAATAAAGAACTTATAATTGATAGCTTCTAATTATTATTTCAAATTATAACTTGAAGATCTTAACTTGTAATTGTCAAATACAGAACTTAAAATTGATAGCTTCTAATTATTATTTCAAATTATAACTTGAAGATCTTAACTTGTAATTGTCAAATACAGAACTTAAAATTGATAGCTTCTAATTATTATTGCAAATTATAACTTGAAGATCTGAACTTGTAATAGGTAAATACAGAACTTCGAATTGTTAAATTCAAACTAAGATTGCAAATAATAATTTGAAGATCTGAACTTGTAATAGTCAAATACAGAACTTAAAATTGATAGCTTCTAATTATTATTGCAAAATATAACTTGAAGATCTGTACTTGTAATTGTCAAATACAGAACTTAAAATTGATAGCTTCTAATTATTATTTCAAATTATAACTTGAAGATCTGAACTTGTAATTGTCAAATACAGAACTTAAAATTGATAGCTTCTAATTATTATTGCAAATTATAACTTGAAGATCTGAACTTGTAATTGTCAAATACAGAACTTCTAATTGTTAAACACAAATTGTTAGTGCAAATTATAACTTGAAGATCTGACCTTGTAATTGTCAAATACAGAACTTAAAATTGATAGCTTCTAATTATTATTGTAAATTATAACTTGAAGATCTGAACTTGTAATAGTGAATTACAGAACTTAGATTTGTTAAATTCAAATTATTATTTCAAATTATAACTTGAAGATCTGAACTAGTAATTGTCAAATACAGAACTTAAAATTGATAGCTTCTAATTATTATTGCAAATTATAACTTGAAGATCTGAACTTGTCAAATACAGAACTTAAAATTGATAGCTTCTAATTATTATTGCAAATTATAACTTGAAGATCTGAACTTGTAATAGTCAAATACAGAACTTCTAATTGTTAAATACAAATTATTAGTGCAAATTATAACTTGAAGCTCTGAACTAGTAATTGTCAAATACAGAACTTAAAATTGATAGCTTCTAATTATTATTGCAAATTATAACTTGAAGATCTGAACTTGTAATTGTCAAATACAGAACTTAAAATTGATAGCTTCTAATTATTATTTCAAATTATAACTTGAAGATCCTAACTTGTAATTGTCAAATACAGAACTTAAAATTGATAGCTTCTAATTATTATTGCAAATTATAACTTGAAGATCTGAACTTGTAATTGTCAAATACAGAACTTAAAATTGATAGCTTCTAATTATTATTGCAAATTATAACTTGAAGATCTGAACTTGTAATAGGTAAATACAGAACTTCGAATTGTTAAATTCAAACTAAGATTGCAAATAATAATTTGAAGATCTGAACTTGTAATAGTCAAATACAGAACTTAAAATTGATAGCTTCTAAATATTATTGCTAATTATAACTTGAAGATCTGAACTTGTAATTGTCAAATACAGAACTTAAAATTGATAGCTTCTAATTATTATTGCAAATTATAACTTGAAGATCTGAACTTGTAATTGTCAAATACAGAACTTCTAATTGTTAAATACAAATTATTAGTGCAAATTATAACTCGAAGATCTGACCTTGTAATTGTCAAATACAGAACTTAAAATTGATAGCTTCTAATTATTATTGTAAATTATAACTTGAAGATCTGAACTTGTAATAGTGAATTACAGAACTTGATTTGTTAAATTCAAATTATTATTTCAAATTATAACTTGAAGATCTGAACTAGTAATTGTCAAATACAGAACTTAAAATTGATAGCTTCTAATTATTATTGCAAATTATAACTTGAAGATCTGAACTTGTCAAATACAGAACTTAAAATTGATAGCTTCTAATTATTATTGCAAATTATAACTAGAAGATCTGAACTTGTAATAGTCAAATACAGAACTTCTAATTGTTAAATACAAATTATAAGTGTAAAATTATTACTTGAAGATCAGAACTAGTAATTGTCAAATACAGCACTTAAAATTGATAGCTTCTAATTATTATTGCAAATTATAACTTGAAGATCTGAACTTGTAATTGTCAAATACAGAACTTAAAATTGATAGCTTCTAAATATTATTGCTAATTATAACTTGAAGATCTGAACTTGTAATTGTCAAATACAGAACTTAAAATTGATAGCTTCTAATTATTATTGCAAATTATAACTTGAAGATCTGAACTTGTAATTGTCAAATACAGAACTTCTAATTGTTAAATACAAATTATTAGTGCAAATTATAACTTGAAGATCTGACCTTGTAATTGTCAAATACAGAACTTAAAATTGATAGCTTCTAATTATTATTGTAAATTATAACTTGAAGATCTGAACTTGTAATAGTGAATTACAGAACTTAGATTTGTTAAATTCAAATTATTATTTCAAATTATAACTTGAAGATCTGAACTAGTAATTGTCAAATACAGAACATAAAATTGATAGCTTCTAATTATTATTGCAAATTATAACTTGAAGATCTGAACTTGTCAAATACAGAACTTAAAATTGATAGCTTCTAATTATTATTGCAAATTATAACTTGAAGATCTGAACTTGTAATAGTCAAATACAGAACTTATAATTGATAGCTTCTAATTATTATTTCAAATTATAACTTGAAGATCTTAACTTGTAATTGTCAAATACAGAACTTAAAATTGATAGCTTCTAATTATTATTTCAAATTATAACTTGAAGATCTTAACTTGTAATTGTCAAATACAGAACTTAAAATTGATAGCTTCTAATTATTATTGCAAATTATAACTTGAAGATCTGAACTTGTAATAGGTAAATACAGAACTTCGAATTGTTAAATTCAAACTAAGATTGCAAATAATAATTTGAAGATCTGAACTTGTAATAGTCAAATACAGAACTTAAAATTGATAGCTTCTAATTATTATTGCAAAATATAACTTGAAGATCTGTACTTGTAATTGTCAAATACAGAACTTAAAATTGATAGCTTCTAATTATTATTTCAAATTATAACTTGAAGATCTGAACTTGTAATTGTCAAATACAGAACTTAAAATTGATAGCTTCTAATTATTATTGCAAATTATAACTTGAAGATCTGAACTTGTAATTGTCAAATACAGAACTTCTAATTGTTAAACACAAATTGTTAGTGCAAATTATAACTTGAAGATCTGACCTTGTAATTGTCAAATACAGAACTTAAAATTGATAGCTTCTAATTATTATTGTAAATTATAACTTGAAGATCTGAACTTGTAATAGTGAATTACAGAACTTAGATTTGTTAAATTCAAATTATTATTTCAAATTATAACTTGAAGATCTGAACTAGTAATTGTCAAATACAGAACTTAAAATTGATAGCTTCTAATTATTATTGCAAATTATAACTTGAAGATCTGAACTTGTCAAATACAGAACTTAAAATTGATAGCTTCTAATTATTATTGCAAATTATAACTTGAAGATCTGAACTTGTAATAGTCAAATACAGAACTTCTAATTGTTAAATACAAATTATTAGTGCAAATTATAACTTGAAGCTCTGAACTAGTAATTGTCAAATACAGAACTTAAAATTGATAGCTTCTAATTATTATTGCAAATTATAACTTGAAGATCTGAACTTGTAATTGTCAAATACAGAACTTAAAATTGATAGCTTCTAATTATTATTTCAAATTATAACTTGAAGATCCTAACTTGTAATTGTCAAATACAGAACTTAAAATTGATAGCTTCTAATTATTATTGCAAATTATAACTTGAAGATCTGAACTTGTAATTGTCAAATACAGAACTTAAAATTGATAGCTTCTAATTATTATTGCAAATTATAACTTGAAGATCTGAACTTGTAATAGGTAAATACAGAACTTCGAATTGTTAAATTCAAACTAAGATTGCAAATAATAATTTGAAGATCTGAACTTGTAATAGTCAAATACAGAACTTAAAATTGATAGCTTCTAATTATTATTGCAAAATATAACTTGAAGATCTGTACTTGTAATTGTCAAATACAGAACTTAAAATTGATAGCTTCTAATTATTATTTCAAATTATAACTTGTAGATCTGAACTTGTAATTGTCAAATACAGAACTTAAAATTGATAGCTTCTAATTATTATTGCAAATTATAACTTGAAGATCTGAACTTGTAATTGTCAAATACAGAACTTAAAATTGATAGCTTCTAATTATTATTGCAAATAATAACTTGAAGATCTGAACTTGTAATTATCAAATGCAGAACTTAAAATTGATAGCTTCTAATTATTATTGCAAATAATAATTTGAAGATCTGTACTTGCAATTGTCAAATACAGAACTTAAAATTGATAGCTTCTAATTATTATTTCAAATTATAACTTGAAGATCTGCACTTGTAATTGTCAAATACAGAACTTAAAATTAATAGCTTCTAATTATTATTGCAAATAATAACTTGAAGATCTGAACTTGTAATTGTCAAATGCCGAACTTAAAATTGATAGCTTCTAATTATTATTGCAAATAATAGTTTGAAGATCTGTACTTGTAATTGTCAAATACAGAACTTAAAATTGATAGCTTATAATTATTATTGCAAATTATAATTTGAAGATCTGAACTTGTAATAGACAAATACGCAACTTAGCATTGTTAAATACAAATTGTGATTGCAAATTATAACTTGAAGATCTGAACCTGTAATAGGTAAATACAGAACTTCGAATGATTAAATTCAAACTAAGATTGCAAATAATAATTTGAAGATCTGAACTTGTAATAGTCAAATACAGAACTTCTAATTGTTAAATACAAATTATTAGTGCAAATTATAACTTGAAGATCTGACCTTGTAATTGTCAAATACAGAACTTAAAATTGATAGCTTCTAATTATTATTGCAAATTATAACTTGAAGATCTGAACGTGTAATTGTCAAATACAGAACTTCTAATTGTTAAATACAAATTATTAGTGCAAATTATAACTTGAAGATCTGAACTTGTAATTATCAAATACAGAACTTAAAATTGATAGCTTCTAATTATTATTTCAAATTATAACTTGAAGATCTGAACTTGTAATTGTCAAATACAGAACTTATAATTAATAGCTTCTAATTATTATTGCAAATAATAACTTGAAGATCTGAACTTGTAATTGTCAAATGCAGAACTTAAAATTGATAGCTTCTAATTATTATTGCAAATAATAGTTTGAAGATCTGTACTTGTAATTGTCAAATACAGAACTTAAAATTGATAGCTTATAATTATAATTCAAATTATAACTTGAAGATCTGAACTTGTAATAGTCAAATACAGAACTTCTAATTGTTAAATACAAAGTATTAGTGCAAATTATTACTTGAAGATCTGAACCTGTAATAGGTAAATACAGAACTTCGAATGATTAAATTCAAACTAAGATTGCAAATAATAATTTGAAGATCTGAACTTGTAATAGTCAAATACAGAACTTCTAATTGTTAAATACAAATTATTAGTGAAAATTATTACTTGAAGATCTGAACTAGTAATTGTCAAATACAGCACTTAAAATTGATAGCTTCTAATTATTATTGCAAATTATAACTTGAAGATCTGAACTTGTAATTGTCAAATACAGAACTTAAAATTGATAGCTTCTAATTATTATTTCAAATTATAACTTGGAGATCTGAACTTGTAATTGTCAAATACAGAACTTAAAATTGGTAGCTTCTAATTATTATTGCAAATTATAACTTGAAGATCCTAACTTGTAATTGTCAAATACAGAACTTCTAATTGTTAAATACAAATTATTAGTGCAAATTATAACTTGAAGATCTGACCTTGTAATTGTCAAATACAGAACTTAAAATTGATAGCTTCTAATTTTAATTGCAAATTATAGCTTGAAGATCTGAACGTGTACTAGTGAATTACAGAACTTAGATTTGTTAAATTCAAATTATTATTTCAAATTTTAACTTGGAGATCTGAACTTGTAATTGTCAAATACAGAACTTCTAATTGATAGCTTCTAATTATTATTGTAAATTATAACTTGAAGATCTGAGCTTGTAATAGTGAATTACAGAACTTAGATTTGTTAAATTCAAATTATTATTTCAAATTATAACTTGAAGATCTGAACTAGTAATTGTCAAATACAGAACTTAAAATTGATAGCTTCTAATTATTATTTCAAATTATAACTTGAAGATCTTAACTTGTAATTGTCAAATACAGAACTTAAAATTGATAGCTTCTAATTATTATTGAAAATTATAACTTGAAGATCTGAACTTGTAATTGGCAAATACAGAACTTAAAATTGATAGCTTCTAATTATTATTGCAAATTATAACTTGAAGATCTGAACTTGTAATAGGTAAATACAGAACTTCGAATTGTTAAATTCAAACTAAGATTGCAAATAATAATTTGAAGATCTGAACTTGTAATAGTCAAATACAGAACTTAAAATTGATAGCTTCAAATTATTATTGCAAATTATAACTTGAAGATCTGAACTTGTACTAGTGAATTACAGAACTTAGATTTGTTAAATTCAAATTATTATTTCAAATTATAACTTGGAGATCTGAACTTGTAATTGTCAAATACAGAACTTAAAATTGATAGCTTCTAATTATTATTGCAAATTATAACTTGAAGATCTGAACGTGTAATTGTCAAATACAGAACTTCTAATTGTTAAATACAAATTATTAGTGCAAATTATAACTTGAAGATCTGAACTTGTAATTATCAAATACAGAACTTAAAATTGATAGCTTCTAATTATTATTTCAAATTATAACTTGAAGATCTTAACTTGTAATTGTCAAATACAGAACTTAAAATTGATAGCTTCTAATTATTATTGCAAATTATAACTTGAAGATCTGAACTTGTAATTGTCAAATACAGAACTTAAAATTGATAGCTTCTAATTATTATTGCAAATTATAACTTGAAGATCTGAACTTGTAATAGGTAAATACAGAACTTCGAATTGTTAAATTCAAACTAAGATTGCAAATAATAATTTGAAGATCTGAACTTGTAATAGTCAAATACAGAACTTAAAATTGATAGCTTCTAATTATTATTGCAAATTATAACTTGAAGATCTGAACTTGTACTAGTGAATTACAGAACTTAGATTTGTTAAATTCAAATTATTATTTCAAATTATAACTTGGAGATCTGAACTTGTAATTGTCAAATACAGAACTTAAAATTAGTAGCTTCTAATTATTATTGCAAATTAGAACTTGAAGATCCTAACTTGTAATTGTCAAATACAGAACTTCTAATTGTTAAATACAAATTATTAGTGCAAATTATAACTTGAAGATCTGACCTTGTAATTGTCAAATACAGAACTTAAATTTGATAGCTTCTAATTATTATTGCAAATTATAACTTGAAGATCTGAACGTGTAATTGTCAAATACAGAACTTCTAATTGTTAAATACAAATTATTAGTGCAAATTATAACTTGAAGATCTGAACTTGTAATTATCAAATACAGAACTTAAAATTGATAGCTTCAAATTATTATTTCAAATTATAACTTGAAGATCTGAACTTGTAATTGTCAAATACAGAACTTAAAATTAATAGCTTCTAATTATTATTGCAAATAATAACTTGATGATCTGAACTTGTAATTGTCAAATGCAGAACTTAAAATTGATAGCTTCTAATTATTATTGCAAATAATAGTTTGAAAATCTGTACTTGTAATTGTCAAATACAGAACTTAAAATTGATAGCTTATAATTATAATTCAAATTATAACTTGAAGATCTGAACTTGTAATAGTCAAATACAGAACTTCGAATTGTTAAATACAAAGTATTAGTGCAAATTATTACTTGAAGATCTGAACCTGTAATAGGTAAATACAGAACTTCGAATGATTAAATTCAAACTAAGATTGCAAATAATAATTTGGAGATCTGAACTTGTAATAGTCAAATACAGAACTTCTAATTGTTAAATACAAATTATTAGTGAAAATTATTACTTGAAGATCTGAACTAGTAATTGTCAAATACAGCACTTAAAATTGATAGCTTCTAATTATTATTGCAACTTATAACTTGAAGATCTGAACTTGTAATTGTCAAATACAGAACTTAAAATTGATAGCTTCTAATTATTATTTCAAATTATAACTTGGAGATCTGAACTTGTAATTGTCAAATACAGAACTTAAAATTGGTAGCTTCTAATTATTATTGCAAATTATAACTTGAAGATCCTAACTTGTAATTGTCAAATACAGAACTTCTAATTGTTAAATACAAATTATTAGTGCAAATTATAACTTGAAGATCTGACCTTGTAATTGTCAAATACAGAACTTAAAATTGATAGCTTCTAATTATTATTGCAAATTATAACTTGAAGATCTGAACGTGTACTAGTGAATTACAGAACTTAGATTTGTTAAATTCAAATTATTATTTCAAATTATAACTTGGAGATCTGAACTTGTAATTGTCAAATACAGAACTTCTAATTGATAGCTTCTAATTATTATTGTAAATTATAACTTGAAGATCTGAGCTTGTAATAGTGAATTACAGAACTTAGATTTGTTAAATTCAAATTATTATTTCAAATTATAACTTGAAGATCTGAACTAGTAATTGTCAAATACAGAACTTAAAATTGATAGCTTCTAATTATTATTGCAAATTATAACTTGAAGATCTGAACTTGTACTAGTGAATTACAGAACTTAGATTTGTTAAATTCAAATTATTATTTCAAATTATAACTTGGAGATCTGAACTTGTAATTGTCAAATACAGAACTTAAAATTGATAGCTTCTAATTATTATTGCAAATTATAACTTGAAGATCTGAACTTGTAATTGTCAAATACAGAACTTCTAATTGTTAAATACAAATTATTAGTGCAAATTATAACTTGAAGATCTGACCTTGTAATTGTCAAATACAGAACTTAAAATTGATAGCTTCTAATTATTATTGTAAATTATAACTTGAAGATCTGAACTTGTAATAGTGAATTACAGAACTTAGATTTGTTAAATTCAAATTATTATTTCAAATTATAACTTGAAGATCTGAACTAGTAATTGTCAAATACAGAACTTAAAATTGATAGCTTCTAATTATTATTGCAAATTATAACTTGAAGATCTGAACTTTTAATTGTCAAATACAGAACTTAAAATTGATAGCTTCTAATTATTATTGTAAATTATAACTTGAAGATCTGAACTTGTAATTGTCAAATACAGAACTTCTAATTGTTAAATACAAATTATTAGTGCAAATTATAACTTGAAGATCTGACCTTGTAATTGTCAAATACAGAACTTAAAATTGATAGCTTCTAATTATTATTGTAAATTATAACTTGAAGATCTGAACTTGTAATTGTCAAATACAGAACTTAAAATTGATAGCTTCTAATTATTATTGCAAATAATAACTTGAAGATCTGAACTTGTAATTGTCAAATACAGAACTTAAAATTGATAGCTACTAATTATTATTGCAAATTATAATTTGAAGATCTGAACTTGTAATAGACAAATACGCAACTTAGCATTGTTAAATACAAATTGTGATTGCAAATTATAACTTGAAGATCTGAACCTGTAATAGGTAAATACAGAACTTCGAATGATTAAATTCAAACTAAGATTGCAAATAATAATTTGAAGATCTGAACTTGAAATTGTCAAATGCAGAACTTAAAATTGATAGCTTCTAATTATATTGCAAATAATAGTTTGAAGATCTGTACTTGTAATTGTCAAATACAGAACTTAAAATTGATAGCTTCTAATTATAATTCAAATTATAACTTGAAGATCTGAACTTGTAATTGTCAAATACAGAACTTAAAATTAATAGCTTCTAACTATTATTGCAAATAATAACTTGAAGATCTGAACTTGTAATTGTCAAATGCAGAAGTTAAAATTGATAGCTTCTAATTATTATTGCAAATAATAGTTTGAAGATCTGTACTTGTAATTGTCAAATACAGAACTTAAAATTGATAGCTTATAATTATAATTCAAATTATAACTTGAAGATCTGAACCTGTAATAGGTAAATACAGAACTTCGAATGATTAAATTCAAACTAAGATTTGCAAATAATAATTTGAAGATCTGAACTTGTAATAGTCAAATACAGAACTTCTAATTGTTAAATACAAATTATTAGTGAAAATTATTACTTGAAGATCTGAACTAGTAATTGTCAAATACAGCACTTAAAATTGATAGCTTCTAATTATTATTGCAAATTATAACTTGAAGATCTGAACTTGTAATTGTCAAATACAGAACTTAAAATTGATAGCTTCTAATTATTATTTCAAATTATAACTTGGAGATCTGAACTTGTAATTGTCAAATACAGAACTTAAAATTGGTAGCTTCTAATTATTATTGCAAATTATAACTTGAAGATCCTAACTTGTAATTGTCAAATACAGAACTTCTAATTGTTAAATACAAATTATTAGAGCAAATTATAACTTGAAGATCTGACCTTGTAATTGTCAAATACAGAACTTAAAATTGATAGCTTCTAATTATTATTGCAAATTATAACTTGAAGATCTGAACGTGTAATTGTCAAATACAGAACTTCTAATTGTTAAATACAAATTATTAGTGCAAATTATAACTTGAAGATCTGAACTTGTAATTATCAAATACAGAACTTAAAATTGATAGCTTCTAATTATTATTTCAAATTATAACTTGAAGATCTGAACTTGTAATTGTCAAATACAGAACTTAAAATTGATAGCTTATAATTATAGTTCAAATTATAACTTGAAGATCTGAACTTGTAATAGACAAATACAGAACTTCGAATTGCTAAATACAAATTATTAGTGAAAATTATAACTTGAAGAACTGAACTTGTAATAGGTAAATACAGAACTTCGAATTGTTAAATTCAAACTAAGATTGCAAATAATAATTTGAAGATCTGAACTTGTAATAGTCAAATACAGAACTTAAAATTGATAGCTTCTAATTATTATTGTAAATTATAACTTGAACATCTGAACTTGTAATAGTGAATTACAGAACTTAGATTTGTTAAATTCAAATTATTATTTCAAATTATAACTTGAAGATCTGAATTTGTAATTGTCAAATACAGAACTTAAAATTGATAGCTTCTAATTATTATTGCAAATAATAACTTGAAGATCTGTACTTGTAATTGCCAAATACAGAACTTATAATTGATAGCTTATAATTATAGTTCAAATTATAACTTGAAGATCTGAACTTGTAATAGTCAAATACAGAACTTCGAATTGTTAAATACAAATTATTAGTGCAAATTATAACTTGAAGATCTGAACTTGTAATAGGTAAATACAGAACTTCTAATTGTTAAATTCAAATTATTAGTGCAAATTATAACTTGAAGATCTGAACTTGTAATTATCAAATACAGAACTTAAAATTGATAGCTTCTAATTATTATTTCAAATTATAACTTGAAGATCTGAACTTGTAATTGTCAAATACAGAACTTAAAATTAATAGCTTCTAATTATTATTGCAAATAATAACTTGAAGATCTGAACTAGTAATTGTCAAATGCAGAACTTAAAATTGATAGCTTCTAATTATTATTGCAAATAATAGTTTGAAGATCTGTACTTGTAATTGTCAAATACAGAACTTAAAATTGATAGCTTATAATTATAATTCAAACTATAACTTGAAGATCTGAACTTGTAATAGTCAAATACAGAACTTCGAATTGTTAAATACAAATTATTAGTGCAAATTATTAGTTGAAGATCTGAACCTGTAATAGGTAAATACAGAACTTCGAATGATTAAATTCAAACTAAGATTGCAAATAATAATTTGAAGATCTGAACTTGTAATAGTCAAATACAGAACTTCTAATTGTTAAATACAAATTATTAGTGTAAAATTATTACTTGAAGATCAGAACTAGTAATTGTCAAATACAGCACTTAAAATTGATAGCTTCTAATTATTATTGCAAATTATAACTTGAAGATCTGAACTTGTAATTGTCAAATACAGAACTTAAAATTGATAGCTTCTAATTATTATTTCAAATTATAACTTGGAGATCTGAACTTGTAATTGTCAAATACAGAACTTAAAATTGATAGCTTCTAATTATTATTGCAAATTATAACTTGAAGATCTCAACTTGTAATTGTCAAATACAGAACTTCTAATTGTTAAATACAAATTATTAGTGCAAATTATAACTTGAAGATCTGACCTTGTAATTGTCAAATACAGAACTTAAAATTGATAGCTTCTAATTATTATTGCAAATTATAACTTGAAGATCTGAACTTGTAATAGTCAAATACAGAACTTCTAATTGTTAAATACAAATTATTAGTGCAAATTATAACTTGAAGATCTGAACTAGTAATTGTCAAATACAGAACTTAAAATTGATAGCTTCTAATTATTATTGCAAATTATAACTTGAAGATCTGAACTTGTAATTGTCAAATACAGAACTTAAAATTGATAGCTTCTAATTATTATTTCAAATTATAACTTGAAGATCTTAACTTGTAATTGTCAAATACAGAACTTAAAATTGATAGCTTCTAATTATTATTGCAAATTATAACTTGAAGATCTGAACTTGTAATTGTCAAATACAGAACTTCTAATTGTTAAATACAAATTATTAGTGCAAATTATAACTTGAAGATCTGAACTTGTAATTGTCAAATACAGAACTTAAAATTGATAGATTCTATTTATTATTGTAAATTATAACTTGAAGATCTGAACTTGTAATAGTGCATTACAGAACTTAGATTTGTAAAATTCAAATTATTATTTCAAATTATAACTTGAAGATCTGCACTAGTAATTGTCAAATACAGAACTTCTAATTGTTAAATACAAATTATTAGTGCAAATTATTACTTGAAGATCTGAACTAGTAATTGTCAAATACAGAACTTAAAATTGATAGCTTCTAATTATTATTTCAAATTATAACTTGGAGATCTGAACTTGTAATTGTCAAATACAGAACTTACAATTGATAGCTTCTAATTATTATTGCAAATTATAACTTGAAGATCTGAACTTGTAATTGTCAAATACAGAACTTAAAATTGATAGCTTCTATATATTATTGCAAATTATAACTTGAAGATTTGAACGTGTAATTGTCAAATACAGAACTTCTAATTGTTAAATAGAAATTATTAGTGCAAATTATAACTTGAAGATCTGAACTTGTAATTTTCAAATACAGAACTTAAAATTGATAGCTTCTAATTATTATTTCAAATTATAACTTGAAGATCTGAACTTGTAATTGTCAAATACAGAACTTAAAATTAATAGCTTCTAATTATTATTGCAAATAATAACTTGAAGATCTGAACTAGTAATTGTCAAATGCAGAACTTAAAATTGATAGCTTCTAATTATTATTGCAAATAATAGTTTGAAGATCTGGACTTGTAATTGTCAAATACAGAACTTAAAATTGAAAGCTTATAATTATAATTCAAACTATAACTTGCAGATCTGAACTTGTAATAGTCAAATACAGAACTTCTAATTGTTAAATACAAATTATTAGTGCAAATTATAACTTGAAGATCTGAACTTGTAATTGTCAAATACAGAACTTAAAATTGATAGCTTCTAATTATTATTGCAAATTATAACTTGAAGATCTGAACTTGTAATAGTGAATTACAAAACTTAGATTTGTTAAATTCAAATTATTATTTCAAATTATAACTTGAAGATCTGAACTAGTAATTGTCAAATACAGAATTTAAATTGATAGCTTATAATTATTATTGCAAATAATAATTTGAAGATCTGAACTTGTAATTGTCAAATACAGAACTTAAAATTGATAGCTTCTAATTATTATTTAAAATTATAACTTGGAGATCTGAACTTGTAATTGTCAAATACAGAACTTAAAATTGATAGCTTCTAATTATTATTGCAAATTATAACTTGAAGATCTGACCTTGTAATTGTCAAATACAGAACTTAAAATTGATAGCTTCTAATTATTATTGCCAATTATAACTTGAAGATCTGAACGTGTAATTGTCAAATACAGAACTTCTAATTGTTAAATACAAATTATTAGTGCAAATTATAACTTGAAGATCTGAACTTGTAATTATCAAATACAGAACTTAAAATTGATAGCTTCTAATTATTATTTCAAATTATAACTTGAAGATCTGAACTTGTAATTGTCAAATACAGAACTTAAAATTAATAGCTTCTAATTATTATTGCAAATAATAACTTGAAGATCTGAACTTGTAATTGTCAAATGCAGAACTTAAAATTGATAGCTTCTAATTATTATTGCAAATAATAGTTTGAAGATCTGTACTTGTAATTGTCAAATACAGAACTTAAAATTGATAGCTTGTAATTATAATTCAAATTATAACTTGAAGATCTGAACTTGTAATTGTCAAATACAGAACTTAAAATTGATAGCTTCTAATTATTATTGTAAATAATAAGTTGAAGATCTGAACTTGTAATTGTCAAATGCAGAACTTAAAATTGATAGCTTCTAATTATTATTGCAAATAATAATTTGAAGATCTGTACTTGCAATTGTCAAATACAGAACTTAAAATTGATAGCTTATAATTATAATTCAAATTATAACTTGAAGATCTGAACTTGTAATAGACAAATACAGAACTTCGAATTGCTAAATACAAATTATTAGTGCAAATTATAACTTGAAGATCTGAACTTGTAATAGGTAAATACAGAACTTCGAATTGTTAAATTCAAACTAAGATTGCAAATAATAATTTGAAGATCTGAACTTGTAATAGTCAAACACAGAACTTAAAATTGATAGCTTCCAATTATTATTGTAAATTATAACTTGAAGATCTGAACTTGTAATAGTGAATTACAGAACTTAGATTTGTTAAATTCAAATTATTATTTCAAATTATAACTTGAAGATCTGAACTTGTAATTGTCAAATACAGAACTTAAAATTGATAGCTTCTAATTATTATTGCAAATAATAACTTGAAGATCTGTACTTGTAATTGCCAAATACAGAACTTAAAATTGATAGCTTATAATTTTAGTTCAAATTATAACTTGAAGATCTGAACTTGTAATAGTCAAATACAGAACTTCGAATTGTTAAATACAAATTATTAGTGCAAATTATAACTTGAAGATCTGAACTTGTAATAGGTAAATACAGAACTTCTAATTGTTAAATTCAAACTAAGATTGCAAATAATTATTTGAAGATCTGAACTTGTAATAGTCAAATACAGAACTTCTAATTGTTAAATACAAATTATTAGTGCAAATTATAACTTGAAGATCTGAACTTGTAATTGTCAAATACAGAACTTAAAATTGATAGCTTCTAATTATTATTGCAAATTATAACTTGAAGATCTGTACTTGTAATTGTCAAATACAGAACTTAATATTGATAGCTTCTAATTATTATTTCAAATTATAACTTGAAGATCTGAACTTGTAATTGTCAAATACAGAACTTAAAATTGATAGCTTCTAATTATTATTGCAAATTATAACTTGAAGATCTGAACTTGTAATTGTCAAATACAGAACTTAAAATTGATAGCTTCTAATTATAATTGTAAATTATAACTTGAAGATCTGAACTTGTAATTGTCAAATACAGAACTTAAAATTGATAGCTTCTAATTACTATTGCAAATAATAACTTGAAGATCTGAACTTGTAATTGTCAAATGCAGAACTTAAAATTGATAGCTTCTAATTATTATTGCAAATAATAATTTGAAGATCTGTACTTGCAATTGTCAAATACAGAACTTAAAATTGATAGCTTATAATTATAATTCAAATTATAACTTGAAGATCTGAACTTGTAATAGACAAATACAGAACTTCGAATTGCTAAATACAAATTATTAGTGCAAATTATAACTTGAAGATCTGAACTTGTAATAGGTAAATACAGAACTTCGAATTGTTAAATTCAAACTAAGATTGCAAATAATAATTTGAAGATCTGAACTTGTAATAGTCAAATACAGAACTTAAAATTGATAGCTTCTAATTATTATTGTAAATTATAATTTGAAGATCTGAACTTGTAATAGTGAATTACAGAACTTAGATTTGTTAAATTCAAATTATTATTTCAAATTATAACTTGAAGATCTGAACTTGTAATTGTCAAATACAGAACTTAAAATTGATAGCTTCTAATTATTATTGCAAATAATAACTTGAAGATCTGTACTTGTCATTGTCAAATACAGAACTTAAAATTGATAGCTTATAATTATAGTTCAAATTATAACTTGAAGATCTGAACTTGTAATAGACAACTACAGAACTTCGAATTGCTAAATACAAATTATTAGTGAAAATTATAACTTGAAGATCTGAACTTGTAATAGGTAAATACAGAACTTCGAATTGTTAAATTCAAACTAAGATTGCAAATAATAATTTGAAGATCTGAACTTGTAATAGTCAAATACAGAACTTAAAATTGATAGCTTCTAATTATTATTGTAAATTATAACTTGAACATCTGAACTTGTAATAGTGAATTACAGAACTTAGATTTGTTAAATTCAAATTATTATTTCAAATTATAACTTGAAGATCTGAACTTGTAATTGTCAAATACAGAACTTAAAATTGATAGCTTCTAATTATTATTGCAAATAATAACTTGAAGATCTGTACTTGTAATTGCCAAATACAGAACTTAAAATTGATAGCTTATAATTATAGTTCAAATTATAACTTGAAGATCTGAACTTGTAATAGTCAAATACAGAACTTCGAATTGTTAAATACTAATTATTAGTGCAAATTATAACTTGAAGATCTGAACTTGTAATAGGTAAATACAGAACTTCTAATTGTTAAATTCAAACTAAGATTGCAAATAATTATTTGAAGATCTGAACTTGTAATAGTCAAATACAGAATTTCTAATTGTTAAATACAAATTATTAGTGCAAATTATAACTTGTAGATCTGAACTTGTAATTGTCAAATACAGAACTTAAAATTGATAGCTTCTAATTATTATTGCAAATTATAACTTGAAGATCTGAACTTGTAATTGTCAAATGCAGAACTTAAAATTGATAGCTTCTAATTATTATTGCAAATAATAGTTTGAAGATCTGTACTTGTAATTGTCAAATACAGAACTTAAAATTGATAGCTTATAATTATAATTCAAATTATAACTTGAAGATCTGAACTTGTAATAGTCAAATACAGAACTTCGAATTGTTAAATACAAAGTATTAGTGCAAATTATTACTTGAAGATCTGAACCTGTAATAGGTAAATACAGAACTTCGAATGATTAAATTCAAACTAAGATTGCAAATAATAATTTGAAGATCTGAACTTGTAATAGTCAAATACAGAACTTCTAATTGTTAAATACAAATTATTAATGAAAATTATTACTCTGATCTGAACTAGTAATTGTCAAATACAGCACTTAAAATTGATAGCTTCTAATTATTATTTAAATTATAACTTGGAGATCTGAACTTGTAATTGTCAAATACAGAACTTAAAATTGGTAGCTTCTAATTATTATTGCAAATTATAACTTGAAGATCCTAACTTGTAATTGTCAAATACAGAACTTCCAATTGTTAAATACCAATTATTAGTGCAAATTATAACTTGGAGATCTGACCTTGTAATTGTCAAATACAGAACTTAAAATTGATAGCTTCTAATTATTATTGCAAATTATAACTTGAAGATCTGAACGTGTAATTGTCAAATACAGAACTTCTAATTGTTAAATACAAATTATTAGTGCAAATTATAACTTGAAGATCTGAACTTGTAATTATCAAATACAGAACTTAAAATTGATAGCTTCTAATTATTATTTCAAATTATAACTTGAAGATCTGAACTTGTAAATGTCAAATACAGAACTTAAAATTAATAGCTTCTAATTATTATTGCAAATAAGAACTTGAAGATCTGAACTAGTAATTGTCAAATGCAGAACTTAAAATTGATAGCTTGTAATTATTATTGCAAATAATAGTTTGAAGATCTGTACTTGTAATTGTCAAATACAGAACTTAAAATTGATAGCTTATAATTATAATTCAAACTATAACTTGAAGATCTGAACTTGTAATAGTCAAATACAGAACTTCGAATTGTTAAATACAAATTATTAGTGCAAAATAATTAGTTGAAGATCTGAACCTGTAATAGGTAAATTCAGAACTTCGAATGATTAAATTCAAACTAAGATTGCAAATAATAATTTGAAGATCTGAACTTGTAATAGTCAAATACAGAACTTCTAATTGTTAAATACAAATTATTAGTGTAAAATTATTACTTGAAGATCAGAACTAGTAATTGTCAAATACAGCACTTAAAATTGATAGCTTCTAATTATTATTGCAAATTATAACTTGAAGATCTGAACTTGTAATTGTCAAATACAGAACTTAAGATTGATAGCTTCTAATTATTATTTCAAATTATAACTTGGAGATCTGAACTTGTAATTGTCAAATACAGAACTTAAAAATGATAGCTTCTAATTATTATTTCAAATTATAACTTGAAGATCTTAACTTGTAATTGTCAAATACAGAACTTAAAATTGATAGCTTCTAATTATTATTGCAAATTATAACTTGAAGATCTGAACTTGTAATTGTCAAATACAGAACTTCTAATAGTTAAATACAAATTATTAGTGCAAATTATAACTTGAAGATCTGAACTTGTAATTGTCAAATACAGAACTTAAAATTGATAGATTCTATTTATTATTGTAAATTATAACTTGAAGATCTGAACTTGTAATAGTGCATTAAAGAACTTAGATTTGTTAAATTCAAATTATTATTTCAAATTATAACTTGAAGATCTGCACTAGTAATTGTCAAATACAGAACTTCTAATTGTTAAATACAAATTATTAGTGCAAATTTTTACTTGAAGTTCTGAACTAGTAATTGTCAAATACAGCACTTAAAATTGATAGCTTCTAATTATTAGTGCAAATTATAACTTGAAGATCTGAACTTGTAATTGTCAAATACAGAACATAAAATTGATAGCTTCTAATTATTATTGCAAATAATAACTTGAAGATCTGTACTTGTCATTGTCAAATACAGAACTTAAAATTGATAGCTTATAATTATAGTTCAAATTATAACTTGAAGATCTGAACTTGTAATAGACAAATACAGAACTTCGAATTGCTAAATACAAATTATTAGTGAAAATTATAACTTGAAGATCTGAACTTGTAATAGGTAAATACAGAACTTCGAATTGTTAAATTCAAACTAAGATTGCAAATAATAATTTGAAGATCTGAACTTGTAATAGTCAAATACAGAACTTAAAATTGATAGCTTCTAATTATTATTGTAAATTATAACTTGAACATCTGAACTTGTAATAGTGAATAACAGAACTTAGATTTGTTAAATTCAAATTATTATTTCAAATTATAACTTGAAGATCTGAACTTGTAATAGTCAAATACAGAACTTCGAATTGTTATATACTAATTATTAGTGCAAATTATAACTTGAAGATCTGAACTTGTAATAGGTAAATACAGAACTTCTAATTGTTAAATTCAAACTAAGATTGCAAATAATTATTTGAAGATCTGAACTTGTAATAGTCAAATACAGAATTTCTAATTGTTAAATACAAATTATTAGTGCAAATTATAACTTGTAGATCTGAACTTGTAATTGTCAAATACAGAACTTAAAATTGATAGCTTCTAATTATTATTGCAAATTATAACTTGAAGATCTGAACTTGTAATTGTCAAATGCAGAACTTAAAATTGATAGCTTCTAATTATTATTGCAAATAATAGTTTGAAGATCTGTACTTGTAATTGTCAAATACAGAACTTAAAATTGATAGCTTATAATTATAATTCAAATTATAACTTGAAGATCTGAACTTGTAATAGTCAAATACAGAACTTCGAATTGTTAAATACAAAGTATTAGTGCAAATTATTACTTGAAGATCTGAACCTGTAATAGGTAAATACAGAACTTCGAATGATTAAATTCAAACTAAGATTGCAAATAATAATTTGAAGATCTGAACTTGTAATAGTCAAATACAGAACTTCTAATTGTTAAATACAAATTATTAGTGAAAATTATTACTTTGATCTGAACTAGTAATTGTCAAATACAGCACTTAAAATTGATAGCTTCTAATTATTATTTAAATTATAACTTGGAGATCTGAACTTGTAATTGTCAAATACAGAACTTAAAATTGGTAGCTTCTAATTATTATTGCAAATTATAACTTGAAGATCCTAACTTGTAATTGTCAAATACAGAACTTCCAATTGTTAAATACAAATTATTAGTGCAAATTATAACTTGAAGATCTGACCTTGTAATTGTCAAATACAGAACTTAAAATTGATAGCTTCTAATTATTATTGCAAATTATAACTTGAAGATCTGAACGTGTAATTGTCAAATACAGAACTTCTAATTGTTAAATACAAATTATTAGTGCCAATTATAACTTGAAGATCTGAACTTGTAATTATCAAATACAGAACTTAAAATTGATAGCTTCTAATTATTATTTCAAATTATAACTTGAAGATCTGAACTTGTAATTGTCAAATACAGAACTTAAAATTAATAGCTTCTAATTATTATTGCAAATAATAACTTGAAGATCTGAACTAGTAATTGTCAAATGCAGAACTTAAAATTGATAGCTTGTAATTATTATTGCAAATAATAGTTTGAAGATCTGTACTTGTAATTGTCAAATACAGAACTTAAAATTGATAGCTTATAATTATAATTCAAACTATAACTTGAAGATCTGAACTTGTAATAGTTAAATACAGAACTTCGAATTGTTAAATACAAATTATTAGTGCAAATTATTAGTTGAAGATCTGAACCTGTAATAGGTAAATACAGAACTTCGAATGATTAAATTCAAACTAAGATTGCAAATAATAATTTGAAGATCTGAACTTGTAATAGTCAAATACAGAACTTCTAATTGTTAAATACAAATTATTAGTGTAAAATTATTACTTGAAGATCAGAACTAGTAATTGTCAAATACAGCACTTAAAATTGATAGCTTCTAATTATTATTGCAAATTATAACTTGAAGATCTGAACTTGTAATTGTCAAATACAGAACTTAAGATTGATAGCTTCTAATTATTATTTCAAATTATAACTTGGAGATCTGAACTTGTAATTGTCAAATACAGAACTTAAAATTGATAGCTTCTAATTATTATTGCAAATTATAACTTGAAGATCTGAACTTGTAATTGTCAAATACAGAACTTCTAATTGTTAAATACAAATTATTAGTGCAAATTATAACTTGAAGATCTGACCTTGTAATTGTCAAATACAGAACTTAAAATTGATAGCTTCTAATTATTATTGCAAATTATAACTTGAAGATCTGAACTTGTAATAGTCAAATACAGAACTTCTAATTGTTAAATACAAATTATTAGTGCAAATTATAACTTGAAGATCTGAACTAGTAATTGTCAAATAAAGAACTTAAAATTGATAGCTTCTAATTATTATTGCAAATTATAACTTGAAGATCTGAACTTGTAATTGTCAAATACAGAACTTAAAATTGATAGCTTCTAATTATTATTTCAAATTATAACTTGAAGATCTTAACTTGTAATTGTCAAATACAGAACTTAAAATTGATAGCTTCTAATTATTATTGCAAATTATAACTTGAAGATCTGAACTTGTAATTGTCAAATACAGAACTTCTAATTGTTAAATACAAATTATTAGTGCAAATTATAACTTGAAGATCTGAACTTGTAATTGTCAGATACAGAACTTAAAATTGATAGATTCTATTTATTATTGTAAATTATAACTTGAAGATCTGAACTTGTAATAGTGCATTACAGAACTTAGATTTGTTAAATTCAAATTATTATTTCAAATTATAACTTGAAGATCTGCACTAGTAATTGTCAAATACAGAACTTCTAATTGTTAAATACAAATTATTAGTGCAAATTATTACTTGAAGATCTGAACTAGTAATTGTCAAATACAGCACTTAAAATTGATAGCTTCTAATTATTATTGCAAATTATAACTTGAAGATCTGAACTTGTAATTGTCAAATGCAGAACTTAAAATTGATAGCTTCTAATTATTATTGCAAATAATAGTTTGAAGATCTGTACTTGTAATTGTCAAATACAGAACTTAAAATTGATAGCTTATAATTATAATTCAAATTATAACTTGAAGATCTGAACTTGTAATAGTCAAATACAGAACTTCGAATTGTTAAATACAAAGTATTAGTGCAAATTATTACTTGAAGATCTGAACCTGTAATAGGTAAATACAGAACTTCGAATGATTAAATTCAAACTAAGATTGCAAATAATAATTTGAAGATCTGAACTTGTAATAGTCAAATACAGAACTTCTAATTGTTAAATACAAATTATTAGTGAAAATTATTACTTTGATCTGAACTAGTAATTGTCAAATACAGCACTTAAAATTGATAGCTTCTAATTATTACTTAAATTATAACTTGGAGATCTGAACTTGTAATTGTCAAATACAGAACTTAAAATTGGTAGCTTCTAATTATTATTGCAAATTATAACTTGAAGATCCTAACTTGTAATTGTCAAATACAGAACTTCCAATTGTTAAATACAAATTATTAGTGCAAATTATAACTTGAAGATCTGACCTTGTAATTGTCAAATACAGAACTTAAAATTGATAGCTTCTAATTATTATTGCAAATTATAACTTGAAGATCTGAACGTGTAATTGTCAAATACAGAACTTCTAATTGTTAAATACAAATTATTAGTGCAAATTATAACTTGAAGATCTGAACTTGTAATTATCAAATACAGAACTTAAAATTGATAGCTTCTAATTATTATTTCAAATTATAACTTGAAGATCTGAACTTGTAATTGTCAAATACAGAACTTAAAATTAATAGCTTCTAATTATTATTGCAAATAATAACTTGAAGATCTGAACTAGTAATTGTCAAATGCAGAACTTAAAATTGATAGCTTGTAATTATTATTGCAAATAATAGTTTGAAGATCTGTACTTGTAATTGTCAAATACAGAACTTACAATTGATAGCTTATAATTATAATTCAAACTATAACTTGAAGATCTGAACTTGTAATAGTCAAATACAGAACTTCGAATTGTTAAATACAAATTATTAGTGCAAATTATTAGTTGAAGATCTGAACCTGTAATAGGTAAATACAGAACTTCGAATGATTAAATTCAAACTAAGATTGCAAATAATAATTTGAAGATCTGAACTTGTAATAGTCAAATACAGAACTTCTAATTGTTAAATACAAATTATTAGTGTAAAATTATTACTTGAAGATCAGAACTAGTAATTGTCAAATACAGCACTTAAAATTGATAGCTTCTAATTATTATTGCAAATTATAACTTGAAGATCTGAACTTGTAATTGTCAAATACAGAACTTAAGATTGATAGCTTCTAATTATTATTTCAAATTATAACTTGGAGATCTGAACTTGTAATTGTCAAATACAGAACTTAAAATTGATAGCTTCTAATTATTATTGCAAATTATAACTTGAAGATCTGAACTTGTAATTGTCAAATACAGAACTTCTAATTGTTAAATACAAATTATTAGTGCAAATTATAACTTGAAGATCTGACCTTGTAATTGTCAAATACAGAACTTAAAATTGATAGCTTCTAATTATTATTGCAAATTATAACTTGAAGATCTGAACTTGTAATAGTCAAATACAGAACTTCTAATTGTTAAATACAAATTATTAGTGCAAATTATAACTTGAAGATCTGAACTAGTAATTGTCAAATAAAGAACTTAAAATTGATAGCTTCTAATTATTATTGCAAATTATAACTTGAAGATCTGAACTTGTAATTGTCAAATACAGAACTTAAAATTGATAGCTTCTAATTATTATTTCAAATTATAACTTGAAGATCTTAACTTGTAATTGTCAAATACAGAACTTAAAATTGATAGCTTCTAATTATTATTGCAAATTATAACTTGAAGATCTGAACTTGTAATTGTCAAATACAGAACTTCTAATTGTTAAATACAAATTATTAGTGCAAATTATAACTTGAAGATCTGAACTTGTAATTGTCAAATACAGAACTTAAAATTGATAGATTCTATTTATTATTGTAAATTATAACTTGAAGATCTGAACTTGTAATAGTGCATTACAGAACTTAGATTTGTTAAATTCAAATTATTATTTCAAATTATAACTTGAAGATCTGCACTAGTAATTGTCAAATACAGAACTTCTAATTGTTAAATACAAATTATTAGTGCAAATTATTACTTGAAGATCTGAACTAGTAATTGTCAAATACAGCACTTAAAATTGATAGCTTCTAATTATTAGTGCAAATTATAACTTGAAGATCTGAACTAGTAATTGTCAAATGCAGAACTTAAAATTGATAGCTTCTAATTATTATTGCAAATAATAGTTTGAAGATCTGTACTTGTAATTGTCAAATACAGAACTTAAAATTGATAGCTTATAATTATAATTCAAACTATAACTTGAAGATCTGAACTTGTAATAGTCAAATACAGAACTTCGAATTGTTAAATACAAATTATTAGTGCAAATTATTAGTTGAAGATCTGAACCTGTAATAGGTAAATACAGAACTTCGAATGATTAAATTCAAACTAAGATTGCAAATAATAATTTGAAGATCTGAACTTGTAATAGTCAAATACAGAACTTCTAATTGTTAAATACAAATTATTAGTGTAAATTTATTACTTGAAGATCAGAACTAGTAATTGTCAAATACAGCACTTAAAATTGATAGCTTCTAATTATTATTGCAAATTATAACTTGAAGATCTGAACATGTAATTGTCAAATACAGAACTTAAAATTGATAGCTTCTAATTATTATTTCAAATTATAACTTGGAGATCTGAACTTGTAATTGTCAAATACAGAACTTAAAATTGATAGCTTCTAATTATTATTGCAAATTATAACTTGAAGATCTGAACTTGTAATTGTCAAATACAGAACTTCTAATTGTTAAATACAAATTAGTAGTGCAAATTATAACTTGAAGATCTGACCTTGTAATTGTCAAATACAGAACTTAAAATTGATAGCTTACAATTATTATTGCAAATTATAACTTGAAGATCTGAACTTGTAATAGTCAAATACAGAACTTCTAATTGTTAAATACAAATTATTAGTGCAAATTATAACTTGAAGATCTGAACTAGTAATTGTCAAATACAGAACTTAAAATTGATAGCTTCTAATTATTATTGCAAATTATAACTTGAAGATCTGAACTTGTAATTGTCAAATACAGAACTTAAAATTGATAGCTTCTAATTATTATTTCAAATTATAACTTGAAGATCTTAACTTGTAATTGTCAAATACAGAACTTAAAATTGATAGCTTCTAATTATTATTGCAAATTATAACTTGAAGATCTGAACTTGTAATTGTCAAATACAGAACTTCTAATTGTTAAATACAAATTATTAGTGCAAATTATAACTTGAAGATCTGAACTTGTAATTGTCAAATACAGAACTTAAAATTGATAGATTCTATTTATTATTGTAAATTATAACTTGAAGATCTGAACTTGTAATAGTGCATTACAGAACTTAGATTTGTTAAATTCAAATTATTATTTCAAATTATAACTTGAAGATCTGCACTAGTAATTGTCAAATACAAAACTTCTAATTGTTAAATACAAATTATTAGTGCAAATTATTACTTGAAGATCTGAACTAGTAATTGTCAAATACAGCACTTAAAATTGATAGCTTCTAATTATTAGTGCAAATTTTAACTTGAAGATCTGAACGTGTAATTGTCAAATACAGAACTTCTAATTGTTAAATACAAATTATTAGTGCAAATTATAACTTGAAGATCTGAACTTGTAATTTTCAAATACAGAACTTAAAATTGATAGCTTCTAATTATTATTTCAAATTATAACTTGAAGATCTGAACTTGTAATTGTCAAATACAGAACTTAAAATTAATAGCTTCTAATTATTATTGCAAATAATAACTTGAAGATCTGAACTAGTAATTGTCAAATGTAGAACTTAAAATTGATAGCTTCTAATTATTATTGCAAATAATAGTTTGAAGATCTGTACTTGTAATTGTCAAGTACAGAACTTAAAATTGAAAGCTTATAATTATAATTCAAACTATAACTTGCAGATCTGAACTTGTAATAGTCAAATACAGAACTTCTAATTGTTAAATACAAATTATTAGTGCAAATTATAACTTGAAGATCTGAACTTGTAATTGTCAAATACAGAACTTAAAATTGATAGCTTCTAATTATTATTGCAAATTATAACTTGAAGATCTGAACTTGTAATAGTGAATTACAAAACTTAGATTTGTTAAATTCAAATTATTATTTCAAATTATAACTTGAAGATCTGAACTAGTAATTGTCAAATACAGAATTTAAATTGATAGCTTATAATTATTATTGCAAATAATAATTTGAAGATCTGAACTTGTAATTGTCAAATACAGAACTTAAAATTGATAGCTTCTAATTATTATTTAAAATTATAACTTGGAGATCTGAACTTGTAATTGTCAAATACAGAACTTAAAATTGATAGCTTCTAATTATTATTGCAAATTATAACTTCAAGATCTGAACTTGTAATTGTCAAATACAGAACTTCAAATTGTTAAATACAAATTATTAGTGCAAATTATAACTTGAAGATCTGACCTTGTAATTGTCAAATACAGAACTTAAAATTGATAGCTTCTAATTATTATTGCCAATTATAACTTGAAGATCTGAACGTGTAATTGTCAAATACAGAACTTCTAATTGTTAAATACAAATTATTAGTGCAAATTATAACTTGAAGATCTGAACTAGTAATTATCAAATACAGAACTTAAAATTGATAGCTTCTAATTATTATTTCAAATTATAACTTGAAGATCTGAACTTGTAATTGTCAAATACAGAACTTAAAATTAATAGCTTCTAATTATTATTGCAAATAATAACTTGAAGATCTGAACTTGTAATTGACAAATGCAGAACTTAAAATTGATAGCTTCTAATTATTATTGCAAATAATAGTTTGAAGATCTGTACTTGTAATTGTCAAATACAGAACTTAAAATTGATAGCTTATAATTATAATTCAAATTATAACTTGAAGATCTGAACTTGTAATTGTCAAATACAGAACTTAAAATTGATAGCTTCTAATTATTATTGCAAATAATAAGTTGAAGATCTGAACTTGTAATTGTCAAATGCAGAACTTAAAATTGATAGCTTCTAATTATTATTGCAAATAATAATTTGAAGATCTGTACTTGCAATTGTCAAATACAGAACTTAAAATTGATAGCTTATAATTATAATTCAAATTATAACTTGAAGATCTGAACTTGTAATAGACAAATACAGAACCTCGAATCGCTAAATACAAATTATTAGTGCAAATTATAACTTGAAGATCTGAACTTGTAATAGGTAAATACAGAACTTCGAATTGTTAAATTCAAACTAAGATTGCAAATAATAATTTGAAGATCTGAACTTGTAAATAGTCAAATACAGAACTTAAAATTGATAGCTTCCAATTATTATTGTAAATTATAACTTGAAGATCTGAACTTGTAATAGTGAATTACAGAACTTAGATTTGTTAAATTCAAATTATTATTTCAAATTATAACTTGAAGATCTGAACTTGTAATTGTCAAATACAGAACTTAAAATTGATAGCTTCTAATTATTATTGCAAATAATAACTTGAAGATCTGTACTTGTAATTGCCAAATACAGAACTTAAAATTGATAGCTTATAATTATAGTTCAAATTATAACTTGAAGATCTGAACTTGTAATAGTCAAATACAGAACTTCGAATTGTTAAATACAAATTATTAGTGCAAATTATAACTTGAAGATCTGAACTTGTAATAGGTAAATACAGAACTTCTAATTGTTAAATTCAAACTAAGATTGCAAATAATTATTTGAAGATCTGAACTTGTAATAGTCAAATACAGAACTTCTAATTGTTAAATACAAATTATTAGTGCAAATTATAACTTGAAGATCTGAACTTGTAATTGTCAAATACAGAACTTAAAATTGATAGCTTCTAATTATTATTGCAAATTATAACTTGAAGATCTGAACTTGTAATAGTGAATTACAAAACTTAGATTTGTTAAATTCAAATTATTATTTCAAATAATAACTTGAAGATCTGAACTAGTAATTGTCAAATAGAGAATTTAAATTGATAGCTTATAATTATTATTGCAAATAATAATTTGAAGATCTGAACTTGTAATTGTCAAATACAGAACTTAAAATTGATAGCTTCTAATTATTATTTAAGGATGTATAGGAGATACAATCGGAGACAAAAGTATGTGAAATTGAAATATCACGAATATTTACCTTTTGTGTGTTTTTAAGACACTTTTTGAATGTCATAATGATAATCAAAGTTATAAAATGTATGGTAAATAGCTTTTTTCTTTTAAAATCGCAGTATTTTACTGAAATTACAAAAATTTTATTTATACCAAGAAAAATTTTCGAGTGACTGTACCTCGCAGTCTAACCTCACAAAATAAAAGAAATTTTAATAAAAATTGATAATTGTTATTGCAAGATGGATAAAAACCTAGGGAATTATGATATTTATAACACCCCTAAATTTTAAACATATTAAGGCCCTCTTAACGTCGCTATCTATTAAAAACTAATGAGCATAGCAAAAATTGTTTGGAGTTATAATTAATTTCTCAGGAACGGTGTAGTAAACTGTTAAAAAATTTTGCTAATACTTTCCTCTATTTACCAACAATAACTATAAAAAGATTGGAAAAAATCAGACCTTTTTTTCGGTTTGTTTTAAGCTATTTTATTCGATAAAATGTTGTTTTTCTTATGAAAAATAAAATGAGTTTTACTTTACAAGCTTTCCTTAAGATTTTACTTAAAATTTTTTTAAGAAAAGTATTTTACTCTTTACACCTTGTGGTTTTCCCTAATAGCCGACTTCCGAGGAAGACCATACATGTGATTTTAACGAATCTTAAGAAAATAAGAAGTGTTAAATTAAAACTGCAAGAACTACTAAACGGTGTAGAGAATTGATTTGATAAATTTTTTTTCTAGACCACAAAGTCACTGAGGACATGAGTACCAATTTTCATCGATCTCAGACCTTTTTTAATTTTATTTATTTGTCTCCTATACATCCTTAAAATTATAACTTGTAGATCTGAACTTGTAATTGTCAAATACAGAACTTAAAATTGATAGCTTATAATTATTATTGCAAATTATAACTTGAAGATCTGAACTTGTAATTGTCAAATACAGAACTTCAAATTGTTAAATACAAATTATTAGTGCAAATTATAACTTGAAGATCTGACCTTGTAATTGTCAAATACAGAACTTAAAATTGATAGCTTCTAATTATTATTGCAAATTATAACTTGAAGATCTGAACGTGTAATTGTCAAATACAGAACTTCTAATTGTTAAATACAAATTATTAGTGCAAATTATAACTTGAAGATCTGAACTTGTAATTATCAAATACAGAACTTAAAATTGATAGCTTCTAATTATTATTTCAAATTATAACTTGAAGATCTGAACTTGTAATTGTCAAATACAGAACTTAAAATTAATAGCTACTAATTATTATTGCAAATAATAACTTGAAGATCTGAACTTGTAATTGTCAAATGCAGAACTTAAAATTGATAGCTTCTAATTATTATTGCAAATAATAGTTTGAAGATCTGTACTTGTAATTGTCAAATACAGAACTTAAAATTGATAGCTTATAATTATAATTCAACTTATAACTTGAAGATCTGAACTTGTAATAGTCAAATACAGAACTTCGAATTGTTAAATACAAAGTATTAGTGCAAATTATTACTTGAAGATCTGAACCTGTAATAGGTAAATACAGAACTTCGAATGATTAAATTCAAACTAAGATTGCAAATAATAATTTGAAGATCTGAACTTGTAATAGTCAAATACAGAACTTCTAATTGTTAAATACAAATTATTAGTGAAAATTATTACTTGAAGATCTGAACTAGTAATTGTCAAATACAGCACTTAAAATTGATAGCTTCTAATTATTATTGCAAATTATAACTTGAAGATCTGAACTTGTAATTGTCAAATACAGAACTTAAAATTGATAGCTTCTAATTATTATTTCAAATTATAACTTGGAGATCTGAACTTGTAATTGTCAAATACAGAACTTAAAATTGGTAGCTTCTAATTATTATTGCAAATTATAACTTGAAGATCCTAACTTGTAATTGTCAAATACAGAACTTCTAATTGTTAAATACAAATTATTAGTGCAAATTATAACTTGAAGATCTGACCTTGTAATTGTCAAATACAGAACTTAAAATTGATAGCTTCTAATTATTATTGCAAATTATAACTTGAAGATCTGAACGTGTAATTGTCAAATACAGAACTTCTAATTGTTAAATACAAATTATTAGTGCAAATTATAACTTGAAGATCAGAACTTGTAATTATCAAATACAGAACTTAAAATTGATAGCTTCTAATTATTATTTCAAATTATAACTTGAAGATCTGAACTTGTAATTGTCAAATACAGAACTTAAAATTAATAGCTTCTAATTATTATTGCAAATAATAACTTGAAGATCTGAACTAGTAATTGTCAAATGCAGAACTTAAAATTGATAGCTTCTAATTATTATTGCAAATAATAACTTGAAGATCTGAACTTGTAATTGTCAAATACAGAACTTAAAATTGATAGCTTCTAATTATTATTGCAAATAATAACTTGAAGATCTGTACTTGTAATTGCCAAATACAGAACTTAAAATTGATAGCTTATAATTATAGTTCAAATTATAACTTGAAGATCTGAACTTGTAATAGTGAATTACAAAACTTAGATTTGTTAAATTAAAATTATTATTTCAAATTATAACTTGAAGATCTGAACTAGTAATTGTCAAATACAGAATTTAAATTGATAGCTTATAATTATTATTGCAAATAATAATTTGAAGATCTGAACTTGTAATAGTCAAATACAGAACTTAAAATTGATAGCTTCTAATTATTATTTAAAATTATAACTTGGAGATCTGAACTTGTAATTGTCAAATACAGAACTTAAAGTTGATAGCTTCTAATTATTATTGCAAATTATAACTTGAAGATCTGAACTTGTAATTGACAAATACAGAACTTAAAATTGATAGCTTCTAATTATTATTGCAAATTATAATTTGAAGATCTGAACTTGTAATAGACAAATACGCAACTTAGCATTGTTAAATACAAATTGTGATTGCAAATTATAACTTGAAGATCTGAACCTGTAATAGGTAAATACAGAACTACGAATTGTTAAATTCAAACTAAGATTGCATATAATAATTCGAAGATCTGAACTTGTAATAGTCAAATACAGAACTTCTAATTGTTAAATACAAATTATTAGTGCAAATTATAACTTGAAGATCTGAACTAGTAATTGTAAAATACAGAACTTAAAATTGATAGCTTCTAATTATTATTGCAAATTATAACTTGAGGATCTGTACTTGTAATTGTCAAATACAGAACTTAAAATTGATAGCTTCTAATTATTATTTCAAATTATAACTTGAAAATCTGAACTTGTAATTGTCAAATACAGAACTTACAATTGATAGCTTCTAATTATTATTGCAAATTATAACTTGAAGATCTGAACTTGTAATTGTCAAATACAGAACTTAAAATTGATAGCTTCTAATTATAATTGTAAATTATAACTTGAAGATCTGAACTTGTAATTGTCAAATACAGAACTTAAAATTGATAGCTTTTAATTATTATTGCAAATAATAACTTGAAGATCTGAACTTGTAATTGTCAAATGCAGAACTTAAAATTGATAGCTTCTAATTATTATTGCAAATAATAATTTGAAGATCTGTACTTGCAATTGTCAAATACAGAACTTAAAATTGATAGCTTATAATTATAATTCAAATTATAACTTGAAGATCTGAACTTGTAATAGACAAATACAGAACTTCGAATTGCTAAATACAAATTATTAGTGCAAATTATAACTTGAAGATCTGAACTTGTAATAGGTAAATACAGAACTTCGAATTGTTAAATTCAAACTAAGATTGCAAATAATAATTTGAAGATCTGAACTTGTAATAGTCAAATACAGAACTTAAAATTGATAGCTTCTAATTATTATTGTAAATTATAACTTGAAGATCTGAACTTGTAATAGTGAATTACAGAACTTAGATTTGTTAAATTCAAATTATTATTTCAAATTATAACTTGAAGATCTGAACTTGTAATTGTCAAATACAGAACTTAAAATTGATAGCTTCTAATTATTATTGCAAATAATAACTTGAAGATCTGTACTTGTAATTGTCAAATACAGAACTTAAAATTGATAGCGTATAATTATAGTTCAAATTATAACTTGAAGATCTGAACTTGTAATAGTCAAATACAGAACTTCGAATTGTTAAAAACAAATTATTAGTGCAAATTATAACTTGAAGATCTGAACTTGTAATAGGTAAATACAGAACTTCTAATTGTTAAATTCAAACTAAGATTGCAAATAATTATTTGAAGATCTGAACTTGTAATAGTCAAATACAGAACTTCTAATTGTTAAATACAAATTATTAGTGCAAATTATAACTTGAAGATCTGAACTTGTAATTGTCAAATACAGAACTTAAAATTGATGGCTTCTAATTATTATTGCAAATTATAACTTGAAGATCTGAACTTGTAATAGTGAATTACAAGACTTAGATTTGTTAAATTCAAATTATTATTTCAAATTATAACTTGAAGATCTGAACTAGTAATTGTCAAATACAGAATTTAAATTGATAGCTTATAAATATTATTGCAAATAATAATTTGAAGATCTGAACTTGTAATAGTCAAATACAGAACTTCTAATTGTTAAATACAAATTATTAGTGCAAATTATAACTTGAAGATCTGAACTTGTAATAGTCAAATACAGAACTTCTAATTGTTAAATACAAATTATTAGTGCAAATTATTACGTGAAGATCTGAACTAGTAATGGTCAAATACAGCACTTAAAATTGATAGCTTCTAATTATTATTGCAAATTATAACTTGAAGATCTTAACTTGTAATTGTCAAATACAGAACTTAAAATTGATAGCTTCTTATTATTATTTCAAATTATAACTTGGAGATCTGAACTTGTAATTGTCAAATACAGAACTTAAAATTGATAACTTCTAATTATTATTGCAAATAATAACTTGAAGATCTGAACTTGTAATTGTCAAATGCAGAACTTAAAATTGATAGCTTCTAATTATTGTTGCAAATAATAATTTGAAGATCTGTACTTGCAATTGTCAAATACAGAACTTAAAATTGATAGCTTATAATTATAATTCAAATTATAACTTGAAGATCTGAACTTGTAATAGACAAATACAGAACTTCGAATTGCTAAATACAAATTATTAGTGCAAATTATAACTTGAAGATCTGAGCTTGTAATAGGTAAATACAGAACTTCGAATTGTTAAATTCAAACTAAGATTGCAAATAATAATTTGAAGATCTGAACTTGTAATAGTCAAATACAGAACTTAAAATTGATAGCTTCTAATTATTATTGTAAATTATAACTTGAAGATCTGAACTTGTAATAGTGAATTACAGAACTTAGATTTGTTAAATTCAAATTATTATTTCAAATTATAACTTGAAGATCTGAACTTGTAATTGTCAAATACAGAACTTAAAATTGATAGCTTCTAATTATTATTGCAAATAATAACTTGAAGATCTGTACTTGTAATTGCCAAATACAGAACTTAAAATTGATAGCTTATAATTATAGTTCAAATTATAACTTGAAGATCTGAACTTGTAATAGTCAAATACAGAACTTCGAATTGTTAAATACAAATTATTAGTGCAAATTATAACTTGAAGATCTGAACTTGTAATAGGTAAATACAGAACTTCTAATTGTTAAATTCAAACTAAGATTGCAAATAATTATTTGAAGATCTGAACTTGTAATAGTCAAATACAGAACTTCTAATTGTTAAATACAAATTATTAGTGCAAATTATAACTTGAAGATCTGAACTTGTAATTGTCAAATACAGAACTTAAAATTGATAGCTTCTAATTATTATTGCAAATTATAACTTGAAGATCTGAACTTGTAATAGTGAATTACAAAACTTAGATTTGTTATATTCAAATTATTATTTCAAATTATAACTTGAAGATCTGAAGTAGTAATTGTCGAATACAGAATTTAAATTGATAGCTTATAATTATTATTGCAAATAATAATTTGAAGATCTGAACTTGTAATTGTCAAATACAGAACTTAAAATTGATAGCTTCTAATTATTATAATTATTATTATAATTTATTATTATAATTATTATAATTGTCATAGCAGGTGACTTTAATATAAATATGAAGGATTGTAATAAAAATGTGGAAGATATGATGTCAATATTGAATTCTTACAATGTGCATCAAACAATTTTCGAAAACACGCGAGAAACGGCAATATCATCAACATGTATAGATAATATTTTCACAAACTTTGAAGGTCACTATGAGGCTACTATCATCAACGCACATATATCTGATCACTATGCACAAAAGCTATCTTTGCAAATTAATGGTATACAGAATGAGTCCGAAAGTAAAAGAATATTATCGACAGAAAACAAGAAAAAATTTAGCGAAATGCTGAAAACGGAATCATGGCAATTGATTTACTCGATTAATGACGAAGAGGTAAATGAACAATTCGAGAGTTTTATGAACATATTTTCACTATGTTTTAGAGAAAGTTTTCCACTAAAAAAATTTGTACAAAATAAAAAATTGCCAGAAATGAAAAGAAACGATCCAAAAGTTATTGAATATAAAAAAAAATTAGATATTATGTTAGTTTTTAGTCAGTTTGATAGTAGATATAAAAAAATATACAATGACATCAAACAAGAATATAATAAACTTCTAATAAACGAGAAGAAACAAAAATTTGAAGACACAATAAATAAATCCGATAATAAGACCAAAGCATTATGGAATGTGGTAAACTCGATTAAGAACGGCAACAAAAACAGGGATGTTGCAATAGTGGGTAATCCTTTACAAATAGCTAATGAAATGAACAAACATATGATAGGTGCAACAATAATTAATCGAGTCAAAAACGTGGAACATGATATCGACAAGCTACTGAGCACAAAGATGGAAATGGCGAGTTCATTGACTATAAAACCGATTACTAAAGAAGATATTATCCAAATTGTAAAAAACTTTAAAAATAAACATAGCAGCGGCATCGACGAAATCCCTACCAGCATAATCAAATATTGCATACACGAAATCCTGGATCCGATTTGGCATATTGTGAATAACTCCATCAAATATGGAGTTTTTCCAGACAGGCTAAAAGTAGCGCTAATAAAACCAATTTACAAAAAGGGAGACCCCACAAATTTTGATAACTATAGACCGATAAGCTTACTACCTGCAATATCGAAGATATTTGAAACAGCAATGTGCAATCAAATTATGCAATTTTTGATAAGAAACAATCTGCTCTCAGAAAGACAACATGGTTACATCAAAGGAAAATCCACACAAACAGCGATTTTTCAATTTATTAATGACATTGTTCAGGCTTATGAAGAGGGACAACTAGCTTTGGGAGTTTTCCTTGACTTATCAAAAGCATATGACAGCGTAAACTATGAAACTTTGTTCTACAAGCTAGAAAGATATGGAATAACAGGAAAACCATTACAATGGATTAAATCCTATTTAACTGGTAGAAAACAAGTAGTCACAATTTCCAAAAATAAAAAAGAGCACCGCTCGCAAAGCGAACTAATTCAAAGAGGGGTACCACAGGGCAGTATAGTAGGTCCATTATTTTTTTTAATGTACATAAATGAGTTACCTAAAATTGTGAGTAACGAAGCCCAGCAATGTACAAATTATGTTGACGATTCCAACATGTTAATATGTGAAAATAATTGGCCAGAAGTGATGAAATCGTTAAACTCAGTTTTTAAGAAGGTTGAAGATTGGTTTCAACAAAACGATATGAAGCTCAACAAGCAAAAAACGAATGTGGTATTGTTTAAACCAGCTCGAGCAGGCATCGATACACCTGAAAATGTTGAAATCGATAAAATCAAGTACAACATTGTAAATGCGACAAAATTTTTGGGTTTAAAAGTGGATAGCAATTTATCATGGAAAGAGCATATCAAGGAGATTGGTGCTAATCTCAATTCAACTGTTTATGGTATGAAAGTGATCTCAAACTACGTTAGTTTCCAAGTGTTAAAAACTGTTTACCAGGCTTGTTTCGAATCCGGAATAAGATACGGAATAGTTTTTTACGGTGCTGGAGATATTGGAAAGTTATTTATTATACAAAAATCAGCATTAAGAACGCTGCTAAAATTGAGTTTTAGAGAGACATGTAGGAGTAGATTCAAACAGAACAAGCTACACACAATTTATGGAATTTATATACAGGAATGTATTTTGTTTATGTACAAAAATAAACACTTATTTACATGTCACTACAACTGTAAAGAATATCACAACACAAGAAGCTTAAATTACACTATACCTAAGCATAGACTCACAACAACGGAGAAAAATTGCTACTACACATGCATAAAATTCTATAATAGATTACCAGATCAAATAAAAATTATAAGTTCGTTGAAGCAATTTAAAAGCGCTATTCATAAATTCATATTAGAAATTGAACCATACAGTGTGGATGAATACCTAAAAGAATAACATTTGTTTCGTTTTTTGTTTTATTTTATGTATTATTGGAAAACATAATTGAATTTTGCTTTTTTGACGCTATTTTCTTTTTTTAAGTTTACGTTGGTAAATGTAAAATTTTTTCTTAGAAATAAAGTTTGGTTTATTATTATTATTATTATTATTATTATTATTATTATTATTATTGCAAATAAAAACTTGAAGATCTGAAGTTGTAATTGTCAAATGCAGAACTTAAAATTGATAGCTTCTAATTATTATTGCAAATAATAGTTTGAAGATCTGTACTTGTAATTGTCAAATACAGAACTTAAAATTGATAGCTTATAATTATAATTCAAATTATAACTTGAAGATCTGAACTTGTAATTGTCAAATGCAGAACTTAAAATTGATAGCTTCTAATTATTATTGCAAATAATAGTTTGAAGATCTGTACTTGTAATTGTCAAATACAGAACTTAAAATTGATAGCTTATAATTATAATTCAAATTATAACTTGAAGATCTGAACTTGTAATTGTCAAATGCAGAACTTAAAATTGATAGCTACTAATTATTATTGCAAATAATAGTTTGAAGATCTGTACTTGTAATTGTCAAATACAGAACTTAAAATTGATAGCTTATAATTATAATTCAAATTATAACTTGAAGATCTGAACTTGTAATAGGTAAATACAGAACTTCGAATTGTTAAATTCAAACTAAGATTGCAAATAATAATTTGAAGATCTGAACTTGTAATAGTCAAATACAGAACTTAAAATTGATAGCTTCTAATTATTATTGTAAATTATAACTTGAAGATCTGAACTTGTAATAGTGAATTACAGAACTTAGATTTGTTAAATTCAAATTATTATTTCAAATTATAACTTGAAGATCTGAACTTGTAATTGTCAAATACAGAACTTAAAATTGATAGCTTCTAATTATTATTGCAAATAATAACTTGAAGATCTGTACTTGTAATTGCCAAATACAGAACTTAAAATTGATAGCTTATAATTATAGTTCAAATTATAACTTGAAGATCTGAACTTGTAATAGTCAAATACAGAACTTCGAATTGTTAAATACAAATTATTAGTGCAAATTATAACTTGAAGATCTGAACTTGTAATAGGTAAATACAGAACTTCTAATTGTTAAATTCAAACTAAGATTGCATATAATTATTTGAAGATCTGAACTTGTAATAGTCAAATACAGAACTTCTAATTGTTAAATACAAATTATTAGTGCAAATTATAACTTGAAGATCTGAACTTGTAATTGTCAAATACAGAACTTAAAATTGATAGCTTCTAATTATTATTGCAAATTATAACTTGAAGATCTGAACTTGTAATAGTGAATTACAAAACTTAGATTTGTTAAATTAAAATTATTATTTCAAATTATAACTTGAAGATCTGAACTAGTAATTGTCAAATACAGAATTTAAATTGATAGCTTATAATTATTATTGCAAATAATAATTTGAAGATCTGAACTTGTAATTGTCAAATACAGAACTTAAATTTGATAGCTTCTAATTATTATTTAAAATTATAACTTGGAGATCTGAACTTGTAATTGTCAAATACAGAACTTAAAATTGATAGCTTCTAATTATTATTTCAAATTATAACTTGGAGATCTGAACTTGTAATTGTCAAATACAGAACTTAAAATTGATAGCTTCTAATTATTATTGCTAATAATAACTTGAAGATCTGTACTTGTAATTGTCAAATACAGAACTTAAAATTGATAGCGTATAATTATAGTTCAAATTATAACTTGAAGATCTGAACTTGTAATAGTCAAATACAGAACTTCGAATTGTTAAAAACAAATTATTAGTGCAAATTATAACTTGAAGATCTGAACTTGTAATTGTCAAATACAGAACTTAAAATTGATAGCTTCTAATTATTATTGCAAATTATAACTTGAAGATCTGAACTTGTAATAGTGAATTACAAAACTTAGATTTGTTAAATTCAAATTATTATTTCAAATTATAACTTGAAGATCTGAACTAGTAATTGTCAAATACAGAATTTAAATTGATAGCTTATAATTATTATTGCAAATAATAATTTGAAGATCTGAACTTGTAATTGTCAAATACAGAACTTAAAATTGATAGCTTCTAATTATTATTTAAAATTATAACTTGGAGATCTGAACTTGTAATTGTCAAATACAGAACTTAAAATTGATAGCTTCTAATTATTATTGCAAATTATAACTTGAAGATCTGAACTTGTAATTGTCAAATACAGAACTTCAAATTGTTAAATACAAATTATTAGTGCAAATTATAACTTGAAGATCTGACCTTGTAATTGTCAAATACAGAACTTAAAATTGATAGCTTCTAATTATTATTGCAAATTATAACTTGAAGATCTGAACGTGTAATTGTCAAATACAGAACTTCTAATTGTTAAATACAAATTATTAGTGCAAATTATAACTTGAAGATCTGAGCTTGTAATTGTCAAATACAGAACTTAAAATTAATAGCTTCTAATTATTATTGCAAATAATAACTTGAAGATCTGAACTTGTAATTGTCAAATGCAGAACTTAAAATTGATAGCTTCTAATTATTATTGCAAATAATAGTTTGAAGATCTGTACTTGTAATTGTCAAATACAGAACTTAAAATTGATAGCTTATAATTATAATTCAAATTATAACTTGAAGATCTGAACTTGTAATAGTCAAATACAGAACTTCTAATTGTTAAATACAAATTATTAGTGCAAATTATAACTTGAAGATCTGAACTAGTAATTGTCAAATACAGCACTTAAAATTGATAGCTTCTAATTATTATTGCAAATTATAACTTGAAGATCTGAACTTGTAATTGTCAAATACAGAACTTAAAATTGATAGCTTCTTATTATTATTTCAAATTATAACTTGGAGATCTGAACTTGTAATTGTCAAATACAGAACTTAAAATTGATAACTTCTAATTATTATTGCAAATAATAACTTGAAGATCTGAACTTGTTATTGTCAAATGCAGAACTTAAAATTGATAGCTTCTAATTATTGTTGCAAATAATAATTAGAAGATCTGTACTTTCAATTGTCAAATACAGAACTTAAAATTGATAGCTTATAATTATAATTCAAATTATAACTTGAAGATCTGAAGTTGTAATAGACAAATACAGAACTTCGAATTGCTAAATTCAAATTATTAGTGCAAATTATAATTTGAAGATCTGAACTTGTAATAGTCAAATACAGAACTTAAAATTGATAGCTGCTAATTATTATTGCTAATAATAACTTGAAGATCTGTACTTGTAATTGTCAAATACAGAACTTAAAATTGATAGCGTATAATTATAGTTCAAATTATAACTTGAAGATCTGAACTTGTAATAGTCAAATACAGAACTTCGAATTGTTAAAAACAAATTATTAGTGCAAATTATAACTTGAAGATCTGAACTTGTAATTGTCAAATACAGAACTTAAAATTGATAGCTTCTAATTATTATTGCAAATTATAACTTGAAGATCTGAACTTGTAATAGTGAATTACAAAACTTAGATTTGTTAAATTCAAATTATTATTTCAAATTATAACTTGAAGATCTGAACTAGTAATTGTCAAATACAGAATTTAAATTGATAGCTTATAATTATTATTGCAAATAATAATTTGAAGATCTGAACTTGTAATTGTCAAATACAGAACTTAAAATTGATAGCTTCTAATTATTATTTAAAATTATAACTTGGAGATCTGAACTTGTAATTGTCAAATACAGAACTTAAAATTGATAGCTTCTAATTATTATTGCAAATTATAACTTGAAGATCTGAACTTGTAATTGTCAAATACAGAACTTCAAATTGTTAAATACAAATTATTAGTGCAAATTATAACTTGAAGATCTGACCTTGTAATTGTCAAATACAGAACTTACAATTGATAGCTTCTAATTATTATTGCAAATTATAACTTGAAGATCTGAACGTGTAATTGTCAAATACAGAACTTCTAATTGTTAAATACAAATTATTAGTGCAAATTATAACTTGAAGATCTGAGCTTGTAATTGTCAAATACAGAACTTAAAATTAATAGCTTCTAATTATTATTGCAAATAATAACTTGAAGATCTGAACTTGTAATTGTCAAATGCAGAACTTAAAATTGATAGCTTCTAATTATTATTGCAAATAATAGTTTGAAGATCTGTACTTGTAATTGTCAAATACAGAACTTAAAATTGATAGCTTATAATTATAATTCAAATTATTACTTGAAGATCTGAACTTGTAATAGTCAAATACAGAACTTCTAATTGTTAAATACAAATTATTAGTGCAAATTATAACTTGAAGATCTGAACTAGTAATTGTCAAATACAGCACTTAAAATTGATAGCTTCTAATTATTATTGCAAATTATAACTTGAAGATCTGAACTTGTAATTGTCAAATACAGAACTTAAAATTGATAGCTTCTTATTATTATTTCAAATTATAACTTGGAGATCTGAACTTGTAATTGTCAAATACAGAACTTAAAATTGATAACTTCTAATTATTATTGCAAATAATAACTTGAAGATCTGAACTTGTTATTGTCAAATGCAGAACTTAAAATTGATAGCTTCTAATTATTGTTGCAAATAATAATTAGAAGATCTGTACTTTCAATTGTCAAATACAGAACTTAAAATTGATAGCTTATAATTATAATTCAAATTATAACTTGAAGATCTGAAGTTGTAATAGACAAATACAGAACTTCGAATTGCTAAATTCAAATTATTAGTGCAAATTATAATTTGAAGATCTGAACTTGTAATAGTCAAATACAGAACTTAAAATTGATAGCTTCTAATTATTATTGTAAATTATAACTTGAAGATCTGAACTTGTAATAGTGAATTACAGAACTTAGATTTGTTAAATTCAAATTATTATTTCAAATTATAACTTGAAGATCTGAACTTGTAATTGTCAAATACAGAACTTAAAATTGATAGCTTCTAATTATTATTGCAAATAATAACTTGAAGATCTGAACTTGTAATTGTCAAATACAGAACTTAAAATTGATAGCTTCTAATTATTATTGCAAATTATAACTTGAAGATCTGAACTTGTAATAGTGAATTACAAAACTTAGATTTGTTAAATTCAAATTATTATTTCAAATTATAACCTGAAGATCTGAACTAGTAATTGTCAAATACAGAATTTAAATTGATAGCTTATAATTATTATTGCAAATAATAATTTGAAGATCTGAACTTGTAATTGTCAAATACAGAACTTAAATTTGATAGCTTCTAATTATTATTTAAAATTATAACTTGGAGATCTGAACTTGTAATTGTCAAATACAGAACTTAAAATTGATAGCTTCTAATTATTATTGCAAATTATAACTTGAAGATCTGAACTTGTAATTGTCAAATACAGAACTTCAAATTGTTAAATACAAATTATTAGTGCAAATTATAACTTGAAGATCTGACCTTGTAATTGTCAAATACAGAACTTAAAATTGATAGCTTCTAATTATTATTGCAAATTATAACTTGAAGATCTGAACGTGTAATTGTCAAATACAGAACTTCTAATTGTTAAATACAAATTATTAGTGCAAATTATAACTTGAAGATCTGAACTTGTAATTATCAAATACAGAACTTAAAATTGATAGCTTCTAATTATTATTTCAAATTATAACTTGAAGATCTGAACTTGTAATTGTCAAATACAGAACTTAAAATTAATAGCTTCTAATTATTATTGCAAATAATAACTTGAAGATCTGACCTTGTAATTGTCAAATACAGAACTTAAAATTGATAGCTTCTAATTATTATTTAAAATTATAACTTGGAGATCTGAACTTGTAATTGTCAAATACAGAACTTAAAATTGATAGCTTCTAATTATTATTGCAAATTATAACTTGAAGATCTGAACTTGTAATTGTCAAATACAGAACTTCAAATTGTTAAATACAAATTATTAGTGCAAATTATAACTTGAAGATCTGACCTTGTAATTGTCAAATACAGAACTTAAAATTGATAGCTTCTAATTATTATTGCAAATTATAACTTGAAGATCTGAACGTGTAATTGTCAAATACAGAACTTCTAATTGTTAAATTCAAATTATTAGTGCAAATTATAACTTGAAGATCTGAACTTGTAATTGTCAAATACAGAACTTAAAATTAATAGCTTCTAATTATTATTGCAAATAAAAACTTGAAGATCTGAAGTTGTAATTGTCAAATGCAGAACTTAAAATTGATAGCTTCTAATTATTATTGCAAATAATAGTTTGAAGATCTGTACTTGTAATTGTCAAATACAGAACTTAAAATTGATAGCTTATAATTATAATTCAAATTATAACTTGAAGATCTGAACTTGTAATTGTCAAATGCAGAACTTAAAATTGATAGCTTCTAATTATTATTGCAAATAATAGTTTGAAGATCTGTACTTGTAATTGCCAAATACAGAACTTAAAATTGATAGCTTATAATTATAATTCAAATTATAACTTGAAGATCTGAACTTGTAATTGTCAAATGCAGAACTTAAAATTGATAGCTACTAATTATTATTGCAAATAATAGTTTGAAGATCTGTACTTGTAATTGTCAAATACAGAACTTAAAATTGATAGCTTATAATTATAATTCAAATTATAACTTGAAGATCTGAACTTGTAATAGGTAAATACAGAACTTCGAATTGTTAAATTCAAACTAAGATTGCAAATAATAATTTGAAGATCTGAACTTGTAATAGTCAAATACAGAACTTAAAATTGATAGCTTCTAATTATTATTGTAAATTATAACTTGAAGATCTGAACTTGTAATAGTGAATTACAGAACTTAGATTTGTTAAATTCAAATTATTATTTCAAATTATAACTTGAAGATCTGAACTTGTAATTGTCAAATACAGAACTTAAAATTGATAGCTTCTAATTATTATTGCAAATAATAACTTGAAGATCTGTACTTGTAATTGCCAAATACAGAACTTAAAATTGATAGCTTATAATTATAGTTCAAATTATAACTTGAAGATCTGAACTTGTAATAGTCAAATACAGAACTTCGAATTGTTAAATACAAATTATTAGTGCAAATTATAACTTGAAGATCTGAACTTGTAATAGGTAAATACAGAACTTCTAATTGTTAAATTCAAACTAAGATTGCATATAATTATTTGAAGATCTGAACTTGTAATAGTCAAATACAGAACTTCTAATTGTTAAATACAAATTATTAGTGCAAATTATAACTTGAAGATCTGAACTTGTAATTGTCAAATACAGAACTTAAAATTGATAGCTTCTAATTATTATTGCAAATTATAACTTGAAGATCTGAACTTGTAATAGTGAATTACAAAACTTAGATTTGTTAAATTCAAATTATTATTTCAAATTATAACTTGAAGATCTGAACTAGTAATTGTCAAATACAGAATTTAAATTGATAGCTTATAATTATTATTGCAAATAATAATTAGAAGATCTGAACTTGTAATTGTCAAATACAGAACTTAAATTTGATAGCTTCTAATTATTATTTAAAATTATAACTTGGAGATCTGAACTTGTAATTGTCAAATACAGAACTTAAAATTGATAGCTTCTAATTATTATTTCAAATTATAACTTGGAGATCTGAACTTGTAATTGTCAAATACAGAACTTAAAATTGATAGCTTCTAATTATTATTGCTAATAATAACTTGAAGATCTGTACTTGTAATTGTCAAATACAGAACTTAAAATTGATAGCGTATAATTATAGTTCAAATTATAACTTGAAGATCTGAACTTGTAATAGTCAAATACAGAACTTCGAATTGTTAAAAACAAATTATTAGTGCAAATTATAACTTGAAGATCTGAACTTGTAATTGTCAAATACAGAACTTAAAATTGATAGCTTCTAATTATTATTGCAAATTATAACTTGAAGATCTGAACTTGTAATAGTGAATTACAAAACTTAGATTTGTTAAATTCAAATTATTATTTCAAATTATAACTTGAAGATCTGAACTAGTAATTGTCAAATACAGAATTTAAATTGATAGCTTATAATTATTATTGCAAATAATAATTTGAAGATCTGAACTTGTAATTGTCAAATACAGAACTTAAAATTGATAGCTTCTAATTATTATTTAAAATTATAACTTGGAGATCTGAACTTGTAATTGTCAAATACAGAACTTAAAATTGATAGCTTCTAATTATTATTGCAAATTATAACTTGAAGATCTGAACTTGTAATTGTCAAATACAGAACTTCAAATTGTTAAATACAAATTATTAGTGCAAATTATAACTTGAAGATCTGACCTTGTAATTGTCAAATACAGAACTTAAAATTGATAGCTTCTAATTATTATTGCAAATTATAACTTGAAGATCTGAACGTGTAATTGTCAAATACAGAACTTCTAATTGTTAAATACAAATTATTAGTGCAAATTATAACTTTAAGATCTGAGCTTGTAATTGTCAAATACAGAACTTAAAATTAATAGCTTCTAATTATTATTGCAAATAATAACTTGAAGATCTGAACTTGTAATTGTCAAATGCAGAACTTAAAATTGATAGCTTCTAATTATTATTGCAAATAATAGTTTGAAGATCTGTACTTGTAATTGTCAAATACAGAACTTAAAATTGATAGCTTATAATTATAATTCAAATTATAACTTGAAGATCTGAACTTGTAATAGTCAAATACAGAACTTCTAATTGTTAAATACAAATTATTAGTGCAAATTATAACTTGAAGATCTGAACTAGTAATTGTCAAATACAGCACTTAAAATTGATAGCTTCTAATTATTATTGCAAATTATAACTTGAAGATCTGAACTTGTAATTGTCAAATACAGAACTTAAAATTGATAGCTTCTTATTATTATTTCAAATTATAACTTGGAGATCTGAACTTGTAATTGTCAAATACAGAACTTAAAATTGATAACTTCTAATTATTATTGCAAATAATAACTTGAAGATCTGAACTTGTTATTGTCAAATGCAGAACTTAAAATTGATAGCTTCTAATTATTGTTGCAAATAATAATTAGAAGATCTGTACTTTCAATTGTCAAATACAGAACTTAAAATTGATAGCTTATAATTATAATTCAAATTATAACTTGAAGATCTGAAGTTGTAATAGACAAATACAGAACTTCGAATTGCTAAATTCAAATTATTAGTGCAAATTATAATTTGAAGATCTGAACTTGTAATAGTCAAATACAGAACTTAAAATTGATAGCTTCTAATTATTATTGTAAATTATAACTTGAAGATCTGAACTTGTAATAGTGAATTACAGAACTTAGATTTGTTAAATTCAAATTATTATTTCAAATTATAACTTGAAGATCTGAACTTGTAATTGTCAAATACAGAACTTAAAATTGATAGCTTCTAATTATTATTGCAAATAATAACTTGAAGATCTGAACTTGTAATTGTCAAATACAGAACTTAAAATTGATAGCTTCTAATTATTATTGCAAATTATAACTTGAAGATCTGAACTTGTAATAGTGAATTACAAAACTTAGATTTGTTAAATTCAAATTATTATTTCAAATTATAACCTGAAGATCTGAACTAGTAATTGTCAAATACAGAATTTAAATTGATAGCTTATAATTATTATTGCAAATAATAATTTGAAGATCTGAACTTGTAATTGTCAAATACAGAACTTAAATTTGATAGCTTCTAATTATTATTTAAAATTATAACTTGGAGATCTGAACTTGTAATTGTCAAATACAGAACTTAAAATTGATAGCTTCTAATTATTATTGCAAATTATAACTTGAAGATCTGAACTTGTAATTGTCAAATACAGAACTTCAAATTGTTAAATACAAATTATTAGTGCAAATTATAACTTGAAGATCTGACCTTGTAATTGTCAAATACAGAACTTAAAATTGATAGCTTCTAATTATTATTGCAAATTATAACTTGAAGATCTGAACGTGTAATTGTCAAATACAGAACTTCTAATTGTTAAATACAAATTATTAGTGCAAATTATAACTTGAAGATCTGAACTTGTAATTATCAAATACAGAACTTAAAATTGATAGCTTCTAATTATTATTTCAAATTATAACTTGAAGATCTGAACTTGTAATTGTCAAATACAGAACTTAAAATTAATAGCTTCTAATTATTATTGCAAATAATAACTTGTAGATCTGACCTTGTAATTGTCAAATGCAGAACTTAAAATTGATAGCTTCTAATTATTATTGCAAATAATATTTTAAAGATCTGTACTTGTAATTGTCAAATACAGAACTTAAAATTGATAGCTTCTAATTATTATTGCAAATTATAACTTGAAGATCTGAACTTGTAATTGTCAAATACAGAACTTAAAATTGATAGCTTCTAATTATTATTTCAAATTATAACTTGGAGATCTGAACTTGTAATTGTCAAATACAGAACTTAAAATTGATAGCTTATAATTATTATTGCAAATAATAAATTGAAGATCTGAACTTGTAATTGTCAAATACAGAACTTAAAATTGATAGCTTCTAATTATTATTTAAAATTATAACTTGGAGATCTGAACTTGTAATTGTCAAATACAGAACTTAAAATTGATAGCTTCTAATTATTATTGCAAATTATAACTTGAAGATCTGAACTTGTAATTGTCAAATACAGAACTTCAAATTGTTAAATACAAATTATTAGTGCAAATTATAACTTGAAGATCTGACCTTGTAATTGTCAAATACAGAACTTAAAATTGATAGCTTCTAATTATTATTGCAAATTATAACTTGAAGATCTGAACTTGTAATTGTCAAATACAGAACTTAAAATTGATAGCTTCTAATTATTATTGCAAATTATAACTTGAAGATCTGAACTTGTAATTGTCAAATACAGAACTTAAAATTGATAGCTTCTAATTATTATATAAAATTATAACTTGGAGATCTGAACTTGTAATTGTCAAATACAGAACTTAAAATTGGTAGCTTCTAATTATTATTGCAAATTATAACTTGAAGATCCTAACTTGTAATTGTCAAATACAGAACTTCTAATTGTTAAATACAAATTATTAGTGCAAATTATAACTTGAAGATCTGACCTTGTAATTGTCAAATACAGAACTTAAAATTGATAGCTTCTAATTATTATTGCAAATTATAACTTGAAGATCTGAACGTGTAATTGTCAAATACAGAACTTCTAATTGTTAAATACAAATTATTAGTGCAAATTATAACTTGAAGATCAGAACTTGTAATTATCAAATACAGAACTTAAAATTGATAGCTTCTAATTATTATTTCAAATTATAACTTGAAGATCTGAACATGTAATTGTCAAATACAGAACTTAAAATTAATAGCTTCTAATTATTATTGCAAATAATAACTTGAAGATCTGAACTAGTAATTGTCAAATGCAGAACTTAAAATTGATAGCTTCTAATTATTATTGCAAATAATAGTTTGAAGATCTGTACTTGTAATTGTCAAATACAGAACTTAAAATTGATAGCTTATAATTATAATTCAAACTATAACTTGAAGATCTGAACTTGTAATAGTCAAATACAGAACTTCAAATTGTTAAATACAAATTATTAGTGCAAATTATTAGTTGAAGATCTGAACCTGTAATAGGTAAATACAGAACTTCGAATGATTAAATTCAAACTAAGATTGCAAATAATAATTTGAAGATCTGAACTTGTAAAAGTCAAATACAGAACTTCTAATTGTTAAATACAAATTATTAGTGTAAAATTATTACTTGAAGATCTGAACTAGTAATTGTCAAATACAGCACTTAAAATTGATAGCTTCTAATTATTATTGCTAATTATAACTTGAAGATCTGAACTTGTAATTGTCAAATACAGAACTTAAAATTGATAGCTTCTAATTATTATTTCAAATTATAACTTGAAGATCTGAACTTGTAATTGTCAAATACAGAACTTAAAATTGATAGCTTCTAATTATTATTGTAAATTATAACTTGAAGATCTGAACTAGTAATAGTGAATTACAGAACTTAGATTTGTTAAATTCAAATTATTATTTCAAATTATAACTTGAAGATCTGAACTAGTAATTGTCAAATACAGAACTTAAAATTGATAGCTTCTAATTATTATTGCAAATTATAACTTGAAGATCTGAACATGTAATTGTCAAATACAGAACTTCGAATTGTTAAATACAAATTATTAGTGCAAATTATAACTTGAAGATCTGAACTTGTAATAGTCAAATACAGAACTTCTAATTGTTAAATACAAATTATTAGTGCAAATTATAACTTGAAGATCTGAACTAGTAATTGTCAAATACAGAACTTAAAATTGAGAGCTTCTAATTATTATTGCAAATTATAACTGGAAGATCTGAACTTGTAATTGTCAAATACAGAACTTAAAATTGATAGCTTCTAATTATTATTTCAAATTATAACTTGAAGATCTGAACTTGTAATTGTCAAATACAGAACTTAAAATTGATAGCTTCTAATTATTATTGTAAATTATAACTTGAAGATCTGAACTTGTAATAGTGAATTACAGAACTTAGATTTGTTAAATTCAAATTATTATTTCAAATTATAACTTGAAGATCTGAACTAGTAATTGTCAAATACAGAACTTAAAATTGATAGCTTCTAATTATTATTGCAAATTATAACTTGAAGATCTGAACTTGTAATTGTCAAATACAGAACTTCGAATTGTTAAATCAAATTATTAGTGCAAATTATAACTTGAAGATCTGAACTTGTAATAGGTAAATACAGAACTTCTAATTGTTAAATTCAAACTAAGATTGCAAATAATAATTTGAAGATCTGAACTTGTAATAGTCAAATACAGAACTTCTAATTGTTAAATACAAATTATTAGTGCAAATTATAACTTGAAGATCTGAACTTGTAATAGACAAATACAGAACTTCGAATTGCTAAATACAAATTATTAGTGCAAATTATAACTTGAAGATCTGAACTAGTAATTGTCAAATACAGAACTTAAAATTGATAGCTTCTAATTATTATTTCAAATTATAACTTGAAGATCTGAACTTGTAATTGTCAAATACAGAACTTAAATTTGATAGCTTCTAATTATTATTGCAAATTATAACTTGAAGATCTGAACGTGTAATTGTCAAATACAGAACTTCTAATTGTTAAATACAAATTATTAGTGCAAATTATAACTTGAAGATCTGAACTTGTAATTGTCAAATACAGAACTTAAAATTGATAGCTTCTAATTATTATTTCAAATTATAACTTGAAGATCTGAACTTGTAATTGTCAAATCCAGAACTTAAAATTAATAGCTTCTAATTATTATTGCAAATAATAACTTGAAGATCTGAACTTGTAATTGTCAAATGCAGAACTTAAAATTGATAGCTTCTAATTATTATTGCAAATAATAGTTTGAAGATCTGTACTTGTAATTGTCAAATACAGAACTTAAAATTGATAGCTTATAATTATAATTCAAATTATAACTTGAAGATCTGAACTTGTAATAGTCAAATACAGAACTTCTAATTGTTAAATACAAATTATTAGTGCAAATTATAACTTGAAGATCTGAACTAGTAATTGTCAAATACAGAACTTAAAATTGATAGCTTCTAGTTATTATTGCAAATTATAACTTGAAGATCTGAACTTGTAATAGTCAAATACAGAACTTCTAATTGTTAAATACAAATTATTAGTGCAAATTATTACGTGAAGATCTGAACTAGTAATTGTCAAATACAGCACTTAAAATTGATAGCTTCTAATTATTATTGCAAATTATAACTTGAAGATCTGAACTTGTAATTGTCAAATACAGAACTTAAAATTGATAGCTTCTTATTATTATTTCAAATTATAACTTGGAGATCTGAACTTGTAATTGTCAAATACAGAACTTAAAATTGATAACTTCTAATTATTATTGCAAATAATAACTTGAAGATCTGAACTTGTAATTGTCAAATGCAGAACTTAAAATTGATAGCTTCTAATTATTGTTGCAAATAATAATTTGAAGATCTGTACTTGCAATTGTCAAATACAGAACTTAAAATTGATAGCTTATAATTATAATTCAAATTATAACTTGAAGATCTGAACTTGTAATAGACAAATACAGAACTTCGAATTGCTAAATACAAATTATTAGTGCAAATTATAACTTGAAGATCTGAACTTGTAATTGTCAAATACAGAACTTAAAATTGATAACTTCTAATTATTATTACAAATAATAACTTGAAGATCTGTACTTGTAATTGCCAAATACAGAACTTAAAATTGATAGCTTATAATTATAGTTCAAATTATAACTTGAAGATCTGACCTTGTAATAGTCAAATACAGAACTTCGAATTGTTAAATACAAATTATTAGTGCAAATTATAACTTGAAGATCTGAACTTGTAATAGGTAAATACAGAACTTCTAATTGTTAAATTCAAACTAAGATTGCAAATAATTATTTGAAGATCTGAACTTGTAATAGTCAAATACAGAACTTCTAATTGTTAAATACAAATTATTAGTGCAAATTATAACTTGAAGATCTGAACTTGTAATTGTCAAATACAGAACTTAAAATTGATAGCTTCTAATTATTATTGCAAATTATAACTTGAAGATCTGAACTTGTAATAGTGAATTACAAAACTTAGATTTGTTAAATTCAAATTATTATTTCAAATTATAACTTGAAGATCAGAACTAGTAATTGTCAAATACAGCACTTAAAATTGATAGCTTCTAATTATTATTGCAAATTATAACTTGAAGATCTGAACTTGTAATTGTCAAATACAGAACTTAAATTTGATAGCTTCTAATTATTATTTAAAATTATAACTTGGAGATCTGAACTAGTAATTGTCAAATACAGAATTTAAATTGATAGCTTATAATTATTATTGCAAATAATAATTTGAAGATCTGAACTTGTAATTGTCAAATACAGAACTTAAATTTGATAGCTTCTAATTATTATTTAAAATTATAACTTGGAGATCTGAACTTGTAATTTTCAAATACAGAACTTAAAATTGATAGCTTCTAATTATTATTGCAAATTATAACTTGAAGATCTGAACTTGTAATTGTCAAATACAGAACTTCAAATTGTTAAATACAAATTATTAGTGCAAATTATAACTTGAAGATCTGACCTTGTAATTGTCAAATACAGAACTTAAAATTGATAGCTTCTAATTATTATTGCAAATTATAACTTGAAGATCTGAACGTGTAATTGTCAAATACAGAACTTCTAATTGTTAAATACAAATAATTAGTGCAAATTATAACTTGAAGATCTGAACTTGTAATTATCAAATACAGAACTTAAAATTGATAGCTTCTAATTATTATTTCAAATTATAACTTGAAGATCTGAACTTGTAATTGTCAAATACAGAACTTAAAATTAATAGCTTCTAATTATTATTGCAAATAATAACTTGAAGATCTGAACTTGTAATTGTCAAATGCAGAACTTAAAATTGATAGCTTCTAATTATTATTGCAAATAATAGTTTGAAGATCTGTACTTGTAATTGTCAAATACAGAACTTAAAATTGATAGCTTATAATTATAATTCAAATTATAACTTGAAGATCTGAACTTGTAATAGTCAAATACAGAACTTCGAATTGTTAAATACAAAGTATTAGTGCAAATTATTACTTGAAGATCTGAACCTGTAATAGTCAAATACAGAACTTCGAATTGTTAAATACAAAGTATTAGTGCAAATTATTACTTGAAGATCTGAACCTGTAATAGGTAAATACAGAACTTCGAATGATTAAATTCAATCTAAGATTGCAAATAATAATTTGAAGATCTGAACTTGTAATAGTCAAATACAGAACTTCTAATTGTTAAATACAAATTATTAGTGAAAATTATTACTTGAAGATCTGAACTAGTAATTGTCAAATACAGCACTTAAAATTGATAGCTTCTAATTATTATTGCAAATTATAACTTGAAGATCTGAACTTGTAATTGTCAAATACAGAACTTAAAATTGATAGCTTCTAATTATTATTTCAAATTATAACTTGGAGATCTGAACTTGTAATTGTCAAATACAGAACTTAAAATTGATAGCTTCTAATTATTATTGCAAATAATAACTTGAAGATCTGTACTTGTAATTGTCAAATACAGAACTTAAAATTGATAGCGTATAATTATAGTTCAAATTATAACTTGAAGTTCTGAACTTGTAATAGTCAAATACAGAACTTCGAATTGTTAAAAACAAATTATTAGTGCAAATTATAACTTGAAGATCTGAACTTGTAATTGTCAAATACAGAACTTAAAATTGATAGCTTCTAATTATTATTGCAAATTATAACTTGAAGATCTGAACTTGTAATAGTGAATTACAAAACTTAGATTTGTTAAATTCAAATTATTATTTCAGATTATAACTTGAAGATCTGAACTAGTAATTGTCAAATACAGAATTTAAATTGATAGCTTATAATTATTATTGCAAATAATAATTTGAAGATCTGAACTTGTAATTGTCAAATACAGAACTTAAAATTGATAGCTTCTAATTATTATTTAAAATTATAACTTGGAGATCTGAACTTGTAATTGTCAAATACAGAACTTAAAATTGATAGCTTCTAGTTATTATTGCAAATTATAACTTGAAGATCTGAACTTGTAATTGTCAAATACAGAACTTCAAATTGTTAAATACAAATTATTAGTGCAAATTATAACTTGAAGATCTGACCTTGTAATTGTCAAATACAGAACTTAAAATTGATAACTTCTAATTATTATTGCAAATAATAACTTGAAGATCTGAACTTGTAATTGTCAAATGCAGAACTTAAAATTGATAGCTTCTAATTATTGTTGCAAATAATAATTTGAAGATCTGTACTTGCAATTGTCAAATACAGAACTTAAAATTGATAGCTTATAATTATAATTCAAATTATAACTTGAAGATCTGAACTTGTAATAGACAAATACAGAACTTCGAATTGCTAAATACAAATTATTAGTGCAAATTATAACTTGAAGATCTGAACTTGTAATTGTCAAATACAGAACTTAAAATTGATAACTTCTAATTATTATTACAAATAATAACTTGAAGATCTGTACTTGTAATTGCCAAATACAGAACTTAAAATTGATAGCATATAATTAAAGTTCAAATTATAACTTGAAGATCTGAACTTGTAATAGTCAAATACAGAACTTCGAATTGTTAAATACAAATTATTAGTGCAAATTATAACTTGAAGATCTGAACTTGTAATAGGTAAATACAGAACTTCTAATTGTTAAATTCAAACTAAGATTGCAAATAATTATTTGAAGATCTGAACTTGTAATAGTCAAATACAGAACTTCTAATTGTTAAATACAAATTATTAGTGCAAATTATAACTTGAAGATCTGAACTTGTAATTGTCAAATACAGAACTTAAAATTGATAGCTTCTAACTATTATTGCAAATTATAACTTGAAGATCTGAACTTGTAATAGTGAATTACAAAACTTAGATTTGTTAAATTCAAATTATTATTTCAAATTATAACTTGAAGATCTGAACTAGTAATTGTCAAATACAGAATTTAAATTGATAGCTTATAATTATTATTGCAAATAATAATTTGAAGATCTGAACTTGTAATTGTCAAATACAGAACTTAAATTTGATAGCTTCTAATTATTATTTGAAATTATAACTTGGAGATCTGAACTTGTAATTGTCAAATACAGAACTTAAAATTGATAGCTTCTAATTATTATTGCAAATTATAACTTGAAGATCTGAACTTGTAATTGTCAAATACAGAACTTCAAATTGTTAAATACAAATTATTAGTGCAAATTATAACTTGAAGATCTGACCATGTAATTGTCAAATACAGAACTTAAAATTGATAGCTTCTAATTATTATTGCAAATTATAACTTGAAGATCTGAACGTGTAATTGTCAAATACAGAACTTCTAATTGTTAAATACAAATTATTAGTGCAAATTATAACTTGAAGATCTGAACGTGTAATTATCAAATACAGAACTTAAAATTGATAGCTTCTAATTATTATTTCAAATTATAACTTGAAGATCTGAACTTGTAATTGTCAAATACAGAACTTAAAATTAATAGCTTCTAATTATTATTGCAAATAATAACTTGAAGATCTGAACTTGTAATTGTCAAATGCAGAACTTAAAATTGATAGCTTCTAATTATTATTGCAAATAATAGTTTGAAGATCTGTACTTGTAATTGTCAAATACAGAACTTAAAATTGATAGCTTATAATTATAATTCAAATTATAACTTGAAGATCTGAACTTGTAATAGTCAAATACAGAACTTCGAATTGTTAAATACAAAGTATTAGTGCAAATTATTACTTGAAGATCTGAACCTGTAATAGTCAAATACAGAACTTCGAATTGTTAAATACAAAGTATTAGTGCAAATTATTACTTGAAGATCTGAACATGTAATAGGTAAATACAGAACTTCGAATGATTAAATTCAATCTAAGATTGCAAATAATAATTCGAAGATCTGAACTTGTAATAGTCAAATATAGAACTTCTAATTGTTAAATACAAATTATTAGTGAAAATTATTACTTGAAGATCTGAACTAGTAATTGTCAAATACAGCACTTAAAATTGATAGCTTCTAATTATTATTGCAAATTATAACTTGAAGATCTGAACTTGTAATTGTCAAATACAGAACTTAAAATTGATAGCTTCTAAATATTATTTCAAATTATAACTTGGAGATCTGAACTTGTAATTGTCAAATACAGAACTTAAAATTGATAGCTTCTAATTATTATTGCAAATAATAACTTAAAGATCTGTACTTGTAATTGTCAAATACAGAACTTAAAATTGATAGCGTATAATTATAGTTCAAATTATAACTTGAAGTTCTGAACTTGTAATAGTCAAATACAGAACTTCGAATTGTTAAAAACAAATTATTAGTGCAAATTATAACTTGAAGATCTGAACTTGTAATTGTCAAAGATAGAACTTAAAATTGATAGCTTCTAATTATTATTGCAAATTATAACTTGAAGATCTGAACTTGTAATAGTGAATTACAAAACTTAGATTTGTTAAATTCAAATTATTATTTCAAATTATAACTTGAAGATCTGAACTAGTAATTGTCAAATACAGAATTTAAATTGATAGCTTATAATTATTATTGCAAATAATAATTTGAAGATCTGAACTTGTAATTGTCAAATACAGAACTTAAAATTGATAGCTTCTAATTATTATTTAAAATTATAACTTGGAGATTTGAACTTGTAATTGTCAAATACAGAACTTAAAATTGATAGCTTCTAATTATTATTGCAAATTATAACTTGAAGATCTGAACTTGTAATTGTCAAATACAGAACTTCAAATTGTTAAATACAAATTATTAGTGCAAATTATAACTTGAAGATCTGACCTTGTAATTGTCAAATACAGAACTTAAAATTGATAGCTTCTAATTATTATTGCAAATTATAACTTGAAGATCTGAACGTGTAATTGTCAAATACAGAACTTCTAATTGTTAAATACAAATTATTAGTGCAAATTATAACTTGAAGATCTGAACTTGTAATTATCAAATACAGAACTTAAAATTGATAGCTTCTAATTATCATTTCAAATTATAACTTGAAGATCTGAACTTGTAATTGTCAAATACAGAACTTAAAATTAATAGCTTCTAATTATTATTGCAAATAAAACTTGAAGATCTGAACTTGTAATTGTCAAATGCAGAACTTAAAATTGATAGCTTCTAATTATTATTGCAAATAATAGTTTGAAGATCTGTACTTGTATTTGTCAAATACAGAACTTAAAATTGATAGCTTATAATTATAATTCAAATTATAACTTGAAGATCTGAACTTGTAATAGTCAAATACAGAACTTAGAATTGTTAAATACAAAGTATTAGTGCAAATTATTACTTGAAGATCTGAACCTGTAATAGGTAAATACAGAACTTCGAATGATTAAATTCAAACTAAGATTGCAAATAATAATTTGAAGATCTGAACTTGTAATAGTCAAATACAGAACTTCTAATTGTTAAATACAAATTATTAGTGAAAATTATAACTTGAAGATCTGAACTTGTAATTGTCAAATACAGAACTTAAAATTGATAGCTTCTAACTATTATTGGAAATTATAACTTGAAGATCTGAACTTGTAATAGTGAATTACAAAACTTAGATTTGTTAAATTCAAATTATTATTTCAAATTATAACTTGAAGATCTGAACTAGTAATTGTCAAATACAGAATTTAAATTGATAGCTTATAATTATTATTGCAAATAATAATTTGAAGATCTGAACTTGTAATTGTCAAATACAGAACTTAAATTTGATAGCTTCTAATTATTATTTAAAATTATAACTTGGAGATCTGAACTTGTAATTGTCAAATACAGAACTTAAAATTGATAGCTTCTAATTATTATTGCAAATTATAACTTGAAGATCTGAACTTGTAATTGTCAAATACAGAACTTCAAATTGTTAAATACAAATTATTAGTGCAAATTATAACTTGAAGATCTGACCATGTAATTGTCAAATACAGAACTTAAAATTGATAGCTTCTAATTATTATTGCAAATTATAACTTGAAGATCTGAACGTGTAATTGTCAAATACAGAACTTCTAATTGTTAAATACAAATTATTAGTGCAAATTATAACTTGAAGATCTGAACGTGTAATTATCAAATACAGAACTTAAAATTGATAGCTTCTAATTATTATTTCAAATTATAACTTGAAGATCTGAACTTGTAATTGTCAAATACAGAACTTAAAATTAATAGCTTCTAATTATTATTGCAAATAATAACTTGAAGATCTGAACTTGTAATTGTCAAATGCAGAACTTAAAATTGATAGCTTCTAATTATTATTGCAAATAATAGTTTGAAGATCTGTACTTGTAATTGTCAAATACAGAACTTAAAATTGATAGCTTATAATTATAATTCAAATTATAACTTGAAGATCCGAACTTGTAATAGTCAAATACAGAACTTCGAATTGTTAAATACAAAGTATTAGTGCAAATTATTACTTGAAGATCTGAACCTGTAATAGTCAAATACAGAACTTCGAATTGTTAAATACAAAGTATTAGTGCAAATTATTACTTGAAGATCTGAACATGTAATAGGTAAATACAGAACTTCGAATGATTAAATTCAATCTAAGATTGCAAATAATAATTTGAAGATCTGAACTTGTAATAGTCAAATATAGAACTTCTAATTGTTAAATACAAATTATTAGTGAAAATTATTACTTGAAGATCTGAACTAGTAATTGTCAAATACAGCACTTAAAATTGATAGCTTCTAATTATTATTGCAAATTATAACTTGAAGATCTGAACTTGTAATTGTCAAATACAGAACTTAAAATTGATAGCTTCTAAATATTATTTCAAATTATAACTTGGAGATCTGAACTTGTAATTGTAAATACAGAACTTAAAATTGATAGCTTCTAATTATTATTGCAAATAATAACTTAAAGATCTGTACTTGTAATTGTCAAATACAGAACTTAAAATTGATAGCGTATAATTATAGTTCAAATTATAACTTGAAGTTCTGAACTTGTAATAGTCAAATACAGAACTTCGAATTGTTAAAAACAAATTATTAGTGCAAATTATAACTTGAAGATCTGAACTTGTAATTGTCAAAGATAGAACTTAAAATTGATAGCTTCTAATTATTATTGCAAATTATAACTTGAAGATCTGAACTTGTAATAGTGAATTACAAAACTTAGATTTGTTAAATTCAAATTATTATTTCAAATTATAACTTGAAGATCTGAACTAGTAATTGTCAAATACAGAATTTAAATTGATAGCTTATAATTATTATTGCAAATAATAATTTGAAGATCTGAACTTGTAATTGTCAAATACAGAACTTAAAATTGATAGCTTCTAATTATTATTTAAAATTATAACTTGGAGATCTGAACTTGTAATTGTCAAATACAGAACTTAAAATTGATAGCTTCTAATTATTATTGCAAATTATAACTTGAAGATCTGAACGTGTAATTGTCAAATACAGAACTTCTAATTGTTAAATACAAATTATTAGTGCAAATTATAACTTGAAGATCTGAACGTGTAATTATCAAATACAGAACTTAAAATTGATAGCTTCTAATTATTATTTCAAATTATAACTTGAAGATCTGAACTTGTAATTGTCAAATACAGAACTTAAAATTAATAGCTTCTAATTATTATTGCAAATAATAACTTGAAGATCTGAACTTGTAATTGTCAAATGCAGAACTTAAAATTGATAGCTTCTAATTATTATTGCAAATAATAGTTTGAAGATCTGTACTTGTAATTGTCAAATACAGAACTTAAAATTGATAGCTTATAATTATAATTCAAATTATAACTTGAAGATCTGAACTTGTAATAGTCAAATACAGAACTTCGAATTGTTAAATACAAAGTATTAGTGCAAATTATTACTTGAAGATCTGAACCTGTAATAGTCAAATTCAGAACTTCGAATTGTTAAATACAAAGTATTAGTGCAAATTATTACTTGAAGATCTGAACATGTAATAGGTAAATACAGAACTTCGAATGATTAAATTCAATCTAAGATTGCAAATAATAATTTGAAGATCTGAACTTGTAATAGTCAAATATAGAACTTCTAATTGTTAAATACAAATTATTAGTGAAAATTATTACTTGAAGATCTGAACTAGTAATTGTCAAATACAGCACTTAAAATTGATAGCTTCTAATTATTATTGCAAATTATAACTTGAAGATCTGAACTTGTAATTGTCAAATACAGAACTTAAAATTGATAGCTTCTAAATATTATTTCAAATTATAACTTGGAGATCTGAACTTGTAATTGTCAAATACAGAACTTAAAATTGATAGCTTCTAATTATTATTGCAAATAATAACTTAAAGATCTGTACTTGTAATTGTCAAATACAGAACTTAAAATTGATAGCGTATAATTATAGTTCAAATTATAACTTGAAGTTCTGAACTTGTAATAGTCAAATACAGAACTTCGAATTGTTAAAAACAAATTATTAGTGCAAATTATAACTTGAAGATCTGAACTTGTAATTGTCAAAGATAGAACTTAAAATTGATAGCTTCTAATTATTATTGCAAATTATAACTTGAAGATCTGAACTTGTAATAGTGAATTACAAAACTTAGATTTGTTAAATTCAAATTATTATTTCAAATTATAACTTGAAGATCTGAACTAGTAATTGTCAAATACAGAATTTAAATTGATAGCTTATAATTATTATTGCAAATAATAATTTGAAGATCTGAACTTGTAATTGTCAAATACAGAACTTAAAATTGATAGCTTCTAATTATTATTTAAAATTATAACTTGGAGATCTGAACTTGTAATTGTCAAATACAGAACTTAAAATTGATAGCTTCTAATTATTATTGCAAATTATAACTTGAAGATCTGAACTTGTAATTGTCAAATACAGAACTTCAAATTGTTAAATACAAATTATTAGTGCAAATTATAACTTGAAGATCTGACCTTGTAATTGTCAAATACAGAACTTAAAATTGATAGCTTCTAATTATTATTGCAAATTATAACTTGAAGATCTGAACGTGTAATTGTCAAATACAGAACTTCTAATTGTTAAATACAAATTATTAGTGCAAATTATAACTTGAAGTTCTGAACTTGTAATTATCAAATACAGAACTTAAAATTGATAGCTTCTAATTATCATTTCAAATTATAACTTGAAGATCTGAACTTGTAATTGTCAAATACAGAACTTAAAATTAATAGCTTCTAATTATTATTGCAAATAAAACTTGAAGATCTGAACTTGTAATTGTCAAATGCAGAACTTAAAATTGATAGCTTCTAATTATTATTGCAAATAATAGTTTGAAGATCTGTACTTGTATTTGTCAAATACAGAACTTAAAATTGATAGCTTATAATTATAATTCAAATTATAACTTGAAGATCTGAACTTGTAATAGTCAAATACAGAACTTAGAATTGTTAAATACAAAGTATTAGTGCAAATTATTACTTGAAGATCTGAACCTGTAATAGGTAAATACAGAACTTCGAATGATTAAATTCAAACTAAGATTGCAAATAATAATTTGAAGATCTGAACTTGTAATAGTCAAATACAGAACTTCTAATTGTTAAATACAAATTATTAGTGAAAATTATTACTTGAAGATCTGAACTAGTAATTGTCAAATACAGCAATTAAAATTGATAGCTTCTAATTATTATTGCAAATTATAACTTGAAGATCTGAACTTGTAATTGTCAAATACAGAACTTAAAATTGATAGCTTCTAATTATTATTTCAAATTATAACTTGGAGATCTGAACTTGTAATTGTCAAATACAGAACTTAAAATTGATAGCTTCCAATTATTATTGTAAATAATAACTTGAAGATCTGTACTTGTAATTGTCAAATACAGAACTTAAAATTGATAGCGTATAATTATAGTTCAAATTATAACTTGAAGATCTGAACTTGTAATAGTCAAATACAGAACTTCGAATTGTTAAAAACAAATTATTAGTGCAAATTATAACTTGAAGATCTGAACTTGTAATAGTGAATTACAAAACTTAGATTTGTTAAATTCAAATTATTATTTCAAATTATAACTTGAAGATCTGAACTAGTAATTGTCAAATACAGAATTTAAATTGATAGCTTATAATTATTATTGCAAATAATAATTTGAAGATCTGAACTTGTAATTGTCAAATACAGAACTTAAAATTGATAGCTTCTAATTATTATTTAAAATTATAACTTGGAGATCTGAACTTGTAATTGTCAAATACAGAACTTAAAATTGATAGCTTTTAATTATTATTGCAAATTATAACTTGAAGATCTGAACTTGTAATTGTCAAATACAGAACTTCAAATTGTTAAATACAAATTATTAGTGCAAATTATAACTTGAAGATCTGACCTTGTAATTGTCAAATACAGAACTTAAAATTGATAGCTTCTAATTATTATTGCAAATTATAACTTGAAGATCTGAACGTGTAATTGTCAAATACAGAACTTCTAATTGTTAAATACAAATTATTAGTGCAAATTATAACTTGAAGATCTGAACTTGTAATTATCAAATACAGAACTTAAAATTGATAGCTTCTAATTATTATTTCAAATTATAACTTGAAGATCTGAACTTGTAATTGTCAAATACAGAACTTAAAATTAATAGCTTCTAATTATTATTGCAAATAATAGTTTGAAGATCTGTACTTGTAATTGTCAAATACAGAACTTAAAATTGATAGCTTCTAATTATTATTGCAAATTATAACTTGAAGATCTGAACGTGTAATTGTCAAATACAGAACTTCTAATTGTTAAATACAAATTATTAGTGCAAATTATAACTTGAAGATCTGAACTTGTAATTATCAAATACAGAACTTAAAATTGATAGCTTCTAATTATTATTGCAAATAATAACTTGAAGATCTGAACTTGTAATTATCAAATACAGAACTTAAAATTGATAGCTTCTAATTATTATTTCAAATTATAACTTGAAGATCTGAACTTGTAATTGTCAAATACAGAACTTAAAATTAATAGCTTCTAATTATTATTGCAAATAATAGTTTGAAGATCTGTACTTGTAATTGTCAAATACAGAACTTAAAATTGATAGCTTATAATTATAATTCAAATTATAACTTGAAGATCTGAACTTGTAATAGTCAAATACAGAACTTAGAATTGTTAAATACAAAGTATTAGTGCAAATTATTACTTGAAGATCTGAACCTGTAATAGGTAAATACAGAACTTCGAATGATTAAATTCAAACTAAGATTGCAAATAATAATTTGAAGATCAGAACTTGTAATAGTCAAATACAGAACTTCTAATTGTTAAATACAAATTATTAGTGAAAATTATTACTTGAAGATCTGAACTAGTAATTGTCAAATACAGCACTTAAAATTGATAGCTTCTAATTATTATTGCAAATTATAACTTGAAGATCTGAACTTGTAATTGTCAAATACAGAACTTAAAATTGATAGCTTCTAATTATTATATAAAATTATAACTTGGAGATCTGAACTTGTAATTGTCAAATACAGAACTTAAAATTGGTAGCTTCTAATTATTATTGCAAATTATAACTTGAAGATCCTAACTTGTAATTGTCAAATACAGAACTTCTAATTGTTAAATACAAATTATTAGTGCAAATTATAACTTGAAGATCTGACCTTGTAATTGTCAAATACAGAACTTAAAATTGATAGCTTCTAATTATTATTGCAAATTATAACTTGAAGATCTGAACGTGTAATTGTCAAATACAGAACTTCTAATTGTTAAATACAAATTATTAGTGCAAATTATAACTTGAAGATCAGAACTTGTAATTATCAAATACAGAACTTAAAATTGATAGCTTCTAATTATTATTTCAAATTATAACTTGAAGATCTGAACATGTAATTGTCAAATACAGAACTTAAAATGAATAGCTTCTAATTATTATTGCAAATAATAACTTGAAGATCTGAACTAGTAATTGTCAAATGCAGAACTTAAAATTGATAGGTTCTAATTATTATTGCAAATAATAGTTTGAAGATCTGTACTTGTAATTGTCAAATACAGAACTTAAAATTGATAGCTTATAATTATAATTCAAACTATAACTTGAAGATCTGAACTTGTAATAGTCAAATACAGAACTTCGAATTGTTAAATACAAATTATTAGTGCAAATTATTAGTTGAAGATCTGAACCTGTAATAGGTAAATACAGAACTTCGAATGATTAAATTCAAACTAAGATTGCAAATAATAATTTGAAGATCTGAACTTGTAATAGTCAAATACAGAACTTCTAATTGTTAAATACAAATTATTAGTGTAAAATTATTACTTGAAGATCTGAACTAGTAATTGTCAAATACAGCACTTAAAATTGATAGCTTCTAATTATTCTTGCTAATTATAACTAGAAGATCTGAACTTGTAATTGTCAAATACAGAACTTAAAATTGATAGCTTCTAATTATTATTTCAAATTATAACTTGAAGATCTGAACTTGTAATTGTCAAATACAGAACTTAAAATTGATAGCTTCTAATTATTATTGTAAATTATAACTTGAAGATCTGAACTTGTAATAGTGAATTACAGAACTTAGATTTGTTAAATTCAAATTATTATTTCAAATTATAACTTGAAGATCTGAACTAGTAATTGTCAAATACAGAACTTAAAATTGATAGCTTCTAATTATTATCGCAAATTATAACTTGAAGATCTGAACTTGTAATTGTCAAATACAGAACTTCGAATTGTTAAATACAAATTATTAGTGCAAATTATAACTTGAAGATCTGAACTTGTAATAGTCAAATACAGAACTTCTAATTGTTAAATACAAATTATTAGTGCAAATTATAACTTGAAGATCTGAACTAGTAATTGTCAAATACAGAACTTAAAATTGAGAGCTTCTAATTATTATTGCAAATTATAACTGGAAGATCTGAACTTGTAATTGTCAAATACAGAACTTAAAATTGATAGCTTCTAATTATTATTTCAAATTATAACTTGAAGATCTGAACTTGTAATTGTCAAATACAGAACTTAAAATTGATAGCTTCTAATTATTATTGTAAATTATAACTTGAAGATCTGAACTTGTAATAGTGAATTACAGAACTTAGATTTGTTAAATTCAAATTATTATTTCAAATTATAACTTGAAGATCTGAACTAGTAATTGTCAAATACAGAACTTAAAATTGATAGCTTCTAATTATTATTGCAAATAATAACTTGAAGATCTGAACTTGTAATTATCAAATACAGAACTTAAAATTGATAGCTTCTAATTATTATTTCAAATTATAACTTGAAGATCTGAACTTGTAATTGTCAAATACAGAACTTAAAATTAATAGCTTCTAATTATTATTGCAAATAATAGTTTGAAGATCTGTACTTGTAATTGTCAAATACAGAACTTAAAATTGATAGCTTCTAATTATTATTGCAAATTATAACTTGAAGATCTGAACGTGTAATTGTCAAATACAGAACTTCTAATTGTTAAATACAAATTATTAGTGCAAATTATAACTTGAAGATCTGAACTTGTAATTATCAAATACAGAACTTAAAATTGATAGCTTCTAATTATTATTGCAAATAATAACTTGAAGATCTGAACTTGTAATTATCAAATACAGAACTTAAAATTGATAGCTTCTAATTATTATTTCAAATTATAACTTGAAGATCTGAACTTGTAATTGTCAAATACAGAACTTAAAATTAATAGCTTCTAATTATTATTGCAAATAATAGTTTGAAGATCTGTACTTGTAATTGTCAAATACAGAACTTAAAATTGATAGCTTATAATTATAATTCAAATTATAACTTGAAGATCTGAACTTGTAATAGTTAAATACAGAACTTAGAATTGTTAAATACAAAGTATTAGTGCAAATTATTACTTGAAGATCTGAACCTGTAATAGGTAAATAAAGAACTTCGAATGATTAAATTCAAACTAAGATTGCAAATAATAATTTGAAGATCAGAACTTGTAATAGTCAAATACAGAACTTCTAATTGTTAAATACAAATTATTAGTGAAAATTATTACTTGAAGATCTGAACTAGTAATTGTCAAATACAGCACTTAAAATTGATAGCTTCTAATTATTATTGCAAATTATAACTTGAAGATCTGAACTTGTAATTGTCAAATACAGAACTTAAAATTGATAGCTTCTAATTATTATATAAAATTATAACTTGGAGATCTGAACTTGTAATTGTCAAATACAGAACTTAAAATTGGTAGCTTCTAATTATTATTGCAAATTATAACTTGAAGATCCTAACTTGTAATTGTCAAATACAGAACTTCTAATTGTTAAATACAAATTATTAGTGCAAATTATAACTTGAAGATCTGACCTTGTAATTGTCAAATACAGAACTTAAAATTGATAGCTTCTAATTATTATTGCAAATTATAACTTGAAGATCTGAACGTGTAATTGTCAAATACAGAACTTCTAATTGTTAAATACAAATTATTAGTGCAAATTATAACTTGAAGATCAGAACTTGTAATTATCAAATACAGAACTTAAAATTGATAGCTTCTAATTATTATTTCAAATTATAACTTGAAGATCTGAACATGTAATTGTCAAATACAGAACTTAAAATGAATAGCTTCTAATTATTATTGCAAATAATAACTTGAAGATCTGAACTAGTAATTGTCAAATGCAGAACTTAAAATTGATAGGTTCTAATTATTATTGCAAATAATAGTTTGAAGATCTGTACTTGTAATTGTCAAATACAGAACTTAAAATTGATAGCTTATAATTATAATTCAAACTATAACTTGAAGATCTGAACTTGTAATAGTCAAATACAGAACTTCGAATTGTTAAATACAAATTATTAGTGCAAATTATTAGTTGAAGATCTGAACCTGTAATAGGTAAATACAGAACTTCGAATGATTAAATTCAAACTAAGATTGCAAATAATAATTTGAAGATCTGAACTTGTAATAGTCAAATACAGAACTTCTAATTGTTAAATACAAATTATTAGTGTAAAATTATTACTTGAAGATCTGAACTAGTAATTGTCAAATACAGCACTTAAAATTGATAGCTTCTAATTATTCTTGCTAATTATAACTAGAAGATCTGAACTTGTAATTGTCAAATACAGAACTTAAAATTGATAGCTTCTAATTATTATTTCAAATTATAACTTGAAGATCTGAACTTGTAATTGTCAAATACAGAACTTAAAATTGATAGCTTCTAATTATTATTGTAAATTATAACTTGAAGATCTGAACTTGTAATAGTGAATTACAGAACTTAGATTTGTTAAATTCAAATTATTATTTCAAATTATAACTTGAAGATCTGAACTAGTAATTGTCAAATACAGAACTTAAAATTGATAGCTTCTAATTATTATAGCAAATTATAACTTGAAGATCTGAACTTGTAATTGTCAAATACAGAACTTCGAATTGTTAAATACAAATTATTAGTGCAAATTATAACTTGAAGATCTGAACTTGTAATAGTCAAATACAGAACTTCTAATTGTTAAATACAAATTATTAGTGCAAATTATAACTTGAAGATCTGAACTAGTAATTGTCAAATACAGAACTTAAAATTGAGAGCTTCTAATTATTATTGCAAATTATAACTGGAAGATCTGAACTTGTAATTGTCAAATACAGAACTTAAAATTGATAGCTTCTAATTATTATTTCAAATTATAACTTGAAGATCTGAACTTGTAATTGTCAAATACAGAACTTAAAATTGATAGCTTCTAATTATTATTGTAAATTATAACTTGAAGATCTGAACTTGTAATAGTGAATTACAGAACTTAGATTTGTTAAATTCAAATTATTATTTCAAATTATAACTTGAAGATCTGAACTAGTAATTGTCAAATACAGAACTTAAAATTGATAGCTTCTAATTATTATTGCAAATTATAACTTGAAGATCTGAACTTGTAATTGTCAAATACAGAACTTAAATTTGATAGCTTCTAATTATTATTGCAAATTATAACTTGAAGATCTGAACGTGTAATTGTCAAATACAGAACTTCTAATTGTTAAATACAAATTATTAGTGCAAATTATAACTTGAAGATCTGAACTTGTAATTGTCAAATACAGAACTTAAAATTGATAGCTTCTAATTATTATTTCAAATTATAACTTGAAGATCTGAACTTGTAATTGTCAAATCCAGAACTTAAAATTAATAGCTTCTAATTATTATTGCAAATAATAACTTGAAGATCTGAACTTGTAATTGTCAAATGCAGAACTTAAAATTGACAGCTTCTAATTATTATTGCAAATAATAATTTGAAGATCTGTACTTGTAATTGTCAAATACAGAACTTAAAATTGATAGCTTATAATTATAATTCAAATTATAACTTGAAGATCTGAACTTGTAATAGTCAAATACAGAACTTCGAATTGTTAAATACAAATTATTAGTGCAAATTATTACTTGAAGATCTGAACCTGTAATAGGTATATACAGAACTTCGAATGGTTAAATTCAAACTAAGATTGCAAATAATAATTCGAAGATCTGAACTTGTAATAGTCAAATACAGAAATTCTAATTGTTAAATAAAAATTATTAGTGCAAATTATTACTTGAAGATCTGACCTTGTAATTGTCAAATACAGAACTTAAAATTGATAGCTTCTAATTATTATTGTAAATTATAACTTGAAGATCTGAACTTGTAATAGTAAATTACAGAACTTAGATTTGTTAAATTCAAATTATTATTTCAAATTATAACTTGAAGATCTGAACTAGTAATTGTCAAATACAGAACTTAGAATTGATAGCTTCTAATTATTATTGCAAATTATAACTTGAAGATCTGAACTTGTAATTGTCAAATACAGAACTTCAAATTGTTAAATACAAATTATTAGTGCAAATTATAACTTGAAGATCTGACCATGTAATTGTCAAATACAGAACTTAAAATTGATAGCTTCTAATTATTATTGCAAATTATAACTTGAAGATCTGAACGTGTAATTGTCAAATACAGAACTTCTAATTGTTAAATACAAATTATTAGTGCAAATTATAACTTGAAGATCTGAACGTGTAATTATCAAATACAGAACTTAAAATTGATAGCTTCTAATTATTATTTCAAATTATAACTTGAAGATCTGAACTTGTAATTGTCAAATACAGAACTTAAAATTAATAGCTTCTAATTATTATTGCAAATAATAACTTGAAGATCTGAACTTGTAATTGTCAAATGCAGAACTTAAAATTGATAGCTTCTAATTATTATTGCAAATAATAGTTTGAAGATCTGTACTTGTAATTGTCAAATACAGAACTTAAAATTGATAGCTTATAATTATAATTCAAATTATAACTTGAAGATCTGAACTTGTAATAGTCAAATACAGAACTTCGAATTGTTAAATACAAAGTATTAGTGCAAATTATTACTTGAAGATCTGAACCTGTAATAGTCAAATACAGAACTTCGAATTGTTAAATACAAAGTATTAGTGCAAATTATTACTTGAAGATCTGAACATGTAATAGGTAAATACAGAACTTCGAATGATTAAATTCAATCTAAGATTGCAAATAATAATTCGAAGATCTGAACTTGTAATAGTCAAATATAGAACTTCTAATTGTTAAATACAAATTATTAGTGAAAATTATTACTTGAAGATCTGAACTAGTAATTGTCAAATACAGCACTTAAAATTGATAGCTTCTAATTATTATTGCAAATTATAACTTGAAGATCTGAACTTGTAATTGTCAAATACAGAACTTAAAATTGATAGCTTCTAAATATTATTTCAAATTATAACTTGGAGATCTGAACTTGTAATTGTCAAATACAGAACTTAAAATTGATAGCTTCTAATTATTATTGCAAATAATAACTTAAAGATCTGTACTTGTAATTGTCAAATACAGAACTTAAAATTGATAGCGTATAATTATAGTTCAAATTATAACTTGAAGTTCTGAACTTGTAATAGTCAAATACAGAACTTCGAATTGTTAAAAACAAATTATTAGTGCAAATTATAACTTGAAGATCTGAACTTGTAATTGTCAAAGATAGAACTTAAAATTGATAGCTTCTAATTATTATTGCAAATTATAACTTGAAGATCTGAACTTGTAATAGTGAATTACAAAACTTAGATTTGTTAAATTCAAATTATTATTTCAAATTATAACTTGAAGATCTGAACTAGTAATTGTCAAATACAGAATTTAAATTGATAGCTTATAATTATTATTGCAAATAATAATTTGAAGATCTGAACTTGTAATTGTCAAATACAGAACTTAAAATTGATAGCTTCTAATTATTATTTAAAATTATAACTTGGAGATCTGAACTTGTAATTGTCAAATACAGAACTTAAAATTGATAGCTTCTAATTATTATTGCAAATTATAACTTGAAGATCTGAACTTGTAATTGTCAAATACAGAACTTCAAATTGTTAAATACAAATTATTAGTGCAAATTATAACTTGAAGATCTGACCTTGTAATTGTCAAATACAGAACTTAAAATTGATAGCTTCTAATTATTATTGCAAATTATAACTTGAAGATCTGAACGTGTAATTGTCAAATACAGAACTTCTAATTGTTAAATACAAATTATTAGTGCAAATTATAACTTGAAGATCTGAACTTGTAATTATCAAATACAGAACTTAAAATTGATAGCTTCTAATTATCATTTCAAATTATAACTTGAAGATCTGAACTTGTAATTGTCAAATACAGAACTTAAAATTAATAGCTTCTAATTATTATTGCAAATAAAACTTGAAGATCTGAACTTGTAATTGTCAAATGCAGAACTTAAAATTGATAGCTTCTAATTATTATTGCAAATAATAGTTTGAAGATCTGTACTTGTATTTGTCAAATACAGAACTTAAAATTGATAGCTTATAATTATAATTCAAATTATAACTTGAAGATCTGAACTTGTAATAGTCAAATACAGAACTTAGAATTGTTAAATACAAAGTATTAGTGCAAATTATTACTTGAAGATCTGAACCTGTAATAGGTAAATACAGAACTTCGAATGATTAAATTCAAACTAAGATTGCAAATAATAATTTGAAGATCTGAACTTGTAATAGTCAAATACAGAACTTCTAATTGTTAAATACAAATTATTAGTGAAAATTATAACTTGAAGATCTGAACTTGTAATTGTCAAATACAGAACTTAAAATTGATAGCTTCTAACTATTATTGGAAATTATAACTTGAAGATCTGAACTTGTAATAGTGAATTACAAAACTTAGATTTGTTAAATTCAAATTATTATTTCAAATTATAACTTGAAGATCTGAACTAGTAATTGTCAAATACAGAATTTAAATTGATAGCTTATAATTATTATTGCAAATAATAATTTGAAGATCTGAACTTGTAATTGTCAAATACAGAACTTAAATTTGATAGCTTCTAATTATTATTTAAAATTATAACTTGGAGATCTGAACTTGTAATTGTCAAATACAGAACTTAAAATTGATAGCTTCTAATTATTATTGCAAATTATAACTTGAAGATCTGAACTTGTAATTGTCAAATACAGAACTTCAAATTGTTAAATACAAATTATTAGTGCAAATTATAACTTGAAGATCTGACCATGTAATTGTCAAATACAGAACTTAAAATTGATAGCTTCTAATTATTATTGCAAATTATAACTTGAAGATCTGAACGTGTAATTGTCAAATACAGAACTTCTAATTGTTAAATACAAATTATTAGTGCAAATTATAACTTGAAGATCTGAACGTGTAATTATCAAATACAGAACTTAAAATTGATAGCTTCTAATTATTATTTCAAATTATAACTTGAAGATCTGAACTTGTAATTGTCAAATACAGAACTTAAAATTAATAGCTTCTAATTATTATTGCAAATAATAACTTGAAGATCTGAACTTGTAATTGTCAAATGCAGAACTTAAAATTGATAGCTTCTAATTATTATTGCAAATAATAGTTTGAAGATCTGTACTTGTAATTGTCAAATACAGAACTTAAAATTGATAGCTTATAATTATAATTCAAATTATAACTTGAAGATCCGAACTTGTAATAGTCAAATACAGAACTTCGAATTGTTAAATACAAAGTATTAGTGCAAATTATTACTTGAAGATCTGAACCTGTAATAGTCAAATACAGAACTTCGAATTGTTAAATACAAAGTATTAGTGCAAATTATTACTTGAAGATCTGAACATGTAATAGGTAAATACAGAACTTCGAATGATTAAATTCAATCTAAGATTGCAAATAATAATTTGAAGATCTGAACTTGTAATAGTCAAATATAGAACTTCTAATTGTTAAATACAAATTATTAGTGAAAATTATTACTTGAAGATCTGAACTAGTAATTGTCAAATACAGCACTTAAAATTGATAGCTTCTAATTATTATTGCAAATTATAACTTGAAGATCTGAACTTGTAATTGTCAAATACAGAACTTAAAATTGATAGCTTCTAAATATTATTTCAAATTATAACTTGGAGATCTGAACTTGTAATTGTCAAATACAGAACTTAAAATTGATAGCTTCTAATTATTATTGCAAATAATAACTTAAAGATCTGTACTTGTAATTGTCAAATACAGAACTTAAAATTGATAGCGTATAATTATAGTTCAAATTATAACTTGAAGTTCTGAACTTGTAATAGTCAAATACAGAACTTCGAATTGTTAAAAACAAATTATTAGTGCAAATTATAACTTGAAGATCTGAACTTGTAATTGTCAAAGATAGAACTTAAAATTGATAGCTTCTAATTATTATTGCAAATTATAACTTGAAGATCTGAACTTGTAATAGTGAATTACAAAACTTAGATTTGTTAAATTCAAATTATTATTTCAAATTATAACTTGAAGATCTGAACTAGTAATTGTCAAATACAGAATTTAAATTGTTAGCTTATAATTATTATTGCAAATAATAATTTGAAGATCTGAACTTGTAATTGTCAAATACAGAACTTAAAATTGATAGCTTCTAATTATTATTTAAAATTATAACTTGGAGATCTGAACTTGTAATTGTCAAATGCAGAACTTAAAATTGATAGCTTCTAATTATTATTGCAAATTATAACTTGAAGATCTGAACGTGTAATTGTCAAATACAGAACTTCTAATTGTTAAATACAAATTATTAGTGCAAATTATAACTTGAAGATCTGAACGTGTAATTATCAAATACAGAACTTAAAATTGATAGCTTCTAATTATTATTTCAAATTATAACTTGAAGATCTGAACTTGTAATTGTCAAATACAGAACTTAAAATTAATAGCTTCTAATTATTATTGCAAATAATAACTTGAAGATCTGAACTTGTAATTGTCAAATGCAGAACTTAAAATTGATAGCTTCTAATTATTATTGCAAATAATAGTTTGAAGATCTGTACTTGTAATTGTCAAATACAGAACTTAAAATTGATAGCTTATAATTATAATTCAAATTATAACTTGAAGATCTGAACTTGTAATAGTCAAATACAGAACTTCGAATTGTTAAATACAAAGTATTAGTGCAAATTATTACTTGAAGATCTGAACCTGTAATAGTCAAATTCAGAACTTCGAATTGTTAAATACAAAGTATTAGTGCAAATTATTACTTGAAGATCTGAACATGTAATAGGTAAATACAGAACTTCGAATGATTAAATTCAATCTAAGATTGCAAATAATAATTTGAAGATCTGAACTTGTAATAGTCAAATATAGAACTTCTAATTGTTAAATACAAATTATTAGTGAAAATTATTACTTGAAGATCTGAACTAGTAATTGTCAAATACAGCACTTAAAATTGATAGCTTCTAATTATTATTGCAAATTATAACTTGAAGATCTGAACTTGTAATTGTCAAATACAGAACTTAAAATTGATAGCTTCTAAATATTATTTCAAATTATAACTTGGAGATCTGAACTTGTAATTGTCAAATACAGAACTTAAAATTGATAGCTTCTAATTATTATTGCAAATAATAACTTAAAGATCTGTACTTGTAATTGTCAAATACAGAACTTAAAATTGATAGCGTATAATTATAGTTCAAATTATAACTTGAAGTTCTGAACTTGTAATAGTCAAATACAGAACTTCGAATTGTTAAAAACAAATTATTAGTGCAAATTATAACTTGAAGATCTGAACTTGTAATTGTCAAAGATAGAACTTAAAATTGATAGCTTCTAATTATTATTGCAAATTATAACTTGAAGATCTGAACTTGTAATAGTGAATTACAAAACTTAGATTTGTTAAATTCAAATTATTATTTCAAATTATAACTTGAAGATCTGAACTAGTAATTGTCAAATACAGAATTTAAATTGATAGCTTATAATTATTATTGCAAATAATAATTTGAAGATCTGAACTTGTAATTGTCAAATACAGAACTTAAAATTGATAGCTTCTAATTATTATTTAAAATTATAACTTGGAGATCTGAACTTGTAATTGTCAAATACAGAACTTAAAATTGATAGCTTCTAATTATTATTGCAAATTATAACTTGAAGATCTGAACTTGTAATTGTCAAATACAGAACTTCAAATTGTTAAATACAAATTATTAGTGCAAATTATAACTTGAAGATCTGACCTTGTAATTGTCAAATACAGAACTTAAAATTGATAGCTTCTAATTATTATTGCAAATTATAACTTGAAGATCTGAACGTGTAATTGTCAAATACAGAACTTCTAATTGTTAAATACAAATTATTAGTGCAAATTATAACTTGAAGTTCTGAACTTGTAATTATCAAATACAGAACTTAAAATTGATAGCTTCTAATTATCATTTCAAATTATAACTTGAAGATCTGAACTTGTAATTGTCAAATACAGAACTTAAAATTAATAGCTTCTAATTATTATTGCAAATAAAACTTGAAGATCTGAACTTGTAATTGTCAAATGCAGAACTTAAAATTGATAGCTTCTAATTATTATTGCAAATAATAGTTTGAAGATCTGTACTTGTATTTGTCAAATACAGAACTTAAAATTGATAGCTTATAATTATAATTCAAATTATAACTTGAAGATCTGAACTTGTAATAGTCAAATACAGAACTTAGAATTGTTAAATACAAAGTATTAGTGCAAATTATTACTTGAAGATCTGAACCTGTAATAGGTAAATACAGAACTTCGAATGATTAAATTCAAACTAAGATTGCAAATAATAATTTGAAGATCTGAACTTGTAATAGTCAAATACAGAACTTCTAATTGTTAAATACAAATTATTAGTGAAAATTATTACTTGAAGATCTGAACTAGTAATTGTCAAATACAGCAATTAAAATTGATAGCTTCTAATTATTATTGCAAATTATAACTTGAAGATCTGAACTTGTAATTGTCAAATACAGAACTTAAAATTGATAGCTTCTAATTATTATTTCAAATTATAACTTGGAGATCTGAACTTGTAATTGTCAAATACAGAACTTAAAATTGATAGCTTCCAATTATTATTGTAAATAATAACTTGAAGATCTGTACTTGTAATTGTCAAATACAGAACTTAAAATTGATAGCGTATAATTATAGTTCAAATTATAACTTGAAGATCTGAACTTGTAATAGTCAAATACAGAACTTCGAATTGTTAAAAACAAATTATTAGTGCAAATTATAACTTGAAGATCTGAACTTGTAATAGTGAATTACAAAACTTAGATTTGTTAAATTCAAATTATTATTTCAAATTATAACTTGAAGATCTGAACTAGTAATTGTCAAATACAGAATTTAAATTGATAGCTTATAATTATTATTGCAAATAATAATTTGAAGATCTGAACTTGTAATTGTCAAATACAGAACTTAAAATTGATAGCTTCTAATTATTATTTAAAATTATAACTTGGAGATCTGAACTTGTAATTGTCAAATACAGAACTTAAAATTGATAGCTTTTAATTATTATTGCAAATTATAACTTGAAGATCTGAACTTGTAATTGTCAAATACAGAACTTCAAATTGTTAAATACAAATTATTAGTGCAAATTATAACTTGAAGATCTGACCTTGTAATTGTCAAATACAGAACTTAAAATTGATAGCTTCTAATTATTATTGCAAATTATAACTTGAAGATCTGAACGTGTAATTGTCAAATACAGAACTTCTAATTGTTAAATACAAATTATTAGTGCAAATTATAACTTGAAGATCTGAACTTGTAATTATCAAATACAGAACTTAAAATTGATAGCTTCTAATTATTATTGCAAATAATAACTTGAAGATCTGAACTTGTAATTATCAAATACAGAACTTAAAATTGATAGCTTCTAATTATTATTTCAAATTATAACTTGAAGATCTGAACTTGTAATTGTCAAATACAGAACTTAAAATTAATAGCTTCTAATTATTATTGCAAATAATAGTTTGAAGATCTGTACTTGTAATTGTCAAATACAGAACTTAAAATTGATAGCTTCTAATTATTATTGCAAATTATAACTTGAAGATCTGAACGTGTAATTGTCAAATACAGAACTTCTAATTGTTAAATACAAATTATTAGTGCAAATTATAACTTGAAGATCTGAACTTGTAATTATCAAATACAGAACTTAAAATTGATAGCTTCTAATTATTATTGCAAATAATAACTTGAAGATCTGAACTTGTAATTATCAAATACAGAACTTAAAATTGATAGCTTCTAATTATTATTTCAAATTATAACTTGAAGATCTGAACTTGTAATTGTCAAATACAGAACTTAAAATTAATAGCTTCTAATTATTATTGCAAATAATAGTTTGAAGATCTGTACTTGTAATTGTCAAATACAGAACTTAAAATTGATAGCTTATAATTATAATTCAAATTATAACTTGAAGATCTGAACTTGTAATAGTCAAATACAGAACTTAGAATTGTTAAATACAAAGTATTAGTGCAAATTATTACTTGAAGATCTGAACCTGTAATAGGTAAATACAGAACTTCGAATGATTAAATTCAAACTAAGATTGCAAATAATAATTTGAAGATCAGAACTTGTAATAGTCAAATACAGAACTTCTAATTGTTAAATACAAATTATTAGTGAAAATTATTACTTGAAGATCTGAACTAGTAATTGTCAAATACAGCACTTAAAATTGATAGCTTCTAATTATTATTGCAAATTATAACTTGAAGATCTGAACTTGTAATTGTCAAATACAGAACTTAAAATTGATAGCTTCTAATTATTATATAAAATTATAACTTGGAGATCTGAACTTGTAATTGTCAAATACAGAACTTAAAATTGGTAGCTTCTAATTATTATTGCAAATTATAACTTGAAGATCCTAACTTGTAATTGTCAAATACAGAACTTCTAATTGTTAAATACAAATTATTAGTGCAAATTATAACTTGAAGATCTGACCTTGTAATTGTCAAATACAGAACTTAAAATTGATAGCTTCTAATTATTATTGCAAATTATAACTTGAAGATCTGAACGTGTAATTGTCAAATACAGAACTTCTAATTGTTAAATACAAATTATTAGTGCAAATTATAACTTGAAGATCAGAACTTGTAATTATCAAATACAGAACTTAAAATTGATAGCTTCTAATTATTATTTCAAATTATAACTTGAAGATCTGAACATGTAATTGTCAAATACAGAACTTAAAATGAATAGCTTCTAATTATTATTGCAAATAATAACTTGAAGATCTGAACTAGTAATTGTCAAATGCAGAACTTAAAATTGATAGGTTCTAATTATTATTGCAAATAATAGTTTGAAGATCTGTACTTGTAATTGTCAAATACAGAACTTAAAATTGATAGCTTATAATTATAATTCAAACTATAACTTGAAGATCTGAACTTGTAATAGTCAAATACAGAACTTCGAATTGTTAAATACAAATTATTAGTGCAAATTATTAGTTGAAGATCTGAACCTGTAATAGGTAAATACAGAACTTCGAATGATTAAATTCAAACTAAGATTGCAAATAATAATTTGAAGATCTGAACTTGTAATAGTCAAATACAGAACTTCTAATTGTTAAATACAAATTATTAGTGTAAAATTATTACTTGAAGATCTGAACTAGTAATTGTCAAATACAGCACTTAAAATTGATAGCTTCTAATTATTCTTGCTAATTATAACTAGAAGATCTGAACTTGTAATTGTCAAATACAGAACTTAAAATTGATAGCTTCTAATTATTATTTCAAATTATAACTTGAAGATCTGAACTTGTAATTGTCAAATACAGAACTTAAAATTGATAGCTTCTAATTATTATTGTAAATTATAACTTGAAGATCTGAACTTGTAATAGTGAATTACAGAACTTAGATTTGTTAAATTCAAATTATTATTTCAAATTATAACTTGAAGATCTGAACTAGTAATTGTCAAATACAGAACTTAAAATTGATAGCTTCTAATTATTATCGCAAATTATAACTTGAAGATCTGAACTTGTAATTGTCAAATACAGAACTTCGAATTGTTAAATACAAATTATTAGTGCAAATTATAACTTGAAGATCTGAACTTGTAATAGTCAAATACAGAACTTCTAATTGTTAAATACAAATTATTAGTGCAAATTATAACTTGAAGATCTGAACTAGTAATTGTCAAATACAGAACTTAAAATTGAGAGCTTCTAATTATTATTGCAAATTATAACTGGAAGATCTGAACTTGTAATTGTCAAATACAGAACTTAAAATTGATAGCTTCTAATTATTATTTCAAATTATAACTTGAAGATCTGAACTTGTAATTGTCAAATACAGAACTTAAAATTGATAGCTTCTAATTATTATTGTAAATTATAACTTGAAGATCTGAACTTGTAATAGTGAATTACAGAACTTAGATTTGTTAAATTCAAATTATTATTTCAAATTATAACTTGAAGATCTGAACTAGTAATTGTCAAATACAGAACTTAAAATTGATAGCTTCTAATTATTATTGCAAATAATAACTTGAAGATCTGAACTTGTAATTATCAAATACAGAACTTAAAATTGATAGCTTCTAATTATTATTTCAAATTATAACTTGAAGATCTGAACTTGTAATTGTCAAATTCAGAACTTAAAATTAATAGCTTCTAATTATTATTGCAAATAATAGTTTGAAGATCTGTACTTGTAATTGTCAAATACAGAACTTAAAATTGATAGCTTCTAATTATTATTGCAAATTATAACTTGAAGATCTGAACGTGTAATTGTCAAATACAGAACTTCTAATTGTTAAATACAAATTATTAGTGCAAATTATAACTTGAAGATCTGAACTTGTAATTATCAAATACAGAACTTAAAATTGATAGCTTCTAATTATTATTGCAAATAATAACTTGAAGATCTGAACTTGTAATTATCAAATACAGAACTTAAAATTGATAGCTTCTAATTATTATTTCAAATTATAACTTGAAGATCTGAACTTGTAATTGTCAAATACAGAACTTAAAATTAATAGCTTCTAATTATTATTGCAAATAATAGTTTGAAGATCTGTACTTGTAATTGTCAAATACAGAACTTAAAATTGATAGCTTATAATTATAATTCAAATTATAACTTGAAGATCTGAACTTGTAATAGTCAAATACAGAACTTAGAATTGTTAAATACAAAGTATTAGTGCAAATTATTACTTGAAGATCTGAACCTGTAATAGGTAAATACAGAACTTCGAATGATTAAATTCAAACTAAGATTGCAAATAATAATTTGAAGATCAGAACTTGTAATAGTCAAATACAGAACTTCTAATTGTTAAATACAAATTATTAGTGAAAATTATTACTTGAAGATCTGAACTAGTAATTGTCAAATACAGCACTTAAAATTGATAGCTTCTAATTATTATTGCAAATTATAACTTGAAGATCTGAACTTGTAATTGTCAAATACAGAACTTAAAATTGATAGCTTCTAATTATTATATAAAATTATAACTTGGAGATCTGAACTTGTAATTGTCAAATACAGAACTTAAAATTGGTAGCTTCTAATTATTATTGCAAATTATAACTTGAAGATCCTAACTTGTAATTGTCAAATACAGAACTTCTAATTGTTAAATACAAATTATTAGTGCAAATTATAACTTGAAGATCTGACCTTGTAATTGTCAAATACAGAACTTAAAATTGATAGCTTCTAATTATTATTGCAAATTATAACTTGAAGATCTGAACGTGTAATTGTCAAATACAGAACTTCTAATTGTTAAATACAAATTATTAGTGCAAATTATAACTTGAAGATCAGAACTTGTAATTATCAAATACAGAACTTAAAATTGATAGCTTCTAATTATTATTTCAAATTATAACTTGAAGATCTGAACATGTAATTGTCAAATACAGAACTTAAAATGAATAGCTTCTAATTATTATTGCAAATAATAACTTGAAGATCTGAACTAGTAATTGTCAAATGCAGAACTTAAAATTGATAGGTTCTAATTATTATTGCAAATAATAGTTTGAAGATCTGTACTTGTAATTGTCAAATACAGAACTTAAAATTGATAGCTTATAATTATAATTCAAACTATAACTTGAAGATCTGAACTTGTAATAGTCAAATACAGAACTTCGAATTGTTAAATACAAATTATTAGTGCAAATTATTAGTTGAAGATCTGAACCTGTAATAGGTAAATACAGAACTTCGAATGATTAAATTCAAACTAAGATTGCAAATAATAATTTGAAGATCTGAACTTGTAATAGTCAAATACAGAACTTCTAATTGTTAAATACAAATTATTAGTGTAAAATTATTACTTGAAGATCTGAACTAGTAATTGTCAAATACAGCACTTAAAATTGATAGCTTCTAATTATTCTTGCTAATTATAACTAGAAGATCTGAACTTGTAATTGTCAAATACAGAACTTAAAATTGATAGCTTCTAATTATTATTTCAAATTATAACTTGAAGATCTGAACTTGTAATTGTCAAATACAGAACTTAAAATTGATAGCTTCTAATTATTATTGTAAATTATAACTTGAAGATCTGAACTTGTAATAGTGAATTACAGAACTTAGATTTGTTAAATTCAAATTATTATTTCAAATTATAACTTGAAGATCTGAACTAGTAATTGTCAAATACAGAACTTAAAATTGATAGCTTCTAATTATTATAGCAAATTATAACTTGAAGATCTGAACTTGTAATTGTCAAATACAGAACTTCGAATTGTTAAATACAAATTATTAGTGCAAATTATAACTTGAAGATCTGAACTTGTAATAGTCAAATACAGAACTTCTAATTGTTAAATACAAATTATTAGTGCAAATTATAACTTGAAGATCTGAACTAGTAATTGTCAAATACAGAACTTAAAATTGAGAGCTTCTAATTATTATTGCAAATTATAACTGGAAGATCTGAACTTGTAATTGTCAAATACAGAACTTAAAATTGATAGCTTCTAATTATTATTTCAAATTATAACTTGAAGATCTGAACTTGTAATTGTCAAATACAGTACTTAAAATTGATAGCTTCTAATTATTATTGTAAATTATAACTTGAAGATCTGAACTTGTAATAGTGAATTACAGAACTTAGATTTGTTAAATTCAAATTATTATTTCAAATTATAACTTGAAGATCTGAACTAGTAATTGTCAAATACAGAACTTAAAATTGATAGCTTCTAATTATTATTGCAAATTATAACTTGAAGATCTGAACTTGTAATTGTCAAATACAGAACTTCGAATTGTTAAATACAAATTATTAGTGCAAATTATAACTTGAAGATCTGAACTTGTAATAGGTAAATACAGAACTTCTAATTGTTAAATTCAAACTAAGATTGCAAATAATAATTTGAAGATCTGAACTTGTAATAGTCAAATACAGAACTTCTAATTGTTAAATACAAATTATTAGTGCAAATTATAACTTGAAGATCTGAACTTGTAATAGACAAATACAGAACTTCGAATTGCTAAATACAAATTATTAGTCCAAATTATAACTTGAAGATCTGTACTAGTAATTGTCAAATACAGAACTTAAAATTGATAGCTTCTAATTATTATTTCAAATTATAACTAGAAGATCTGAACTTGTAATTGTCAAATACAGAACTTAAATTTGATAGCTTCTAATTATTATTGCAAATTATAACTTGAAGATCTGAACGTGTAATTGTCAAATACAGAACTTCTAATTGTTAAATACAAATTATTAGTGCAAATTATAACTTGAAGATCTGAACTTGTAATTGTCAAATACAGAACTTAAAATTGATAGCTTCTAATTATTATTTCAAATTATAACTTGAAGATCTGAACTTGTAATTGTCAAATCCAGAACTTAAAATTAATAGCTTCTAATTATTATTGCAAATAATAACTTGAAGATCTGAACTTGTAATTGTCAAATGCAGAACTTAAAATTGACAGCTTCTAATTATTATTGCAAATAATAATTTGAAGATCTGTACTTGTAATTGTCAAATACAGAACTTAAAATTGATAGCTTATAATTATAATTCAAATTATAACTTGAAGATCTGAACTTGTAATAGTCAAATACAGAACTTCGAATTGTTAAATACAAATTATTAGTGCAAATTATTACTTGAAGATCTGAACCTGTAATAGGTATATACAGAACTTCGAATGGTTAAATTCAAACTAAGATTGCAAATAATAATTCGAAGATCTGAACTTGTAATAGTCAAATACAGAACTTCTAATTGTTAAATAAAAATTATTAGTGCAAATTATTACTTGAAGATCTGACCTTGTAATTGTCAAATACAGAACTTAAAATTGATAGCTTCTAATTATTATTGTAAATTATAACTTGAAGATCTGAACTTGTAATAGTAAATTACAGAACTTAGATTTGTTAAATTCAAATTATTATTTCAAATTATAACTTGAAGATCTGAACTAGTAATTGTCAAATACAGAACTTAGAATTGATAGCTTCTAATTATTATTGCAAATTATAACTTGAAGATCTGAACTTGTAATTGTCAAATACAGAACTTAAAATTGATAGCTTCTAATTATTGTTGTAAATTATAACTTGAAGATCTGAACTTGTAATTGTCAAATACAGAACTTAAAATTGATAGCTTCTAATTATTATTGCAAATAATAACTTGAAGATCTGAACTTGTAATTGTCAAATACAGAACTTAAAATTGTTAAATACAAATTATTAGTGCAAATTATAACTTGAAGATCTGAACTTGTAATAGTCAAATACAGAACTTCTAATTGTTAAATACAAATTATTAGTGCAAATTATAACTTGAAGATCTGAACTAGTAATTGTCAAATACAGAACTTAAAATTGAGAGCTTCTAATTATTATTGCTAATTATAACTAGAAGATCTGAACTTGTAATTGTCAAATACAGAACTTAAAATTGATAGCTTCTAATTATTATTTCAAATTATAACTTGAAGATCTGAACTTGTAATTGTCAAATACAGAACTTAAAATTGATAGCTTCTAATTATTATTGTAAATTATAACTTGAAGATCTGAACTTGTAATAGTGAATTACAGAACTTAGATTTGTTAAATTCAAATTATTATTTCAAATTATAACTTGAAGATCTGAACTAGTAATTGTCAAATACAGAACTTAAAATTGATAGCTTCTAATTATTATTGCAAATTATAACTTGAAGATCTGAACTTGTAATTGTCAAATACAGAACTTCGAATTGTTAAATACAAACTATTAGTGCAAATTATAACTTGAAGATCTGAACTTGTAATAGGTAAATACAGAACTTCTAATTATTAAATTCAAACTAAGATTGCAAATAATAATTTGATGATCTGAACTTGTAATAGTCAAATACAGAACTTCTAATTGTTAAATACAAATTATTAGTGCAAATTATAACTTGAAGATCTGAACTTGTAATAGACAAATACAGAACTTCGAATTGCTAAATACAAATTATTAATGCAAATTATAACTTGAAGATCTGAACTAGTAATTGTCAAATACAGAACTTAAAATTGATAGCTTCTAATTATTATTTCAAATTATAACTTGAAGATCTGAACTTGTAATTGTCAAATACAGAACTTAAATTTGATAGCTTCTAATTATTATTGCAAATTATAACTTGAAGATCTGAACGTGTAATTGTCAAATACAGAACTTCTAATTGTTAAATACAAATTATTAGTGCAAATTATAACTTGAAGATCTGAACTTGAAATTGTCAAATACAGAACTTAAAATTGATAGCTTCTAATTATTATTTCAAATTATAACTTGAAGATCTGAACTTGTAATTGTCAAATCCAGAACTTAAAATTAATAGCTTCTAATTATTATTGCAAATAATAACTTGAAGATCTGAACTTGTAATTGTCAAATGCAGAACTTAAAATTGATAGCTTCTAATTATTATTGCAAATAATAATTTGAAGATCTGTACTTGTAATTGTCAAATACAGAACTTAAAATTGATAGCTTATAATTATAATTCAAATTATAACTTGAAGATCTGAACTTGTAATAGTCAAATACAGAACTTCGAATTGTTAAATACAAATTATTAGTGCAAATTATTACTTGAAGATCTGAACCTGTAATAGGTATATACAGAACTTCGAATGGTTAAATTCAAACTAAGATTGCAAATAATAATTCGAAGATCTGAACTTGTAATAGTCAAATACAGAACTTCTAATTGTTAAATACAAATTATTAGTGCAAATTATTACTTGAAGATTTGAACTAGCGTAATTGTCAAATACAGCACTTAAAATTGATGGCTTCTAATTATTATTGCAAATTATAACTTGAAGATCTGAACTTGTAATTGTCAAATACAGAACTTAAAATTGATAGCTTCTAATTATTATTTCAAATTATAACTTGGAGATCTGAACTTGTAATTGTCAAATACAGAACTTAAAATTGATAGCTTCTAATTATTTTTGCAAATTATAACTTGAAGATCTGAACTTGTAATTGTCAAATACAGAACTTCTAATTGTTAAATACAAATTATTAGTGCAAATTATAACTTGAAGATCTGACCTTGTAATTGTCAAATACAGAACTTAAAATTGATAGCTTCTAATTATTATTGTAAATTATAACTTGAAGATCTGAACTTGTAATAGTAAATTACAGAACTTAGATTTGTTAAATTCAAATTATTATTTCAAATTATAACTTGAAGATCTGAACTAGTAATTGTCAAATACAGAACTTAGAATTGATAGCTTCTAATTATTATTGCAAATTATAACTTGAAGATCTGAACTTGTAATTGTCAAATACAGAACTTAAAATTGATAGCTTCTAGTTATTATTGTAAATTATAACTTGAAGATCTGAACTTGTAATTGTCAAATACAGAACTTAAAATTGATAGCTTCTAATTATTATTGCAAATAATAACTTGAAGATCTGAACTTGTAATTGTCAAATACAGAACTTAAAATTGATAGCTTCTAATTATTATTGCAAATTATAATTTGAAGATCTGAACTTGTAATAGACAAATACGCAACTTATCATTGTTAAATACAAATTGTGATTGCAAATTATAACTTGAAGATCTGAACTAGTAATTGTCAAATACAGAACTTAAAATTGATAACTTCTTATTATTATTGCAAATTATAACTTGTAGATCTTACCTTGTAATTGTCAAATACAGAACTTAAAATTGATAGCTTCTAATTATTATTTCAAATTATAACTTGAAGATCTGAACTTGTAATTGTCAAATACAGAACTTAAAATTGATAGCTTCTAATTATTATTGCAAATTATAACTTGCAGATCTGAACGTGTAATTGTCAAATACAGAACTTGTAATTGTTAAATACAAATTATTAGTGCAAATTATAACTTGAAGATCTGAACAAGTAATTGTCAAATACAGAACTTAAAATTGATAGCTTCTAATTATTATTTCAAATTATAACTTGAAGATCTGAACGTGTAATTGTCAAATACAGAACTTCTAATTGTGAAATACAAATTATTAGTGCAAATTATAACTTGAAGATCTGAACTAGTAATTGTCAAATGCAGAACTTAAAATTGATAGCTTCTAATTATTATTGCAAATAATAATTTGAAGATCTGTACTTGTAATTGTCAAATACAGAACTTAAAATTGATAGCTTATAATTATAATCCAAATTATAACTTGAAGATCTGAACTTGTAATAGTCAAATACAGAACTTCGAATTGTTAAATACAAATTATTAGTGGAAATCATAACTTGAAGATCTGAACTTGTAATAGGTAAATACAGAACTTCTAATTGTTAAATTCAAACTAAGATTGCAAATAATTATTTGAAGATCTGAACTTGTAATAGTCAAATACAGAACTTCTAATTGTTAAATACAAATTATTAGTGCAAATTATTACTTGAAGATCTGAACTAGTAATTGTCAAATACAGCACTTAAAATTGATAGCTTATAATTATTATTGCAAATTATAACTTGAAGATCTGAACTTGTAATTGTCAAATACAGAACTTAAAATTGATAGCTTCTAAATATTATTTCAAATTATAACTTGGAGATCTGAACTTGTAATTGTCAAATACAGAACTTAAAATTGATAGCTTCTATTTTTTATTGCAAATAACAACTTGAAGATCTGAACTTGTAATTGTCAAATACAGAACTTAAAATTGATAGCTTCTAATTATTATTGCAAATTATAATTTGAAGATCTGAACTTGTAATAGACAAATACGCAACTTGGCTTTGTTAAATACAAATTGTGATTGCAAATTATAACTTGAAGATCTGAACCTGTAATAGTCAAATACAGAACTTCGAATTGTTAAAAACAAATTATTAGTGCAAATTATAACTTGAAGATCTGAACTTGTAATTGTCAAATACAGAACTTAAAATTGATAGCTTCTAATTATTATTGCAAATTATAACTTGAAGATCTGAACTTGTAATAGTCAAATACAGAACTTCGAATTGTTAAAAACAAATTATTAGTGCAAATTATAACTTGAAGATCTGAACCTATAATAGTCAAATACAGAACTTCGAATTGTTAAAAACAAATTATTAGTGCAAATTATAACTTGAAGATCTGTACTTGTAATTGTCAAATACAGAACTTAAAATTGATAGCGTATAATTATAGTTCAAATTATAACTTGAAGATCTGAACTTGTAATAGTCAAATACAGAACTTCGAATTGTTAAAAACAAATTATTAGTGCAAATTATAACTTGAAGATCTGAACTTGTAATTGTCAAATACAGAACTTAAAATTGATAGCTTCTAATTATTATTGCAAATTATAACTTGAAGATCTGAACTTGTAATAGTGAATTACAAAACTTAGATTTGTTAAATTCAAATTATTATTTCAAATTATAACTTGAAGATCTGAACTAGTAATTGTCAAATACAGAATTTAAATTGATAGCTTATAATTATTATTGCAAATAATAATTTGAAGATCTGAACTTGTAATTGTCAAATACAGAACTTAAAATTGATAGCTTCTAATTATTATTTAAAATTATAACTTGGAGATCTGAACTTGTAATTGTCAAATACAGAACTTAAAATTGATAGCTTCTAATTATTATTGCAAATTATAACTTGAAGATCTGAACTTGTAATTGTCAAATACAGAACTTCAAATTGTTAAATACAAATTATTAGTGCAAATTATAACTTGAAGATCTGACCTTGTAATTGTCAAATACAGAACTTAAAATTGATAGCTTCTAATTATTATTGCAAATTATAACTTGAAGATCTGAACGTGTAATTGTCAAATACAGAACTTCTAATTGTTAAATACAAATTATTAGTGCAAATTATAACTTGAAGATCTGAACTTGTAATTATCAAATACAGAACTTAAAATTGATAGCTTCTAATTATTATTTCAAATTATAACTTGAAGATCTGAACTTGTAATTGTCAAATACAGAACTTAAAATTAATAGCTTCTAATTATTATTGCAAATAATAACTTGAAGATCTGAACTTGTAATTGTCAAATGCAGAACTTAAAATTGATAGCTTCTAATTATTATTGCAAATAATAGTTTGAAGATCTGTACTTGTAATTGTCAAATACAGAACTTAAAATTGATAGCTTATAATTATAATTCAAATTATAACTTGAAGATCTGAACTTGTAATAGTCAAATACAGAACTTAGAATTGTTAAATACAAAGTATTAGTGCAAATTATTACTTGAAGATCTGAACCTGTAATAGGTAAATACAGAACTTCGAATGATTAAATTCAAACTAAGATTGCAAATAATAATTTGAAGATCTGAACTTGTAATAGTCAAATACAGAACTTCTAATTGTTAAATACAAATTATTAGTGAAAATTATTACTTGAAGATCTGAACTAGTAATTGTCAAATACAGCACTTAAAATTGATAGCTTCTAATTATTATTGCAAATTATAACTTGAAGATCTGAACTTGTAATTGTCAAATACAGAACTTAAAATTGATAGCTTCTAATTATTATTTCAAATTATAACTTGGAGATCTGAACTTGTAATTGTCAAATACAGAACTTCGAATTGTTAAAAACAAATTATTAGTGCAAATTATAACTTGAAGATCTGAACTTGTAATTGTCAAATACAGAACTTAAAATTGATAGCTTCTAATTATTATTGCAAATTATAACTTGAAGATCTGAACTTGTAATAGTGAATTACAAAACTTAGATTTGTTAAATTCAAATTATTATTTCAAATTATAACTTGAAGATCTGAACTAGTAATTGTCAAATACAGAATTTAAATTGATAGCTTATAATTATTATTGCAAATAATAACTTGCAGATCTGAACGTGTAATTGTCAAATACAGAACTTGTAATTGTTAAATACAAATTATTAGTGCAAATTATAACTTGAAGATCTGAACAAGTAATTGTCAAATACAGAACTTAAAATTGATAGCTTCTAATTATTATTTCAAATTATAACTTGAAGATCTGAACGTGTAATTGTCAAATACAGAACTTCTAATTGTTAAATACAAATTATTAGTGCAAATTATAACTTGAAGATCTGAACTAGTAATTGTCAAATGCAGAACTTAAAATTGATAGCTTCTAATTATTATTGCAAATAATAATTTGAAGATCTGTACTTGTAATTGTCAAATACAGAACTTAAAATTGATAGCTTATAATTATAATCCAAATTATAACTTGAAGATCTGAACTTGTAATAGTCAAATACAGAACTTCGAATTGTTAAATACAAATTATTAGTGGAAATCATAACTTGAAGATCTGAACTTGTAATAGGTAAATACAGAACTTCTAATTGTTAAATTCAAACTAAGATTGCAAATAATTATTTGAAGATCTGAACTTGTAATAGTCAAATACAGAACTTCTAATTGTTAAATACAAATTATTAGTGCAAATTATTACTTGAAGATCTGAACTAGTAATTGTCAAATACAGCACTTAAAATTGATAGCTTATAATTATTATTGCAAATTATAACTTGAAGATCTGAACTTGTAATTGTCAAATACAGAACTTAAAATTGATAGCTTCTAAATATTATTTCAAATTATAACTTGGAGATCTGAACTTGTAATTGTCAAATACAGAACTTAAAATTGATAGCTTCTATTTATTATTGCAAATAATAACTTGAAGATGTGAACTTGTAATTGTCTAATACAGAACTTAAAATTGATAGCTTCTAATTATTATTGCAAATTATAATTTGAAGATCTGAACTTGTAATAGACAAATACGCAACTTGGCATTGTTAAATACAAATTGTGATTGCAAATTATAACTTGAAGATCTGAACTTGTAATTGTCAAATACAGAACTTCAAATTGTTAAATACAAATTATTAGTGCAAATTATAACTTGAAGATCTGACCTTGTAATTGTCAAATACAGAACTTAAAATTGATAGCTTCTAATTATTATTGCAAATTATAACTTGAAGATCTGAACGTGTAATTGTCAAATACAGAACTTCTAATTGTTAAATACAAATTATTAGTGCAAATTATAACTTGAAGATCTGAACTTGTAATTATCAAATACAGAACTTAAAATTGATAGCTTCTAATTATTATTTCAAATTATAACTTGAAGATCTGAACTTGTAATTGTCAAATACAGAACTTAAAATTAATAGCTTCTAATTATTATTGCAAATAATAACTTGAAGATCTGAACTTGTAATTGTCAAATGCAGAACTTAAAATTGATAGCTTCTAATTATTATTGCAAATAATAGTTTGAAGATCTGTACTTGTAATTGTCAAATACAGAACTTAAAATTGATAGCTTATAATTATAATTCAAATTATAACTTGAAGATCTGAACTTGTAATAGTCAAATACAGAACTTAGAATTGTTAAATACAAAGTATTAGTGCAAATTATTACTTGAAGATCTGAACCTGTAATAGGTAAATACAGAACTTCGAATGATTAAATTCAAACTAAGATTGCAAATAATAATTTGAAGATCTGAACTTGTAATAGTCAAATACAGAACTTCTAATTGTTAAATACAAATTATTAGTGAAAATTATTACTTGAAGATCTGAACTAGTAATTGTCAAATACAGCACTTAAAATTGATAGCTTCTAATTATTATTGCAAATTATAACTTGAAGATCTGAACTTGTAATTGTCAAATACAGAACTTAAAATTGATAGCTTCTAATTATTATTTCAAATTATAACTTGGAGATCTGAACTTGTAATTGTCAAATACAGAACTTCGAATTGTTAAAAACAAATTATTAGTGCAAATTATAACTTGAAGATCTGAACTTGTAATTGTCAAATACAGAACTTAAAATTGATAGCTTCTAATTATTATTGCAAATTATAACTTGAAGATCTGAACTTGTAATAGTGAATTACAAAACTTAGATTTGTTAAATTCAAATTATTATTTCAAATTATAACTTGAAGATCTGAACTAGTAATTGTCAAATACAGAATTTAAATTGATAGCTTATAATTATTATTGCAAATAATAACTTGCAGATCTGAACGTGTAATTGTCAAATACAGAACTTGTAATTGTTAAATACAAATTATAAGTGCAAATTATAACTTGAAGATCTGAACAAGTAATTGTCAAATACAGAACTTAAAATTGATAGCTTCTAATTATTATTTCAAATTATAACTTGAAGATCTGAACGTGTAATTGTCAAATACAGAACTTCTAATTGTTAAATACAAATTATTAGTGCAAATTATAACTTGAAGATCTGAACTAGTAATTGTCAAATGCAGAACTTAAAATTGATAGCTTCTAATTATTATTGCAAATAATAATTTGAAGATCTGTACTTGTAATTGTCAAATACAGAACTTAAAATTGATAGCTTATAATTATAATCCAAATTATAACTTGAAGATCTGAACTTGTAATAGTCAAATACAGAACTTCGAATTGTTAAATACAAATTATTAGTGGAAATCATAACTTGAAGATCTGAACTTGTAATAGGTAAATACAGAACTTCTAATTGTTAAATTCAAACTAAGATTGCAAATAATTATTTGAAGATCTGAACTTGTAATAGTCAAATACAGAACTTCTAATTGTTAAATACAAATTATTAGTGCAAATTATTACTTGAAGATCTGAACTAGTAATTGTCAAATACAGCACTTAAAATTGATAGCTTATAATTATTATTGCAAATTATAACTTGAAGATCTGAACTTGTAATTGTCAAATACAGAACTTAAAATTGATAGCTTCTAAATATTATTTCAAATTATAACTTGGAGATCTGAACTTGTAATTGTCAAATACAGAACTTAAAATTGATAGCTTCTATTTTTTATTGCAAATAATAACTTGAAGATCTGAACTTGTAATTGTCAAATACAGAACTTAAAATTGATAGCTTCTAATTATTATTGCAAATTATAATTTGAAGATCTGAACTTGTAATAGACAAATACGCAACTTGGCATTGTTAAATACAAATTGTGATTGCAAATTATAACTTGAAGATCTGAACCTGTAATAGTCAAATACAGAACTTCGAATTGTTAAAAACAAATTATTAGTGCAAATTATAACTTGAAGATCTGAACTTGTAATTGTCAAATACAGAACTTAAAATTGATAGCTTCTAATTATTATTGCAAATTATAACTTGAAGATCTGAACTTGTAATAGTCAAATACAGAACTTCGAATTGTTAAAAACAAATTATTAGTGCAAATTATAACTTGAAGATCTGAACTTGTAATTGTCAAATACAGAACTTAAAATTGATAGCTTCTAATTATTATTGCAAATTATAACTTGAAGATCTGAACCTGTAATAGTCAAATACAGAACTTCGAATTGTTAAAAACAAATTATTAGTGCAAATTATAACTTGAAGATCTGTACTTGTAATTGTCAAATACAGAACTTAAAATTGATAGCGTATAATTATAGTTCAAATTATAACTTGAAGATCTGAACTTGTAATAGTCAAATACAGAACTTCGAATTGTTAAAAACAAATTATTAGTGCAAATTATAACTTGAAGATCTGAACTTGTAATTGTCAAATACAGAACTTAAAATTGATAGCTTCTAATTATTATTGCAAATTATAACTTGAAGATCTGAACTTGTAATAGTGAATTACAAAACTTAGATTTGTTAAATTCAATTTATTATTTCAAATTATAACTTGAAGATCTGAACTAGTAATTGTCAAATACAGAATTTAAATTGATAGCTTTTAATTATTATTGCAAATAATAATTTGAAGATCTGAACTTGTAATTGTCAAATACAGAACTTAAAATTGATAGCTTCTAATTATTATTTAAAATTATAACTTGGAGATCTGAACTTGTAATTGTCAAATACAGAACTTAAAATTGATAGCTTCTAATTATTATTGCAAATTATAACTTGAAGATCTGAACTTGTAATTGTCAAATACAGAACTTCAAATTGTTAAATACAAATTATTAGTGCAAATTATAACTTGAAGATCTGACCTTGTAATTGTCAAATACAGAACTTAAAATTGATAGCTTCTAATTATTATTGCAAATTATAACTTGAAGATCTGAACGTGTAATTGTCAAATACAGAACTTCTAATTGTTAAATACAAATTATTAGTGCAAATTATAACTTGAAGATCTGAACTTGTAATTATCAAATACAGAACTTAAAATTGATAGCTTCTAATTATTATTTCAAATTATAACTTGAAGATCTGAACTTGTAATTGTCAAATACAGAACTTAAAATTAATAGCTTCTAATTATTATTGCAAATAATAACTTGAAGATCTGAACTTGTAATTGTCAAATGCAGAACTTAAAATTGATAGCTTCTAATTATTATTGCAAATAATAGTTTGAAGATCTGTACTTGTAATTGTCAAATACAGAACTTAAAATTGATAGCTTATAATTATAATTCAAATTATAACTTGAAGATCTGAACTTGTAATAGTCAAATACAGAACTTAGAATTGTTAAATACAAAGTATTAGTGCAAATTATTACTTGAAGATCTGAACCTGTAATAGGTAAATACAGAACTTCGAATGATTAAATTCAAACTAAGATTGCAAATAATAATTTGAAGATCTGAACTTGTAATAGTCAAATACAGAACTTCTAATTGTTAAATACAAATTATTAGTGAAAATTATTACTTGAAGATCTGAACTAGTAATTGTCAAATACAGCACTTAAAATTGATAGCTTCTAATTATTATTGCAAATTATAACTTGAAGATCTGAACTTGTAATTGTCAAATACAGAACTTAAAATTGATAGCTTCTAATTATTATTTCAAATTATAACTTGGAGATCTGAACTTGTAATTGTCAAATACAGAACTTAAAATTGATAGCTTCTAATTATTATTGCAAATAATAACTTGAAGATCTGTACTTGTAATTGTCAAATACAGAACTTAAAATTGATAGCGTATAATTATAGTTCAAATTATAACTTGAAGATCTGAACTTGTAATAGTCAAATACAGAACTTCGAATTGTTAAAAACAAATTATTAGTGCAAATTATAACTTGAAGATCTGAACTTGTAATTGTCAAATACAGAACTTAAAATTGTTAGCTTCTAATTATTATTGCAAATTATAACTTGAAGATCTGAACTTGTAATAGTGAATTACAAAACTTAGATTTGTTAAATTCAAATTATTATTTCAAATTATAACTTGAAGATCTGAACTAGTAATTGTCAAATACAGAATTTAAATTGATAGCTTATAATTATTATTGCAAATAATAATTTGAAGATCTGAACTTGTAATTGTCAAATACAGAACTTAAAATTGATAGCTTCTAATTATTATTTAAAATTATAACTTGGAGATCTGAACTTGTAATTGTCAAATACAGAACTTAAAATTGATAGCTTCTAATTATTATTGCAAATTATAACTTGAAGATCTGAACTTGTAATTGTCAAATACAGAACTTCAAATTGTTAAATACAAATTATTAGTGCAAATTATAACTTGAAGATCTGACCTTGTAATTGTCAAATACAGAACTTAAAATTGATAGCTTCTAATTATTATTGCAAATTATAACTTGAAGATCTGAACGTGTAATTGTCAAATACAGAACTTCTAATTGTTAAATACAAATTATTAGTGCAAATTATAACTTGAAGATCTGAACTTGTAATTATCAAATACAGAACTTAAAATTGATAGCTTCTAATTATTATTTCAAATTATAACTTGAAGATCTGAACTTGTAATTGTCAAATACAGAACTTAAAATTAATAGCTTCTAATTATTATTGCAAATAATAACTTGAAGATCTGAACTTGTAATTGTCAAATGCAGAACTTAAAATTGATAGCTTCTAATTATTATTGCAAATAATAGTTTGAAGATCTGTACTTGTAATTGTCAAATACAGAACTTAAAATTGATAGCTTATAATTATAATTCAAATTATAACTTGAAGATCTGAACTTGTAATAGTCAAATACAGAACTTAGAATTGTTAAATACAAAGTATTAGTGCAAATTATTACTTGAAGATCTGAACCTGTAATAGGTAAATACAGAACTTCGAATGATTAAATTCAAACTAAGATTGCAAATAATAATTTGAAGATCTGAACTTGTAATAGTCAAATACAGAACTTCTAATTGTTAAATACAAATTATTAGTGAAAATTATTACTTGAAGATCTGAACTAGTAATTGTCAAATACAGCACTTAAAATTGATAGCTTCTAATTATTATTGCAAATTATAACTTGAAGATCTGAACTTGTAATTGTCAAATACAGAACTTAAAATTGATAGCTTCTAATTATTATTTCAAATTATAACTTGGAGATCTGAACTTGTAATTGTCAAATACAGAACTTCGAATTGTTAAAAACAAATTATTAGTGCAAATTATAACTTGAAGATCTGAACTTGTAATTGTCAAATACAGAACTTAAAATTGATAGCTTCTAATTATTATTGCAAATTATAACTTGAAGATCTGAACTTGTAATAGTGAATTACAAAACTTAGATTTGTTAAATTCAAATTATTATTTCAAATTATAACTTGAAGATCTGAACTAGTAATTGTCAAATACAGAATTTAAATTGATAGCTTATAATTATTATTGCAAATAATAACTTGCAGATCTGAACGTGTAATTGTCAAATACAGAACTTGTAATTCTTAAATACAAATTATTAGTGCAAATTATAACTTGAAGATCTGAACAAGTAATTGTCAAATACAGAACTTAAAATTGATAGCTTCTAATTATTATTTCAAATTATAACTTGAAGATCTGAACGTGTAATTGTCAAATACAGAACTTCTAATTGTTAAATACAAATTATTAGTGCAAATTATAACTTGAAGATCTGAACTAGTAATTGTCAAATGCAGAACTTAAAATTGATAGCTTCTAATTATTATTGCAAATAATAATTTGAAGATCTGTACTTGTAATTGTCAAATACAGAACTTAAAATTGATAGCTTATAATTATAATCCAAATTATAACTTGAAGATCTGAACTTGTAATAGTCAAATACAGAACTTCGAATTGTTAAATACAAATTATTAGTGGAAATCATAACTTGAAGATCTGAACTTGTAATAGGTAAATACAGAACTTCTAATTGTTAAATTCAAACTAAGATTGCAAATAATTATTTGAAGATCTGAACTTGTAATAGTCAAATACAGAACTTCTAATTGTTAAATACAAATTATTAGTGCAAATTATTACTTGAAGATCTGAACTAGTAATTGTCAAATACAGCACTTAAAATTGATAGCTTATAATTATTATTGCAAATTATAACTTGAAGATCTGAACTTGTAATTGTCAAATACAGAACTTAAAATTGATAGCTTCTAAATATTATTTCAAATTATAACTTGGAGATCTGAACTTGTAATTGTCAAATACAGAACTTAAAATTGATAGCTTCTATTTTTTATTGCAAATAATAACTTGAAGATCTGAACTTGTAATTGTCAAATACAGAACTTAAAATTGATAGCTTCTAATTATTATTGCAAATTATAATTTGAAGATCTGAACTTGTAATAGACAAATACGCAACTTGGCATTGTTAAATACAAATTGTGATTGCAAATTATAACTTGAAGATCTGAACCTGTAATAGTCAAATACAGAACTTCGAATTGTTAAAAACAAATTATTAGTGCAAATTATAACTTGAAGATCTGAACTTGTAATTGTCAAATACAGAACTTAAAATTGATAGCTTCTAATTATTATTGCAAATTATAACTTGAAGATCTGAACTTGTAATAGTCAAATACAGAACTTCGAATTGTTAAAAACAAATTATTAGTGCAAATTATAACTTGAAGATCTGAACTTGTAATTGTCAAATACAGAACTTAAAATTGATAGCTTCTAATTATTATTGCAAATTATAACTTGAAGATCTGAACCTGTAATAGTCAAATACAGAACTTCGAATTGTTAAAAACAAATTATTAGTGCAAATTATAACTTGAAGATCTGTACTTGTAATTGTCAAATACAGAACTTAAAATTGATAGCGTATAATTACAGTTCAAATTATAACTTGAAGATCTGAACTTGTAATAGTCAAATACAGAACTTCGAATTGTTAAAAACAAATTATTAGTGCAAATTATAACTTGAAGATCTGAACTTGTAATTGTCAAATACAGAACTTAAAATTGTTAGCTTCTAATTATTATTGCAAATTATAACTTGAAGATCTGAACTTGTAATAGTGAATTACAAAACTTAGATTTGTTAAATTCAAATTATTATTTCAAATTATAACTTGAAGATCTGAACTAGTAATTGTCAAATACAGAATTTAAATTGATAGCTTATAATTATTATTGCAAATAATAATTTGAAGATCTGAACTTGTAATTGTCAAATACAGAACTTAAAATTGATAGCTTCTAATTATTATTTAAAATTATAACTTGGAGATCTGAACTTGTAATTGTCAAATACAGAACTTAAAATTGATAGCTTCTAATTATTATTGCAAATTATAACTTGAAGATCTGAACTTGTAATTGTCAAATACAGAACTTCAAATTGTTAAATACAAATTATTAGTGCAAATTATAACTTGAAGATCTGACCTTGTAATTGTCTAATACAGAACTTAAAATTGATAGCTTCTAATTATTATTGCAAATTATAACTTGAAGATCTGAACGTGTAATTGTCAAATACAGAACTTCTAATTGTTAAATACAAATTATTAGTGCAAATTATAACTTGAAGATCTGAACTTGTAATTATCAAATACAGAACTTAAAATTGATAGCTTCTAATTTGTATTTCAAATTATAACTTGAAGATCTGAACTTGTAATTGTCAAATACAGAACTTAAAATTAATAGCTTCTAATTATTATTGCAAATAATAACTTGAAGATCTGAACTTGTAATTGTCAAATGCAGAACTTAAAATTGATAGCTTCTAATTATTATTGCAAATAATAGTTTGAAGATCTGTACTTGTAATTGTCAAATACAGAACTTAAAATTGATAGCTTATAATTATAATTCAAATTATAACTTGAAGATCTGAACTTGTAATAGTCAAATACAGAACTTAGAATTGTTAAATACAAAGTATTAGTGCAAATTATTACTTGAAGATCTGAACCTGTAATAGGTAAATACAGAACTTCGAATGATTAAATTCAAACTAAGATTGCAAATAATAATTTGAAGATCTGAACTTGTAATAGTCAAATACAGAACTTCTAATTGTTAAATACAAATTATTAGTGAAAATTATTACTTGAAGATCTGAACTAGTAATTGTCAAATACAGCACTTAAAATTGATAGCTTCTAATTATTATTGCAAATTATAACTTGAAGATCTGAACTTGTAATTGTCAAATACAGAACTTAAAATTGATAGCTTCTAATTATTATTTCAAATTATAACTTGGAGATCTGAACTTGTAATTGTCAAATACAGAACTTAAAATTGATAGCTTCTAATTATTATTGCAAATAATAACTTGAAGATCTGTACTTGTAATTGTCAAATACAGAACTTAAAATTGATAGCGTATAATTATAGTTCAAATTATAACTTGAAGATCTGAACTTGTAATAGTCAAATACAGAACTTCGAATTGTTAAAAACAAATTATTAGTGCAAATTATAACTTGAAGATCTGAACTTGTAATTGTCAAATACAGAACTTAAAATTGTTAGCTTCTAATTATTATTGCAAATTATAACTTGAAGATCTGAACTTGTAATAGTGAATTACAAAACTTAGATTTGTTAAATTCAAATTATTATTTCAAATTATAACTTGAAGATCTGAACTAGTAATTGTCAAATACAGAATTTAAATTGATAGCTTATAATTATTATTGCAAATAATAATTTGAAGATCTGAACTTGTAATTGTCAAATACAGAACTTAAAATTGATAGCTTCTAATTATTATTTAAAATTATAACTTGGAGATCTGAACTTGTAATTGTCAAATACAGAACTTAAAATTGATAGCTTCTAATTATTATTGCAAATTATAACTTGAAGATCTGAACTTGTAATTGTCAAATACAGAACTTCAAATTGTTAAATACAAATTATTAGTGCAAATTATAACTTGAAGATCTGACCTTGTAATTGTCAAATACAGAACTTAAAATTGATAGCTTCTAATTATTATTGCAAATTATAACTTGAAGATCTGAACGTGTAATTGTCAAATACAGAACTTCTAATTGTTAAATACAAATTATTAGTGCAAATTATAACTTGAAGATCTGAACTTGTAATTATCAAATACAGAACTTAAAATTGATAGCTTCTAATTATTATTTCAAATTATAACTTGAAGATCTGAACTTGTAATTGTCAAATACAGAACTTAAAATTAATAGCTTCTAATTATTATTGCAAATAATAACTTGAAGATCTGAACTTGTAATTGTCAAATGCAGAACTTAAAATTGATAGCTTCTAATTATTATTGCAAATAATAGTTTGAAGATCTGTACTTGTAATTGTCAAATACAGAACTTAAAATTGATAGCTTATAATTATAATTCAAATTATAACTTGAAGATCTGAACTTGTAATAGTCAAATACAGAACTTAGAATTGTTAAATACAAAGTATTAGTGCAAATTATTACTTGAAGATCTGAACCTGTAATAGGTAAATACAGAACTTCGAATGATTAAATTCAAACTAAGATTGCAAATAATAATTTGAAGATCTGAACTTGTAATAGTCAAATACAGAACTTCTAATTGTTAAATACAAATTATTAGTGAAAATTATTACTTGAAGATCTGAACTAGTAATTGTCAAATACAGCACTTAAAATTGATAGCTTCTAATTATTATTGCAAATTATAACTTGAAGATCTGAACTTGTAATTGTCAAATACAGAACTTAAAATTGATAGCTTCTAATTATTATTTCAAATTATAACTTGGAGATCTGAACTTGTAATTGTCAAATACAGAACTTCGAATTGTTAAAAACAAATTATTAGTGCAAATTATAACTTGAAGATCTGAACTTGTAATTGTCAAATACAGAACTTAAAATTGATAGCTTCTAATTATTATTGCAAATTATAACTTGAAGATCTGAACTTGTAATAGTGAATTACAAAACTTAGATTTGTTAAATTCAAATTATTATTTCAAATTATAACTTGAAGATCTGAACTAGTAATTGTCAAATACAGAATTTAAATTGATAGCTTATAATTATTATTGCAAATAATAACTTGCAGATCTGAACGTGTAATTGTCAAATACAGAACTTGTAATTCTTAAATACAAATTATTAGTGCAAATTATAACTTGAAGATCTGAACAAGTAATTGTCAAATACAGAACTTAAAATTGATAGCTTCTAATTATTATTTCAAATTATAACTTGAAGATCTGAACGTGTAATTGTCAAATACAGAACTTCTAATTGTTAAATACAAATTATTAGTGCAAATTATAACTTGAAGATCTGAACTAGTAATTGTCAAATGCAGAACTTAAAATTGATAGCTTCTAATTATTATTGCAAATAATAATTTGAAGATCTGTACTTGTAATTGTCAAATACAGAACTTAAAATTGATAGCTTATAATTATAATCCAAATTATAACTTGAAGATCTGAACTTGTAATAGTCAAATACAGAACTTCGAATTGTTAAATACAAATTATTAGTGGAAATCATAACTTGAAGATCTGAACTTGTAATAGGTAAATACAGAACTTCTAATTGTTAAATTCAAACTAAGATTGCAAATAATTATTTGAAGATCTGAACTTGTAATAGTCAAATACAGAACTTCTAATTGTTAAATACAAATTATTAGTGCAAATTATTACTTGAAGATCTGAACTAGTAATTGTCAAATACAGCACTTAAAATTGATAGCTTATAATTATTATTGCAAATTATAACTTGAAGATCTGAACTTGTAATTGTCAAATACAGAACTTAAAATTGATAGCTTCTAAATATTATTTCAAATTATAACTTGGAGATCTGAACTTGTAATTGTCAAATACAGAACTTAAAATTGATAGCTTCTATTTTTTATTGCAAATAATAACTTGAAGATCTGAACTTGTAATTGTCAAATACAGAACTTAAAATTGATAGCTTCTAATTATTATTGCAAATTATAATTTGAAGATCTGAACTTGTAATAGACAAATACGCAACTTGGCATTGTTAAATACAAATTGTGATTGCAAATTATAACTTGAAGATCTGAACCTGTAATAGTCAAATACAGAACTTCGAATTGTTAAAAACAAATTATTAGTGCAAATTATAACTTGAAGATCTGAACTTGTAATTGTCAAATACAGAACTTAAAATTGATAGCTTCTAATTATTATTGCAAATTATAACTTGAAGATCTGAACTTGTAATAGTCAAATACAGAACTTCGAATTGTTAAAAACAAATTATTAGTGCAAATTATAACTTGAAGATCTGAACTTGTAATTGTCAAATACAGAACTTAAAATTGATAGCTTCTAATTATTATTGCAAATTATAACTTGAAGATCTGAACCTGTAATAGTCAAATACAGAACTTCGAATTGTTAAAAACAAATTATTAGTGCAAATTATAACTTGAAGATCTGTACTTGTAATTGTCAAATACAGAACTTAAAATTGATAGCGTATAATTACAGTTCAAATTATAACTTGAAGATCTGAACTTGTAATAGTCAAATACAGAACTTCGAATTGTTAAAAACAAATTATTAGTGCAAATTATAACTTGAAGATCTGAACTTGTAATTGTCAAATACAGAACTTAAAATTGTTAGCTTCTAATTATTATTGCAAATTATAACTTGAAGATCTGAACTTGTAATAGTGAATTACAAAACTTAGATTTGTTAAATTCAAATTATTATTTCAAATTATAACTTGAAGATCTGAACTAGTAATTGTCAAATACAGAATTTAAATTGATAGCTTATAATTATTATTGCAAATAATAATTTGAAGATCTGAACTTGTAATTGTCAAATACAGAACTTAAAATTGATAGCTTCTAATTATTATTTAAAATTATAACTTGGAGATCTGAACTTGTAATTGTCAAATACAGAACTTAAAATTGATAGCTTCTAATTATTATTGCAAATTATAACTTGAAGATCTGAACTTGTAATTGTCAAATACAGAACTTCAAATTGTTAAATACAAATTATTAGTGCAAATTATAACTTGAAGATCTGACCTTGTAATTGTCTAATACAGAACTTAAAATTGATAGCTTCTAATTATTATTGCAAATTATAACTTGAAGATCTGAACGTGTAATTGTCAAATACAGAACTTCTAATTGTTAAATACAAATTATTAGTGCAAATTATAACTTGAAGATCTGAACTTGTAATTATCAAATACAGAACTTAAAATTGATAGCTTCTAATTTGTATTTCAAATTATAACTTGAAGATCTGAACTTGTAATTGTCAAATACAGAACTTAAAATTAATAGCTTCTAATTATTATTGCAAATAATAACTTGAAGATCTGAACTTGTAATTGTCAAATGCAGAACTTAAAATTGATAGCTTCTAATTATTATTGCAAATAATAGTTTGAAGATCTGTACTTGTAATTGTCAAATACAGAACTTAAAATTGATAGCTTATAATTATAATTCAAATTATAACTTGAAGATCTGAACTTGTAATAGTCAAATACAGAACTTAGAATTGTTAAATACAAAGTATTAGTGCAAATTATTACTTGAAGATCTGAACCTGTAATAGGTAAATACAGAACTTCGAATGATTAAATTCAAACTAAGATTGCAAATAATAATTTGAAGATCTGAACTTGTAATAGTCAAATACAGAACTTCTAATTGTTAAATACAAATTATTAGTGAAAATTATTACTTGAAGATCTGAACTAGTAATTGTCAAATACAGCACTTAAAATTGATAGCTTATAATTATTATTGCAAATTATAACTTGAAGATCTGAACTTGTAATAGTCAAATACAGAACTTCTAATTGTTAAATACAAATTATTAGTGCAAATTATTACTTGAAGATCTGAACTAGTAATTGTCAAATACAGCACTTAAAATTGATAGCTTATAATTATTATTGCAAATTATAACTTGAAGATCTGAACTTGTAATTGTCAAATACAGCACTTAAAATTGATAGCTTCTAAATATTATTTCAAATTATAACTTGGAGATCTGAACTTGTAATTGTCAAATACAGAACTTAAAATTGATAGCTTCTATTTTTTATTGCAAATAATACCTTGAAGATCTGAACTTGTAATTGTCAAATACAGAACTTAAAATTGATAGCTTCTAATTATTATTGCAAATTATAATTTGAAGATCTGAACTTGTAATAGACAAATACGCAACTTGGCATTGTTAAATACAAATTGTGATTGCAAATTATAACTTGAAGATCTGAACCTGTAATAGTCAAATACAGAACTTCGAATTGTTAAAAACAAATTATTAGTGCAAATTATAACTTGAAGATCTGAACTTGTAATTGTCAAATACAGAACTTAAAATTGATAGCTTCTAATTATTATTGCAAATTATAACTTGAAGATCTGAACTTGTAATAGTCAAATACAGAACTTCGAATTGTTAAAAACAAATTATTAGTGCAAATTATAACTTGAAGATCTGAACTTGTAATTGTCAAATACAGAACTTAAAATTGATAGCTTCTAATTATTATTGCAAATTATAACTTGAAGATCTGAACCTGTAATAGTCAAATACAGAACTTCGAATTGTTAAAAACAAATTATTAGTGCAAATTATAACTTGAAGATCTGTACTTGTAATTGTCAAATACAGAACTTAAAATTGATAGCGTATAATTACAGTTCAAATTATAACTTGAAGATCTGAACTTGTAATAGTCAAATACAGAACTTCGAATTGTTAAAAACAAATTATTAGTGCAAATTATAACTTGAAGATCTGAACTTGTAATTGTCAAATACAGAACTTAAAATTGATAGCTTCTAATTATTATTGCAAATTATAACTTGAAGATCTGAACTTGTAATAGTGAATTACAAAACTTAGATTTGTTAAATTCAAATTATTATTTCAAATTATAACTTGAAGATCTGAACTAGTAATTGTCAAATACAGAATTTAAATTGATAGCTTATAATTATTATTGCAAATAATAATTTGAAGATCTGAACTTGTAATTGTCAAATACAGAACTTAAAATTGATAGCTTCTAATTATTATCTAAAATTATAACTTGGAGATCTGAACTTGTAATTGTCAAATACAGAACTTAAAATTGATAGCTTCTAATTATTATTGCAAATTATAACTTGAAGATCTGAACTTGTAATTGTCAAATACAGAACTTCAAATTGTTAAATACAAATTATTAGTGCAAATTATAACTTGAAGATCTGACCTTGTAATTGTCAAATACAGAACTTAAAATTGATAGCTTCTAATTATTATTGCAAATTATAACTTGAAGATCTGAACGTGTAATTGTCAAATACAGAACTTCTAATTGTTAAATACAAATTATTAGTGCAAATTATAACTTGAAGATCTGAACTTGTAATTATCAAATACAGAACTTAAAATTGATAGCTTCTAATTTGTATTTCAAATTATAACTTGAAGATCTGAACTTGTAATTGTCAAATACAGAACTTAAAATTAATAGCTTCTAATTATTATTGCAAATAATAACTTGAAGATCTGAACTTGTAATTGTCAAATGCAGAACTTAAAATTGATAGCTTCTAATTATTATTGCAAATAATAGTTTGAAGATCTGTACTTGTAATTGTCAAATACAGAACTTAAAATTGATAGCTTATAATTATAATTCAAATTATAACTTGAAGATCTGAACTTGTAATAGTCAAATACAGAACTTAGAATTGTTAAATACAAAGTATTAGTGCAAATTATTACTTGAAGATCTGAACCTGTAATAGGTAAATACAGAACTTCGAATGATTAAATTCAAACTAAGATTGCAAATAATAATTTGAAGATCTGAACTTGTAATAGTCAAATACAGAACTTCTAATTGTTAAATACAAATTATTAGTGAAAATTATTACTTGAAGATCTGAACTAGTAATTGTCAAATACAGCACTTAAAATTGATAGCTTATAATTATTATTGCAAATTATAACTTGAAGATCTGAACTTGTAATTGTCAAATACAGAACTTAAAATTGATAGCTTCTAATTATTATTTCAAATTATAACTTGGAGATCTGAACTTGTAATTGTCAAATACAGAACTTAAAATTGATAGCTTCTAATTATTATTGCAAATAATAACTTGAAGATCTGTACTTGTAATTGTCAAATACAGAACTTAAAATTGATAGCGTATAATTATAGTTCAAATTATAACTTGAAGATCTGAACTTGTAATAGTCAAATACAGAACTTCGAATTGTTAGAAACAAATTATTAGTGCAAATTATAACTTGAAGATCTGAACTTGTAATTGTCAAATACAGAACTTAAAATTGTTAGCTTCTAATTATTATTGCAAATTATAACTTGAAGATCTGAACTTGTAATAGTGAATTACAAAACTTAGATTTGTTAAATTCAAATTATTATTTCAAATTATAACTTGAAGATCTGAACTAGTAATTGTCAAATACAGAATTTAAATTGATAGCTTATAATTATTATTGCAAATAATAATTTGAAGATCTGAACTTGTAATTGTCAAATACAGAACTTAAAATTGATAGCTTCTAATTATTATTTAAAATTATAACTTGGAGATCTGAACTTGTAATTGTCAAATACAGAACTCAAAATTGATAGCTTCTAATTATTATTGCAAATTATAACTTGAAGATCTGAACTTGTAATTGTCAAATACAGAACTTCAAATTGTTAAATACAAATTATTAGTGCAAATTATAACTTGAAGATCTGACCTTGTAATTGTCAAATACAGAACTTAAAATTGATAGCTTCTAATTATTATTGCAAATTATAACTTGAAGATCTGAACGTGTAATTGTCAAATACAGAACTTCTAATTGTTAAATACAAATTATTAGTGCAAATTATAACTTGAAGATCTGAACTTGTAATTGTCAAATGCAGAACTTAAAATTGATAGCTTCTAATTATTATTGCAAATAATAGTTTGAAGATCTGTACTTGTAATTGTCAAATACAGAACTTAAAATTGATAGCTTATAATTATAATTCAAATTATAACTTGAAGATCTGAACTTGTAATAGTCAAATACAGAACTTAGAATTGTTAAATACAAAGTATTAGTGCAAATTATTACTTGAAGATCTGAACCTGTAATAGGTAAATACAGAACTTCGAATGATTAAATTCAAACTAAGATTGCAAATAATAATTTGAAGATCTGAACTTGTAATAGTCAAATACAGAACTTCTAATTGTTAAATACAAATTATTAGTGAAAATTATTACTTGAAGATCTGAACTAGTAATTGTCAAATACAGCACTTAAAATTGATAGCTTCTAATTATTATTGCAAATTATAACTTGAAGATCTGAACTTGTAATTGTCAAATACAGAACTTAAAATTGATAGCTTCTAATTATTATATAAAATTATAACTTTGAGATCTGAACTTGTAATTGTCAAATACAGAACTTAAAATTGGTAGCTTCTAATTATTATTGCAAATTATAACTTGAAGATCCTAACTTGTAATTGTCAAATACAGAACTTCTAATTGTTAAATACAAATTATTAGTGCAAATTATAACTTGAAGATCTGACCTTGTAATTGTCAAATACAGAACTTAAAATTGATAGCTTCTAATTATTATTGCAAATTATAACTTGAAGATCTGAACGTGTAATTGTCAAATACAGAACTTCTAATTGTTAAATACAAATTATTAGTGCAAATTATAACTTGAAGATCAGAACTTGTAATTATCAAATACAGAACTTAAAATTGATAGCTTCTAATTATTATTTCAAATTATAACTTGAAGATCTGAACTTGTAATAGTGAATTACAAAACTTAGATTTGTTAAATTCAAATTATTATTTCAAATTATAACTTGAAGATCTGAACTAGTAATTGTCAAATACAGAATTTAAATTGATAGCTTATAATTATTATTGCAAATAATAATTTGAAGATCTGAACTTGTAATTGTCAAATACAGAACTTAAAATTGATAGCTTCTAATTATTATTTAAAATTATAACTTGGAGATCTGAACTTGTAATTGTCAAATACAGAACTTAAAATTGATAGCTTCTAATTATTATTGCAAATTATAACTTGAAGATCTGAACTTGTAATTGTCAAATACAGAACTTCAAATTGTTAAATACAAATTATTAGTGCAAATTATAACTTGAAGATCTGACCTTGTAATTGTCAAATACAGAACTTAAAATTGATAGCTTCTAATTATTATTTCAAATTATAACTTGAAGATCTGAACATGTAATTGTCAAATACAGAACTTAAAATTAATAGCTTCTAATTATTATTGCAAATAATAACTTGAAGATCTGAACTTGTAATTGTCAAATGCAGAACTTAAAATTGATAGCTTCTAATTATTATTGCAAATAATAGTTTGAAGATCTGTACTTGTAATTGTCAAATACAGAACTTAAAATTGATAGCTTATAATTATAATTCAAATTATAACTTGAAGATCTGAACTTGTAATAGTCAAATACAGAACTTAGAATTGTTAAATACAAAGTATTAGTGCAAATTATTACTTGAAGATCTGAACCTGTAATAGGTAAATACAGAACTTCGAATGATTAAATTCAAACTAAGATTGCAAATAATAATTTGAAGATCTGAACTTGTAATAGTCAAATACAGAACTTCTAATTGTTAAATACAAATTATTAGTGAAAATTATTACTTGAAGATCTGAACTAGTAATTGTCAAATGCAGCACTTAAAATTGATAGCTTCTAATTATTATTGCAAATTATAACTTGAAGATCTGAACTTGAAATTGTCAATTACAGAACTTAAAATTGATAGCTTCTAATTATTATATAAAATTATAACTTGGAGATCTGAACTTGTAATTGTCAAATACAGAACTTAAAATTGGTAGCTTCTAATTATTATTGCAAATTATAACTTGAAGATCCTAACTTGTAATTGTCAAATACAGAACTTCTAATTGTTAAATACAAATTATTAGTGCAAATTATAACTTGAAGATCTGACCTTGTAATTGTCAAATACAGGACTTAAAATTGATAGCTTCTAATTATTATTGCAAATTATAACTTGAAGATCTGAACGTGTAATTGTCAAATACAGAACTTCTAATTGTTAAATACAAATTATTAGTGCAAATTATAACTTGAAGATCAGAACTTGTAATTATCAAATACAGAACTTAAAATTGATAGCTTCTAATTATTATTTCAAATTATAACTTGAAGATCTGAACATGTAATTGTCAAATACAGAACTTAAAATTAATAGCTTCTAATTATTATTGCAAAAAATAATAACTTGAAGATCTGAACTAGTAATTGTCAAATGCAGAACTTAAAATTGATAGGTTCTAATTATTATTGCAAATAATAGTTTGAAGATCTGTACTTGTAATTGTCAAATACAGAACTTAAAATTGATAGCTTCTAATTATTATTTCAAATTATAACTTGAAGATCTGAACGTGTAATTGTCAAATACAGAACTTCTAATTGTTAAATACAAATTATTAGTGCAAATTATAACTTGAAGATCTGAACTAGTAATTGTCAAATGCAGAACTTAAAATTGATAGCTTCTAATTATTATTGCAAATAATAATTTGAAGATCTGTACTTGTAATTGTCAAATACAGAACTTAAAATTGATAGCTTATAATTATAATCCAAATTATAACTTGAAGATCTGAACTTGTAATAGTCAAATACAGAACTTCGAATTGTTAAATACAAATTATTAGTGGAAATCATAACTTGAAGATCTGAACTTGTAATAGGTAAATACAGAACTTCTAATTGTTAAATTCAAACTAAGATTGCAAATAATTATTTGAAGATCTGAACTTGTAATAGTCAAATACAGAACTTCTAATTGTTAAATACAAATTATTAGTGCAAATTATTACTTGAAGATCTGAACTAGTAATTGTCAAATACAGCACTTAAAATTGATAGCTTATAATTATTATTGCAAATTATAACTTGAAGATCTGAACTTGTAATTGTCAAATACAGAACTTAAAATTGATAGCTTCTAAATATTATTTCAAATTATAACTTGGAGATCTGAACTTGTAATTGTCAAATACAGAACTTAAAATTGATAGCTTCTATTTTTTATTGCAAATAATAACTTGAAGATCTGAACTTGTAATTGTCAAATACAGAACTTAAAATTGATAGCTTCTAATTATTATTGCAAATTATAATTTGAAGATCTGAACTTGTAATAGACAAATACGCAACTTGGCATTGTTAAATACAAATTGAGATTGCAAATTATAACTTGAAGATCTGAACCTGTAATAGTCAAATACAGAACTTCGAATTGTTAAAAACAAATTATTAGTGCAAATTATAACTTGAAGATCTGAACTTGTAATTGTCAAATACAGAACTTAAAATTGATAGCTTCTAATTATTATTGCAAATTATAACTTGAAGATCTGAACTTGTAATAGTCAAATACAGAACTTCGAATTGTTAAAAACAAATTATTAGCGCAAATTATAACTTGAAGATCTGAACTTGTAATTGTCAAATACAGAACTTAAAATTGATAGCTTCTAATTATTATTGCAAATTATAACTTGAAGATCTGAACCTGTAATAGTCAAATACAGAACTTCGAATTGTTAAAAACAAATTATTAGTGCAAATTATAACTTGAAGATCTGTACTTGTAATTGTCAAATACAGAACTTAAAATTGATAGCGTATAATTACAGGTCAAATTATAACTTGAAGATCTGAACTTGTAATAGTCAAATACAGAACTTCGAATTGTTAAAAACAAATTATTAGTGCAAATTATAACTTGAAGATCTGAACTTGTAATTGTCAAATACAGAACTTAAAATTGTTAGCTTCTAATTATTATTGCAAATTATAACTTGAAGATCTGAACTTGTAATAGTGAATTACAAAACTTAGATTTGTTAAATTCAAATTATTATTTCAAATTATAACTTGAAGATCTGAACTAGTAATTGTCAAATACAGAATTTAAATTGATAGCTTATAATTATTATTGCAAATAATAATTTGAAGATCTGAACTTGTAATTGTCAAATACAGAACTTAAAATTGATAGCTTCTAATTATTATTTAAAATTATAACTTGGAGATCTGAACTTGTAATTGTCAAATACAGAACTTAAAATTGATAGCTTCTAATTATTATTGCAAATTATAACTTGAAGATCTGAACTTGTAATTGTCAAATACAGAACTTCAAATTGTTAAATACAAATTATTAGTGCAAATTATAACTTGAAGATCTGACCTTGTAATTGTCTAATACAGAACTTAAAATTGATAGCTTCTAATTATTATTGCAAATTATAACTTGAAGATCTGAACGTGTAATTGTCAAATACAGAACTTCTAATTGTTAAATACAAATTATTAGTGCAAATTATAACTTGAAGATCTGAACTTGTAATTATCAAATACAGAACTTAAAATTGATAGCTTCTAATTTGTATTTCAAATTATAACTTGAAGATCTGAACTTGTAATTGTCAAATACAGAACTTAAAATTAATAGCTTCTAATTATTATTGCAAATAATAACTTGAAGATCTGAACTTGTAATTGTCAAATGCAGAACTTAAAATTGATAGCTTCTAATTATTATTGCAAATAATAGTTTGAAGATCTGTACTTGTAATTGTCAAATACAGAACTTAAAATTGATAGCTTATAATTATAATTCAAATTATAACTTGAAGATCTGAACTTGTAATAGTCAAATACAGAACTTAGAATTGTTAAATACAAAGTATTAGTGCAAATTATTACTTGAAGATCTGAACCTGTAATAGGTAAATACAGAACTTCGAATGATTAAATTCAAACTAAGATTGCAAATAATAATTTGAAGATCTGAACTTGTAATAGTCAAATACAGAACTTCTAATTGTTAAATACAAATTATTAGTGAAAATTATTACTTGAAGATCTGAACTAGTAATTGTCAAATACAGCACTTAAAATTGATAGCTTATAATTATTATTGCAAATTATAACTTGAAGATCTGAACTTGTAATAGTCAAATACAGAACTTCTAATTGTTAAATACAAATTATTAGTGCAAATTATTACTTGAAGATCTGAACTAGTAATTGTCAAATACAGCACTTAAAATTGATAGCTTATAATTATTATTGCAAATTATAACTTGAAGATCTGAACTTGTAATTGTCAAATACAGCACTTAAAATTGATAGCTTCTAAATATTATTTCAAATTATAACTTGGAGATCTGAACTTGTAATTGTCAAATACAGAACTTAAAATTGATAGCTTCTATTTTTTATTGCAAATAATAACTTGAAGATCTGAACTAGTAATTGTCAAATACAGAACTTAAAATTGATAGCTTCTAATTATTATTGCAAATTATAATTTGAAGATCTGAACTTGTAATAGACAAATACGCAACTTGGCATTGTTAAATACAAATTGTGATTGCAAATTATAACTTGAAGATCTGAACCTGTAATAGTCAAATACAGAACTTCGAATTGTTAAAAACAAATTATTAGTGCAAATTATAACTTGAAGATCTGAACTTGTAATTGTCAAATACAGAACTTAAAATTGATAGCTTCTAATTATTATTGCAAATTATAACTTGAAGATCTGAACTTGTAATAGTCAAATACAGAACTTCGAATTGTTAAAAACAAATTATTAGTGCAAATTATAACTTGAAGATCTGAACTTGTAATTGTCAAATACAGAACTTAAAATTGATAGCTTCTAATTATTATTGCAAATTATAACTTGAAGATCTGAACCTGTAATAGTCAAATACAGAACTTCGAATTGTTAAAAACAAATTATTAGTGCAAATTATAACTTGAAGATCTGTACTTGTAATTGTCAAATACAGAACTTAAAATTGATAGCGTATAATTACAGTTCAAATTATAACTTGAAGATCTGAACTTGTAATAGTCAAATACAGAACTTCGAATTGTTAAAAACAAATTATTAGTGCAAATTATAACTAGAAGATCTGAACTTGTAATTGTCAAATACAGAACTTAAAATTGATAGCTTCTAATTATTATTGCAAATTATAACTTGAAGATCTGAACTTGTAATAGTGAATTACAAAACTTAGATTTGTTAAATTCAAATTATTATTTCAAATTATAACTTGAAGATCTGAACTAGTAATTGTCAAATACAGAATTTAAATTGATAGCTTATAATTATTATTGCAAATAATAATTTGAAGATCTGAACTTGTAATTGTCAAATACAGAACTTAAAATTGATAGCTTCTAATTATTATCTAAAATTATAACTTGGAGATCTGAACTTGTAATTGTCAAATACAGAACTTAAAATTGATAGCTTCTAATTATTATTGCAAATTATAACTTGAAGATCTGAACTTGTAATTGTCAAATACAGAACTTCAAATTGTTAAATACAAATTATTAGTGCAAATTATAACTTGAAGATCTGACCTTGTAATTGTCAAATACAGAACTTAAAATTGATAGCTTCTAATTATTATTGCAAATTATAACTTGAAGATCTGAACGTGTAATTGTCAAATACAGAACTTCTAATTGTTAAATACAAATTATTAGTGCAAATTATAACTTGAAGATCTGAACTTGTAATTATCAAATACAGAACTTAAAATTGATAGCTTCTAATTTGTATTTCAAATTATAACTTGAAGATCTGAACTTGTAATTGTCAAATACAGAACTTAAAATTAATAGCTTCTAATTATTATTGCAAATAATAACTTGAAGATCTGAACTTGTAATTGTCAAATGCAGAACTTAAAATTGATAGCTTCTAATTATTATTGCAAATAATAGTTTGAAGATCTGTACTTGTAATTGTCAAATACAGAACTTAAAATTGATAGCTTATAATTATAATTCAAATTATAACTTGAAGATCTGAACTTGTAATAGTCAAATACAGAACTTAGAATTGTTAAATACAAAGTATTAGTGCAAATTATTACTTGAAGATCTGAACCTGTAATAGGGAAATACAGAACTTCGAATGATTAAATTCAAACTAAGATTGCAAATAATAATTTGAAGATCTGAACTTGTAATAGTCAAATACAGAACTTCTAATTGTTAAATACAAATTATTAGTGAAAATTATTACGTGAAGATCTGAACTAGTAATTGTCAAATACAGCACTTAAAATTGATAGCTTATAATTATTATTGCAAATTATAACTTGAAGATCTGAACTTGTAATTGTCAAATACAGAACTTAAAATTGATAGCTTCTAATTATTATTTCAAATTATAACTTGGAGATCTGAACTTGTAATTGTCAAATACAGAACTTAAAATTGATAGCTTCTAATTATTATTGCAAATAATAACTTGAAGATCTGTACTTGTAATTGTCAAATACAGAACTTAAAATTGATAGCGTATAATTATAGTTCAAATTATAACTTGAAGATCTGAACTTGTAATAGTCAAATACAGAACTTCGAATTGTTAGAAACAAATTATTAGTGCAAATTATAACTTGAAGATCTGAACTTGTAATTGTCAAATACAGAACTTAAAATTGTTAGCTTCTAATTATTATTGCAAATTATAACTTGAAGATCTGAACTTGTAATAGTGAATTACAAAACTTAGATTTGTTAAATTCAAATTATTATTTCAAATTATAACTTGAAGATCTGAACTAGTAATTGTCAAATACAGAATTTAAATTGATAGCTTATAATTATTATTGCAAATAATAATTTGAAGATCTGAACTTGTAATTGTCAAATACAGAACTTAAAATTGATAGCTTCTAATTATTATTTAAAATTATAACTTGGAGATCTGAACTTGTAATTGTCAAATACAGAACTTAAAATTGATAGCTTCTAATTATTATTGCAAATTATAACTTGAAGATCTGAACTTGTAATTGTCAAATACAGAACTTCAAATTGTTAAATACAAATTATTAGTGCAAATTATAACTTGAAGATCTGACCTTGTAATTGTCAAATACAGAACTTAAAATTGATAGCTTCTAATTATTATTGCAAATTATAACTTGAAGATCTGAACGTGTAATTGTCAAATACAGAACTTCTAATTGTTAAATACAAATTATTAGTGCAAATTATAACTTGAAGATCTGAACTTGTAATTGTCAAATGCAGAACTTAAAATTGATAGCTTCTAATTATTATTGCAAATAATAGTTTGAAGATCTGTACTTGTAATTGTCAAATACAGAACTTAAAATTGATAGCTTATAATTATAATTCAAATTATAACTTGAAGATCTGAACTTGTAATAGTCAAATACAGAACTTAGAATTGTTAAATACAAAGTATTAGTGCAAATTATTACTTGAAGATCTGAACCTGTAATAGGTAAATACAGAACTTCGAATGATTAAATTCAAACTAAGATTGCAAATAATAATTTGAAGATCTGAACTTGTAATAGTCAAATACAGAACTTCTAATTGTTAAATACAAATTATTAGTGAAAATTATTACTTGAAGATCTGAACTAGTAATTGTCAAATACAGCACTTAAAATTGATAGCTTCTAATTATTATTGCAAATTATAACTTGAAGATCTGAACTTGTAATTGTCAAATACAGAACTTAAAATTGATAGCTTCTAATTATTATATAAAATTATAACTTTGAGATCTGAACTTGTAATTGTCAAATACAGAACTTAAAATTGGTAGCTTCTAATTATTATTGCAAATTATAACTTGAAGATCCTAACTTGTAATTGTCAAATACAGAACTTCTAATTGTTAAATACAAATTATTAGTGCAAATTATAACTTGAAGATCTGACCTTGTAATTGTCAAATACAGAACTTAAAATTGATAGCTTCTAATTATTATTGCAAATTATAACTTGAAGATCTGAACGTGTAATTGTCAAATACAGAACTTCTAATTGTTAAATACAAATTATTAGTGCAAATTATAACTTGAAGATCAGAACTTGTAATTATCAAATACAGAACTTAAAATTGATAGCTTCTAATTATTATTTCAAATTATAACTTGAAGATCTGAACTTGTAATAGTGAATTACAAAACTTAGATTTGTTAAATTCAAATTATTATTTCAAATTATAACTTGAAGATCTGAACTAGTAATTGTCAAATACAGAATTTAAATTGATAGCTTATAATTATTATTGCAAATAATAATTTGAAGATCTGAACTTGTAATTGTCAAATACAGAACTTAAAATTGATAGCTTCTAATTATTATTTAAAATTATAACTTGGAGATCTGAACTTGTAATTGTCAAATACAGAACTTAAAATTGATAGCTTCTAATTATTATTGCAAATTATAACTTGAAGATCTGAACTTGTAATTGTCAAATACAGAACTTCAAATTGTTAAATACAAATTATTAGTGCAAATTATAACTTGAAGATCTGACCTTGTAATTGTCAAATACAGAACTTAAAATTGATAGCTTCTAATTATTATTGCAAATTATAACTTGAAAATCTGAACGTGTAATTGTCAAATACAGAACTTCTAATTGTTAAATACAAATTATTAGTGCAAATTATAACTTGAAGATCTGAACTTGTAATTATCAAATACAGAACTTAAAATTGATAGCTTCTAATTATTATTTCAAATTATAACTTGAAGATCTGAACATGTAATTGTCAAATACAGAACTTAAAATTAATAGCTTCTAATTATTATTGCAAATAATAACTTGAAGATCTGAACTTGTAATTGTCAAATGCAGAACTTAAAATTGATAGCTTCTAATTATTATTGCAAATAATAGTTTGAAGATCTGTACTTGTAATTGTCAAATACAGAACTTAAAATTGATAGCTTATAATTATAATTCAAATTATAACTTGAAGATCTGAACTTGTAATAGTCAAATACAGAACTTAGAATTGTTAAATACAAAGTATTAGTGCAAATTATTACTTGAAGATCTGAACCTGTAATAGGTAAATACAGAACTTCGAATGATTAAATTCAAACTAAGATTGCAAATAATAATTTGAAGATCTGAACTTGTAATAGTCAAATACAGAACTTCTAATTGTTAAATACAAATTATTAGTGAAAATTATTACTTGAAGATCTGAACTAGTAATTGTCAAATGCAGCACTTAAAATTGATAGCTTCTAATTATTATTGCAAATTATAACTTGAAGATCTGAACTTGAAATTGTCAATTACAGAACTTAAAATTGATAGCTTCTAATTATTATATAAAATTATAACTTGGAGATCTGAACTTGTAATTGTCAAATACAGAACTTCAAATTGTTAAATACAAATTATTAGTGCAAATTATAACTTGAAGATCTGACCTTGTAATTGTCAAATACAGGACTTAAAATTGATAGCTTCTAATTATTATTGCAAATTATAACTTGAAGATCTGAACGTGTAATTGTCAAATACAGAACTTCTAATTGTTAAATACAAATTATTAGTGCAAATTATAACTTGAAGATCAGAACTTGTAATTATCAAATACAGAACTTAAAATTGATAGCTTCTAATTATTATTTCAAATTATAACTTGAAGATCTGAACATGTAATTGTCAAATACAGAACTTAAAATTAATAGCTTCTAATTATTATTGCAAAAAATAATAACTTGAAGATCTGAACTAGTAATTGTCAAATGCAGAACTTAAAATTGATAGGTTCTAATTATTATTGCAAATAATAGTTTGAAGATCTGTACTTGTAATTGTCAAATACAGAACTTAAAATTGATAGCTTATAATTATAATTCAAACTATAACTTGAAGATCTGAACTTGTAATAGTCAAATACAGAACTTCGAATTGTTAAATACAAATTATTAGTGCAAATTATTAGTTGAAGATCTGAACCTGTAATAGGTAAATACAGAACTTCGAATGATTAAATTCAAACTAAGATTGCAAATAATAATTTGAAGATCTGAACTTGTAATAGTCAAATACAGAACTTCTAATTGTTAAATACAAATTATTAGTGTAAAATTATTACTTGAAGATCTGAACTAGTAATTGTCAAATACAGAACTTAGAATTGATAGCTTCTAATTATTATTGCAAATTATAACTTGAAGATCTGAATTTGTAATTGTCAAATACAGAACTTCGAATTGTTAAATACAAATTATTAGTGCAAATTATAACTTGAAGATCTGAACTAGTAATTGTCAAATACAGAACTTAAAATTGAGAGCTTCTAATTATTATTGCAAATTATAACTGGAAGATCTGAACTTGTAATTGTCAAATACAGAACTTCAAATTGATAGCTTCTAATTATTATTTCAAATTATAACTTGAAGATCTGAACTTGTAATTGTCAAATACAGAACTTAAAATTGATAGCTTCTAATTATTATTGTAAATTATAACTTGAAGATCTGAACTTGTAATAGTGAATTACAGAACTTAGATTTGTTAAATTCAAATTATTATTTCAAATTATAACTTGAAGATCTGAACTAGTAATTGTCAAATACAGAACTTAAAATTGATAGCTTCTAATTATTATTGCAAATTATAACTTGAAGATCTGAATTTGTAATTGTCAAATACAGAACTTCGAATTGTTAAATACAAATTATTAGTGCAAATTATAACTTGAAGATCTGAACTTGTAATAGTCAAATACAGAACTTCTAATTGTTAAATACAAATTATTAGTGCAAATTATAACTTGAAGATCTGAACTAGTAATTGTCAAATACAGAACTTAAAATTGAGAGCTTCTAATTATTATTGCAAATTATAACTGGAAGATCTGAACTTGTAATTGTCAAATACAGAACTTCAAATTGATAGCTTCTAATTATTATTTCAAATTATAACTTGAAGATCTGAACTTGTAATTGTCAAATACAGAACTTAAAATTGATAGCTTCTAATTATTATTGTAAATTATAACTTGAAGATCTGAACTTGTAATAGTGAATTACAGAACTTAGATTTGTTAAATTCAAATTATTATTTCAAATTATAACTTGAAGATCTGAACTAGTAATTGTCAAATACAGAACTTAAAATTGATAGCTTCTAATTATTATTGCAAATTATAACTTGAAGATCTGAACTTGTAATTGTCAAATACAGAACTTCGAATTGTTAAATACAAATTATTAGTGCAAATTATAACTTGAAGATCTGAACTTGTAATAGGTAAATACAGAACTTCTAATTGTTAAATTCAAACTAAGATTGCAAATAATAATTTGAAGATCTGAACTTGTAATAGTCAAATACAGAACTTCTAATTGTTAAATACAAATTATTAGTGCAAATTATAACTTGAAGATCTGAACTTGTAATAGACAAATACAGAACTTCGAATTGCTAAATACAAATTATTAGTGCAAATTATAACTTGAAGATCTGAACTAGTAATTGTCAAATACAGAACTTAACATTGATAGCTTCTAACTATTATTTCAAATTATAACTTGAAGATCTGAACTAGTAATTGTCAAATACAGAACTTAAATTTGATAGCTTCTAATTATTATTGCAAATTATAACTTGAAGATCTGAACGTGTAATTGTCAAATACAGAACTTCTAATTGTTAAATACAAATTATTAGTGCAAATTATAACTTGAAGATCTGAACTTGTAATTGTCAAATACAGAACTTAAAATTGATAGCTTCTAATTATTATTTCAAATTATAACTTGAAGATCTGAACTTGTAATTGTCAAATCCAGAACTTAAAATTAATAGCTTCTAATTATTATTGCAAATAATAACTTGAAGATCTGAACTTGTAATTGTCAAATGCAGAACTTAAAATTGATAGCTTCTAATTATTATTGCAAATAATAATTTGAAGATCTGTACTTGTAATTGTCAAATACAGAACTTAAAATTGATAGCTTATAATTATAATTCAAATTATAACTTGAAGATCTGAACTTGTAATAGTCAAATACAGAACTTCGAATTATTAAATACAAATTATTAGTGCAAATTATTACTTGAAGATCTGAACCTGTAATAGGTATATACAGAACTTCGAATGGTTAAATTCAAACTAAGATTGCAAATAATAATTCGAAGATCTGAACTTGTAATAGTCAAATACAGAACTTCTAATTGTTAAATACAAATTATTAGTGCAAATTATTACTTGAAGATCTGAACTAGCGTAATTGTCAAATACAGCACTTAAAATTGATGGCTTCTAATTATTATTGCAAATTATAACTTGAAGATCTGAACTTGTAATTGTCAAATACAGAACTTAAAATTGATAGCTTCTAATTATTATTTCAAATTATAACTTGGAGATCTGAACTTGTAATTGTCAAATACAGAACTTAAAATTGATAGCTTCTAATTATTTTTGCAAATTATAACTTGAAGATCTGAACTTGTAATTGTCTAATACAGAACTTCTAATTGTTAAATACAAATTATTAGTGCAAATTATAACTTGAAGATCTGACCTTGTGATTGTCAAATACAGAACTTAAAATTGATAGCTTCTAATTATTATTGTAAATTATAACTTGAAGATCTGAACTTGTAATAGTAAATTACAGAACTTAGATTTGTTAAATTCAAATTATTATTTCAAATTATAACTTGAAGATCTGAACTAGTAATTGTCAAATACAGAACTTAGAATTGATAGCTTCTAATTATTATTGCAAATTATAACTTGAAGAACTGAACTTGTAATTGTCAAATACAGAACTTAAAATTGATAGCTTCTAATTATTATTGTAAATTATAACTTGAAGATCTGAACTTGTAATTGTCAAATACAGAACTTAAAATTGATAGCTTCTAATTATTATTGCAAATAATAACTTGAAGATCTGAACTTGTAATTGTCAAATACAGAACTTAAAATTGATAGCTTCTAATTATTATTGCAAATTATAATTTGAAGATCTGAACTTGTAATAGACAAATACGCAACTTATCATTGTTAAATACAAATTGTGATTGCAAATTATAACTTGAAGATCTGAACTAGTAATTGTCAAATACAGAACTTAAAATTGATAACTTCTAATTATTATTGCAAATTATAACTTGTAGATCTTAACTTGTAATTGTCAAATACAGAACTTAAAATTGATAGCTTCTAATTATTATTTCAAATTATAACTTGAAGATCTGAACTTGTAATTGTCAAATACAGAACTTAAAATTGATAGCTTCTAATTATTATTGCAAATTATAACTTGCAGATCTGAACGTGTAATTGTCAAATACAGAACTTGTAATTGTTAAATACAAATTATTAGTGCAAATTATAACTTGAAGATCTGAACTAGTAATTGTCAAATACAGAACTTAAAATTGATAGCTTCTAATTATTATTTCAAATTATAACTTGAAGATCTGAACGTGTAATTGTCAAATACAGAACTTCTAATTGTTAAATACAAATTATTAGTGCAAATTATAACTTGAAGATCTGAACTAGTAATTGTCAAATGCAGAACTTAAAATTGATAGCTTCTAATTATTATTGCAAATAATAATTTGAAGATCTGTACTTGTAATTGTCAAATACAGAACTTAAAGTGATAGCTTATAATTATAATTCAAATTATAACTTGAAGATCTGAACTTGTAATAGTCAAATACAGAACTTCGAATTGTTAAATACAAATTATTAGTGGAAATCATAACTTGAAGATCTGAACTTGTAATAGGTAAATACAGAACTTCTAATTGTTAAATTTAAACTAAGATTGCAAATAATTATTTGAAGATCTGAACTTGTAATAGTCAAATACAGAACTTCTAATTGTTAAATACAAATTATTAGTGCAAATTATTACTTGAAGATCTGAACTAGTAATTGTCAAATACAGCACTTAAAATTGATAGCTTATAATTATTATTGCAAATTATAACTTGAAGATCTGAACTTGTAATTGTCAAATACAGAACTTAAAATTGATAGCTTCTAAATATTATTTCAAATTATAACTTGGAGATCTGAACTTGTAATTTTCAAATACAGAACTTAAAATTGATAGCTTCTATTTATTATTGCAAATAATAACTTGAAGATCTGAACTTGTAATTGTCAAATACAGAACTTAAAATTGATAGCTTCTAATTATTATTGCAAATTATAATTTGAAGATCTGAACTTGTAATAGACAAATACGCAACTTGGCATTGTTAAATACAAATTGTGATTGCAAATTATAACTTGAAGATTTGAACTTGTAATAGTCAAATACAGAACTTCGAATTGTTAAATACAAATTATTAGTGCAAATTATTACTTGAAGATCTGAACTAGCGTAATTGTCAAATACAGCACTTAAAATTGATGGCTTCTAATTATTATTGCAAATTATAACTTGAAGATCTGAACTTGTAATTGTCAAATACAGAACATAAAATTGATAGCTTCTAATTATTATTTCAAATTATAACTTGGAGATCTGAACTTGTAATTGTCAAATACAGAACTTAAAATTGATAGCTTCTAATTATTTTTGCAAATTATAACTTGAAGATCTGAACTTGTAATTGTCAAATACAGGACTTCTAATTGTTAAATACAAATTATTAGTGCAAATAATAACTTGAAGATCTGACCTTGTAATTGTCAAATACAGAACTTAAAATTGATAGCTTCTAATTATTATTGTAAATTATAACTTGAAGATCTGAACTTGTAATAGTAAATTACAGAACTTAGATTTGTTAAAGTCAAATTATTATTTCAAATTATAACTTGAAGATCTGAACTAGTAATTGTCAAATACAGAACTTAGAATTGATAGCTTCTAATTATTATTGCAAATTATAACTTGAAGATCTGAACTTGTAATTGTCAAATACAGAACTTAAAATTGATAGCTTCTAATTATTATTGTAAATTATAACTTGAAGATCTGAACTTGTAATTGTCAAATACAGAACTTAAAATTGATAGCTTCTAATTATTACTGCAAATAATAACTTGAAGATCTGAACTTGTAATTGTCAAAGACAGAACTTAAAATTGATAGCTTCTAATTATTATTGCAAATTATAATTTGAAGATCTGAACTTGTAATAGACAAATACGCAACTTATCATTGTTAAATACAAATTGTGATTGCAAATTATAACTTGAAGATCTGAACTAGTAATTGTCAAATACAGAACTTAAAATTGATAGCTTCTAATTATTATTGCAAATTATAACTTGTAGATCGTAACTTGTAATTGTCAAATACAGAACTTAAAATTGATAGCTTCTAATTATTATTGCAAATTATAATTTGAAGATCTGAACTTGTAATAGACAAATACGCAACTTATCATTGTTAAATACAAATTGTGATTGCAAATTATAACTTGAAGATCTGAACTTGTAATTGTCAAATACAGAACTTAAAATTGATAGCTTCTAATTATTTTTGCAAATTATAACTTGAAGATCTGAACTTGTAATTGTCAAATACAGGACTTCTAATTGTTAAATACAAATTATTAGTGCAAATAATAACTTGAAGATCTGACCTTGTAATTGTCAAATACAGAACTTAAAATTGATAGCATCTAATTATTATTGCAAATTATAACTTGCAGATCTGAACGTGTAATTGTCAAATACAGAACTTGTAATTGTTAAATACAAATTATTAGTGCAAATTATAACTTGAAGATCTGAACTAGTAATTGTCAAATACAGAACTTAAAATTGATAGCTTCTAATTATTATTTCAAATTATAACTTGAAGATCTGAACGTGTAATTGTCAAATACAGAACTTCTAATTGTTAAATACAAATTATTAGTGCAAATTATAACTTGAAGATCTGAACTAGTAATTGTCAAATGCAGAACTTAAAATTGATAGCTTCTAATTATTATTGCAAATAATAATTTGAAGATCTGTACTTGTAATTGTCAAATACAGAACTTCAAATTGATAGCTTATAATTATAATCCAAATTATAACTAGAAGATCTGAACTTGTAATAGTCAAATACAGAACTTCGAATTGTTAAATACAAATTATTAGTGGAAATCATAACTTGAAGATCTGAACTTGTAATAGGTAAATACAGAACTTCTAATTGTTAAATTCAAACTAAGATTGCAAATAATTATTTGAAGATCTGAACTTGTAATAGTCAAATACAGAACTTCTAATTGTTAAATACAAATTATTAGTGCAAATTATTACTTGAAGATCTGAACTAGTAATTGTCAAATACAGCACTTAAAATTGATAGCTTATAATTATTATTGCAAATTATAACTTGAAGATCTGAACTTGTAATTGTCAAATACAGAACTTAAAATTGATAGCTTCTAAATATTATTTCAAATTATAACTTGGAGATCTGAACTTGTAATTGTCAAATACAGAACTTAAAATTGATAGCTTCTATTTATTATTCCAAATAATAACTTGAAGATCTGAACTTGTAATTGTCAAATACAGAACTTAAAATTGATAGCTTCTAATTATTATTGCAAATTATAATTTGAAGATCTGAACTTGTAATAGACAAATACGCAACTTGGCATTGTTAAATACAAATTGTGATTGCAAATTATAACTTGAAGATCTGAACTTGTAATAGGTAAATACAGAACTTCAAATTGTTAAATTCAAACTAAGATTGCAAATAATAATTCGAAGATCTGAACTTGTAATAGTCAAATACAGAACTTCTAATTGTTAAATACAAATTATTAGTGCAAATTTTTAACTTGAAGATCTGAACTAGTAATTGTCAAATACAGAACTTAAAATTGATAACTTCTAATTATTATTGCAAATTATAACTTGTAGATCTTAACTTGTAATTGTCAAATACAGAACTTAAAATTGATAGCTTCTAATTATTATTTCAAATTATAACTTGAAGATCTGAACTTGTAATTGTCAAATACAGAACTTAAAATTGATAGCTTCTAATTATTATTACAAATTATAACTTGCAGATCTGAACGTGTAATTGTCAAATACAGAACTTCTAATTGTTAAATACAAATTATTAGTGCAAATTATAACTTGAAGATCTGAACTAGAAATTGTCAAATACAGAACTTAAAATTGATAGCTTCTAATTATTATTTCAAATTATAACTTGAAGATCTGAACGTGTAATTGTCAAATACAGAACTTCTAATTGTTAAATACAAATTATTAGTGCAAATTATAACTTGAAGATCTGAACTAGTAATTGTCAAATGTAGAACTTAAAATTGATAGCTTCTAATTATTATTGCAAATAATAATTTGAAGATCTGTACTTGTAATTGTCAAATACAGAACTTAAAATTGATAGCTTATAATTATAATTCAAATTATAACTTGAAGATCTGAACTTGTAATAGTCAAATACAGAACTTCGAATTGTTAAATACAAATTATTAGTGGAAATTATTACTTGAAGATCTGAACCTGTAATTGTCAAATACAGAACTCAAAATTGATAGCTTCTAATTATTATTGCAAATTATAACTTGAAGATCTGAACTTGTAATTGTCAAATACAGAACTTCTAATTGTTAAATACAAATTATTAGTGCAAATTATAACTTGAAGATCTGAACTTGTAATTGTCAAATACAGAACTTAAAATTGATAGCTTCTAATTATTATTGTAAATTATAACTTGAAGATCTGAACTTGTAATAGTGAATTACAGAACTTAGATTTGTTAAATTCAAATTATTATTTCAAATTATAACTTGAAGATCTGAACTAGTAATTGTCAAATACAGAACTTAAAATTGATAGCTTCTAATTATTATTGCAAATTATAACTTGAAGATCTGAACTTGTAATTGTCAAATACAGAACTTAAAATTGATAGCTTCTAATTATTAATGCAAATTATAACTTAAAGATCTGAACTTGTAATAGTCAAATACAGAACTTCTAATTGTTAAATACAAATTATTAGTGCAAATTATAACTTGAAGATCTGAACTAGTAATTGTCAAATACAGAACTTAAAATTGATAGCTTCTAATTATTATTGCAAATTATAACTTGAAGATCTGAACTTGTAATTGTCAAATACAGAACTTAAAATTGATAGCTTCTAATTATTATTTCAAATTATAACTTGAAGATCTTAACTTGTAATTGTCAAATACAGAACTTAAAATTGATAGCTTCTAATTATTATTGCAAATTATAACTTGAAGATCTGAACTTGTAATTGTCAAATACAGAACTTCTAATTGTTAAATACAAATTATTAGTGCAAATTATAACTTGAAGATCTGAACTTGTAATTGTCAAATACAGAACTTAAAATTGATAGATTCTATTTATTATTGTAAATTATAACTTGAAGATCTGAACTTGTAATAGTGCATTACAGAACTTAGATTTGTTAAATTCAAATTATTATTTCAAATTATAACTTGAAGATCTGCACTAGTAATTGTCAAATACAGAACTTCTAATTGTTAAATACAAATTATTATTGCAAATTATAACTTGAAGATCTGAACTTGTAATTGTCAAATACAGAACTTCTAATTGTTAAATACAAATTATTAGTGCAAATTATAACTTGAAGATCTGACCTTGTAATTGTCAAATACAGAACTTAAAATTGATAGCTTCTAATTATTATTGTAAATTATAACTTGAAGATCTGAACTTGTAATAGTGAATTACAGAACTTAGATTTGTTAAATTCAAATTATTATTTCAAATTATAACTTGAAGATCTGAACTAGTAATTGTCAAATACAGAACTTAAAATTGATAGCTTCTAATTATTATTGCAAATTATAACTTGAAGATCTGAACTTGTACTAGTGAATTACAGAACTTAGATTTGCTAAATTCAAATTATTATTTCAAATTATAACTTGGAGATCAGAACTTGTAATTGTCAAATACAGAACTTTAAATTGATAGCTTCTAATTATTATTTCAAATTATAACTTGAAGATCTGAACTTGTAATTGTCAAATACAGAACTTCTAATTGTTAAATATAAATTATTAGTGCAAATTATAACTTGAAGATCTGACCTTGTAATTGTCAAATGCAGAACTTAAAATTGATAGCTTCTAATTATTATTGTAAATTATAACTTGAAGATCTGAACTTGTAATAGTGAATTACAGAACTTAGATTTGTTAAATTCAAATTATTATTTCAAATTATAACTTGAAGATCTGAACTAGTAATTGTCAAATACAGAACTTAAAATTGATAGCGTCTAATTATTATTGCAAATTATAACTTGAAGATCTGAACTTTTAATTGTCAAATACAGAACTTAAAATTGATAGCTTCTAATTATTATTGTAAATTATAACTTGAAGATCTGAACTTGTAATTGTCAAATACAGAACTTAAAATTGAGAGCTTCTAATTATTATTGCAAATTATAACTTGAAGATCTGAACTTGTAATTGTCAAATACAGAACTTAAAATTGATAGCTTCTAATTATTATTTCAAATTATAACTTGAAGATCTGAACTTGTAATTGTCAAATACAGAACTTAAAATTGATAGCTTCTAAGTATTATTGCAAATTATAACTTGAAGATCTGAACTTGTAATAGTCAAATACAGAACTTCTAATTGTTAAATACAAATAATTAGTGCAAATTATAACTTGAAGATCTGAACTTGAAATTGTCAAATACAGAACTTAAAATTGATAGCTTCTAATTATTATTTCAAATTATAACTTGAAGATCTTAACTTGTAATTGTCAAATACAGAACTTAAAATTGATAGCTTCTAATTATTATTGCAAATTATAACTTGAAGATCTGAACTTGTAATTGTCAAATACAGAACTTCTAATTGTTAAATACAAATTATTAGTGCAAATTATAACTTGAAGATCTGAACTTGTAATTGTCAAATACAGAACTTAAAATTGATAGATTCTATTTATTATTGTAAATTATAACTTGAAGATCTGAACTTGTAATAGTGCATTACAGAACTTAGATTTGTTAAATTCAAATTATTATTTCAAATTATAACTTGAAGATCTGCACTAGTAATTGTCAAATACAGAACTTCTAATTGTTTAATACAAATTATTAGTGCAAATTATTACTTGAAGATCTGAACTAGTAATTGTCAAATACAGCACTTAAAATTGATAGCTTCTAATTATTAGTGCAAATTATAACTTGAAGATCTGAACTTGTAATTGTCAAATACAGAACTTAAAATTGATAGCTTCTAATTATTATTTCAAATTATAACTTGGAGATCTGAACTTGTAATTGTCAAATACAGAACTTAAAATTGATAGCATATAATTATTATTGCAAATAATAATTTGAAGATCTGAACTTGTAATAGTCAAATACAGAACTTCTAATTGTTAAATACAAATTATTAGTGCAAATTATTACTTGAAGATCTGAACTAGTAATTGTCAAATACAGCACTTAAAATTGATAGCTTCTAATTATTATTGCAAATTATAACTTGAAGATCTGAACTTGTAATTGTCAAATACAGAACTTAAAATTGATAGCTTCTAATTATTATTTCAAATTATAACTTGGAGATCTGAACTAGTAATTGTCAAATACAGAACTTAAAATTGATAGCTTCTAATTATTATTGCAAATTATAACTTGAAGATCTGAACTTGTAATTGTCAAATACAGAACTTAAAATTGATAGCTTCTAATTATTATTTCAAATTATAACTTGAAGATCTTAACTTGTAATTGTCAAATACAGAACTTAAAATTGATAGCTTCTAATTATTATTGCAAATTATAACTTGAAGATCTGAACTTGTAATTGTCAAATACAGAACTTCTAATTGTTAAATACAAATTATTAGTGCAAATTATAACTTGAAGATCTGAACTTGTAATTATCAAATACAGAACTTAAAATTGATAGATTCTATTTATTATTGTAAATTATAACTTGAAGATCTGAACTTGTAATAGTGCATTACAGAACTTAGATTTGTTAAATTCAAATTATTATTTCAAATTATAACTTGAAGATCTGCACTAGTAATTGTCAAATACAGAACTTCTAATTGTTAAATACAAATTATTATTGCAAATTATAACTTGAAGATCTGAACTTGTAATTGTCAAATACAGAACTTCTAATTGTTAAATACAAATTATTAGTGCAAATTATAGCTTGAAGATCTGACCTTGTAATTGTCAAATACAGAACTTACAATTGATAGCTTCTAATTATTATTGTAAATTATAACTTGAAGATCTGAACTTGTAATAGTGAATTACAGAACTTAGATTTGTTAAATTCAAATTATTATTTCAAATTATAACTTGAAGATCTGAACTAGTAATTGTCAAATACAGAACTTAAAATTGATAGCTTCTAATTATTATTGCAAATTATAACTTGAAGATCTGAACTTGTACTAGTGAATTACAGAACTTAGATTTGCTAAATTCAAATTATTATTTCAAATTATAACTTGGAGATCAGAACTTGTAATTGTCAAATACAGAACTTAAAATTGATAGCTTCTAATTATTATTGCAAATTATAATTTGAAGATCTGAACTTGTAATAGTCAAATACAGAACTTCTAATTGTTAAATACAAATTATTAGTGCAAATTATAACTTGAAGATCTGAACTAGTAATTGTCAAATACAGAACTTAAAATTGATAGCTTCTAATTATTATTGCAAATTATAACTTGAAGATCTGAACTTGTAATTGTCAAATACAGAACTTAAAATTGATAGCTTCTAATTATTATTTCAAATTATAACTTGAAGATCTTAACTTGTAATTGTCAAATACAGAACTTAAAATTGATAGCTTCTAATTATTATTGCAAATTATAACTTGAAGATCTGAACTTGTAATTGTCAAATACAGAACTTCTAATTGTTAAATACAAATTATTAGTGCAAATTATAACTTGAAGATCTGAACTTGTAATTGTCAAATACAGAACTTAAAATTGATAGATTCTATTTATTATTGTAAATTATAACTTGAAGATTTGAACTTGTAATAGTGCATTACAGAACTTAGATTTGTTAAATTCAAATTATTATTTCAAATTATAACTTGAAGATCTGCACTAGTAATTGTCAAATACAGAACTTCTAATTGTTAAATACAAATTATTAGTGCAAATTATTACTTGAAGATCTGAACTAGTAATTGTCAAATACAGCACTTAAAATTGATAGCTTCTAATTATTATTGCAAATTATAACTTGAAGATCTGAACTTGTAATTGTCAAATACAGAACTTAAAATTGATAGCTTCTAATTATTATTTCAAATTATAACTTGGAGATCTGAACTTGTAATTGTCAAATACAGAACTTAAAATTGATAGCTTCTAATTATTATTGCAAATAATAATTTGAAGATGTGAACTTGTAATAGTCAAATACAGAACTTCTAATTGTTAAATACAAATTATTAGTGCAAATTATTACTTGAAGATCTGAACTAGTAATTGTCAAATACAGCACTTAAAATTGATAGCTTCTAATTATTATTGCAAATTATAACTTGAAGATCTGAACTTGTAATTGTCAAATACAGAACTTAAAATTGATAGCTTCTAATTATTATTTCAAATTATAACTTGGAGATCTGAACTTGTAATTGTCAAATACAGAACTTAAAATTGATAGCTTCTAATTATTATTGCAAATTATAACTTGAAGATCTGAACTTGTAATTGTCAAATACAGAACTTCTAATTGTTAAATACAAATTATTAGCGCAAATTATAACTTGAAGATCTGACCTTGTAATTGTCAAATACAGAACTTAAAATTGATAGCTTCTAATTATTATTGTAAATTATAACTTGAAGATCTGAACTTGTAATTGTCAAATACAGAACTTAAAATTGATAGCTTCTAATTATTATTGCAAATAATAACTTGAAGAATTGAACTTGTAATTGTCAAATACAGAACTTAAAATTGATAGCTTCTAATTATTATTGCAAATTATAATTTGAACATCTGAACTTGTAATAGTCAAATACAGAACTTCGAATTGTTAAATACAAATTATTAGTGCAAATTATAACTTGAAGATCTGAACTTGTAATAGGTAAATACAGAACTTCTAATTGTTAAATTCAAACTAAGATTGCAAATAATTATTTGAAGATCTGAACTTGTAATAGTCAAATACAGAACTTCTAATTGTTAAATACAAATTATTAGTGCAAATTATAACTTGTAGATCTGAACTTGTAATTGTCAAATACAGAACTTAAAATTGATAGCTTCTAATTATTATTGCAAATTATAACTTGAAGATCTGAACTTGTAATTGTCAAATGCAGAACTTAAAATTGATAGCTTCTAATTATTATTGCAAATAATAGTTAGAAGATCTGTACTTGTAATTGTCAAATACTGAACTTAAAATTGATAGCTTATAATTATAATTCAAATTATAACTTGAAGATCTGAACATGTAATAGTCAAATACAGAACTTCGAATTGTTAAATACAAAGTATTAGTGCAAATTATTACTTGAAGATCTGAACCTGTAATAGGTAAATACAGAACTTCGAATGATTAAATTCAAACTAAGATTGCAAATAATGATTTGAAGATCTGAACTTGTAATAGTCAAATACGGAACTTCTAATTGTTAAATACAAATTATTAGTGAAAATTATTACTTGAAGATCTGAACTAGTAATTGTCAAATACAGCACTTAAAATTGACTGCTTCTAATTATTATTTCAAATTATAACTTGGAGATCTGAACTTGTAATTGTCAAATACAGAACTTAAAATTGGTAGCTTCTAATTATTATTGCAAATTATAACTTGAAGATCCTAACTTGTAATTGTCAAATACAGAACGTCTAATTGTTAAATACAAATTATTAGTGCAAATTATAACTTGAAGATCTGACCTTGAAATTGTCAAATACAGAACTTAAAATTGATAGCTTCTAATTATTATTGCAAATTATAACTTGAAGATCTGAACGTGTAATTGTCAAATACAGAACTTCTAATTGTTAAATACAAATTATTAGTGCAAATTATAACTTGAAGATCTGAACTTGTAATTATCAAATACAGAACTTAAAATTGATAGCTTCTAATTATTATTTCAAATTATAACTTGAAGATCTGAACTTGTAATTGTCAAATACAGAACTTAAAATTAATAGCTTCTAATTATTATTGCAAATAATAACTTGAAGATCTGAACTACTAATTGTCAAATGCAGAACTTAAAATTGATAGCTTCTAATTATTATTGCAAATAATAGTTTGAAGATCTGTACTTGTAATAGTCAAATACAGAACTTCTAATTGTTAAATACAAATTATTAGTGCAAATTATAACTTGAAGATCTGAACTAGTAATTGTCAAATACAGAACTTAAAATTGATAGCTTCTAATTATTATTGCAAATTATAACTTGAAGATCTGAACTTGTAATTGTCAAATACAGAACTTAAAATTGATAGCTTCTAATTATTATTTCAAATTATAACTTGAAGATCTTAACTTGTAATTGTCAAATACAGAACTTAAAATTGATAGCTTCTAATTATTATTGCAAATTATAACTTGAAGATCTGAACTTGTAATTGTCAAATACAGAACTTCTAATTGTTAAATACAAATTATTAGTGCAAATTATAACTTGAAGATCTGAACTTGTAATTGTCAAATACAGAACTTAAAATTGATAGATTCTATTTATTATTGTAAATTATAACTTGAAGATTTGAACTTGTAATAGTGCATTACAGAACTTAGATTTGTTAAATTCAAATTATTATTTCAAATTATAACTTGAAGATCTGCACTAGTAATTGTCAAATACAGAACTTCTAATTGTTAAATACAAATTATTAGTGCAAATTATTACTTGAAGATCTGAACTAGTAATTGTCAAATACAGCACTTAAAATTGATAGCTTCTAATTATTATTGCAAATTATAACTTGAAGATCTGAACTTGTAATTGTCAAATACAGAACTTAAAATTGATAGCTTCTAATTATTATTTCAAATTATAACTTGGAGATCTGAACTTGTAATTGTCAAATACAGAACTTAAAATTGATAGCTTCTAATTATTATTGCAAATAATAATTTGAAGATGTGAACTTGTAATAGTCAAATACAGAACTTCTAATTGTTAAATACAAATTATTATTGCAAATTATAACTTGAAGATCTGAACTAGTAATTGTCAAATACAGCACTTAAAATTGATAGCTTCTAATTATTATTGCAAATTATAACTTGAAGATCTGAACTTGTAATTGTCAAATACAGAACTTAAAATTGATAGCTTCTAATTATTATTTCAAATTATAACTTGGAGATCTGAACTTGTAATTGTCAAATACAGAACTTAAAATTGATAGCTTCTAATTATTATTGCAAATTATAACTTGAAGATCTGAACTTGTAATTGTCAAATACAGAACTTCTAATTGTTAAATACAAATTATTAGTGCAAATTATAACTTGAAGATCTGACCTTGTAATTGTCAAATACAGAACTTAAAATTGATAGCTTCTAATTATTATTGTAAATTATAACTTGAAGATCTGAACTTGTAATTGTCAAATACAGAACTTAAAATTGATAGCTTCTAATTATTATTGCAAATAATAACTTGAAGATCTGAACTTGTAATTGTCAAATACAGAACTTAAAATTGATAGCTTCTAATTATTATTGCAAATTATAATTTGAAGATCTGAACTTGTAATAGTCAAATACAGAACTTCGAATTGTTAAATACAAATTATTAGTGCAAATTATAACTTGAAGATCTGAACTTGTAATAGGTAAATACAGAACTTCTAATTGTTAAATTCAAACTAAGATTGCAAATAATTATTTGAAGATCTCAACTTGTAATAGTCAAATACAGAACTTCTAATTGTTAAATACAAATTATTAGTGCAAATTATAACTTGTAGATCTGAACTTGTAATTGTCAAATACAGAACTTAAAATTGATAGCTTCTAATTATTATTGCAAATTATAACTTGAAGATCTGAACTTGTAATTGTCAAATGCAGAACTTAAAATTGATAGCTTCTAATTATTATTGCAAATAATAGTTAGAAAATCTGTACTTGTAATTGTCAAATACTGAACTTAAAATTGATAGCTTATAATTATAATTCAAATTATAACTTGAAGATCTGAACATGTAATAGTCAAATACAGAACTTCGAATTGTTAAATACAAAGTATTAGTGCAAATTATTACTTGAAGATCTGAACCTGTAATAGGTAAATACAGAACTTCGAATGATTAAATTCAAACTAAGATTGCAAATAATGATTTGAAGATCTGAACTTGTAATAGTCAAATACGGAACTTCTAATTGTTAAATACAAATTATTAGTGAAAATTATTACTTGAAGATCTGAACTAGTAATTGTCAAATACAGCACTTAATATTGACTGCTTCTAATTATTATTTCAAATTATAACTTGGAGATCTGAACTTGTAATTGTCAAATACAGAACTTAAAATTGGTAGCTTCTAATTATTATTGCAAATTATAACTTGAAGATCCTAACTTGTAATTGTCAAATACAGAACGTCTAATTGTTAAATACAAATTATTAGTGCAAATTATAACTTGAAGATCTGACCTTGTAATTATCAAATACAGAACTTAAAATTGATAGCTTCTAATTATTATTTCAAATTATAACATGAAGATCTGAACTTGTAATTGTCAAATACAGAACTTCGAATTGTTAAATACAAATTATTAGTGCAAATTATTACTTGAAGATCTGAACTAGTAATTGTCAAATACAGCACTTAAAATTGATAGCTTCTAATTATTATTGCAAATTATAACTTGAAGATCTGAACTTGTAATTGTCAAATACAGAACTTAAAATTGATAGCTTCTAATTATTATTTCAAATTATAACTTGGAGATCTGAACTTGTAATTGTCAAATACAGAACTTAAAATTGATAGCTTCTAATTATTATTGCAAATTATAACTTGAAGATCTGAACTTGTAATTGTCAAATACAGAACTTCTAATTGTTAAATACAAATTATTAGCGCAAATTATAACTTGAAGATCTGACCTTGTAATTGTCAAATACAGAACTTAAAATTGATAGCTTCTAATTATTATTGTAAATTATAACTTGAAGATCTGAACTTGTAATTGTCAAATACAGAACTTAAAATTGATAGCTTCTAATTATTATTGCAAATAATAACTTGAAGAATTGAACTTGTAATTGTCAAATACAGAACTTAAAATTGATAGCTTCTAATTATTATTGCAAATTATAATTTGAACATCTGAACTTGTAATAGTCAAATACAGAACTTCGAATTGTTAAATACAAATTATTAGTGCAAATTATAACTTGAAGATCTGAACTTGTAATAGGTAAATACAGAACTTCTAATTGTTAAATTCAAACTAAGATTGCAAATAATTATTTGAAGATCTGAACTTGTAATAGTCAAATACAGAACTTCTAATTGTTAAATACAAATTATTAGTGCAAATTATAACTTGTAGATCTGAACTTGTAATTGTCAAATACAGAACTTAAAATTGATAGCTTCTAATTATTATTGCAAATTATAACTTGAAGATCTGAACTTGTAATTGTCAAATGCAGAACTTAAAATTGATAGCTTCTAATTATTATTGCAAATAATAGTTAGAAGATCTGTACTTGTAATTGTCAAATACTGAACTTAAAATTGATAGCTTATAATTATAATTCAAATTATAACTTGAAGATCTGAACATGTAATAGTCAAATACAGAACTTCGAATTGTTAAATACAAAGTATTAGTGCAAATTATTACTTGAAGATCTGAACCTGTAATAGGTAAATACAGAACTTCGAATGATTAAATTCAAACTAAGATTGCAAATAATGATTTGAAGATCTGAACTTGTAATAGTCAAATACGGAACTTCTAATTGTTAAATACAAATTATTAGTGAAAATTATTACTTGAAGATCTGAACTAGTAATTGTCAAATACAGCACTTAAAATTGACTGCTTCTAATTATTATTTCAAATTATAACTTGGAGATCTGAACTTGTAATTGTCAAATACAGAACTTAAAATTGGTAGCTTCTAATTATTATTGCAAATTATAACTTGAAGATCCTAACTTGTAATTGTCAAATACAGAACGTCTAATTGTTAAATACAAATTATTAGTGCAAATTATAACTTGAAGATCTGACCTTGAAATTGTCAAATACAGAACTTAAAATTGATAGCTTCTAATTATTATTGCAAATTATAACTTGAAGATCTGAACGTGTAATTGTCAAATACAGAACTTCTAATTGTTAAATACAAATTATTAGTGCAAATTATAACTTGAAGATCTGAACTTGTAATTATCAAATACAGAACTTAAAATTGATAGCTTCTAATTATTATTTCAAATTATAACTTGAAGATCTGAACTTGTAATTGTCAAATACAGAACTTAAAATTAATAGCTTCTAATTATTATTGCAAATAATAACTTGAAGATCTGAACTACTAATTGTCAAATGCAGAACTTAAAATTGATAGCTTCTAATTATTATTGCAAATAATAGTTTGAAGATCTGTACTTGTAATAGTCAAATACAGAACTTCTAATTGTTAAATACAAATTATTAGTGCAAATTATAACTTGAAGATCTGAACTAGTAATTGTCAAATACAGAACTTAAAATTGATAGCTTCTAATTATTATTGCAAATTATAACTTGAAGATCTGAACTTGTAATTGTCAAATACAGAACTTAAAATTGATAGCTTCTAATTATTATTTCAAATTATAACTTGAAGATCTTAACTTGTAATTGTCAAATACAGAACTTAAAATTGATAGCTTCTAATTATTATTGCAAATTATAACTTGAAGATCTGAACTTGTAATTGTCAAATACAGAACTTCTAATTGTTAAATACAAATTATTAGTGCAAATTATAACTTGAAGATCTGAACTTGTAATTGTCAAATACAGAACTTAAAATTGATAGATTCTATTTATTATTGTAAATTATAACTTGAAGATTTGAACTTGTAATAGTGCATTACAGAACTTAGATTTGTTAAATTCAAATTATTATTTCAAATTATAACTTGAAGATCTGCACTAGTAATTGTCAAATACAGAACTTCTAATTGTTAAATACAAATTATTAGTGCAAATTATTACTTGAAGATCTGAACTAGTAATTGTCAAATACAGCACTTAAAATTGATAGCTTCTAATTATTATTGCAAATTATAACTTGAAGATCTGAACTTGTAATTGTCAAATACAGAACTTAAAATTGATAGCTTCTAATTATTATTTCAAATTATAACTTGGAGATCTGAACTTGTAATTGTCAAATACAGAACTTAAAATTGATAGCTTCTAATTATTATTGCAAATAATAATTTGAAGATGTGAACTTGTAATAGTCAAATACAGAACTTCTAATTGTTAAATACAAATTATTATTGCAAATTATAACTTGAAGATCTGAACTAGTAATTGTCAAATACAGCACTTAAAATTGATAGCTTCTAATTATTATTGCAAATTATAACTTGAAGATCTGAACTTGTAATTGTCAAATACAGAACTTAAAATTGATAGCTTCTAATTATTATTTCAAATTATAACTTGGAGATCTGAACTTGTAATTGTCAAATACAGAACTTAAAATTGATAGCTTCTAATTATTATTGCAAATTATAACTTGAAGATCTGAACTTGTAATTGTCAAATACAGAACTTCTAATTGTTAAATACAAATTATTAGTGCAAATTATAACTTGAAGATCTGACCTTGTAATTGTCAAATACAGAACTTAAAATTGATAGCTTCTAATTATTATTGTAAATTATAACTTGAAGATCTGAACTTGTAATTGTCAAATACAGAACTTAAAATTGATAGCTTCTAATTATTATTGCAAATAATAACTTGAAGATCTGAACTTGTAATTGTCAAATACAGAACTTAAAATTGATAGCTTCTAATTATTATTGCAAATTTTAATTTGAAGATCTGAACTTGTAATAGTCAAATACAGAACTTCGAATTGTTAAATACAAATTATTAGTGCAAATTATAACTTGAAGATCTGAACTTGTAATAGGTAAATACAGAACTTCTAATTGTTAAATTCAAACTAAGATTGCAAATAATTATTTGAAGATCTCAACTTGTAATAGTCAAATACAGAACTTCTAATTGTTAAATACAAATTATTAGTGCAAATTATAACTTGTAGATCTGAACTTGTAATTGTCAAATACAGAACTTAAAATTGATAGCTTCTAATTATTATTGCAAATTATAACTTGAAGATCTGAACTTGTAATTGTCAAATGCAGAACTTAAAATTGATAGCTTCTAATTATTATTGCAAATAATAGTTAGAAAATCTGTACTTGTAATTGTCAAATACTGAACTTAAAATTGATAGCTTATAATTATAATTCAAATTATAACTTGAAGATCTGAACATGTAATAGTCAAATACAGAACTTCGAATTGTTAAATACAAAGTATTAGTGCAAATTATTACTTGAAGATCTGAACCTGTAATAGGTAAATACAGAACTTCGAATGATTAAATTCAAACTAAGATTGCAAATAATGATTTGAAGATCTGAACTTGTAATAGTCAAATACGGAACTTCTAATTGTTAAATACAAATTATTAGTGAAAATTATTACTTGAAGATCTGAACTAGTAATTGTCAAATACAGCACTTAATATTGACTGCTTCTAATTATTATTTCAAATTATAACTTGGAGATCTGAACTTGTAATTGTCAAATACAGAACTTAAAATTGGTAGCTTCTAATTATTATTGCAAATTATAACTTGAAGATCCTAACTTGTAATTGTCAAATACAGAACGTCTAATTGTTAAATACAAATTATTAGTGCAAATTATAACTTGAAGATCTGACCTTGTAATTATCAAATACAGAACTTAAAATTGATAGCTTCTAATTATTATTTCAAATTATAACTTGAAGATCTGAACTTGTAATTGTCAAATACAGAACTTCGAATTGTTAAATACAAATTATTAGTGCAAATTATTAGTTGAAGATCTGAACCTGTAATAGGTAAATACAGAACTTCGAATGATTAAATTCAAACTAAGATTGCAAATAGTAATTTGAAGATCTGAACTTGTAATAGTCAAATACAGAACTTCTAATTGTTAAATACAAATTATTAGTGAAAATTATTACTTGAAGTTCTGAACTAGTAATTGTCAAATACAGCACTTAAAATCGATAGCTTCTAATTATTATTGCAAATTATAACTTGAAGATCTGAACTTGTAATTGTCAAATACAGAACTTAAAATTGATAGCTTCTAATTATTATTTCAAATTATAACTTGGAGATCTGAACTTGTAATTGTCAAATACAGAACTTAAAATTGGTAGCTTCTAATTATTATTGCAAATTATAACTTGAAGATCCTAACTTGTAATTGTCAAATACAGAACTTAAAATTGATAGCTTCTAATTATTATTTCAAATTATAACTTGAAGATCTGAACTTGTAATTGTCAAATACAGAACTTAAAATTAATAGCATCTAATTATTATTGCAAATAATAACTTGAAGATCTGTACTTGTAATTGTCAAATGCAGAACTTAAAATTGATAGCTTCTAATTATTATTGCAAATAATAGTTTGAAGATCTGTACTTGTAATTGTCAAATACAGAACTTAAAATTGATAGCTTATAATTATTATTGCAAATTATAATTTGAAGATCTGAACTTGTAATAGACAAATACGCAACTTAGCATTGTTAAATACAAATTGTGATTGCAAATTATAACTTGAAGATCTGAACCTGTAATAGGTAAATACAGAACTTCGAATGATTAAATTCAAACTAAGATTGCAAATAATAATTTGAAGATCTGAACTTGTAATAGTCAAATACAGAACTTCTAATTGTTAAATACAAATTATTGGTGAAAATTATTACTTGAAGATCTGAACTAGTAATTGTCAAATACAGCACTTAAAATTGATAGCTTCTAATTATTATTGCAAATTATAACTTGAAGATCTGAACTTGTAATTGTCAAATACAGAACTTAAAATTGATAGCTTCTAATTATTATTTCAAATTATAACTTGGAGATCTGAACTTGTAATTGTCAAATACAGAACTTAAAATTGGTAGCTTCTAATTATTATTGCAAATTATAACTTGAAGATCCTAACTTGTAATTGTCAAATACAGAACTTCTAATTGTTAAATACAAATTATTAGTGCAAATTATAACTTGAAGATCTGACCTTGTAATTGTCAAATACAGAACTTAAAACTGATAGCTTCTAATTATTATTGCAAATTATAACTTGAAGATCTGAACGTGTAATTGTCAAATACAGAACTTCTAATTGTTAAATACAAATTATTAGTGCAAATTATAACTTGAAGATCTGAACTTGTAATTATCAAATACAGAACTTAAAATTGATAGCTTCTAATTATTATTTCAAATTATAACTTGAAGATCTGAACTTGTAATTGTCAAATACAGAACTTAAAATTAATAGCTTCTAATTATTATTGCAAATAATAACTTGAAGATCTGAACTTGTAATTGTCAAATGCAGAACTTAAAATTGATAGCTTCTAATTATTATTGCAAATAATAGTTTGAAGATCTGTACTTGTAATTGTCAAATACAGAACTTAAAATTGAGAGCTTATAATTATAATTCAAATTATAACTTGAAGATCTGAACTTGTAATAGTCAAATACAGAACTTCGAATTGTTAAATACAAAGTATTAGTGCAAATTATTACTTGAAGATCTGAACCTGTAATAGGTAAATACAGAACTTCGAATGATTAAATTCAAACTAAGATTGCAAATAATAATTTGAAGATCTGAACTTGTAATAGTCAAATACAGAACTTCTAATTGTTAATTACAAATTATTAGTGCAAATTATTACTTGAAGATCTGAACTAGTAATTGTCAAATACAGCACTTAAAATTGATAGCTTCTAATTATTATTGCAAATTATAACTTGAAGATCTGAACTTGTAATTGTCAAATACAGAACTTAAAATTGATAGCTTCTAATTATTATTTCAAATTATAACTTGGAGATCTGAACTTGTAATTGTCAAATACAGAACTTAAAATTGATAGCTTCTAATTATTATTGCAAATTATAACTTGAAGATCTGAACTTGTATGTGTCAAATACAGAACTTCTAATTGTTAAATACAAATTATTAGTGCAAATTATAACTTGAAGATCTGACCTTGTAATTGTCAAATACAGAACATAAAATTGATAGCTTCTAATTATTGTTGTAAATTATAACTTGAAGATCTGAACTTGTAATTGTCAAATACAGAACTTAAAATTGATAGCTTATAATTATAATTCAAATTATAACTTGAAGATCTGAACTTGTAATTGTCAAATATAGAACTTAAAATTAATAGCTTCTAACTATTATTGCAAATAATAACTTGAAGATCTGAACTTGTAATTGTCAAATGCAGAACTTAAAATTGATAGCTTCTAATTATTATTGCAAATAATAGTTTGAAGATCTGTACTTGTAATTGTCAAATACAGAACTTAAAATTGATAGCTTATAATTATAATTCAAATTATAACTTGAAGATCTGAACCTGTAATAGGTAAATACAGAACTTCGAATGATTAAATTCAAACTAAGATTGCAAATAATAATTTGAAGATCTGAACTTGTAATAGTCAAATACAGAACTTCTAATTGTTAAATACAAATTATTAGTGAAAATTATTACTTGAAGATCTGAACTAGTAATTGTCAAATACAGCACTTAAAATTGATAGCTTCTAATTATTATTGCAAATTATAACTTGAAGATCTGAACTTGTAATTGTCAAATACAGAACTTAAAATTGATAGCTTCTAATTATTATTTCAAATTATAACTTGGAGATCTGAACTTGTAATTGTCAAATACAGAACTTAAAATTGGTAGCTTCTAATTATTATTGCAAATTATAACTTGAAGATCCTAACTTGTAATTGTCAAATACAGAACTTCTAATTGTTAAATACAAATTATTAGTGCAAATTATAACTTGAAGATCTGACCTTGTAATTGTCAAATACAGAACTTAAAATTGATAGCTTCTAATTATTATTGCAAATTATAACTTGAAGATCTGAACGTGTAATTGTCAAATACAGAACTTCTAATTGTTAAATACAAATTATTAGTGCAAATTATAACTTGAAGATCTGAACTTGTAATTATCAAATACAGAACTTAAAATTGATAGCTTCTAATTATTATTTCAAATTATAACTTGAAGATCTGAACTTGAAATTGTCAAATAAAGAACTTAAAATTAATAGCTTCTAATTATTATTGCAAATAATAACATGAAGATCTGAACTAGTAATTGTCAAATGCAGAACTTAAAATTGATAGCTTCTAATTATTATTGCAAATTATAACTTGAAGATCTGAACTTGTAATTGTCAAATACAGAACTTAAAATTGATAGCTTCTAAATATTATTGCTAATTATAACTTGAAGATCTGAACTTGTAATTGTCAAATACAGAACTTAAAATTGATAGCTTCTAATTATTATTGCAAATTATAACTTGAAGATCTGAAATTGTAATTGTCAAATACAGAACTTCTAATTGTTAAATACAAATTATTAGTGCAAATTATAACTTGAAGATCTGACCTTGTAATTGTCAAATACAGAACTTAAAATTGATAGCTTCTAATTATTGTTGTAAATTATAACTTGAAGATCTGAACTTGTAATAGTGAATTACAGAACTTAGATTTGTTAAATTCAAATTATTATTTCAAATTATAACTTGAAGATCTGAACTAGTAATTGTCAAATACAGAACTTAAAATTGATAGCTTCTAATTATTATTGCAAATTATAACTTGAAGATCTGAACTTGTCAAATACAGAACTTAAAATTGATAGCTTCTAATTATTATTGCAAATTATAACTTGAAGATCTGAACTTGTAATAGTCAAATACAGAACTTCTAATTGTTAAATACAAATTATTAGTGCAAATTATAACTTGAAGCTCTGAACTAGTAATTGTCAAATACAGAACTTAAAATTGATAGTTTCTAATTATTATTGCAAATTATAACTTGAAGATCTGAACTTGTAATTGTCAAATACAGAACTTAAAATTGATAGCTTCTAATTATTATTTCAAATTATAACTTGAAGATCTTAACTTGTAATTGTCAAATACAGAACTTAAAATTGATAGCTTCTAATTATTATTGCAAATTATAACTTGAAGATCTGAACTTGTAATTGTCAAATACAGAACTTAAAATTGATAGCTTCAAATTATTATTGAAAATTATAACTTGAAGATCTGAACTTGTAATAGGTAAATACAGAATTTGGAATTGTTAAATTCAAACTAAGATTGCAAATAATAATTTGAAGATCTGAACTTGTAATAGTCAAATACAGAACTTAAAATTGATAGCTTCTAATTATTATTGCAAAATATAACTTGAAGATCTGTACTTGTAATTGTCAAATACAGAACTTAAAATTGATAGCTTCTAATTATTATTTCAAATTATAACTTGAAGATCTGAACTTGTAATTGTCAAATACAGAACTTAAAATTGATAGCTTCTAATTATTATTGCACATTATAACTTGAAGATCTGAACTTGAAATTGTCAAATACAGAACTTCTAATTGTTAAATACAAATTATTAGTGCAAATTATAACTTGAAGATCTGACCTTGTAATTGTCAAATACAGAACTTAAAATTGATAGCTTCTAATTATTATTGTAAATTATAACTTGAAGATCTGAACTTGTAATAGTGAATTACAGAACTTAGATTTGTTAAATTCAAATTATTATTTCAAATTATAACTTGAAGATCTGAACTAGTAATTGTCAAATACAGAACTTAAAATTGATAGCTTCTAATTATTATTGCAAATTATAACTTGAAGATCTGAACTTGTCAAATACAGAACTTAAAATTGATAGCTTCTAATTATTATTGCAAATTATAACTTGAAGATCTGAACTTGTAATAGTCAAATACAGAACTTCTAATTGTTAAATTCAAATTATTAGTGCAAATTATAACTTGAAGCTCTGAACTAGTAATTGTCAAATACAGAACTTAAAATTGATAGCTTCTAATTATTATTGCAAATTATAACTTGAAGATCTGACCTTGTAATTGTCAAATACAGAACTTAAAATTGATAGCTTCTAATTATTATTTCAAATTATAACTTGAAGATCTTAACTTGTAATTGTCAAATACAGAACTTAAAATTGATAGCTTCTAATTATTATTGCAAATTATAACTTGAAGATCTGAACTTGTAATTGTCAAATAGAGAACTTAAAATTGATAGCTTCTAATTATTATTGCAAATTATAACTTGAAGATCTGAACTTGTAATAGTCAAATACAGAACTTAAAATTGATAGCTTCTAATTATTATTGCAAAATATAACTTGAAGATCTGTACTTGTAATTGTCAAATACAGAACTTAAAATTGATAGCTTCTAATTATTATTTCAAATTATAACTTGAAGATCTGAACTTGTAATTGTCAAATACAGAACTTAAAATTGATAGCTTCTAATTATTATTGCAAATTGTAACTTGAAGATCTGAACTTGTAATTGTCAAATACAGAACTTAAAATTGATAGCTTCTAATTATTATTGCAAATTATAACTTGAAGATCTGAACTTGTAATAGTCAAATACAGAACTTCTAATTGTTAAATACAAATTATTAGTGAAAATTATTACTTGAAGATCTGAACTAGTAATTGTCAAATACAGCACTTAAAATTGATAGCTTCTAATTATTATTGCAAATTATAACTTGAAGATCTGAACTTGTAATTGTCAAATACTGAACTTAAAATTGATAGCTTCTAATTATTATTTCAAATTATAACTTGGAGATCTGAACTTGTAATTGTCAAATACAGAACTTAAAATTGTTAGCTTCTAATTATTATTGCAAATTATAACTTGAAGATCCTAACTTGTAATTGTCAAATACAGAACTTCTAATTGTTAAATACAAATTATTAGTGCAAATTATAACTTGAAGATCTGACCTTGTAATTGTCAAATACAGAACTTAAAATTGATAGCTTCCAATTATTATTGCAAATTATAACTTGAAGATCTGAACGTGTAATTGTCAAATACAGAACTTCTAATTGTTAAATACAAATTATTAGTGCAAATTATAACTTGAAGATCTGAACTTGTAATTATCAAATACAGAACTTAAAATTGATAGCTTCTAATTATTATTTCAAATTATAACTTGAAGATCTGAACTTGAAATTGTCAAATAAAGAACTTAAAATTAATAGCTTCTAATTATTATTGTAAATAATAACTTGAAGATCTGAACTAGTAATTATCAAATGCAGAACTTAAAATTGATAGCTTCTAATTATTATTTCAAATAATAGTTTGAAGATCTGTACTTGTAATTGTCAAATACAGAACTTAAAATTGATAGCTTATAATTATAATTCAAACTATAACTTGCAGATCTGAACTTGTAATAGTCAAATACAGAACTTCGAATTGTTAAATACAAATTATTAGTGCAAATTATTAGTTGAAGATCTGAACCTGTAATAGGTAAATACAGAACTTCGAATGATTAAATTCAAACTAAGATTGCAAATAATAATTTGAAGATCTGAACTTGTAATAGTCAAATACAGAACTTCTAATTGTTAAATACAAATTATTAGTGTAAAATTATTACTTGAAGATCAGAACTAGTAATTGTCAAATACAGCACTTAAAATTGATAGCTTCTAATTATTATTGCAAATTATAACTTGAAGATCTGAACTTGTAATTGTCAAATACAGAACTTAAAATTGATAGCTTCTAAATATTATTGCTAATTATAACTTGAAGATCTGAACTTGTAATTGTCAAATACAGAACTTAAAATTGATAGCTTCTAATTATTATTGCAAATTATAACTTGAAGATCTGAACTTGTAATTGTCAAATACAGAACTTCTAATTGTTAAATACAAATTATTAGTGCAAATTATAACTTGAAGATCTGACCTTGTAATTGTCAAATACAGTACTTAAAATTGATAGCTTCTAATTATTATTGTAAATTATAACTTGAAGATCTGAACTTGTAATAGTGAATTACAGAACTTAGATTTGTTAAATTCAAATTATTATTTCAAATTATAACTTGAAGATCTGAACTAGTAATTGTCAAATACAGAACTTAAAATTGATAGCTTCTAATTATTATTGCAAATTATAACTTGAAGATCTGAACTTGTCAAATACAGAACTTAAAATTGATAGCTTCTAATTATTATTGCAAATTATAACTTGAAGATCTGAACTTGTAATAGTCAAATACAGAACTTAAAATTGATAGCTTCTAATTATTATTTCAAATTATAACTTGAAGATCTTAACTTGTAATTGTCAAATACAGAACTTAAAATTGATAGCTTCTAATTATTATTTCAAATTATAACTTGAAGATCTTAACTTGTAATTGTCAAATACAGAACTTAAAATTGATAGCTTCTAATTATTATTGCAAATTATAACTTGAAGATCTGAACTTGTAATAGGTAAATACAGAACTTCGAATTGTTAAATTCAAACTAAGATTGCAAATAATAATTTGAAGATCTGAACTTGTAATAGTCAAATACAGAACTTAAAATTGATAGCTTCTAATTATTATTGCAAAATATAACTTGAAGATCTGTACTTGTAATTGTCAAATACAGAACTTAAAATTGATAGCTTCTAATTATTATTTCAAATTATAACTTGAAGATCTGAACTTGTAATTGTCAAATACAGAACTTAAAATTGATAGCTTCTAATTATTATTGCAAATTATAACTTGAAGATCTGAACTTGTAATTGTCAAATACAGAACTTCTAATTGTTAAACACAAATTGTTAGTGCAAATTATAACTTGAAGATCTGACCTTGTAATTGTCAAATACAGAACTTAAAATTGATAGCTTCTAATTATTATTGTAAATTATAACTTGAAGATCTGAACTTGTAATAGTGAATTACAGAACTTGATTTGTTAAATTCAAATTATTATTTCAAATTATAACTTGAAGATCTGAACTAGTAATTGTCAAATACAGAACTTAAAATTGATAGCTTCTAATTATTATTGCAAATTATAACTTGAAGATCTGAACTTGTCAAATACAGAACTTAAAATTGATAGCTTCTAATTATTATTGCAAATTATAACTAGAAGATCTGAACTTGTAATAGTCAAATACAGAACTTCTAATTGTTAAATACAAATTATTAGTGTAAAATTATTACTTGAAGATCAGAACTAGTAATTGTCAAATACAGCACTTAAAATTGATAGCTTCTAATTATTATTGCAAATTATAACTTGAAGATCTGAACTTGTAATTGTCAAATACAGAACTTAAAATTGATAGCTTCTAAATATTATTGCTAATTATAACTTGAAGATCTGAACTTGTAATTGTCAAATACAGAACTTAAAATTGATAGCTTCTAATTATTATTGCAAATTATAACTTGAAGATCTGAACTTGTAATTGTCAAATACAGAACTTCTAATTGTTAAATACAAATTATTAGTGCAAATTATAACTTGAAGATCTGACCTTGTAATTGTCAAATACAGAACTTAAAATTGATAGCTTCTAATTATTATTGTAAATTATAACTTGAAGATCTGAACTTGTAATAGTGAATTACAGAACTTAGATTTGTTAAATTCAAATTATTATTTCAAATTATAACTTGAAGATCTGAACTAGTAATTGTCAAATACAGAACATAAAATTGATAGCTTCTAATTATTATTGCAAATTATAACTTGAAGATCTGAACTTGTCAAATACAGAACTTAAAATTGATAGCTTCTAATTATTATTGCAAATTATAACTTGAAGATCTGAACTTGTAATAGTCAAATACAGAACTTAAAATTGATAGCTTCTAATTATTATTTCAAATTATAACTTGAAGATCTTAACTTGTAATTGTCAAATACAGAACTTAAAATTGATAGCTTCTAATTATTATTTCAAATTATAACTTGAAGATCTTAACTTGTAATTGTCAAATACAGAACTTAAAATTGATAGCTTCTAATTATTATTGCAAATTATAACTTGAAGATCTGAACTTGTAATAGGTAAATACAGAACTTCGAATTGTTAAATTCAAACTAAGATTGCAAATAATAATTTGAAGATCTGAACTTGTAATAGTCAAATACAGAACTTAAAATTGATAGCTTCTAATTATTATTGCAAAATATAACTTGAAGATCTGTACTTGTAATTGTCAAATACAGAACTTAAAATTGATAGCTTCTAATTATTATTTCAAATTATAACTTGAAGATCTGAACTTGTAATTGTCAAATACAGAACTTAAAATTGATAGCTTCTAATTATTATTGCAAATTATAACTTGAAGATCTGAACTTGTAATTGTCAAATACAGAACTTCTAATTGTTAAACACAAATTGTTAGTGCAAATTATAACTTGAAGATCTGACCTTGTAATTGTCAAATACAGAACTTAAAATTGATAGCTTCTAATTATTATTGTAAATTATAACTTGAAGATCTGAACTTGTAATAGTGAATTACAGAACTTAGATTTGTTAAATTCAAATTATTATTTCAAATTATAACTTGAAGATCTGAACTAGTAATTGTCAAATACAGAACTTAAAATTGATAGCTTCTAATTATTATTGCAAATTATAACTTGAAGATCTGAACTTGTCAAATACAGAACTTAAAATTGATAGCTTCTAATTATTATTGCAAATTATAACTTGAAGATCTGAACTTGTAATAGTCAAATACAGAACTTCTAATTGTTAAATACAAATTATTAGTGCAAATTATAACTTGAAGCTCTGAACTAGTAATTGTCAAATACAGAACTTAAAATTGATAGCTTCTAATTATTATTGCAAATTATAACTTGAAGATCTGAACTTGTAATTGTCAAATACAGAACTTAAAATTGATAGCTTCTAATTATTATTTCAAATTATAACTTGAAGATCCTAACTTGTAATTGTCAAATACAGAACTTAAAATTGATAGCTTCTAATTATTATTGCAAATTATAACTTGAAGATCTGAACTTGTAATTGTCAAATACAGAACTTAAAATTGATAGCTTCTAATTATTATTGCAAATTATAACTTGAAGATCTGAACTTGTAATAGGTAAATACAGAACTTCGAATTGTTAAATTCAAACTAAGATTGCAAATAATAATTTGAAGATCTGAACTTGTAATAGTCAAATACAGAACTTAAAATTGATAGCTTCTAATTATTATTGCAAAATATAACTTGAAGATCTGTACTTGTAATTGTCAAATACAGAACTTAAAATTGATAGCTTCTAATTATTATTTCAAATTATAACTTGTAGATCTGAACTTGTAATTGTCAAATACAGAACTTAAAATTGATAGCTTCTAATTATTATTGCAAATTATAACTTGAAGATCTGAACTTGTAATTGTCAAATACAGAACTTAAAATTGATAGCTTCTAATTATTATTGCAAATAATAACTTGAAGATCTGAACTTGTAATTATCAAATGCAGAACTTAAAATTGATAGCTTCTAATTATTATTGCAAATAATAATTTGAAGATCTGTACTTGCAATTGTCAAATACAGAACTTAAAATTGATAGCTTCTAATTATTATTTCAAATTATAACTTGAAGATCTGCACTTGTAATTGTCAAATACAGAACTTAAAATTAATAGCTTCTAATTATTATTGCAAATAATAACTTGAAGATCTGAACTTGTAATTGTCAAATGCCGAACTTAAAATTGATAGCTTCTAATTATTATTGCAAATAATAGTTTGAAGATCTGTACTTGTAATTGTCAAATACAGAACTTAAAATTGATAGCTTATAATTATTATTGCAAATTATAATTTGAAGATCTGAACTTGTAATAGACAAATACGCAACTTAGCATTGTTAAATACAAATTGTGATTGCAAATTATAACTTGAAGATCTGAACCTGTAATAGGTAAATACAGAACTTCGAATGATTAAATTCAAACTAAGATTGCAAATAATAATTTGAAGATCTGAACTTGTAATAGTCAAATACAGAACTTCTAATTGTTAAATACAAATTATTAGTGCAAATTATAACTTGAAGATCTGACCTTGTAATTGTCAAATACAGAACTTAAAATTGATAGCTTCTAATTATTATTGCAAATTATAACTTGAAGATCTGAACGTGTAATTGTCAAATACAGAACTTCTAATTGTTAAATACAAATTATTAGTGCAAATTATAACTTGAAGATCTGAACTTGTAATTATCAAATACAGAACTTAAAATTGATAGCTTCTAATTATTATTTCAAATTATAACTTGAAGATCTGAACTTGTAATTGTCAAATACAGAACTTATAATTAATAGCTTCTAATTATTATTGCAAATAATAACTTGAAGATCTGAACTTGTAATTGTCAAATGCAGAACTTAAAATTGATAGCTTCTAATTATTATTGCAAATAATAGTTTGAAGATCTGTACTTGTAATTGTCAAATACAGAACTTAAAATTGATAGCTTATAATTATAATTCAAATTATAACTTGAAGATCTGAACTTGTAATAGTCAAATACAGAACTTCTAATTGTTAAATACAAAGTATTAGTGCAAATTATTACTTGAAGATCTGAACCTGTAATAGGTAAATACAGAACTTCGAATGATTAAATTCAAACTAAGATTGCAAATAATAATTTGAAGATCTGAACTTGTAATAGTCAAATACAGAACTTCTAATTGTTAAATACAAATTATTAGTGAAAATTATTACTTGAAGATCTGAACTAGTAATTGTCAAATACAGCACTTAAAATTGATAGCTTCTAATTATTATTGCAAATTATAACTTGAAGATCTGAACTTGTAATTGTCAAATACAGAACTTAAAATTGATAGCTTCTAATTATTATTTCAAATTATAACTTGGAGATCTGAACTTGTAATTGTCAAATACAGAACTTAAAATTGGTAGCTTCTAATTATTATTGCAAATTATAACTTGAAGATCCTAACTTGTAATTGTCAAATACAGAACTTCTAATTGTTAAATACAAATTATTAGTGCAAATTATAACTTGAAGATCTGACCTTGTAATTGTCAAATACAGAACTTAAAATTGATAGCTTCTAATTATAATTGCAAATTATAGCTTGAAGATCTGAACGTGTACTAGTGAATTACAGAACTTAGATTTGTTAAATTCAAATTATTATTTCAAATTTTAACTTGGAGATCTGAACTTGTAATTGTCAAATACAGAACTTCTAATTGATAGCTTCTAATTATTATTGTAAATTATAACTTGAAGATCTGAGCTTGTAATAGTGAATTACAGAACTTAGATTTGTTAAATTCAAATTATTATTTCAAATTATAACTTGAAGATCTGAACTAGTAATTGTCAAATACAGAACTTAAAATTGATAGCTTCTAATTATTATTTCAAATTATAACTTGAAGATCTTAACTTGTAATTGTCAAATACAGAACTTAAAATTGATAGCTTCTAATTATTATTGCAAATTATAACTTGAAGATCTGAACTTGTAATTGTCAAATACAGAACTTAAAATTGATAGCTTCTAATTATTATTGCAAATTATAACTTGAAGATCTGAACTTGTAATAGGTAAATACAGAACTTCGAATTGTTAAATTCAAACTAAGATTGCAAATAATAATTTGAAGATCTGAACTTGTAATAGTCAAATACAGAACTTAAAATTGATAGCTTCTAATTATTATTGCAAATTATAACTTGAAGATCTGAACTTGTACTAGTGAATTACAGAACTTAGATTTGTTAAATTCAAATTATTATTTCAAATTATAACTTGGAGATCTGAACTTGTAATTGTCAAATACAGAACTTAAAATTGATAGCTTCTAATTATTATTGCAAATTATAACTTGAAGATCTGAACGTGTAATTGTCAAATACAGAACTTCTAATTGTTAAATACAAATTATTAGTGCAAATTATAACTTGAAGATCTGAACTTGTAATTATCAAATACAGAACTTAAAATTGATAGCTTCTAATTATTATTTCAAATTATAACTTGAAGATCTTAACTTGTAATTGTCAAATACAGAACTTAAAATTGATAGCTTCTAATTATTATTGCAAATTATAACTTGAAGATCTGAACTTGTAATTGTCAAATACAGAACTTAAAATTGATAGCTTCTAATTATTATTGCAAATTATAACTTGAAGATCTGAACTTGTAATAGGTAAATACAGAACTTCGAATTGTTAAATTCAAACTAAGATTGCAAATAATAATTTGAAGATCTGAACTTGTAATAGTCAAATACAGAACTTAAAATTGATAGCTTTTAATTATTATTGCAAATTATAACTTGAAGATCTGAACTTGTACTAGTGAATTACAGAACTTAGATTTGTTAAATTCAAATTATTATTTCAAATTATAACTTGGAGATCTGAACTTGTAATTGTCAAATACAGAACTTAAAATTGATAGCTTCTAATTATTATTTCAAATTATAACTTGGAGATCTGAACTTGTAATTGTCAAATACAGAACTTAAAATTAGTAGCTTCTAATTATTATTGCAAATTAGAACTTGAAGATCCTAACTTGTAATTGTCAAATACAGAACTTCTAATTGTTAAATACAAATTATTAGTGCAAATTATAACTTGAAGATCTGACCTTGTAATTGTCAAATACAGAACTTAAATTTGATAGCTTCTAATTATTATTGCAAATTATAACTTGAAGATCTGAACGTGTAATTGTCAAATACAGAACTTCTAATTGTTAAATACAAATTATTAGTGCAAATTATAACTTGAAGATCTGAACTTGTAATTATCAAATACAGAACTTAAAATTGATAGCTTCAAATTATTATTTCAAATTATAACTTGAAGATCTGAACTTGTAATTGTCAAATACAGAACTTAAAATTAATAGCTTCTAATTATTATTGCAAATAATAACTTGATGATCTGAACTTGTAATTGTCAAATGCAGAACTTAAAATTGATAGCTTCTAATTATTATTGCAAATAATAGTTTGAAAATCTGTACTTGTAATTGTCAAATACAGAACTTAAAATTGATAGCTTATAATTATAATTCAAATTATAACTTGAAGATCTGAACTTGTAATAGTCAAATACAGAACTTCGAATTGTTAAATACAAAGTATTAGTGCAAATTATTACTTGAAGATCTGAACCTGTAATAGGTAAATACAGAACTTCGAATGATTAAATTCAAACTAAGATTGCAAATAATAATTTGGAGATCTGAACTTGTAATAGTCAAATACAGAACTTCTAATTGTTAAATACAAATTATTAGTGAAAATTATTACTTGAAGATCTGAACTAGTAATTGTCAAATACAGCACTTAAAATTGATAGCTTCTAATTATTATTGCAACTTATAACTTGAAGATCTGAACTTGTAATTGTCAAATACAGAACTTAAAATTGATAGCTTCTAATTATTATTTCAAATTATAACTTGGAGATCTGAACTTGTAATTGTCAAATACAGAACTTAAAATTGGTAGCTTCTAATTATTATTGCAAATTATAACTTGAAGATCCTAACTTGTAATTGTCAAATACAGAACTTCTAATTGTTAAATACAAATTATTAGTGCAAATTATAACTTGAAGATCTGACCTTGTAATTGTCAAATACAGAACTTAAAATTGATAGCTTCTAATTATTATTGCAAATTATAACTTGAAGATCTGAACGTGTACTAGTGAATTACAGAACTTAGATTTGTTAAATTCAAATTATTATTTCAAATTATAACTTGGAGATCTGAACTTGTAATTGTCAAATACAGAACTTCTAATTGATAGCTTCTAATTATTATTGTAAATTATAACTTGAAGATCTGAGCTTGTAATAGTGAATTACAGAACTTAGATTTGTTAAATTCAAATTATTATTTCAAATTATAACTTGAAGATCTGAACTAGTAATTGTCAAATACAGAACTTAAAATTGATAGCTTCTAATTATTATTGCAAATTATAACTTGAAGATCTGAACTTGTACTAGTGAATTACAGAACTTAGATTTGTTAAATTCAAATTATTATTTCAAATTATAACTTGGAGATCTGAACTTGTAATTGTCAAATACAGAACTTAAAATTGATAGCTTCTAATTATTATTGCAAATTATAACTTGAAGATCTGAACTTGTAATTGTCAAATACAGAACTTCTAATTGTTAAATACAAATTATTAGTGCAAATTATAACTTGAAGATCTGACCTTGTAATTGTCAAATACAGAACTTAAAATTGATAGCTTCTAATTATTATTGTAAATTATAACTTGAAGATCTGAACTTGTAATAGTGAATTACAGAACTTAGATTTGTTAAATTCAAATTATTATTTCAAATTATAACTTGAAGATCTGAACTAGTAATTGTCAAATACAGAACTTAAAATTGATAGCTTCTAATTATTATTGCAAATTATAACTTGAAGATCTGAACTTTTAATTGTCAAATACAGAACTTAAAATTGATAGCTTCTAATTATTATTGTAAATTATAACTTGAAGATCTGAACTTGTAATTGTCAAATACAGAACTTCTAATTGTTAAATACAAATTATTAGTGCAAATTATAACTTGAAGATCTGACCTTGTAATTGTCAAATACAGAACTTAAAATTGATAGCTTCTAATTATTATTGTAAATTATAACTTGAAGATCTGAACTTGTAATTGTCAAATACAGAACTTAAAATTGATAGCTTCTAATTATTATTGCAAATAATAACTTGAAGATCTGAACTTGTAATTGTCAATTACAGAACTTAAAATTGATAGCTTCTAATTATTATTGCAAATTATAATTTGAAGATCTGAACTTGTAATAGACAAATACGCAACTTAGCATTGTTAAATACAAATTGTGATTGCAAATTATAACTTGAAGATCTGAACCTGTAATAGGTAAATACAGAACTTCGAATGATTAAATTCAAACTAAGATTGCAAATAATAATTTGAAGATCTGAACTTGAAATTGTCAAATGCAGAACTTAAAATTGATAGCTTCTAATTATATTGCAAATAATAGTTTGAAGATCTGTACTTGTAATTGTCAAATACAGAACTTAAAATTGATAGCTTATAATTATAATTCAAATTATAACTTGAAGATCTGAACTTGTAATTGTCAAATACAGAACTTAAAATTAATAGCTTCTAACTATTATTGCAAATAATAACTTGAAGATCTGAACTTGTAATTGTCAAATGCAGAAGTTAAAATTGATAGCTTCTAATTATTATTGCAAATAATAGTTTGAAGATCTGTACTTGTAATTGTCAAATACAGAACTTAAAATTGATAGCTTATAATTATAATTCAAATTATAACTTGAAGATCTGAACCTGTAATAGGTAAATACAGAACTTCGAATGATTAAATTCAAACTAAGATTGCAAATAATAATTTGAAGATCTGAACTTGTAATAGTCAAATACAGAACTTCTAATTGTTAAATACAAATTATTAGTGAAAATTATTACTTGAAGATCTGAACTAGTAATTGTCAAATACAGCACTTAAAATTGATAGCTTCTAATTATTATTGCAAATTATAACTTGAAGATCTGAACTTGTAATTGTCAAATACAGAACTTAAAATTGATAGCTTCTAATTATTATTTCAAATTATAACTTGGAGATCTGAACTTGTAATTGTCAAATACAGAACTTAAAATTGGTAGCTTCTAATTATTATTGCAAATTATAACTTGAAGATCCTAACTTGTAATTGTCAAATACAGAACTTCTAATTGTTAAATACAAATTATTAGAGCAAATTATAACTTGAAGATCTGACCTTGTAATTGTCAAATACAGAACTTAAAATTGATAGCTTCTAATTATTATTGCAAATTATAACTTGAAGATCTGAACGTGTAATTGTCAAATACAGAACTTCTAATTGTTAAATACAAATTATTAGTGCAAATTATAACTTGAAGATCTGAACTTGTAATTATCAAATACAGAACTTAAAATTGATAGCTTCTAATTATTATTTCAAATTATAACTAGAAGATCTGAACTTGTAATTGTCAAATACAGAACTTAAAATTGATAGCTTATAATTATAGTTCAAATTATAACTTGAAGATCTGAACTTGTAATAGACAAATACAGAACTTCGAATTGCTAAATACAAATTATTAGTGAAAATTATAACTTGAAGAACTGAACTTGTAATAGGTAAATACAGAACTTCGAATTGTTAAATTCAAACTAAGATTGCAAATAATAATTTGAAGATCTGAACTTGTAATAGTCAAATACAGAACTTAAAATTGATAGCTTCTAATTATTATTGTAAATTATAACTTGAACATCTGAACTTGTAATAGTGAATTACAGAACTTAGATTTGTTAAATTCAAATTATTATTTCAAATTATAACTTGAAGATCTGAATTTGTAATTGTCAAATACAGAACTTAAAATTGATAGCTTCTAATTATTATTGCAAATAATAACTTGAAGATCTGTACTTGTAATTGCCAAATACAGAACTTATAATTGATAGCTTATAATTATAGTTCAAATTATAACTTGAAGATCTGAACTTGTAATAGTCAAATACAGAACTTCGAATTGTTAAATACAAATTATTAGTGCAAATTATAACTTGAAGATCTGAACTTGTAATAGGTAAATACAGAACTTCTAATTGTTAAATTCAAATTATTATTGCAAATAATAGTTTGAAGATCTGTACTTGTAATTGTCAAATACAGAACTTAAAATTGATAGCTTATAATTATAATTCAAACTATAACTTGAAGATCTGAACTTGTAATAGTCAAATACAGAACTTCGAATTGTTAAATACAAATTATTAGTGCAAATTATTAGTTGAAGATCTGAACCTGTAATAGGTAAATACAGAACTTCGAATGATTAAATTCAAACTAAGATTGCAAATAATAATTTGAAGATCTGAACTTGTAATAGTCAAATACAGAACTTCTAATTGTTAAATACAAATTATTAGTGTAAAATTATTACTTGAAGATCAGAACTAGTAATTGTCAAATACAGCACTTAAAATTGATAGCTTCTAATTATTATTGCAAATTATAACTGAAAAGATCTGAACTTGTAATTGTCAAATACAGAACTTAAAATTGATAGCTTCTAATTATTATTTCAAATTATAACTTGGAGATCTGAACTTGTAATTGTCAAATACAGAACTTAAAATTGATAGCTTCTAATTATTATTGCAAATTATAACTTGAAGATCTCAACTTGTAATTGTCAAATACAGAACTTCTAATTGTTAAATACAAATTATTAGTGCAAATTATAACTTGAAGATCTGACCTTGTAATTGTCAAATACAGAACTTAAAATTGATAGCTTCTAATTATTATTGCAAATTATAACATGAAGATCTGAACTTGTAATAGTCAAATACAGAACTTCTAATTGTTAAATACAAATTATTAGTGCAAATTATAACTTGAAGATCTGAACTAGTAATTGTCAAATACAGAACTTAAAATTGATAGCTTCTAATTATTATTGCAAATTATAACTTGAAGATCTGAACTTGTAATTGTCAAATACAGAACTTAAAATTGATAGCTTCTAATTATTATTTCAAATTATAACTTGAAGATCTTAACTTGTAATTGTCAAATACAGAACTTAAAATTGATAGCTTCTAATTATTATTGCAAATTATAACTTGAAGATCTGAACTTGTAATTGTCAAATACAGAACTTCTAATTGTTAAATACAAATTATTAGTGCAAATTATAACTTGAAGATCTGAACTTGTAATTGTCAAATACAGAACTTAAAATTGATAGATTCTATTTATTATTGTAAATTATAACTTGAAGATCTGAACTTGTAATAGTGCATTACAGAACTTAGATTTGTAAAATTCAAATTATTATTTCAAATTATAACTTGAAGATCTGCACTAGTAATTGTCAAATACAGAACTTCTAATTGTTAAATACAAATTATTAGTGCAAATTATTACTTGAAGATCTGAACTAGTAATTGTCAAATACAGAACTTAAAATTGATAGCTTCTAATTATTATTTCAAATTATAACTTGGAGATCTGAACTTGTAATTGTCAAATACAGAACTTACAATTGATAGCTTCTAATTATTATTGCAAATTATAACTTGAAGATCTGAACTTGTAATTGTCAAATACAGAACTTAAAATTGATAGCTTCTATGTATTATTGCAAATTATAACTTGAAGATTTGAACGTGTAATTGTCAAATACAGAACTTCTAATTGTTAAATAGAAATTATTAGTGCAAATTATAACTTGAAGATCTGAACTTGTAATTTTCAAATACAGAACTTAAAATTGATAGCTTCTAATTATTATTTCAAATTATAACTTGAAGATCTGAACTTGTAATTGTCAAATACAGAACTTAAAATTAATAGCTTCTAATTATTATTGCAAATAATAACTTGAAGATCTGAACTAGTAATTGTCAAATGCAGAACTTAAAATTGATAGCTTCTAATTATTATTGCAAATAATAGTTTGAAGATCTGGACTTGTAATTGTCAAATACAGAACTTAAAATTGAAAGCTTATAATTATAATTCAAACTATAACTTGCAGATCTGAACTTGTAATAGTCAAATACAGAACTTCTAATTGTTAAATACAAATTATTAGTGCAAATTATAACTTGAAGATCTGAACTTGTAATTGTCAAATACAGAACTTAAAATTGATAGCTTCTAATTATTATTGCAAATTATAACTTGAAGATCTGAACTTGTAATAGTGAATTACAAAACTTAGATTTGTTAAATTCAAATTATTATTTCAAATTATAACTTGAAGATCTGAACTAGTAATTGTCAAATACAGAATTTAAATTGATAGCTTATAATTATTATTGCAAATAATAATTTGAAGATCTGAACTTGTAATTGTCAAATACAGAACTTAAAATTGATAGCTTCTAATTATTATTTAAAATTATAACTTGGAGATCTGAACTTGTAATTGTCAAATACAGAACTTAAAATTGATAGCTTCTAATTATTATTGCAAATTATAACTTGAAGATCTGACCTTGTAATTGTCAAATACAGAACTTAAAATTGATAGCTTCTAATTATTATTGCCAATTATAACTTGAAGATCTGAACGTGTAATTGTCAAATACAGAACTTCTAATTGTTAAATACAAATTATTAGTGCAAATTATAACTTGAAGATCTGAACTTGTAATTATCAAATACAGAACTTAAAATTGATAGCTTCTAATTATTATTTCAAATTATAACTTGAAGATCTGAACTTGTAATTGTCAAATACAGAACTTAAAATTAATAGCTTCTAATTATTATTGCAAATAATAACTTGAAGATCTGAACTTGTAATTGTCAAATGCAGAACTTAAAATTGATAGCTTCTAATTATTATTGCAAATAATAGTTTGAAGATCTGTACTTGTAATTGTCAAATACAGAACTTAAAATTGATAGCTTGTAATTATAATTCAAATTATAACTTGAAGATCTGAACTTGTAATTGTCAAATACAGAACTTAAAATTGATAGCTTCTAATTATTATTGTAAATAATAAGTTGAAGATCTGAACTTGTAATTGTCAAATGCAGAACTTAAAATTGATAGCTTCTAATTATTATTGCAAATAATAATTTGAAGATCTGTACTTGCAATTGTCAAATACAGAACTTAAAATTGATAGCTTATAATTATAATTCAAATTATAACTTGAAGATCTGAACTTGTAATAGACAAATACAGAACTTCGAATTGCTAAATACAAATTATTAGTGCAAATTATAACTTGAAGATCTGAACTTGTAATAGGTAAATACAGAACTTCGAATTGTTAAATTCAAACTAAGATTGCAAATAATAATTTGAAGATCTGAACTTGTAATAGTCAAACACAGAACTTAAAATTGATAGCTTCCAATTATTATTGTAAATTATAACTTGAAGATCTGAACTTGTAATAGTGAATTACAGAACTTAGATTTGTTAAATTCAAATTATTATTTCAAATTATAACTTGAAGATCTGAACTTGTAATTGTCAAATACAGAACTTAAAATTGATAGCTTCTAATTATTATTGCAAATAATAACTTGAAGATCTGTACTTGTAATTGCCAAATACAGAACTTAAAATTGATAGCTTATAATTTTAGTTCAAATTATAACTTGAAGATCTGAACTTGTAATAGTCAAATACAGAACTTCGAATTGTTAAATACAAATTATTAGTGCAAATTATAACTTGAAGATCTGAACTTGTAATAGGTAAATACAGAACTTCTAATTGTTAAATTCAAACTAAGATTGCAAATAATTATTTGAAGATCTGAACTTGTAATAGTCAAATACAGAACTTCTAATTGTTAAATACAAATTATTAGTGCAAATTATAACTTGAAGATCTGAACTTGTAATTGTCAAATACAGAACTTAAAATTGATAGCTTCTAATTATTATTGCAAATTATAACTTGAAGATCTGTACTTGTAATTGTCAAATACAGAACTTAATATTGATAGCTTCTAATTATTATTTCAAATTATAACTTGAAGATCTGAACTTGTAATTGTCAAATACAGAACTTAAAATTGATAGCTTCTAATTATTATTGCAAATTATAACTTGAAGATCTGAACTTGTAATTGTCAAATACAGAACTTAAAATTGATAGCTTCTAATTATAATTGTAAATTATAACTTGAAGATCTGAACTTGTAATTGTCAAATACAGAACTTAAAATTGATAGCTTCTAATTACTATTGCAAATAATAACTTGAAGATCTGAACTTGTAATTGTCAAATGCAGAACTTAAAATTGATAGCTTCTAATTATTATTGCAAATAATAATTTGAAGATCTGTACTTGCAATTGTCAAATACAGAACTTAAAATTGATAGCTTATAATTATAATTCAAATTATAACTTGAAGATCTGAACTTGTAATAGACAAATACAGAACTTCGAATTGCTAAATACAAATTATTAGTGCAAATTATAACTTGAAGATCTGAACTTGTAATAGGTAAATACAGAACTTCGAATTGTTAAATTCAAACTAAGATTGCAAATAATAATTTGAAGATCTGAACTTGTAATAGTCAAATACAGAACTTAAAATTGATAGCTTCTAATTATTATTGTAAATTATAACTTGAACATCTGAACTTGTAATAGTGAATTACAGAACTTAGATTTGTTAAATTCAAATTATTATTTCAAATTATAACTTGAAGATCTGAACTTGTAATTGTCAAATACAGAACTTAAAATTGATAGCTTCTAATTATTATTGCAAATAATAACTTGAAGATCTGTACTTGTAATTGCCAAATACAGAACTTAAAATTGATAGCTTATAATTATAGTTCAAATTATAACTTGAAGATCTGAACTTGTAATAGTCAAATACAGAACTTCGAATTGTTAAATACTAATTATTAGTGCAAATTATAACTTGAAGATCTGAACTTGTAATAGGTAAATACAGAACTTCTAATTGTTAAATTCAAACTAAGATTGCAAATAATTATTTGAAGATCTGAACTTGTAATAGTCAAATACAGAATTTCTAATTGTTAAATACAAATTATTAGTGCAAATTATAACTTGTAGATCTGAACTTGTAATTGTCAAATACAGAACTTAAAATTGATAGCTTCTAATTATTATTGCAAATTATAACTTGAAGATCTGAACTTGTAATTGTCAAATGCAGAACTTAAAATTGATAGCTTCTAATTATTATTGCAAATAATAGTTTGAAGATCTGTACTTGTAATTGTCAAATACAGAACTTAAAATTGATAGCTTATAATTATAATTCAAATTATAACTTGAAGATCTGAACTTGTAATAGTCAAATACAGAACTTCGAATTGTTAAATTCAAAGTATTAGTGCAAATTATTACTTGAAGATCTGAACCTGTAATAGGTAAATACAGAACTTCGAATGATTAAATTCAAACTAAGATTGCAAATAATAATTTGAAGATCTGAACTTGTAATAGTCAAATACAGAACTTCTAATTGTTAAATACAAATTATTAATGAAAATTATTACTCTGATCTGAACTAGTAATTGTCAAATACAGCACTTAAAATTGATAGCTTCTAATTATTATTTAAATTATAACTTGGAGATCTGAACTTGTAATTGTCAAATACAGAACTTAAAATTGGTAGCTTCTAATTATTATTGCAAATTATAACTTGAAGATCCTAACTTGTAATTGTCAAATACAGAACTTCCAATTGTTAAATACAAATTATTAGTGCAAATTATAACTTGGAGATCTGACCTTGTAATTGTCAAATACAGAACTTAAAATTGATAGCTTCTAATTATTATTGCAAATTATAACTTGAAGATCTGAACGTGTAATTGTCAAATACAGAACTTCTAATTGTTAAATACAAATTATTAGTGCAAATTATAACTTGAAGATCTGAACTTGTAATTATCAAATACAGAACTTAAAATTGATAGCTTCTAATTATTATTTCAAATTATAACTTGAAGATCTGAACTTGTAAATGTCAAATACAGAACTTAAAATTAATAGCTTCTAATTATTATTGCAAATAAGAACTTGAAGATCTGAACTAGTAATTGTCAAATGCAGAACTTAAAATTGATAGCTTGTAATTATTATTGCAAATAATAGTTTGAAGATCTGTACTTGTAATTGTCAAATACAGAACTTAAAATTGATAGCTTATAATTATAATTCAAACTATAACTTGAAGATCTGAACTTGTAATAGTCAAATACAGAACTTCGAATTGTTAAATACAAATTATTAGTGCAAATTATTAGTTGAAGATCTGAACCTGTAATAGGTAAATTCAGAACTTCGAATGATTAAATTCAAACTAAGATTGCAAATAATAATTTGAAGATCTGAACTTGTAATAGTCAAATACAGAACTTCTAATTGTTAAATACAAATTATTAGTGTAAAATTATTACTTGAAGATCAGAACTAGTAATTGTCAAATACAGCACTTAAAATTGATAGCTTCTAATTATTATTGCAAATTATAACTTGAAGATCTGAACTTGTAATTGTCAAATACAGAACTTAAGATTGATAGCTTCTAATTATTATTTCAAATTATAACTTGGAGATCTGAACTTGTAATTGTCAAATACAGAACTTAAAAATGATAGCTTCTAATTATTATTTCAAATTATAACTTGAAGATCTTAACTTGTAATTGTCAAATACAGAACTTAAAATTGATAGCTTCTAATTATTATTGCAAATTATAACTAGAAGATCTGAACTTGTAATTGTCAAATACAGAACTTCTAATAGTTAAATACAAATTATTAGTGCAAATTATAACTTGAAGATCTGAACTTGTAATTGTCAAATACAGAACTTAAAATTGATAGATTCTATTTATTATTGTAAATTATAACTTGAAGATCTGAACTTGTAATAGTGCATTAAAGAACTTAGATTTGTTAAATTCAAATTATTATTTCAAATTATAACTTGAAGATCTGCACTAGTAATTGTCAAATACAGAACTTCTAATTGTTAAATACAAATTATTAGTGCAAATTATTACTTGAAGTTCTGAACTAGTAATTGTCAAATACAGCACTTAAAATTGATAGCTTCTAATTATTAGTGCAAATTATAACTTGAAGATCTGAACTTGTAATTGCCAAATACAGAACTTAAAATTGATAGCTTCTAATTATTATTGCAAATAATAACTTGAAGATCTGTACTTGTCATTGTCAAATACAGAACTTAAAATTGATAGCTTATAATTATAGTTCAAATTATAACTTGAAGATCTGAACTTGTAATAGACAAATACAGAACTTCGAATTGCTAAATACAAATTATTAGTGAAAATTATAACTTGAAGATCTGAACTTGTAATAGGTAAATACAGAACTTCGAATTGTTAAATTCAAACTAAGATTGCAAATAATAATTTGAAGATCTGAACTTGTAATAGTCAAATACAGAACTTAAAATTGATAGCTTCTAATTATTATTGTAAATTATAACTTGAACATCTGAACTTGTAATAGTGAATTACAGAACTTAGATTTGTTAAATTCAAATTATTATTTCAAATTATAACTTGAAGATCTGAACTTGTAATAGTCAAATACAGAACTTCGAATTGTTATATACTAATTATTAGTGCAAATTATAACTTGAAGATCTGAACTTGTAATAGGTAAATACAGAACTTCTAATTGTTAAATTCAAACTAAGATTGCAAATAATTATTTGAAGATCTGAACTTGTAATAGTCAAATACAGAATTTCTAATTGTTAAATACAAATTATTAGTGCAAATTATAACTTGTAGATCTGAACTTGTAATTGTCAAATACAGAACTTAAAATTGATAGCTTCTAATTATTATTGCAAATTATAACTTGAAGATCTGAACTTGTAATTGTCAAATGCAGAACTTAAAATTGATAGCTTCTAATTATTATTGCAAATAATAGTTTGAAGATCTGTACTTGTAATTGTCAAATACAGAACTTAAAATTGATAGCTTATAATTATAATTCAAATTATAACTTGAAGATCTGAACTTGTAATAGTCAAATACAGAACTTCGAATTGTTAAATACAAAGTATTAGTGCAAATTATTACTTGAAGATCTGAACCTGTAATAGGTAAATACAGAACTTCGAATGATTAAATTCAAACTAAGATTGCAAATAATAATTTGAAGATCTGAACTTGTAATAGTCAAATACAGAACTTCTAATTGTTAAATACAAATTATTAGTGAAAATTATTACTTTGATCTGAACTAGTAATTGTCAAATACAGCACTTAAAATTGATAGCTTCTAATTATTATTTAAATTATAACTTGGAGATCTGAACTTGTAATTGTCAAATACAGAACTTAAAATTGGTTGCTTCTAATTATTATTGCAAATTATAACTTGAAGATCCTAACTTGTAATTGTCAAATACAGAACTTCCAATTGTTAAATACAAATTATTAGTGCAAATTATAACTTGAAGATCTGACCTTGTAATTGTCAAATACAGAACTTAAAATTGATAGCTTCTAATTATTATTGCAAATTATAACTTGAAGATCTGAACGTGTAATTGTCAAATACAGAACTTCTAATTGTTAAATACAAATTATTAGTGCAAATTATAACTTGAAGATCTGAACTTGTAATTATCAAATACAGAACTTAAAATTGATAGCTTCTAATTATTATTTCAAATTATAACTTGAAGATCTGAACTTGTAATTGTCAAATACAGAACTTAAAATTAATAGCTTCTAATTATTATTGCAAATAATAACTTGAAGATCTGAACTAGTAATTGTCAAATGCAGAACTTAAAATTGATAGCTTGTAATTATTATTGCAAATAATAGTTTGAAGATCTGTACTTGTAATTGTCAAATACAGAACTTAAAATTGATAGCTTATAATTATAATTCAAACTATAACTTGAAGATCTGAACTTGTAATAGTCAAATACAGAACTTCGAATTGTTAAATACAAATTATTAGTGCAAATTATTAGTTGAAGATCTGAACCTGTAATAGGTAAATACAGAACTTCGAATGATTAAATTCAAACTAAGATTGCAAATAATAATTTGAAGATCTGAACTTGTAATAGTCAAATACAGAACTTCTAATTGTTAAATACAAATTATTAGTGTAAAATTATTACTTGAAGATCAGAACTAGTAATTGTCAAATACAGCACTTAAAATTGATAGCTTCTAATTATTATTGCAAATTATAACTTGAAGATCTGAACTTGTAATTGTCAAATACAGAACTTAAGATTGATAGCTTCTAATTATTATTTCAAATTATAACTTGGAGATCTGAACTTGTAATTGTCAAATACAGAACTTAAAATTGATAGCTTCTAATTATTATTGCAAATTATAACTTGAAGATCTGAACTTGTAATTGTCAAATACAGAACTTCTAATTGTTAAATACAAATTATTAGTGCAAATTATAACTTGAAGATCTGACCTTGTAATTGTCAAATACAGAACTTAAAATTGATAGCTTCTAATTATTATTGCAAATTATAACTTGAAGATCTGAACTTGTAATAGTCAAATACAGAACTTCTAATTGTTAAATACAAATTATTAGTGCAAATTATAACTTGAAGATCTGAACTAGTAATTGTCAAATAAAGAACTTAAAATTGATAGCTTCTAATTATTATTGCAAATTATAACTTGAAGATCTGAACTTGTAATTGTCAAATACAGAACTTAAAATTGATAGCTTCTAATTATTATTTCAAATTATAACTTGAAGATCTTAACTTGTAATTGTCAAATACAGAACTTAAAATTGATAGCTTCTAATTATTATTGCAAATTATAACTTGAAGATCTGAACGTGTAATTGTCAAATACAGAACTTCTAATTGTTAAATACAAATTATTAGTGCAAATTATAACTTGAAGATCTGAACTTGTAATTGTCAGATACAGAACTTAAAATTGATAGATTCTATTTATTATTGTAAATTATAACTTGAAGATCTGAACTTGTAATAGTGCATTACAGAACTTAGATTTGTTAAATTCAAATTATTATTTCAAATTATAACTTGAAGATCTGCACTAGTAATTGTCAAATACAGAACTTCTAATTGTTAAATACAAATTATTAGTGCAAATTATTACTTGAAGATCTGAACTAGTAATTGTCAAATACAGCACTTAAAATTGATAGCTTCTAATTATTATTGCAAATTATAACTTGAAGATCTGAACTTGTAATTGTCAAATGCAGAACTTAAAATTGATAGCTTCTAATTATTATTGCAAATAATAGTTTGAAGATCTGTACTTGTAATTGTCAAATACAGAACTTAAAATTGATAGCTTATAATTATAATTCAAATTATAACTTGAAGATCTGAACTTGTAATAGTCAAATACAGAACTTCGAATTGTTAAATACAAAGTATTAGTGCAAATTATTACTTGAAGATCTGAACCTGTAATAGGTAAATACAGAACTTCGAATGATTAAATTCAAACTAAGATTGCAAATAATAATTTGAAGATCTGAACTTGTAATAGTCAAATACAGAACTTCTAATTGTTAAATACAAATTATTAGTGAAAATTATTACTTTGATCTGAACTAGTAATTGTCAAATACAGCACTTAAAATTGATAGCTTCTAATTATTATTTAAATTATAACTTGGAGATCTGAACTTGTAATTGTCAAATACAGAACTTAAAATTGGTAGCTTCTAATTATTATTGCAAATTATAACTTGAAGATCCTAACTTGTAATTGTCAAATACAGAACTTCCAATTGTTAAATACAAATTATTAGTGCAAATTATAACTTGAAGATCTGACCTTGTAATTGTCAAATACAGAACTTAAAATTGATAGCTTCTAATTATTATTGCAAATTATAACTTGAAGATCTGAACGTGTAATTGTCAAATACAGAACTTCTAATTGTTAAATACAAATTATTAGTGCAAATTATAACTTGAAGATCTGAACTTGTAATTATCAAATACAGAACTTAAAATTGATAGCTTCTAATTATTATTTCAAATTATAACTTGAAGATCTGAACTTGTAATTGTCAAATACAGAACTTAAAATTAATAGCTTCTAATTATTATTGCAAATAATAACTTGAAGATCTGAACTAGTAATTGTCAAATGCAGAACTTAAAATTGATAGCTTGTAATTATTATTGCAAATAATAGTTTGAAGATCTGTACTTGTAATTGTCAAATACAGAACTTACAATTGATAGCTTATAATTATAATTCAAACTATAACTTGAAGATCTGAACTTGTAATAGTCAAATACAGAACTTCGAATTGTTAAATACAAATTATTAGTGCAAATTATTAGTTGAAGATCTGAACCTGTAATAGGTAAATACAGAACTTCGAATGATTAAATTCAAACTAAGATTGCAAATAATAATTTGAAGATCTGAACTTGTAATAGTCAAATACAGAACTTCTAATTGTTAAATACAAATTATTAGTGTAAAATTATTACTTGAAGATCAGAACTAGTAATTGTCAAATACAGCACTTAAAATTGATAGCTTCTAATTATTATTGCAAATTATAACTTGAAGATCTGAACTTGTAATTGTCAAATACAGAACTTAAGATTGATAGCTTCTAATTATTATTTCAAATTATAACTTGGAGATCTGAACTTGTAATTGTCAAATACAGAACTTAAAATTGATAGCTTCTAATTATTATTGCAAATTATAACTTGAAGATCTGAACTTGTAATTGTCAAATACAGAACTTCTAATTGTTAAATACAAATTATTAGTGCAAATTATAACTTGAAGATCTGACCTTGTAATTGTCAAATACAGAACTTAAAATTGATAGCTTCTAATTATTATTGCAAATTATAACTTGAAGATCTGAACTTGTAATAGTCAAATACAGAACTTCTAATTGTTAAATACAAATTATTAGTGCAAATTATAACTTGAAGATCTGAACTAGTAATTGTCAAATAAAGAACTTAAAATTGATAGCTTCTAATTATTATTGCAAATTATAACTTGAAGATCTGAACTTGTAATTGTCAAATACAGAACTTAAAATTGATAGCTTCTAATTATTATTTCAAATTATAACTTGAAGATCTTAACTTGTAATTGTCAAATACAGAACTTAAAATTGATAGCTTCTAATTATTATTGCAAATTATAACTTGAAGATCTGAACTTGTAATTGTCAAATACAGAACTTCTAATTGTTAAATACAAATTATTAGTGCAAATTATAACTTGAAGATCTGAACTTGTAATTGTCAAATACAGAACTTAAAATTGATAGATTCTATTTATTATTGTAAATTATAACTTGAAGATCTGAACTTGTAATAGTGCATTACAGAACTTAGATTTGTTAAATTCAAATTATTATTTCAAATTATAACTTGAAGATCTGCACTAGTAATTGTCAAATACAGAACTTCTAATTGTTAAATACAAATTATTAGTGCAAATTATTACTTGAAGATCTGAACTAGTAATTGTCAAATACAGCACTTAAAATTGATAGCTTCTAATTATTAGTGCAAATTATAACTTGAAGATCTGAACTAGTAATTGTCAAATGCAGAACTTAAAATTGATAGCTTCTAATTATTATTGCAAATAATAGTTTGAAGATCTGTACTTGTAATTGTCAAATACAGAACTTAAAATTGATAGCTTATAATTATAATTCAAACTATAACTTGAAGATCTGAACTTGTAATAGTCAAATACAGAACTTCGAATTGTTAAATACAAATTATTAGTGCAAATTATTAGTTGAAGATCTGAACCTGTAATAGGTAAATACAGAACTTCGAATGATTAAATTCAAACTAAGATTGCAAATAATAATTTGAAGATCTGAACTTGTAATAGTCAAATACAGAACTTCTAATTGTTAAATACAAATTATTAGTGTAAATTTATTACTTGAAGATCAGAACTAGTAATTGTCAAATACAGCACTTAAAATTGATAGCTTCTAATTATTATTGCAAATTATAACTTGAAGATCTGAACTTGTAATTGTCAAATACAGAACTTAAAATTGATAGCTTCTAATTATTATTTCAAATTATAACTTGGAGATCTGAACTTGTAATTGTCAAATACAGAACTTAAAATTGATAGCTTCTAATTATTATTGCAAATTATAACTTGAAGATCTGAACTTGTAATTGTCAAATACAGAACTTCTAATTGTTAAATACAAATTATTAGTGCAAATTATAACTTGAAGATCTGACCTTGTAATTGTCAAATACAGAACTTAAAATTGATAGCTTACAATTATTATTGCAAATTATAACTTGAAGATCTGAACTTGTAATAGTCAAATACAGAACTTCTAATTGTTAAATACAAATTATTAGTGCAAATTATAACTTGAAGATCTGAACTAGTAATTGTCAAATACAGAACTTAAAATTGATAGCTTCTAATTATTATTGCAAATTATAACTTGAAGATCTGAACTTGTAATTGTCAAATACAGAACTTAAAATTGATAGCTTCTAATTATTATTGCAAATTATAACTTGAAGATCTGAACTTGTAATTGTCAAATACAGAACTAAAAATTGATAGCTTCTAATTATTATTTCAAATTATAACTTGAAGATCTTAACTTGTAATTGTCAAATACAGAACTTAAAATTGATAGCTTCTAATTATTATTGCAAATTATAACTTGAAGATCTGAACTTGTAATTGTCAAATACAGAACTTAAAATTGATAGATTCTATTTATTATTGTAAATTATAACTTGAAGATCTGAACTTGTAATAGTGCATTACAGAACTTAGATTTGTTAAATTCAAATTATTATTTCAAATTATAACTTGAAGATCTGCACTAGTAATTGTCAAATACAGAACTTCTAATTGTTAAATACAAATTATTAGTGCAAATTATTACTTGAAGATCTGAACTAGTAATTGTCAAATACAGCACTTAAAATTGATAGCTTCTAATTATTAGTGCAAATTATAACTTGAAGATCTGAACTAGTAATTGTCAAATGCAGAACTTAAAATTGATAGCTTCTAATTATTATTGCAAATAATAGTTTGAAGATCTGTACTTGTAATTGTCAAATACAGAACTTAAAATTGATAGCTTATAATTATAATTCAAACTATAACTTGAAGATCTGAACTTGTAATAGTCAAATACAGAACTTCGAATTGTTAAATACAAATTATTAGTGCAAATTATTAGTTGAAGATCTGAACCTGTAATAGGTAAATACAGAACTTCGAATGATTAAATTCAAACTAAGATTGCAAATAATAATTTGAAGATCTGAACTTGTAATAGTCAAATACAGAACTTCTAATTGTTAAATACAAATTATTAGTGTAAATTTATTACTTGAAGATCAGAACTAGTAATTGTCAAATACAGCACTTAAAATTGATAGCTTCTAATTATTATTGCAAATTATAACTTGAAGATCTGAACTTGTAATTGTCAAATACAGAACTTAAAATTGATAGCTTCTAATTATTATTTCAAATTATAACTTGGAGATCTGAACTTGTAATTGTCAAATACAGAACTTAAAATTGATAGCTTCTAATTATTATTGCAAATTATAACTTGAAGATCTGAACTTGTAATTGTCAAATACAGAACTTCTAATTGTTAAATACAAATTATTAGTGCAAATTATAACTTGAAGATCTGACCTTGTAATTGTCAAATACAGAACTTAAAATTGATAGCTTACAATTATTATTGCAAATTATAACTTGAAGATCTGAACTTGTAATAGTCAAATACAGAACTTCTAATTGTTAAATACAAATTATTAGTGCAAATTATAACTTGAAGATCTGAACTAGTAATTGTCAAATACAGAACTTAAAATTGATAGCTTCTAATTATTATTGCAAATTATAACTTGAAGATCTGAACTTGTAATTGTCAAATACAGAACTTAAAATTGATAGCTTCTAATTATTATTGCAAATTATAACTTGAAGATCTGAACTTGTAATTGTCAAATACAGAACTAAAAATTGATAGCTTCTAATTATTATTTCAAATTATAACTTGAAGATCTTAACTTGTAATTGTCAAATACAGAACTTAAAATTGATAGCTTCTAATTATTATTGCAAATTATAACTTGAAGATCTGAACTTGTAATTGTCAAATACAGAACTTCTAATTGTTAAATACAAATTATTAGTGCAAATTATAACTTGAAGATCTGAACTTGTAATTGTCAAATACAGAACTTAAAATTGATAGATTCTATTTATTATTGTAAATTATAACTTGAAGATCTGAACTTGTAATAGTGCATTACAGAACTTAGATTTGTTAAATTCAAATTATTATTTCAAATTATAACTTGAAGATCTGCACTAGTAATTGTCAAATACAGAACTTCTAATTGTTAAATACAAATTATTAGTGCAAATTATTACTTGAAGATCTGAACTAGTAATTGTCAAATACAGCACTTAAAATTGATAGCTTCTAATTATTAGTGCAAATTATAACTTGAAGATCTGAACTAGTAATTGTCAAATGCAGAACTTAAAATTGATAGCTTCTAATTATTATTGCAAATAATAGTTTGAAGATCTGTACTTGTAATTGTCAAATACAGAACTTAAAATTGATAGCTTATAATTATAATTCAAACTATAACTTGAAGATCTGAACTTGTAATAGTCAAATACAGAACTTCGAATTGTTAAATACAAATTATTAGTGCAAATTATTAGTTGAAGATCTGAACCTGTAATAGGTAAATACAGAACTTCGAATGATTAAATTCAAACTAAGATTGCAAATAATAATTTGAAGATCTGAACTTGTAATAGTCAAATACAGAACTTCTAATTGTTAAATTATTATTGCAAATTATAACTTGAAGATCTGAACGTGTAATTGTCAAATACAGAACTTCTAATTGTTAAATACAAATTATTAGTGCAAATTATAACTTGAAGATCTGAACTTGTAATTATCAAATACAGAACTTAAAATTGATAGCTTCTAATTATTATTTCAAATTATAACTTGAAGATCTGAACTTGTAATTGTCAAATACAGAACTTAAAATTAATAGCTTCTAATTATTATTGCAAATAATAACTTGAAGATCTGAACTAGTAATTGTCAAATGCAGAACTTAAAATTGATAGCTTGTAATTATTATTGCAAATAATAGTTTGAAGATCTGTACTTGTAATTGTCAAATACAGAACTTAAAATTGATAGCTTATAATTATAATTCAAACTATAACTTGAAGATCTGAACTTGTAATAGTCAAATACAGAACTTCGAATTGTTAAATACAAATTATTAGTGCAAATTATTAGTTGAAGATCTGAACCTGTAATAGGTAAATACAGAACTTCGAATGATTAAATTCAAACTAAGATTGCAAATAATAATTTGAAGATCTGAACTTGTAATAGTCAAATACAGAACTTCTAATTGTTAAATACAAATTATTAGTGTAAAATTATTACTTGAAGATCAGAACTAGTAATTGTCAAATACAGCACTTAAAATTGATAGCTTCTAATTATTATTGCAAATTATAACTTGAAGATCTGAACTTGTAATTGTCAAATACAGAACTTAAGATTGATAGCTTTTAATTATTATTTCAAATTATAACTTGGAGATCTGAACTTGTAATTGTCAAATACAGAACTTAAAATTGATAGCTTCTAATTATTATTGCAAATTATAACTTGAAGATCTGAACTTGTAATTGTCAAATACAGAACTTCTAATTGTTAAATACAAATTATTAGTGCAAATTATAACTTGAAGATCTGACCTTGTAATTGTCAAATACAGAACTTAAAATTGATAGCTTCTAATTATTATTGCAAATTATAACTTGAAGATCTGAACTTGTAATAGTCAAATACAGAACTTCTAATTGTTAAATACAAATTATTAGTGCAAATTATAACTTGAAGATCTGAACTAGTAATTGTCAAATAAAGAACTTAAAATTGATAGCTTCTAATTATTATTGCAAATTATAACTTGAAGATCTGAACTTGTAATTGTCAAATACAGAACTTAAAATTGATAGCTTCTAATTATTATTTCAAATTATAACTTGAAGATCTTAACTTGTAATTGTCAAATACAGAACTTAAAATTGATAGCTTCTAATTATTATTGCAAATTATAACTTGAAGATCTGAACTTGTAATTGTCAAATACAGAACTTCTAATTGTTAAATACAAATTATTAGTGCAAATTATAACTTGAAGATCTGAACTTGTAATTGTCAGATACAGAACTTAAAATTGATAGATTCTATTTATTATTGTAAATTATAACTTGAAGATCTGAACTTGTAATTGTCAAATACAGAACTTCTAATTGTTAAATACAAATTATTAGTGCAAATTATAACTTGAAGATCTGACCTTGTAATTGTCAAATACAGAACTTAAAATTGATAGCTTCTAATTATTATTGCAAATTATAACTTGAAGATCTGAACTTGTAATAGTCAAATACAGAACTTCTAATTGTTAAATACAAATTATTAGTGCAAATTATAACTTGAAGATCTGAACTAGTAATTGTCAAATAAAGAACTTAAAATTGATAGCTTCTAATTATTATTGCAAATTATAACTTGAAGATCTGAACTTGTAATTGTCAAATACAGAACTTAAAATTGATAGCTTCTAATTATTATTTCAAATTATAACTTGAAGATCTTAACTTGTAATTGTCAAATACAGAACTTAAAATTGATAGCTTCTAATTATTATTGCAAATTATAACTTGAAGATCTGAACTTGTAATTGTCAAATACAGAACTTCTAATTGTTAAATTCAAATTATTATTTCAAATTATAACTTGAAGATCTGCACTAGTAATTGTCAAATACAGAACTTCTAATTGTTAAATACAAATTATTAGTGCAAATTATTACTTGAAGATCTGAACTAGTAATTGTCAAATACAGCACTTAAAATTGATAGCTTCTAATTATTATTGCAAATTATAACTTGAAGATCTGAACTTGTAATTGTCAAATGCAGAACTTAAAATTGATAGCTTCTAATTATTATTGCAAATAATAGTTTGAAGATCTGTACTTGTAATTGTCAAATACAGAACTTAAAATTGATAGCTTATAATTATAATTCAAATTATAACTTGAAGATCTGAACTTGTAATAGTCAAATACAGAACTTCGAATTGTTAAATACAAAGTATTAGTGCAAATTATTACTTGAAGATCTGAACCTGTAATAGGTAAATACAGAACTTCGAATGATTAAATTCAAACTAAGATTGCAAATAATAATTTGAAGATCTGAACTTGTAATAGTCAAATACAGAACTTCTAATTGTTAAATACAAATTATTAGTGAAAATTATTACTTTGATCTGAACTAGTAATTGTCAAATACAGCACTTAAAATTGATAGCTTCTAATTATTATTTAAATTATAACTTGGAGATCTGAACTTGTAATTGTCAAATACAGAACTTAAAATTGGTAGCTTCTAATTATTATTGCAAATTATAACTTGAAGATCCTAACTTGTAATTGTCAAATACAGAACTTCCAATTGTTAAATACAAATTATTAGTGCAAATTATAACTTGAAGATCTGACCTTGTAATTGTCAAATACAGAACTTAAAATTGATAGCTTCTAATTATTATTGCAAATTATAACTTGAAGATCTGAACGTGTAATTGTCAAATACAGAACTTCTAATTGTTAAATACAAATTATTAGTGCAAATTATAACTTGAAGATCTGAACTTGTAATTATCAAATACAGAACTTAAAATTGATAGCTTCTAATTATTATTTCAAATTATAACTTGAAGATCTGAACTTGTAATTGTCAAATACAGAACTTAAAATTAATAGCTTCTAATTATTATTGCAAATAATAACTTGAAGATCTGAACTAGTAATTGTCAAATGCAGAACTTAAAATTGATAGCTTGTAATTATTATTGCAAATAATAGTTTGAAGATCTGTACTTGTAATTGTCAAATACAGAACTTACAATTGATAGCTTATAATTATAATTCAAACTATAACTTGAAGATCTGAACTTGTAATAGTCAAATACAGAACTTCGAATTGTTAAATACAAATTATTAGTGCAAATTATTAGTTGAAGATCTGAACCTGTAATAGGTAAATACAGAACTTCGAATGATTAAATTCAAACTAAGATTGCAAATAATAATTTGAAGATCTGAACTTGTAATAGTCAAATACAGAACTTCTAATTGTTAAATACAAATTATTAGTGTAAAATTATTACTTGAAGATCAGAACTAGTAATTGTCAAATACAGCACTTAAAATTGATAGCTTCTAATTATTATTGCAAATTATAACTTGAAGATCTGAACTTGTAATTGTCAAATACAGAACTTAAGATTGATAGCTTCTAATTATTATTTCAAATTATAACTTGGAGATCTGAACTTGTAATTGTCAAATACAGAACTTAAAATTGATAGCTTCTAATTATTATTGCAAATTATAACTTGAAGATCTGAACTTGTAATTGTCAAATACAGAACTTCTAATTGTTAAATACAAATTATTAGTGCAAATTATAACTTGAAGATCTGACCTTGTAATTGTCAAATACAGAACTTAAAATTGATAGCTTCTAATTATTATTGCAAATTATAACTTGAAGATCTGAACTTGTAATAGTCAAATACAGAACTTCTAATTGTTAAATACAAATTATTAGTGCAAATTATAACTTGAAGATCTGAACTAGTAATTGTCAAATAAAGAACTTAAAATTGATAGCTTCTAATTATTATTGCAAATTATAACTTGAAGATCTGAACTTGTAATTGTCAAATACAGAACTTAAAATTGATAGCTTCTAATTATTATTTCAAATTATAACTTGAAGATCTTAACTTGTAATTGTCAAATACAGAACTTAAAATTGATAGCTTCTAATTATTATTGCAAATTATAACTTGAAGATCTGAACTTGTAATTGTCAAATACAGAACTTCTAATTGTTAAATACAAATTATTAGTGCAAATTATAACTTGAAGATCTGAACTTGTAATTGTCAAATACAGAACTTAAAATTGATAGATTCTATTTATTATTGTAAATTATAACTTGAAGATCTGAACTTGTAATAGTGCATTACAGAACTTAGATTTGTTAAATTCAAATTATTATTTCAAATTATAACTTGAAGATCTGCACTAGTAATTGTCAAATACAGAACTTCTAATTGTTAAATACAAATTATTAGTGCAAATTATTACTTGAAGATCTGAACTAGTAATTGTCAAATACAGCACTTAAAATTGATAGCTTCTAATTATTAGTGCAAATTATAACTTGAAGATCTGAACTAGTAATTGTCAAATGCAGAACTTAAAATTGATAGCTTCTAATTATTATTGCAAATAATAGTTTGAAGATCTGTACTTGTAATTGTCAAATACAGAACTTAAAATTGATAGCTTATAATTATAATTCAAACTATAACTTGAAGATCTGAACTTGTAATAGTCAAATACAGAACTTCGAATTGTTAAATACAAATTATTAGTGCAAATTATTAGTTGAAGATCTGAACCTGTAATAGGTAAATACAGAACTTCGAATGATTAAATTCAAACTAAGATTGCAAATAATAATTTGAAGATCTGAACTTGTAATAGTCAAATACAGAACTTCTAATTGTTAAATACAAATTATTAGTGTAAATTTATTACTTGAAGATCAGAACTAGTAATTGTCAAATACAGCACTTAAAATTGATAGCTTCTAATTATTATTGCAAATTATAACTTGAAGATCTGAACTTGTAATTGTCAAATACAGAACTTAAAATTGATAGCTTCTAATTATTATTTCAAATTATAACTTGGAGATCTGAACTTGTAATTGTCAAATACAGAACTTAAAATTGATAGCTTCTAATTATTATTGCAAATTATAACTTGAAGATCTGAACTTGTAATTGTCAAATACAGAACTTCTAATTGTTAAATACAAATTATTAGTGCAAATTATAACTTGAAGATCTGACCTTGTAATTGTCAAATACAGAACTTAAAATTGATAGCTTACAATTATTATTGCAAATTATAACTTGAAGATCTGAACTTGTAATAGTCAAATACAGAACTTCTAATTGTTAAATACAAATTATTAGTGCAAATTATAACTTGAAGATCTGAACTAGTAATTGTCAAATACAGAACTTAAAATTGATAGCTTCTAATTATTATTGCAAATTATAACTTGAAGATCTGAACTTGTAATTGTCAAATACAGAACTTAAAATTGATAGCTTCTAATTATTATTGCAAATTATAACTTGAAGATCTGAACTTGTAATTGTCAAATACAGAACTAAAAATTGATAGCTTCTAATTATTATTTCAAATTATAACTTGAAGATCTTAACTTGTAATTGTCAAATACAGAACTTAAAATTGATAGCTTCTAATTATTATTGCAAATTATAACTTGAAGATCTGAACTTGTAATTGTCAAATACAGAACTTCTAATTGTTAAATACAAATTATTAGTGCAAATTATAACTTGAAGATCTGAACTTGTAATTGTCAAATACAGAACTTAAAATTGATAGATTCTATTTATTATTGTAAATTATAACTTGAAGATCTGAACTTGTAATAGTGCATTACAGAACTTAGATTTGTTAAATTCAAATTATTATTTCAAATTATAACTTGAAGATCTGCACTAGTAATTGTCAAATACAGAACTTCTAATTGTTAAATACAAATTATTAGTGCAAATTATTACTTGAAGATCTGAACTAGTAATTGTCAAATACAGCACTTAAAATTGATAGCTTCTAATTATTAGTGCAAATTATAACTTGAAGATCTGAACTAGTAATTGTCAAATGCAGAACTTAAAATTGATAGCTTCTAATTATTATTGCAAATAATAGTTTGAAGATCTGTACTTGTAATTGTCAAATACAGAACTTAAAATTGATAGCTTATAATTATAATTCAAACTATAACTTGAAGATCTGAACTTGTAATAGTCAAATACAGAACTTCGAATTGTTAAATACAAATTATTAGTGCAAATTATTAGTTGAAGATCTGAACCTGTAATAGGTAAATACAGAACTTCGAATGATTAAATTCAAACTAAGATTGCAAATAATAATTTGAAGATCTGAACTTGTAATAGTCAAATACAGAACTTCTAATTGTTAAATACAAATTATTAGTGTAAATTTATTACTTGAAGATCAGAACTAGTAATTGTCAAATACAGCACTTAAAATTGATAGCTTCTAATTATTATTGCAAATTATAACTTGAAGATCTGAACTTGTAATTGTCAAATACAGAACTTAAAATTGATAGCTTCTAATTATTATTTCAAATTATAACTTGGAGATCTGAACTTGTAATTGTCAAATACAGAACTTAAAATTGATAGCTTCTAATTATTATTGCAAATTATAACTTGAAGATCTGAACTTGTAATTGTCAAATACAGAACTTCTAATTGTTAAATACAAATTATTAGTGCAAATTATAACTTGAAGATCTGACCTTGTAATTGTCAAATACAGAACTTAAAATTGATAGCTTACAATTATTATTGCAAATTATAACTTGAAGATCTGAACTTGTAATAGTCAAATACAGAACTTCTAATTGTTAAATACAAATTATTAGTGCAAATTATAACTTGAAGATCTGAACTAGTAATTGTCAAATACAGAACTTAAAATTGATAGCTTCTAATTATTATTGCAAATTATAACTTGAAGATCTGAACTTGTAATTGTCAAATACAGAACTTAAAATTGATAGCTTCTAATTATTATTTCAAATTATAACTTGAAGATCTTAACTTGTAATTGTCAAATACAGAACTTAAAATTGATAGCTTCTAATTATTATTGCAAATTATAACTTGAAGATCTGAACTTGTAATTGTCAAATACAGAACTTCTAATTGTTAAATACAAATTATTAGTGCAAATTATAACTTGAAGATCTGAACTTGTAATTGTCAAATACAGAACTTAAAATTGATAGATTCTATTTATTATTGTAAATTATAACTTGAAGATCTGAACTTGTAATAGTGCATTACAGAACTTAGATTTGTTAAATTCAAATTATTATTTCAAATTATAACTTGAAGATCTGCACTAGTAATTGTCAAATACAAAACTTCTAATTGTTAAATACAAATTATTAGTGCAAATTATTACTTGAAGATCTGAACTAGTAATTGTCAAATACAGCACTTAAAATTGATAGCTTCTAATTATTAGTGCAAATTATAACTTGAAGATCTGAACGTGTAATTGTCAAATACAGAACTTCTAATTGTTAAATACAAATTATTAGTGCAAATTATAACTTGAAGATCTGAACTTGTAATTTTCAAATACAGAACTTAAAATTGATAGCTTCTAATTATTATTTCAAATTATAACTTGAAGATCTGAACTTGTAATTGTCAAATACAGAACTTAAAATTAATAGCTTCTAATTATTATTGCAAATAATAACTTGAAGATCTGAACTAGTAATTGTCAAATGTAGAACTTAAAATTGATAGCTTCTAATTATTATTGCAAATAATAGTTTGAAGATCTGTACTTGTAATTGTCAAATACAGAACTTAAAATTGAAAGCTTATAATTATAATTCAAACTATAACTTGCAGATCTGAACTTGTAATAGTCAAATACAGAACTTCTAATTGTTAAATACAAATTATTAGTGCAAATTATAACTTGAAGATCTGAACTTGTAATTGTCAAATACAGAACTTAAAATTGATAGCTTCTAATTATTATTGCAAATTATAACTTGAAGATCTGAACTTGTAATAGTGAATTACAAAACTTAGATTTGTTAAATTCAAATTATTATTTCAAATTATAACTTGAAGATCTGAACTAGTAATTGTCAAATACAGAATTTAAATTGATAGCTTATAATTATTATTGCAAATAATAATTTGAAGATCTGAACTTGTAATTGTCAAATACAGAACTTAAAATTGATAGCTTCTAATTATTATTTAAAATTATAACTTGGAGATCTGAACTTGTAATTGTCAAATACAGAACTTAAAATTGATAGCTTCTAATTATTATTGCAAATTATAACTTGAAGATCTGAACTTGTAATTGTCAAATACAGAACTTCAAATTGTTAAATACAAATTATTAGTGCAAATTATAACTTGAAGATCTGACCTTGTAATTGTCAAATACAGAACTTAAAATTGATAGCTTCTAATTATTATTGCCAATTATAACTTGAAGATCTGAACGTGTAATTGTCAAATACAGAACTTCTAATTGTTAAATACAAATTATTAGTGCAAATTATAACTTGAAGATCTGAACTAGTAATTATCAAATACAGAACTTAAAATTGATAGCTTCTAATTATTATTTCAAATTATAACTTGAAGATCTGAACTTGTAATTGTCAAATACAGAACTTAAAATTAATAGCTTCTAATTATTATTGCAAATAATAACTTGAAGATCTGAACTTGTAATTGTCAAATGCAGAACTTAAAATTGATAGCTTCTAATTATTATTGCAAATAATAGTTTGAAGATCTGTACTTGTAATTGTCAAATACAGAACTTAAAATTGATAGCTTATAATTATAATTCAAATTATAACTTGAAGATCTGAACTTGTAATTGTCAAATACAGAACTTAAAATTGATAGCTTCTAATTATTATTGCAAATAATAAGTTGAAGATCTGAACTTGTAATTGTCAAATGCAGAACTTAAAATTGATAGCTTCTAATTATTATTGCAAATAATAATTTGAAGATCTGTACTTGCAATTGTCAAATACAGAACTTAAAATTGATAGCTTATAATTATAATTCAAATTATAACTTGAAGATCTGAACTTGTAATAGACAAATACAGAACCTCGAATCGCTAAATACAAATTATTAGTGCAAATTATAACTTGAAGATCTGAACTTGTAATAGGTAAATACAGAACTTCGAATTGTTAAATTCAAACTAAGATTGCAAATAATAATTTGAAGATCTGAACTTGTAATAGTCAAATACAGAACTTAAAATTGATAGCTTCCAATTATTATTGTAAATTATAACTTGAAGATCTGAACTTGTAATAGTGAATTACAGAACTTAGATTTGTTAAATTCAAATTATTATTTCAAATTATAACTTGAAGATCTGAACTTGTAATTGTCAAATACAGAACTTAAAATTGATAGCTTCTAATTATTATTGCAAATAATAACTTGAAGATCTGTACTTGTAATTGCCAAATACAGAACTTAAAATTGATAGCTTATAATTATAGTTCAAATTATAACTTGAAGATCTGAACTTGTAATAGGTAAATACAGAACTTCTAATTGTTAAATTCAAACTAAGATTGCAAATAATTATTTGAAGATCTGAACTTGTAATAGTCAAATACAGAACTTCTAATTGTTAAATACAAATTATTAGTGCAAATTATAACTTGAAGATCTGAACTTGTAATTGTCAAATACAGAACTTAAAATTGATAGCTTCTAATTATTATTGCAAATTATAACTTGAAGATCTGAACTTGTAATAGTGAATTACAAAACTTAGATTTGTTAAATTCAAATTATTATTTCAAATAATAACTTGAAGATCTGAACTAGTAATTGTCAAATAGAGAATTTAAATTGATAGCTTATAATTATTATTGCAAATAATAATTTGAAGATCTGAACTTGTAATTGTCAAATACAGAACTTAAAATTGATAGCTTCTAATTATTATTTAAGGATGTATAGGAGATACAATCGGAGACAAAAGTATGTGAAATTGAAATATCACGAATATTTACCTTTTGTGTGTTTTTAAGACACTTTTTGAATGTCATAATGATAATCAAAGTTATAAAATGTATGGTAAATAGCTTTTTTCTTTTAAAATCGCAGTATTTTACTGAAATTACAAAAATTTTATTTATACCAAGAAAAATTTTCGAGTGACTGTACCTCGCAGTCTAACCTCACAAAATAAAAGAAATTTTAATAAAAATTGATAATTGTTATTGCAAGATGGATAAAAACCTAGGGAATTATGATATTTATAACACCCCTAAATTTTAAACATATTAAGGCCCTCTTAACGTCGCTATCTATTAAAAACTAATGAGCATAGCAAAAATTGTTTGGAGTTATAATTAATTTCTCAGGAACGGTGTAGTAAACTGTTAAAAAATTTTGCTAATACTTTCCTCTATTTACCAACAATAACTATAAAAAGATTGGAAAAAATCAGACCTTTTTTTCGGTTTGTTTTAAGCTATTTTATTCGATAAAATGTTGTTTTTCTTATGAAAAATAAAATGAGTTTTACTTTACAAGCTTTCCTTAAGATTTTACTTAAAATTTTTTTAAGAAAAGTATTTTACTCTTTACACCTTGTGGTTTTCCCTAATAGCCGACTTCCGAGGAAGACCATACATGTGATTTTAACGAATCTTAAGAAAATAAGAAGTGTTAAATTAAAACTGCAAGAACTACTAAACGGTGTAGAGAATTGATTTGATAAATTTTTTTTCTAGACCACAAAGTCACTGAGGACATGAGTACCAATTTTCATCGATCTCAGACCTTTTTTAATTTTATTTATTTGTCTCCTATACATCCTTAAAATTATAACTTGTAGATCTGAACTTGTAATTGTCAAATACAGAACTTAAAATTGATAGCTTATAATTATTATTGCAAATTATAACTTGAAGATCTGAACTTGTAATTGTCAAATACAGAACTTCAAATTGTTAAATACAAATTATTAGTGCAAATTATAACTTGAAGATCTGACCTTGTAATTGTCAAATACAGAACTTAAAATTGATAGCTTCTAATTATTATTGCAAATTATAACTTGAAGATCTGAACGTGTAATTGTCAAATACAGAACTTCTAATTGTTAAATACAAATTATTAGTGCAAATTATAACTTGAAGATCTGAACTTGAAATTATCAAATACAGAACTTAAAATTGATAGCTTCTAATTATTATTTCAAATTATAACTTGAAGATCTGAACTTGTAATTGTCAAATACAGAACTTAAAATTAATAGCTACTAATTATTATTGCAAATAATAACTTGAAGATCTGAACTTGTAATTGTCAAATGCAGAACTTAAAATTGATAGCTTCTAATTATTATTGCAAATAATAGTTTGAAGATCTGTACTTGTAATTGTCAAATACAGAACTTAAAATTGATAGCTTATAATTATAATTCAAATTATAACTTGAAGATCTGAACTTGTAATAGTCAAATACAGAACTTCGAATTGTTAAATACAAAGTATTAGTGCAAATTATTACTTGAAGATCTGAACCTGTAATAGGTAAATACAGAACTTCGAATGATTAAATTCAAACTAAGATTGCAAATAATAATTTGAAGATCTGAACTTGTAATAGTCAAATACAGAACTTCTAATTGTTAAATACAAATTATTAGTGAAAATTATTACTTGAAGATCTGAACTAGTAATTGTCAAATACAGCACTTAAAATTGATAGCTTCTAATTATTATTGCAAATTATAACTTGAAGATCTGAACTTGTAATTGTCAAATACAGAACTTAAAATTGATAGCTTCTAATTATTATTTCAAATTATAACTTGGAGATCTGAACTTGTAATTGTCAAATACAGAACTTAAAATTGGTAGCTTCTAATTATTATTGCAAATTATAACTTGAAGATCCTAACTTGTAATTGTCAAATACAGAACTTCTAATTGTTAAATACAAATTATTAGTGCAAATTATAACTTGAAGATCTGACCTTGTAATTGTCAAATACAGAACTTAAAATTGATAGCTTCTAATTATTATTGCAAATTATAACTTGAAGATCTGAACGTGTAATTGTCAAATACAGAACTTCTAATTGTTAAATACAAATTATTAGTGCAAATTATAACTTGAAGATCAGAACTTGTAATTATCAAATACAGAACTTAAAATTGATAGCTTCTAATTATTATTTCAAATTATAACTTGAAGATCTGAACTTGTAATTGTCAAATACAGAACTTAAAATTAATAGCTTCTAATTATTATTGCAAATAATAACTTGAAGATCTGAACTAGTAATTGTCAAATGCAGAACTTAAAATTGATAGCTTCTAATTATTATTGCAAATAATAACTTGAAGATCTGAACTTGTAATTGACAAATACAGAACTTAAAATTGATAGCTTCTAATTATTATTGCAAATAATAACTTGAAGATCTGTACTTGTAATTGCCAAATACAGAACTTAAAATTGATAGCTTATAATTATAGTTCAAATTATAACTTGAAGATCTGAACTTGTAATAGTGAATTACAAAACTTAGATTTGTTAAATTCAAATTATTATTTCAAATTATAACTTGAAGATCTGAACTAGTAATTGTCAAATACAGAATTTAAATTGATAGCTTATAATTATTATTGCAAATAATAATTTGAAGATCTGAACTTGTAATAGTCAAATACAGAACTTAAAATTGATAGCTTCTAATTATTATTTAAAATTATAACTTGGAGATCTGAACTTGTAATTGTCAAATACAGAACTTAAAGTTGATAGCTTCTAATTATTATTGCAAATTATAACTTGAAGATCTGAACTTGTAATTGACAAATACAGAACTTAAAATTGATAGCTTCTAATTATTATTGCAAATTATAATTTGAAGATCTGAACTTGTAATAGACAAATACGCAACTTAGCATTGTTAAATACAAATTGTGATTGCAAATTATAACTTGAAGATCTGAACCTGTAATAGGTAAATACAGAACTACGAATTGTTAAATTCAAACTAAGATTGCATATAATAATTCGAAGATCTGAACTTGTAATAGTCAAATACAGAACTTCTAATTGTTAAATACAAATTATTAGTGCAAATTATAACTTGAAGATCTGAACTAGTAATTGTCAAATACAGAACTTAAAATTGATAGCTTCTAATTATTATTGCAAATTATAACTTGAGGATCTGTACTTGTAATTGTCAAATACAGAACTTAAAATTGATAGCTTCTAATTATTATTTCAAATTATAACTTGAAAATCTGAACTTGTAATTGTCAAATACAGAACTTACAATTGATAGCTTCTAATTATTATTGCAAATTATAACTTGAAGATCTGAACTTGTAATTGTCAAATACAGAACTTAAAATTGATAGCTTCTAATTATAATTGTAAATTATAACTTGTAGATCTGAACTTGTAATTGTCAAATACAGAACTTAAAATTGATAGCTTTTAATTATTATTGCAAATAATAACTTGAAGATCTGAACTTGTAATTGTCAAATGCAGAACTTAAAATTGATAGCTTCTAATTATTATTGCAAATAATAATTTGAAGATCTGTACTTGCAATTGTCAAATACAGAACTTAAAATTGATAGCTTATAATTATAATTCAAATTATAACTTGAAGATCTGAACTTGTAATAGACAAATACAGAACTTCGAATTGCTAAATACAAATTATTAGTACAAATTATAACTTGAAGATCTGAACTTGTAATAGGTAAATACAGAACTTCGAATTGTTAAATTCAAACTAAGATTGCAAATAATAATTTGAAGATCTGAACTTGTAATAGTCAAATACAGAACTTAAAATTGATAGCTTCTAATTATTATTGTAAATTATAACTTGAAGATCTGAACTTGTAATAGTGAATTACAGAACTTAGATTTGTTAAATTCAAATTATTATTTCAAATTATAACTTGAAGATCTGAACTTGTAATTGTCAAATACAGAACTTAAAATTGATAGCTTCTAATTATTATTGCAAATAATAACTTGAAGATCTGTACTTGTAATTGTCAAATACAGAACTTAAAATTGATAGCGTATAATTATAGTTCAAATTATAACTTGAAGATCTGAACTTGTAATAGTCAAATACAGAACTTCGAATTGTTAAAAACAAATTATTAGTGCAAATTATAACTTGAAGATCTGAACTTGTAATAGGTAAATACAGAACTTCTAATTGTTAAATTCAAACTAAGATTGCAAATAATTATTTGAAGATCTGAACTTGTAATAGTCAAATACAGAACTTCTAATTGTTAAATACAAATTATTAGTGCAAATTATAACTTGAAGATCTGAACTTGTAATTGTCAAATACAGAACTTAAAATTGATGGCTTCTAATTATTATTGCAAATTATAACTTGAAGATCTGAACTTGTAATAGTGAATTACAAGACTTAGATTTGTTAAATTCAAATTATTATTTCAAATTATAACTTGAAGATCTGAACTAGTAATTGTCAAATACAGAATTTAAATTGATAGCTTATAAATATTATTGCAAATAATAATTTGAAGATCTGAACTTGTAATAGTCAAATACAGAACTTCTAATTGTTAAATACAAATTATTAGTGCAAATTATAACTTGAAGATCTGAACTAGTAATTGTCAAATACAGAAATTAAAATTGATAGCTTCTAGTTATTATTGCAAATTATAACTTGAAGATCTGAACTTGTAATAGTCAAATACAGAACTTCTAATTGTTAAATACAAATTATTAGTGCAAATTATTACGTGAAGATCTGAACTAGTAATGGTCAAATACAGCACTTAAAATTGATAGCTTCTAATTATTATTGCAAATTATAACTTGAAGATCTTAACTTGTAATTGTCAAATACAGAACTTAAAATTGATAGCTTCTTATTATTATTTCAAATTATAACTTGGAGATCTGAACTTGTAATTGTCAAATACAGAACTTAAAATTGATAACTTCTAATTATTATTGCAAATAATAACTTGAAGATCTGAACTTGTAATTGTCAAATGCAGAACTTAAAATTGATAGCTTCTAATTATTGTTGCAAATAATAATTTGAAGATCTGTACTTGCAATTGTCAAATACAGAACTTAAAATTGATAGCTTATAATTATAATTCAAATTATAACTTGAAGATCTGAACTTGTAATAGACAAATACAGAACTTCGAATTGCTAAATACAAATTATTAGTGCAAATTATAACTTGAAGATCTGAGCTTGTAATAGGTAAATACAGAACTTCGAATTGTTAAATTCAAACTAAGATTGCAAATAATAATTTGAAGATCTAAACTTGTAATAGTCAAATACAGAACTTAAAATTGATAGCTTCTAATTATTATTGTAAATTATAACTTGAAGATCTGAACTTGTAATAGTGAATTACAGAACTTAGATTTGTTAAATTCAAATTATTATTTCAAATTATAACTTGAAGATCTGAACTTGTAATTGTCAAATACAGAACTTAAAATTGATAGCTTCTAATTATTATTGCAAATAATAACTTGAAGATCTGTACTTGTAATTGCCAAATACAGAACTTAAAATTGATAGCTTATAATTATAGTTCAAATTATAACTTGAAGATCTGAACTTGTAATAGTCAAATACAGAACTTCGAATTGTTAAATACAAATTATTAGTGCAAATTATAACTTGAAGATCTGAACTTGTAATAGGTAAATACAGAACTTCTAATTGTTAAATTCAAACTAAGATTGCAAATAATTATTTGAAGATCTGAACTTGTAATAGTCAAATACAGAACTTCTAATTGTTAAATACAAATTATTAGTGCAAATTATAACTTGAAGATCTGAACTTGTAATTGTCAAATACAGAACTTAAAATTGATAGCTTCTAATTATTATTGCAAATTATAACTTGAAGATCTGAACTTGTAATAGTGAATTACAAAACTTAGATTTGTTATATTCAAATTATTATTTCAAATTATAACTTGAAGATCTGAACTAGTAATTGTCAAATACAGAATTTAAATTGATAGCTTATAATTATTATTGCAAATAATAATTTGAAGATCTGAACTTGTAATTGTCAAATACAGAACTTAAAATTGATAGCTTCTAATTATTATTTAAAATTATAACTTGGAGATCTGAACTTGTAATTGTCAAATACAGAACTTAAAATTGATAGCTTCTAATTATTATTGCAAATTATAACTTGAAGATCTGAACTTGTAATTGTCAAATACAGAACTTCAAATTGTTAAATACAAATTATTAGTGCAAATTATAACTTGAAGATCTGACCTTGTAATTGTCAAATACAGAACTTAAAATTGATAGCTTCTAATTATTATTGCAAATTATAACTTGAAGATCTGAACGTGTAATTGTCAAATACAGAACTTCTAATTGTTAAATTCAAATTATTAGTGCAAATTATAACTTGAAGATCTGAACTTGTAATTGTCAAATACAGAACTTAAAATTAATAGCTTCTAATTATTATTGCAAATAAAAACTTGAAGATCTGAAGTTGTAATTGTCAAATGCAGAACTTAAAATTGATAGCTTCTAATTATTATTGCAAATAATAGTTTGAAGATCTGTACTTGTAATTGTCAAATACAGAACTTAAAATTGATAGCTTATAATTATAATTCAAATTATAACTTGAAGATCTGAACTTGTAATTGTCAAATGCAGAACTTAAAATTGATAGCTTCTAATTATTATTGCAAATAATAGTTTGAAGATCTGTACTTGTAATTGTCAAATACAGAACTTAAAATTGATAGCTTATAATTATAATTCAAATTATAACTTGAAGATCTGAACTTGTAATTGTCAAATGCAGAACTTAAAATTGATAGCTACTAATTATTATTGCAAATAATAGTTTGAAGATCTGTACTTGTAATTGTCAAATACAGAACTTAAAATTGATAGCTTATAATTATAATTCAAATTAAAACTTGAAGATCTGAACTTGTAATAGGTAAATACAGAACTTCGAATTGTTAAATTCAAACTAAGATTGCAAATAATAATTTGAAGATCTGAACTTGTAATAGTCAAATACAGAACTTAAAATTGATAGCTTCTAATTATTATTGTAAATTATAACTTGAAGATCTGAACTTGTAATAGTGAATTACAGAACTTAGATTTGTTAAATTCAAATTATTATTTCAAATTATAACTTGCAGATCTGAACTTGTAATTGTCAAATACAGAACTTAAAATTGATAGCTTCTAATTATTATTGCAAATAATAACTTGAAGATCTGTACTTGTAATTGCCAAATACAGAACTTAAAATTGATAGCTTATAATTATAGTTCAAATTATAACTTGAAGATCTGAACTTGTAATAGTCAAATACAGAACTTCGAATTGTTAAATACAAATTATTAGTGCAAATTATAACTTGAAGATCTGAACTTGTAATAGGTAAATACAGAACTTCTAATTGTTAAATTCAAACTAAGATTGCATATAATTATTTGAAGATCTGAACTTGTAATAGTCAAATACAGAACTTCTAATTGTTAAATACAAATTATTAGTGCAAATTATAACTTGAAGATCTGAACTTGTAATTGTCAAATACAGAACTTAAAATTGATAGCTTCTAATTATTATTGCAAATTATAACTTGAAGATCTGAACTTGTAATAGTGAATTACAAAACTTAGATTTGTTAAATTCAAATTATTATTTCAAATTATAACTTGAAGATCTGAACTAGTAATTGTCAAATACAGAATTTAAATTGATAGCTTATAATTATTATTGCAAATAATAATTTGAAGATCTGAACTTGTAATTGTCAAATACAGAACTTAAATTTGATAGCTTCTAATTATTATTTAAAATTATAACTTGGAGATCTGAACTTGTAATTGTCAAATACAGAACTTAAAATTGATAGCTTCTAATTATTATTTCAAATTATAACTTGGAGATCTGAACTTGTAATTGTCAAATACAGAACTTAAAATTGATAGCTTCTAATTATTATTGCTAATAATAACTTGAAGATCTGTACTTGTAATTGTCAAATACAGAACTTAAAATTGATAGCGTATAATTATAGTTCAAATTATAACTTGAAGATCTGAACTTGTAATAGTCAAATACAGAACTTCGAATTGTTAAAAACAAATTATTAGTGCAAATTATAACTTGAAGATCTGAACTTGTAATTGTCAAATACAGAACTTAAAATTGATAGCTTCTAATTATTATTGCAAATTATAACTTGAAGATCTGAACTTGTAATAGTGAATTACAAAACTTAGATTTGTTAAATTCAAATTATTATTTCAAATTATAACTTGAAGATCTGAACTAGTAATTGTCAAATACAGAATTTAAATTGATAGCTTATAATTATTATTGCAAATAATAATTTGAAGATCTGAACTTGTAATTGTCAAATACAGAACTTAAAATTGATAGCTTCTAATTATTATTTAAAATTATAACTTGGAGATCTGAACTTGTAATTGTCAAATACAGAACTTAAAATTGATAGCTTCTAATTATTATTGCAAATTATAACTTGAAGATCTGAACTTGTAATTGTCAAATACAGAACTTCAAATTGTTAAATACAAATTATTAGTGCAAATTATAACTTGAAGATCTGACCTTGTAATTGTCAAATACAGAACTTAAAATTGATAGCTTCTAATTATTATTGCAAATTATAACTTGAAGATCTGAACGTGTAATTGTCAAATACAGAACTTCTAATTGTTAAATACAAATTATTAGTGCAAATTATAACTTGAAGATCTGAGCTTGTAATTGTCAAATACAGAACTTAAAATTAATAGCTTCTAATTATTATTGCAAATAATAACTTGAAGATCTGAACTTGTAATTGTCAAATGCAGAACTTAAAATTGATAGCTTCTAATTATTATTGCAAATAATAGTTTGAAGATCTGTACTTGTAATTGTCAAATACAGAACTTAAAATTGATAGCTTATAATTATAATTCAAATTATAACTTGAAGATCTGAACTTGTAATAGTCAAATACAGAACTTCTAATTGTTAAATACAAATTATTAGTGCAAATTATAACTTGAAGATCTGAACTAGTAATTGTCAAATACAGCACTTAAAATTGATAGCTTCTAATTATTATTGCAAATTATAACTTGAAGATCTGAACTTGTAATTGTCAAATACAGAACTTAAAATTGATAGCTTCTTATTATTATTTCAAATTATAACTTGGAGATCTGAACTTGTAATTGTCAAATACAGAACTTAAAATTGATAACTTCTAATTATTATTGCAAATAATAACTTGAAGATCTGAACTTGTTATTGTCAAATGCAGAACTTAAAATTGATAGCTTCTAATTATTGTTGCAAATAATAATTAGAAGATCTGTACTTTCAATTGTCAAATACAGAACTTAAAATTGATAGCTTATAATTATAATTCAAATTATAACTTGAAGATCTGAAGTTGTAATAGACAAATACAGAACTTCGAATTGCTAAATTCAAATTATTAGTGCAAATTATAATTTGAAGATCTGAACTTGTAATAGTCAAATACAGAACTTAAAATTGATAGCTGCTAATTATTATTGCTAATAATAACTTGAAGATCTGTACTTGTAATTGTCAAATACAGAACTTAAAATTGATAGCGTATAATTATAGTTCAAATTATAACTTGAAGATCTGAACTTGTAATAGTCAAATACAGAACTTCGAATTGTTAAAAACAAATTATTAGTGCAAATTATAACTTGAAGATCTGAACTTGTAATTGTCAAATACAGAACTTAAAATTGATAGCTTCTAATTATTATTGCAAATTATAACTTGAAGATCTGAACTTGTAATAGTGAATTACAAAACTTAGATTTGTTAAATTCAAATTATTATTTCAAATTATAACTTGAAGATCTGAACTAGTAATTGTCAAATACAGAATTTAAATTGATAGCTTATAATTATTATTGCAAATAATAATTTGAAGATCTGAACTTGTAATTGTCAAATACAGAACTTAAAATTGATAGCTTCTAATTATTATTTAAAATTATAACTTGGAGATCTGAACTTGTAATTGTCAAATACAGAACTTAAAATTGATAGCTTCTAATTATTATTGCAAATTATAACTTGAAGATCTGAACTTGTAATTGTCAAATACAGAACTTCAAATTGTTAAATACAAATTATTAGTGCAAATTATAACTTGAAGATCTGACCTTGTAATTGTCAAATACAGAACTTACAATTGATAGCTTCTAATTATTATTGCAAATTATAACTTGAAGATCTGAACGTGTAATTGTCAAATACAGAACTTCTAATTGTTAAATACAAATTATTAGTGCAAATTATAACTTGAAGATCTGAGCTTGTAATTGTCAAATACAGAACTTAAAATTAATAGCTTCTAATTATTATTGCAAATAATAACTTGAAGATCTGAACTTGTAATTGTCAAATGCAGAACTTAAAATTGATAGCTTCTAATTATTATTGCAAATAATAGTTTGAAGATCTGTACTTGTAATTGTCAAATACAGAACTTAAAATTGATAGCTTATAATTATAATTCAAATTATAACTTGAAGATCTGAACTTGTAATAGTCAAATACAGAACTTCTAATTGTTAAATACAAATTATTAGTGCAAATTATAACTTGAAGATCTGAACTAGTAATTGTCAAATACAGCACTTAAAATTGATAGCTTCTAATTATTATTGCAAATTATAACTTGAAGATCTGAACTTGTAATTGTCAAATACAGAACTTAAAATTGATAGCTTCTTATTATTATTTCAAATTATAACTTGGAGATCTGAACTTGTAATTGTCAAATACAGAACTTAAAATTGATAACTTCTAATTATTATTGCAAATAATAACTTGAAGATCTGAACTTGTTATTGTCAAATGCAGAACTTAAAATTGATAGCTTCTAATTATTGTTGCAAATAATAATTAGAAGATCTGTACTTTCAATTGTCAAATACAGAACTTAAAATTGATAGCTTATAATTATAATTCAAATTATAACTTGAAGATCTGAAGTTGTAATAGACAAATACAGAACTTAGATTTGCTAAATTCAAATTATTAGTGCAAATTATAATTTGAAGATCTGAACTTGTAATAGTCAAATACAGAACTTAAAATTGATAGCTTCTAATTATTATTGTAAATTATAACTTGAAGATCTGAACTTGTAATAGTGAATTACAGAACTTAGATTTGTTAAATTCAAATTATTATTTCAAATTATAACTTGAAGATCTGAACTTGTAATTGTCAAATACAGAACTTAAAATTGATAGCTTCTAATTATTATTGCAAATAATAACTTGAAGATCTGAACTTGTAATTGTCAAATACTGAACTTAAAATTGATAGCTTCTAATTATTATTGCAAATTATAACTTGAAGATCTGAACTTGTAATAGTGAATTACAAAACTTAGATTTGTTAAATTCAAATTATTATTTCAAATTATAACCTGAAGATCTGAACTAGTAATTGTCAAATACAGAATTTAAATTGATAGCTTATAATTATTATTGCAAATAATAATTTGAAGATCTGAACTTGTAATTGTCAAATACAGAACTTAAATTTGATAGCTTCTAATTATTATTTAAAATTATAACTTGGAGATCTGAACTTGTAATTGTCAAATACAGAACTTAAAATTGATAGCTTCTAATTATTATTGCAAATTATAACTTGAAGATCTGAACTTGTAATTGTCAAATACAGAACTTCAAATTGTTAAATACAAATTATTAGTGCAAATTATAACTTGAAGATCTGACCTTGTAATTGTCAAATACAGAACTTAAAATTGATAGCTTCTAATTATTATTGCAAATTATAACTTGAAGATCTGAACGTGTAATTGTCAAATACAGAACTTCTAATTGTTAAATACAAATTATTAGTGCAAATTATAACTTGAAGATCTGAACTTGTAATTATCAAATACAGAACTTAAAATTGATAGCTTCTAATTATTATTTCAAATTATAACTTGAAGATCTGAACTTGTAATTGTCAAATACAGAACTTAAAATTAATAGCTTCTAATTATTATTGCAAATAATAACTTGAAGATCTGACCTTGTAATTGTCAAATACAGAACTTAAAATTGATAGCTTCTAATTATTATTTAAAATTATAACTTGGAGATCTGAACTTGTAATTGTCAAATACAGAACTTAAAATTGATAACTTCTAATTATTATTGCAAATTATAACTTGAAGATCTGAACTTGTAATTGTCAAATACAGAACTTCAAATTGTTAAATACAAATTATTAGTGCAAATTATAACTTGAAGATCTGACCTTGTAATTGTCAAATACAGAACTTAAAATTGATAGCTTCTAATTATTATTGCAAATTATAACTTGAAGATCTGAACGTGTAATTGTCAAATACAGAACTTCTAATTGTTAAATTCAAATTATTAGTGCAAATTATAACTTGAAGATCTGAACTTGTAATTGTCAAATACAGAACTTAAAATTAATAGCTTCTAATTATTATTGCAAATAAAAACTTGAAGATCTGAAGTTGTAATTGTCAAATGCAGAACTTAAAATTGATAGCTTCTAATTATTATTGCAAATAATAGTTTGAAGATCTGTACTTGTAATTGTCAAATACAGAACTTAAAATTGATAGCTTATAATTATAATTCAAATTATAACTTGAAGATCTGAACTTGTAATTGTCAAATGCAGAACTTAAAATTGATAGCTTCTAATTATTATTGCAAATAATAGTTTGAAGATCTGTACTTGTAATTGTCAAATACAGAACTTAAAATTGATAGCTTATAATTATAATTCAAATTATAACTTGAAGATCTGAACTTGTAATTGTCAAATGCAGAACTTAAAATTGATAGCTACTAATTATTATTGCAAATAATAGTTTGAAGATCTGTACTTGTAATTGTCAAATACAGAACTTAAAATTGATAGCTTATAATTATAATTCAAATTATAACTTGAAGATCTGAACTTGTAATAGGTAAATACAGAACTTCGAATTGTTAAATTCAAACTAAGATTGCAAATAATAATTTGAAGATCTGAACTTGTAATAGTCAAATACAGAACTTAAAATTGATAGCTTCTAATTATTATTGTAAATTATAACTTGAAGATCTGAACTTGTAATAGTGAATTACAGAACTTAGATTTGTTAAATTCAAATTATTATTTCAAATTATAACTTGAAGATCTGAACTTGTAATTGTCAAATACAGAACTTAAAATTGATAGCTTCTAATTATTATTGCAAATAATAACTTGAAGATCTGTACTTGTAATTGCCAAATACAGAACTTAAAATTGATAGCTTATAATTATAGTTCAAATTATAACTTGAAGATCTGAACTTGTAATAGTCAAATACAGAACTTCGAATTGTTAAATACAAATTATTAGTGCAAATTATAACTTGAAGATCTGAACTTGTAATAGGTAAATACAGAACTTCTAATTGTTAAATTCAAACTAAGATTGCATATAATTATTTGAAGATCTGAACTTGTAATAGTCAAATACAGAACTTCTAATTGTTAAATACAAATTATTAGTGCAAATTATAACTTGAAGATCTGAACTTGTAATTGTCAAATACAGAACTTAAAATTGATAGCTTCTAATTATTATTGCAAATTATAACTTGAAGATCTGAACTTGTAATAGTGAATTACAAAACTTAGATTTGTTAAATTCAAATTATTATTTCAAATTATAACTTGAAGATCTGAACTAGTAATTGTCAAATACAGAATTTAAATTGATAGCTTATAATTATTATTGCAAATAATAATTTGAAGATCTGAACTTGTAATTGTCAAATACAGAACTTAAATTTGATAGCTTCTAATTATTATTTAAAATTATAACTTGGAGATCTGAACTTGTAATTGTCAAATACAGAACTTAAAATTGATAGCTTCTAATTATTATTTCAAATTATAACTTGGAGATCTGAACTTGTAATTGTCAAATACAGAACTTAAAATTGATAGCTTCTAATTATTATTGCTAATAATAACTTGAAGATCTGTACTTGTAATTGTCAAATACAGAACTTAAAATTGATAGCGTATAATTATAGTTCAAATTATAACTTGAAGATCTGAACTTGTAATAGTCAAATACAGAACTTCGAATTGTTAAAAACAAATTATTAGTGCAAATTATAACTTGAAGATCTGAACTTGTAATTGTCAAATACAGAACTTAAAATTGATAGCTTCTAATTATTATTGCAAATTATAACTTGAAGATCTGAACTTGTAATTGTCAAATACAGAACTTAAATTTGATAGCTTCTAATTATTATTTAAAATTATAACTTGGAGATCTGAACTTGTAATTGTCAAATACAGAACTTAAAATTGATAGCTTCTAATTATTATTGCAAATTATAACTTGAAGATCTGAACTTGTAATTGTCAAATACAGAACTTCAAATTGTTAAATACAAATTATTAGTGCAAATTATAACTTGAAGATCTGACCTTGTAATTGTCAAATACAGAACTTAAAATTGATAGCTTCTAATTATTATTGCAAATTATAACTTGAAGATCTGAACGTGTAATTGTCAAATACAGAACTTCTAATTGTTAAATACAAATTATTAGTGCAAATTATAACTTGAAGATCTGAACTTGTAATTATCAAATACAGAACTTAAAATTGATAGCTTCTAATTATTATTTCAAATTATAACTTGAAGATCTGAACTTGTAATTGTCAAATACAGAACTTAAAATTAATAGCTTCTAATTATTATTGCAAATAATAACTTGAAGATCTGACCTTGTAATTGTCAAATACAGAACTTAAAATTGATAGCTTCTAATTATTATTTAAAATTATAACTTGGAGATCTGAACTTGTAATTGTCAAATACAGAACTTAAAATTGATAACTTCTAATTATTATTGCAAATTATAACTTGAAGATCTGAACTTGTAATTGTCAAATACAGAACTTCAAATTGTTAAATACAAATTATTAGTGCAAATTATAACTTGAAGATCTGACCTTGTAATTGTCAAATACAGAACTTAAAATTGATAGCTTCTAATTATTATTGCAAATTATAACTTGAAGATCTGAACGTGTAATTGTCAAATACGGAACTTCTAATTGTTAAATTCAAATTATTAGTGCAAATTATAACTTGAAGATCTGAACTTGTAATTGTCAAATACAGAACTTAAAATTAATAGCTTCTAATTATTATTGCAAATAAAAACTTGAAGATCTGAAGTTGTAATTGTCAAATGCAGAACTTAAAATTGATAGCTTCTAATTATTATTGCAAATAATAGTTTGAAGATCTGTACTTGTAATTGTCAAATACAGAACTTAAAATTGATAGCTTATAATTATAATTCAAATTATAACTTGAAGATCTGAACTTGTAATTGTCAAATGCAGAACTTAAAATTGATAGCTTCTAATTATTATTGCAAATAATAGTTTGAAGATCTGTACTTGTAATTGTCAAATACAGAACTTAAAATTGATAGCTTATAATTATAATTCAAATTATAACTTGAAGATCTGAACTTGTAATTGTCAAATGCAGAACTTAAAATTGATAGCTACTAATTATTATTGCAAATAATAGTTTGAAGATCTGTACTTGTAATTGTCAAATACAGAACTTAAAATTGATAGCTTATAATTATAATTCAAATTATAACTTGAAGATCTGAACTTGTAATAGGTAAATACAGAACTTCGAATTGTTAAATTCAAACTAAGATTGCAAATAATAATTTGAAGATCTGAACTTGTAATAGTCAAATACAGAACTTAAAATTGATAGCGTATAATTATAGTTCAAATTATAACTTGAAGATCTGAACTTGTAATAGTCAAATACAGAACTTCGAATTGTTAAAAACAAATTATTAGTGCAAATTATAACTTGAAGATCTGAACTTGTAATTGTCAAATACAGAACTTAAAATTGATAGCTTCTAATTATTATTGCAAATTATAACTTGAAGATCTGAACTTGTAATAGTGAATTACAAAACTTAGATTTGTTAAATTCAAATTATTATTTCAAATTATAACTTGAAGATCTGAACTAGTAATTGTCAAATACAGAATTTAAATTGATAGCTTATAATTATTATTGCAAATAATAATTTGAAGATCTGAACTTGTAATTGTCAAATACAGAACTTAAAATTGATAGCTTCTAATTATTATTTAAAATTATAACTTGGAGATCTGAACTTGTAATTGTCAAATACAGAACTTAAAATTGATAGCTTCTAATTATTATTGCAAATTATAACTTGAAGATCTGAACTTGTAATTGTCAAATACAGAACTTCAAATTGTTAAATACAAATTATTAGTGCAAATTATAACTTGAAGATCTGACCTTGTAATTGTCAAATACAGAACTTAAAATTGATAGCTTCTAATTATTATTGCAAATTATAACTTGAAGATCTGAACTTGTAATTGTCAAATACAGAACTTAAAATTGATAGCTTCTAATTATTATTGCAAATTATAACTTGAAGATCTGAACTTGTAATTGTCAAATACAGAACTTAAAATTGATAGCTTCTAATTATTATATAAAATTATAACTTGGAGATCTGAACTTGTAATTGTCAAATACAGAACTTAAAATTGGTAGCTTCTAATTATTATTGCAAATTATAACTTGAAGATCCTAACTTGTAATTGTCAAATACAGAACTTCTAATTGTTAAATACAAATTATTAGTGCAAATTATAACTTGAAGATCTGACCTTGTAATTGTCAAATACAGAACTTAAAATTGATAGCTTCTAATTATTATTGCAAATTATAACTTGAAGATCTGAACGTGTAATTGTCAAATACAGAACTTCTAATTGTTAAATACAAATTATTAGTGCAAATTATAACTTGAAGATCAGAACTTGTAATTATCAAATACAGAACTTAAAATTGATAGCTTCTAATTATTATTTCAAATTATAACTTGAAGATCTGAACATGTAATTGTCAAATACAGAACTTAAAATTAATAGCTTCTAATTATTATTGCAAATAATAACTTGAAGATCTGAACTAGTAATTGTCAAATGCAGAACTTAAAATTGATAGCTTCTAATTATTATTGCAAATAATAGTTTGAAGATCTGTACTTGTAATTGTCAAATACAGAACTTAAAATTGATAGCTTATAATTATAATTCAAACTATAACTTGAAGATCTGAACTTGTAATAGTCAAATACAGAACTTCAAATTGTTAAATACAAATTATTAGTGCAAATTATTAGTTGAAGATCTGAACCTGTAATAGGTAAATACAGAACTTCGAATGATTAAATTCAAACTAAGATTGCAAATAATAATTTGAAGATCTGAACTTGTAAAAGTCAAATACAGAACTTCTAATTGTTAAATACAAATTATTAGTGTAAAATTATTACTTGAAGATCTGAACTAGTAATTGTCAAATACAGCACTTAAAATTGATAGCTTCTAATTATTATTGCTAATTATAACTTGAAGATCTGAACTTGTAATTGTCAAATACAGAACTTAAAATTGATAGCTTCTAATTATTATTTCAAATTATAACTTGAAGATCTGAACTTGTAATTGTCAAATACAGAACTTAAAATTGATAGCTTCTAATTATTATTGTAAATTATAACTTGAAGATCTGAACTAGTAATAGTGAATTACAGAACTTAGATTTGTTAAATTCAAATTATTATTTCAAATTATAACTTGAAGATCTGAACTAGTAATTGTCAAATACAGAACTTAAAATTGATAGCTTCTAATTATTATTGCAAATTATAACTTGAAGATCTGAACTTGTAATTGTCAAATACAGAACTTCGAATTGTTAAATACAAATTATTAGTGCAAATTATAACTTGAAGATCTGAACTTGTAATAGTCAAATACAGAACTTCTAATTGTTAAATACAAATTATTAGTGCAAATTATAACTTGAAGATCTGAACTAGTAATTGTCAAATACAGAACTTAAAATTGAGAGCTTCTAATTATTATTGCAAATTATAACTGGAAGATCTGAACTGGTAATTGTCAAATACAGAACTTAAAATTGATAGCTTCTAATTATTATTTCAAATTATAACTTGAAGATCTGAACTTGTAATTGTCAAATACAGAACTTAAAATTGATAGCTTCTAATTATTATTGTAAATTATAACTTGAAGATCTGAACTTGTAATAGTGAATTACAGAACTTAGATTTGTTAAATTCAAATTATTATTTCAAATTATAACTTGAAGATCTGAACTAGTAATTGTCAAATACAGAACTTAAAATTGATAGCTTCTAATTATTATTGCAAATTATAACTTGAAGATCTGAACTTGTAATTGTCAAATACAGAACTTCGAATTGTTAAATCAAATTATTAGTGCAAATTATAACTTGAAGATCTGAACTTGTAATAGGTAAATACAGAACTTCTAATTGTTAAATTCAAACTAAGATTGCAAATAATAATTTGAAGATCTGAACTTGTAATAGTCAAATACAGAACTTCTAATTGTTAAATAAAAATTATTAGTGCAAATTATAACTTGAAGATCTGAACTTGTAATAGACAAATACAGAACTTCGAATTGCTAAATACAAATTATTAGTGCAAATTATAACTTGAAGATCTGAACTAGTAATTGTCAAATACAGAACTTAAAATTGATAGCTTCTAATTATTATTTCAAATTATAACTTGAAGATCTGAACTTGTAATTGTCAAATACAGAACTTAAATTTGATAGCTTCTAATTATTATTGCAAATTATAACTTGAAGATCTGAACGTGTAATTGTCAAATACAGAACTTCTAATTGTTAAATACAAATTATTAGTGCAAATTATAACTTGAAGATCTGAACTTGTAATTGTCAAATACAGAACTTAAAATTGATAGCTTCTAATTATTATTTCAAATTATAACTTGAAGATCTGAACTTGTAATTGTCAAATCCAGAACTTAAAATTAATAGCTTCTAATTATTATTGCAAATAATAACTTGAAGATCTGAACTTGTAATTGTCAAATGCAGAACTTAAAATTGATAGCTTCTAATTATTATAGCAAATAATAGTTTGAAGATCTGTACTTGTAATTGTCAAATACAGAACTTAAAATTGATAGCTTATAATTATAATTCAAATTATAACTTGAAGATCTGAACTTGTAATAGTCAAATACAGAACTTCTAATTGTTAAATACAAATTATTAGTGCAAATTATAACTTGAAGATCTGAACTAGTAATTGTCAAATACAGAACTTAAAATTGATAGCTTCTAGTTATTATTGCAAATTATAACTTGAAGATCTGAACTTGTAATAGTCAAATACAGAACTTCTAATTGTTAAATACAAATTATTAGTGCAAATTATTACGTGAAGATCTGAACTAGTAATTGTCAAATACAGCACTTAAAATTGATAGCTTCTAATTATTATTGCAAATTATAACTTGAAGATCTGAACTTGTAATTGTCAAATACAGAACTTAAAATTGATAGCTTCTTATTATTATTTCAAATTATAACTTGGAGATCTGAACTTGTAATTGTCAAATACAGAACTTAAAATTGATAACTTCTAATTATTATTGCAAATAATAACTTGAAGATCTGAACTTGTAATTGTCAAATGCAGAACTTAAAATTGATAGCTTCTAATTATTGTTGCAAATAATAATTTGAAGATCTGTACTTGCAATTGTCAAATACAGAACTTAAAATTGATAGCTTATAATTATAATTCAAATTATAACTTGAAGATCTGAACTTGTAATAGACAAATACAGAACTTCGAATTGCTAAATACAAATTATTAGTGCAAATTATAACTTGAAGATCTGAACTTGTAATTGTCAAATACAGAACTTAAAATTGATAACTTCTAATTATTATTACAAATAATAACTTGAAGATCTGTACTTGTAATTGCCAAATACAGAACTTAAAATTGATAGCTTATAATTATAGTTCAAATTATAACTTGAAGATCTGACCTTGTAATAGTCAAATACAGAACTTCGAATTGTTAAATACAAATTATTAGTGCAAATTATAACTTGAAGATCTGAACTTGTAATAGGTAAATACAGAACTTCTAATTGTTAAATTCAAACTAAGATTGCAAATAATTATTTGAAGATCTGAACTTGTAATAGTCAAATACAGAACTTCTAATTGTTAAATACAAATTATTAGTGCAAATTATAACTTGAAGATCTGAACTTGTAATTGTCAAATACAGAACTTAAAATTGATAGCTTCTAATTATTATTGCAAATTATAACTTGAAGATCTGAACTTGTAATAGTGAATTACAAAACTTAGATTTGTTAAATTCAAATTATTATTTCAAATTATAACTTGAAGATCTGAACTAGTAATTGTCAAATACAGAATTTAAATTGATAGCTTATAATTATTATTGCAAATAATAATTTGAAGATCTGAACTTGTAATTGTCAAATACAGAACTTAAATTTGATAGCTTCTAATTATTATTTAAAATTATAACTTGGAGATCTGAACTTGTAATTGTCAAATACAGAACTTAAAATTGATAGCTTATAATTATAATTCAAATTATAACTTGAAGATCTGAACTTGTAATAGTCAAATACAGAACTTCTAATTGTTAAATACAAATTATTAGTGCAAATTATAACTTGAAGATCTGAACTAGTAATTGTCAAATACAGAACTTAAAATTGAGAGCTTCTAATTATTATTGCAAATTATAACTGGAAGATCTGAACTTGTAATTGTCAAATACAGAACTTCGAATTGTTAAATTCAAATTATTATTTCAAATTATAACTTGAAGATCTGAACTAGTAATTGTCAAATACAGAACTTAAAATTGATAGCTTCTAATTATTATTGCAAATTATAACTTGAAGATCTGAACTTGTAATTGTCAAATACAGAACTTCGAATTGTTAAATCAAATTATTAGTGCAAATTATAACTTGAAGATCTGAACTTGTAATAGGTAAATACAGAACTTCTAATTGTTAAATTCAAACTAAGATTGCAAATAATAATTTGAAGATCTGAACTTGTAATAGTCAAATACAGAACTTCTAATTGTTAAATACAAATTATTAGTGCAAATTATAACTTGAAGATCTGAACTTGTAATAGACAAATACAGAACTTCGAATTGCTAAATACAAATTATTAGTGCAAATTATAACTTGAAGATCTGAACTAGTAATTGTCAAATACAGAACTTAAAATTGATAGCTTCTAATTATTATTTCAAATTATAACTTGAAGATCTGAACTTGTAATTGTCAAATACAGAACTTAAATTTGATAGCTTCTAATTATTATTGCAAATTATAACTTGAAGATCTGAACGTGTAATTGTCAAATACAGAACTTCTAATTGTTAAATACAAATTATTAGTGCAAATTATAACTTGAAGATCTGAACTTGTAATTGTCAAATACAGAACTTAAAATTGATAGCTTCTAATTATTATTTCAAATTATAACTTGAAGATCTGAACTTGTAATTGTCAAATCCAGAACTTAAAATTAATAGCTTCTAATTATTATTGCAAATAATAACTTGAAGATCTGAACTTGTAATTGTCAAATGCAGAACTTAAAATTGATAGCTTCTAATTATTATTGCAAATAATAGTTTGAAGATCTGTACTTGTAATTGTCAAATACAGAACTTAAAATTGATAGCTTATAATTATAATTCAAATTATAACTTGAAGATCTGAACTTGTAATAGTCAAATACAGAACTTCTAATTGTTAAATACAAATTATTAGTGCAAATTATAACTTGAAGATCTGAACTAGTAATTGTCAAATACAGAACTTAAAATTGATAGCTTCTAGTTATTATTGCAAATTATAACTTGAAGATCTGAACTTGTAATAGTCAAATACAGAACTTCTAATTGTTAAATACAAATTATTAGTGCAAATTATTACGTGAAGATCTGAACTAGTAATTGTCAAATACAGCACTTAAAATTGATAGCTTCTAATTATTATTGCAAATTATAACTTGAAGATCTGAACTTGTAATTGTCAAATACAGAACTTAAAATTGATAGCTTCTTATTATTATTTCAAATTATAACTTGGAGATCTGAACTTGTAATTGTCAAATACAGAACTTAAAATTGATAACTTCTAATTATTATTGCAAATAATAACTTGAAGATCTGAACTTGTAATTGTCAAATGCAGAACTTAAAATTGATAGCTTCTAATTATTGTTGCAAATAATAATTTGAAGATCTGTACTTGCAATTGTCAAATACAGAACTTAAAATTGATAGCTTATAATTATAATTCAAATTATAACTTGAAGATCTGAACTTGTAATAGACAAATACAGAACTTCGAATTGCTAAATACAAATTATTAGTGCAAATTATAACTTGAAGATCTGAACTTGTAATTGTCAAATACAGAACTTAAAATTGATAACTTCTAATTATTATTACAAATAATAACTTGAAGATCTGTACTTGTAATTGCCAAATACAGAACTTAAAATTGATAGCTTATAATTATAGTTCAAATTATAACTTGAAGATCTGACCTTGTAATAGTCAAATACAGAACTTCGAATTGTTAAATACAAATTATTAGTGCAAATTATAACTTGAAGATCTGAACTTGTAATAGGTAAATACAGAACTTCTAATTGTTAAATTCAAACTAAGATTGCAAATAATTATTTGAAGATCTGAACTTGTAATAGTCAAATACAGAACTTCTAATTGTTAAATACAAATTATTAGTGCAAATTATAACTTGAAGATCTGAACTTGTAATTGTCAAATACAGAACTTAAAATTGATAGCTTCTAATTATTATTGCAAATTATAACTTGAAGATCTGAACTTGTAATAGTGAATTACAAAACTTAGATTTGTTAAATTCAAATTATTATTTCAAATTATAACTTGAAGATCTGAACTAGTAATTGTCAAATACAGAATTTAAATTGATAGCTTATAATTATTATTGCAAATAATAATTTGAAGATCTGAACTTGTAATTGTCAAATACAGAACTTAAATTTGATAGCTTCTAATTATTATTTAAAATTATAACTTGGAGATCTGAACTTGTAATTGTCAAATACAGAACTTAAAATTGATAGCTTCTAATTATTATTGCAAATTATAACTTGAAGATCTGAACTTGTAATTGTCAAATACAGAACTTCAAATTGTTAAATACAAATTATTAGTGCAAATTATAACTTGAAGATCTGACCTTGTAATTGTCAAATACAGAACTTAAAATTGATAGCTTCTAATTATTATTGCAAATTATAACTTGAAGATCTGAACGTGTAATTGTCAAATACAGAACTTCTAATTGTTAAATACAAATTATTAGTGCAAATTATAACTTGAAGATCTGAACTTGTAATTATCAAATACAGAACTTAAAATTGATAGCTTCTAATTATTATTTCAAATTATAACTTGAAGATCTGAACTTGTAATTGTCAAATACAGAACTTAAAATTAATAGCTTCTAATTATTATTGCAAATAATAACTTGAAGATCTGAACTTGTAATTGTCAAATGCAGAACTTAAAATTGATAGCTTCTAATTATTATTGCAAATAATAGTTTGAAGATCTGTACTTGTAATTGTCAAATACAGAACTTAAAATTGATAGCTTATAATTATAATTCAAATTATAACTTGAAGATCTGAACTTGTAATAGTCAAATACAGAACTTCGAATTGTTAAATACAAAGTATTAGTGCAAATTATTACTTGAAGATCTGAACCTGTAATAGTCAAATACAGAACTTCGAATTGTTAAATACAAAGTATTAGTGCAAATTATTACTTGAAGATCTGAACCTGTAATAGGTAAATACAGAACTTCGAATGATTAAATTCAATCTAAGATTGCAAATAATAATTTGAAGATCTGAACTTGTAATAGTCAAATACAGAACTTCTAATTGTTAAATACAAATTATTAGTGAAAATTATTACTTGAAGATCTGAACTAGTAATTGTCAAATACAGCACTTAAAATTGATAGCTTCTAATTATTATTGCAAATTATAACTTGAAGATCTGAACTTGTAATTGTCAAATACAGAACTTAAAATTGATAGCTTCTAATTATTATTTCAAATTATAACTTGGAGATCTGAACTTGTAATTGTCAAATACAGAACTTAAAATTGATAGCTTCTAATTATTATTGCAAATAATAACTTGAAGATCTGTACTTGTAATTGTCAAATACAGAACTTAAAATTGATAGCGTATAATTATAGTTCAAATTATAACTTGAAGTTCTGAACTTGTAATAGTCAAATACAGAACTTCGAATTGTTAAAAACAAATTATTAGTGCAAATTATAACTTGAAGATCTGAACTTGTAATTGTCAAATACAGAACTTAAAATTGATAGCTTCTAATTATTATTGCAAATTATAACTTGAAGATCTGAACTTGTAATAGTGAATTACAAAACTTAGATTTGTTAAATTCAAATTATTATTTCAAATTATAACTTGAAGATCTGAACTAGTAATTGTCAAATACAGAATTTAAATTGATAGCTTATAATTATTATTGCAAATAATAATTTGAAGATCTGAACTTGTAATTGTCAAATACAGAACTTAAAATTGATAGCTTCTAATTATTATTTAAAATTATAACTTGGAGATCTGAACTTGTAATTGTCAAATACAGAACTTAAAATTGATAGCTTCTAATTATTATTGCAAATTATAACTTGAAGATCTGAACTTGTAATTGTCAAATACAGAACTTCAAATTGTTAAATACAAATTATTAGTGCAAATTATAACTTGAAGATCTGACCTTGTAATTGTCAAATACAGAACTTAAAATTGATAGCTTCTAATTATTATTGCAAATTATAACTTGAAGATCTGAACGTGTAATTGTCAAATACAGAACTTCTAATTGTTAAATACAAATTATTAGTGCAAATTATAACTTGGAGATCTGAACTTGTAATTGTCAAATACAGAACTTAAAATTGATAACTTCTAATTATTATTGCAAATAATAACTTGAAGATCTGAACTTGTAATTGTCAAATGCAGAACTTAAAATTGATAGCTTCTAATTATTGTTGCAAATAATAATTTGAAGATCTGTACTTGCAATTGTCAAATACAGAACTTAAAATTGATAGCTTATAATTATAATTCAAATTATAACTTGAAGATCTGAACTTGTAATAGACAAATACAGAACTTCGAATTGCTAAATACAAATTATTAGTGCAAATTATAACTTGAAGATCTGAACTTGTAATTGTCAAATACAGAACTTAAAATTGATAACTTCTAATTATTATTACAAATAATAACTTGAAGATCTGTACTTGTAATTGCCAAATACAGAACTTAAAATTGATAGCTTATAATTAAAGTTCAAATTATAACTTGAAGATCTGAACTTGTAATAGTCAAATACAGAACTTCGAATTGTTAAATACAAATTATTAGTGCAAATTATAACTTGAAGATCTGAACTTGTAATAGGTAAATACAGAACTTCTAATTGTTAAATTCAAACTAAGATTGCAAATAATTATTTGAAGATCTGAACTTGTAATAGTCAAATACAGAACTTCTAATTGTTAAATACAAATTATTAGTGCAAATTATAACTTGAAGATCTGAACTTGTAATTGTCAAATACAGAACTTAAAATTGATAGCTTCTAACTATTATTGCAAATTATAACTTGAAGATCTGAACTTGTAATAGTGAATTACAAAACTTAGATTTGTTAAATTCAAATTATTATTTCAAATTATAACTTGAAGATCTGAACTAGTAATTGTCAAATACAGAATTTAAATTGATAGCTTATAATTATTATTGCAAATAATAATTTGAAGATCTGAACTTGTAATTGTCAAATACAGAACTTAAATTTGATAGCTTCTAATTATTATTTAAAATTATAACTTGGAGATCTGAACTTGTAATTGTCAAATACAGAACTTAAAATTGATAGCTTCTAATTATTATTGCAAATTATAACTTGAAGATCTGAACTTGTAATTGTCAAATACAGAACTTCAAATTGTTAAATACAAATTATTAGTGCAAATTATAACTTGAAGATCTGACCATGTAATTGTCAAATACAGAACTTAAAATTGATAGCTTCTAACTATTATTGCAAATTATAACTTGAAGATCTGAACTTGTAATAGTGAATTACAAAACTTAGATTTGTTAAATTCAAATTATTATTTCAAATTATAACTTGAAGATCTGAACTAGTAATTGTCAAATACAGAATTTAAATTGATAGCTTATAATTATTATTGCAAATAATAATTTGAAGATCTGAACTTGTAATTGTCAAATACAGAACTTAAATTTGATAGCTTCTAATTATTATTTAAAATTATAACTTGGAGATCTGAACTTGTAATTGTCAAATACAGAACTTAAAATTGATAGCTTCTAATTATTATTGCAAATTATAACTTGAAGATCTGAACTTGTAATTGTCAAATACAGAACTTCAAATTGTTAAATACAAATTATTAGTGCAAATTATAACTTGAAGATCTGACCATGTAATTGTCAAATACAGAACTTAAAATTGATAGCTTCTAATTATTATTGCAAATTATAACTTGAAGATCTGAACTTGTAATTGTCAAATACAGAACTTAAAATTAATAGCTTCTAATTATTATTGCAAATAATAACTTGAAGATCTGAACTTGTAATTGTCAAATGCAGAACTTAAAATTGATAGCTTCTAATTATTATTGCAAATAATAGTTTGAAGATCTGTACTTGTAATTGTCAAATACAGAACTTAAAATTGATAGCTTATAATTATAATTCAAATTATAACTTGAAGATCTGAACTTGTAATAGTCAAATACAGAACTTCGAATTGTTAAATACAAAGTATTAGTGCAAATTATTACTTGAAGATCTGAACCTGTAATAGTCAAATACAGAACTTCGAATTGTTAAATACAAAGTATTAGTGCAAATTATTACTTGAAGATCTGAACATGTAATAGGTAAATACAGAACTTCGAATGATTAAATTCAATCTAAGATTGCAAATAATAATTTGAAGATCTGAACTTGTAATAGTCAAATATAGAACTTCTAATTGTTAAATACAAATTATTAGTGAAAATTATTACTTGAAGATCTGAACTAGTAATTGTCAAATACAGCACTTAAAATTGATAGCTTCTAATTATTATTGCAAATTATAACTTGAAGATCTGAACTTGTAATTGTCAAATACAGAACTTAAAATTGATAGCTTCTAAATATTATTTCAAATTATAACTTGGAGATCTGAACTTGTAATTGTCAAATACAGAACTTAAAATTGATAGCTTCTAATTATTATTGCAAATAATAACTTAAAGATCTGTACTTGTAATTGTCAAATACAGAACTTAAAATTGATAGCGTATAATTATAGTTCAAATTATAACTTGAAGTTCTGAACTTGTAATAGTCAAATACAGAACTTCGAATTGTTAAAAACAAATTATTAGTGCAAATTATAACTTGAAGATCTGAACTTGTAATTGTCAAAGATAGAACTTAAAATTGATAGCTTCTAATTATTATTGCAAATTATAACTTGAAGATCTGAACTTGTAATAGTGAATTACAAAACTTAGATTTGTTAAATTCAAATTATTATTTCAAATTATAACTTGAAGATCTGAACTAGTAATTGTCAAATACAGAATTTAAATTGATAGCTTATAATTATTATTGCAAATAATAATTTGAAGATCTGAACTTGTAATTGTCAAATACAGAACTTAAAATTGATAGCTTCTAATTATTATTTAAAATTATAACTTGGAGATCTGAACTTGTAATTGTCAAATACAGAACTTAAAATTGATAGCTTCTAATTATTATTGCAAATTATAACTTGAAGATCTGAACGTGTAATTGTCAAATACAGAACTTCTAATTGTTAAATACAAATTATTAGTGCAAATTATAACTTGAAGATCTGAACGTGTAATTATCAAATACAGAACTTAAAATTGATAGCTTCTAATTATTATTTCAAATTATAACTTGAAGATCTGAACTTGTAATTGTCAAATACAGAACTTAAAATTAATAGCTTCTAATTATTATTGCAAATAATAACTTGAAGATCTGAACTTGTAATTGTCAAATGCAGAACTTAAAATTGATAGCTTCTAATTATTATTGCAAATAATAGTTTGAAGATCTGTACTTGTAATTGTCAAATACAGAACTTAAAATTGATAGCTTATAATTATAATTCAAATTATAACTTGAAGATCTGAACTTGTAATAGTCAAATACAGAACTTCGAATTGTTAAATACAAAGTATTAGTGCAAATTATTACTTGAAGATCTGAACCTGTAATAGTCAAATTCAGAACTTCGAATTGTTAAATACAAAGTATTAGTGCAAATTATTACTTGAAGATCTGAACATGTAATAGGTAAATACAGAACTTCGAATGATTAAATTCAATCTAAGATTGCAAATAATAATTTGAAGATCTGAACTTGTAATAGTCAAATATAGAACTTCTAATTGTTAAATACAAATTATTAGTGAAAATTATTACTTGAAGATCTGAACTAGTAATTGTCAAATACAGCACTTAAAATTGATAGCTTCTAATTATTATTGCAAATTATAACTTGAAGATCTGAACTTGTAATTGTCAAATACAGAACTTAAAATTGATAGCTTCTAAATATTATTTCAAATTATAACTTGGAGATCTGAACTTGTAATTGTCAAATACAGAACTTAAAATTGATAGCTTCTAATTATTATTGCAAATAATAACTTAAAGATCTGTACTTGTAATTGTCAAATACAGAACTTAAAATTGATAGCGTATAATTATAGTTCAAATTATAACTTGAAGTTCTGAACTTGTAATAGTCAAATACAGAACTTCGAATTGTTAAAAACAAATTATTAGTGAAAATTATAACTTGAAGATCTGAACTTGTAATTGTCAAATACAGAACTTAAAATTGATAGCTTCTAACTATTATTGCAAATTATAACTTGAAGATCTGAACTTGTAATAGTGAATTACAAAACTTAGATTTGTTAAATTCAAATTATTATTTCAAATTATAACTTGAAGATCTGAACTAGTAATTGTCAAATACAGAATTTAAATTGATAGCTTATAATTATTATTGCAAATAATAATTTGAAGATCTGAACTTGTAATTGTCAAATACAGAACTTAAATTTGATAGCTTATAATTATTATTTAAAATTATAACTTGGAGATCTGAACTTGTAATTGTCAAATACAGAACTTAAAATTGATAGCTTCTAATTATTATTGCAAATTATAACTTGAAGATCTGAACTTGTAATTGTCAAATACAGAACTTCAAATTGTTAAATACAAATTATTAGTGCAAATTATAACTTGTAGATCTGCCCATGTAATTGTCAAATACAGAACTTAAAATTGATAGCTTCTAATTATTATTGCAAATTATAACTTGAAGATCTGAACGTGTAATTGTCAAATACAGAACTTCTAATTGTTAAATACAAATTATTAGTGCAAATTATAACTTGAAGATCTGAACGTGTAATTATCAAATACAGAACTTAAAATTGATAGCTTCTAATTATTATTTCAAATTATAACTTGAAGATCTGAACTTGTAATTGTCAAATACAGAACTTAAAATTAAGAGCTTCTAATTATTATTGCAAATAATAACTTGAAGATCTGAACTTGTAATTGTCAAATGCAGAACTTAAAATTGATAGCTTCTAATTATTATTGCAAATAATAGTTTGAAGATCTGTACTTGTAATTGTCAAATACAGAACTTAAAATTGATAGCTTATAATTATAATTCAAATTATAACTTGAAGATCTGAACTTGTAATAGTCAAATACAGAACTTCGAATTGTTAAATACAAAGTATTAGTGCAAATTATTACTTGAAGATCTGAACATGTAATAGGTAAATACAGAACTTCGAATGATTAAATTCAATCTAAGATTGCAAATAATAATTTGAAGATCTGAACTTGTAATAGTCAAATATAGAACTTCTAATTGTTAAATACAAATTATTAGTGAAAATTATTACTTGAAGATCTGAACTAGTAATTGTCAAATACAGCACTTAAAATTGATAGCTTCTAATTATTATTGCAAATTATAACTTGAAGATCTGAACTTGTAATTGTCAAATACAGAACTTAAAATTGATAGCTTCTAAATATTATTTCAAATTATAACTTGGAGATCTGAACTTGTAATTGTCAAATACTGAACTTAAAATTGATAGCTTCTAATTATTATTGCAAATAATAACTTAAAGATCTGTACTTGTAATTGTCAAATACAGAACTTAAAATTGATAGCGTATAATTATAGTTCAAATTATAACTTGAAGTTCTGAACTTGTAATAGTCAAATACAGAACTTCGAATTGTTAAAAACAAATTATTAGTGCAAATTATAACTTGAAGATCTGAACTTGTAATTGTCAAAGATAGAACTTAAAATTGATAGCTTCTAATTATTATTGCAAATTATAACTTGAAGATCTGAACTTGTAATAGTGAATTACAAAACTTAGATTTGTTAAATTCAAATTATTATTTCAAATTATAACTTGAAGATCTGAACTAGTAATTGTCAAATACAGAATTTAAATTGATAGCTTATAATTATTATTGCAAATAATAATTTGAAGATCTGAACTTGTAATTGTCAAATACAGAACTTAAAATTGATAGCTTCTAATTATTATTTAAAATTATAACTTGGAGATCTGAACTTGTAATTGTCAAATACAGAACTTAAAATTGATAGCTTCTAATTATTATTGCAAATTATAACTTGAAGATCTGAACTTGTAATTGTCAAATACAGAACTTCAAATTGTTAAATACAAATTATTAGTGCAAATTATAACTTGAAGATCTGACCTTGTAATTGTCAAATACAGAACTTAAAATTGATAGCTTCTAATTATTATTGCAAATTATAACTTGAAGATCTGAACGTGTAATTGTCAAATACAGAACTTCTAATTGTTAAATACAAATTATTAGTGCAAATTATAACTTGAAGATCTGAACTTGTAATTATCAAATACAGAACTTAAAATTGATAGCTTCTAATTATCATTTCAAATTATAACTTGAAGATCTGAACTTGTAATTGTCAAATACAGAACTTAAAATTAATAGCTTCTAATTATTATTGCAAATAAAACTTGAAGATCTGAACTTGTAATTGTCAAATGCAGAACTTAAAATTGATAGCTTCTAATTATTATTGCAAATAATAGTTTGAAGATCTGTACTTGTATTTGTCAAATACAGAACTTAAAATTGATAGCTTATAATTATAATTCAAATTATAACTTGAAGATCTGAACTTGTAATAGTCAAATACAGAACTTAGAATTGTTAAATACAAAGTATTAGTGCAAATTATTACTTGAAGATCTGAACCTGTAATAGGTAAATACAGAACTTCGAATGATTAAATTCAAACTAAGATTGCAAATAATAATTTGAAGATCTGAACTTGTAATAGTCAAATACAGAACTTCTAATTGTTAAATACAAATTATTAGTGAAAATTATAACTTGAAGATCTGAACTTGTAATTGTCAAATACAGAACTTAAAATTGATAGCTTCTAACTATTATTGCAAATTATAACTTGAAGATCTGAACTTGTAATAGTGAATTACAAAACTTAGATTTGTTAAATTCAAATTATTATTTCAAATTATAACTTGAAGATCTGAACTAGTAATTGTCAAATACAGAATTTAAATTGATAGCTTATAATTATTATTGCAAATAATAATTTGAAGATCTGAACTTGTAATTGTCAAATACAGAACTTAAATTTGATAGCTTATAATTATTATTTAAAATTATAACTTGGAGATCTGAACTTGTAATTGTCAAATACAGAACTTAAAATTGATAGCTTCTAATTATTATTGCAAATTATAACTTGAAGATCTGAACTTGTAATTGTCAAATACAGAACTTCAAATTGTTAAATACAAATTATTAGTGCAAATTATAACTTGTAGATCTGCCCATGTAATTGTCAAATACAGAACTTAAAATTGATAGCTTCTAATTATTATTGCAAATTATAACTTGAAGATCTGAACGTGTAATTGTCAAATACAGAACTTCTAATTGTTAAATACAAATTATTAGTGCAAATTATAACTTGAAGATCTGAACGTGTAATTATCAAATACAGAACTTAAAATTGATAGCTTCTAATTATTATTTCAAATTATAACTTGAAGATCTGAACTTGTAATTGTCAAATACAGAACTTAAAATTAATAGCTTCTAATTATTATTGCAAATAATAACTTGAAGATCTGAACTTGTAATTGTCAAATGCAGAACTTAAAATTGATAGCTTCTAATTATTATTGCAAATAATAGTTTGAAGATCTGTACTTGTAATTGTCAAATACAGAACTTAAAATTGATAGCTTATAATTATAATTCAAATTATAACTTGAAGATCTGAACTTGTAATAGTCAAATACAGAACTTCGAATTGTTAAATACAAAGTATTAGTGCAAATTATTACTTGAAGATCTGAACATGTAATAGGTAAATACAGAACTTCGAATGATTAAATTCAATCTAAGATTGCAAATAATAATTTGAAGATCTGAACTTGTAATAGTCAAATATAGAACTTCTAATTGTTAAATACAAATTATTAGTGAAAATTATTACTTGAAGATCTGAACTAGTAATTGTCAAATACAGCACTTAAAATTGATAGCTTCTAATTATTATTGCAAATTATAACTTGAAGATCTGAACTTGTAATTGTCAAATACAGAACTTAAAATTGATAGCTTCTAAATATTATTTCAAATTATAACTTGGAGATCTGAACTTGTAATTGTCAAATACAGAACTTAAAATTGATAGCTTCTAATTATTATTGCAAATAATAACTTAAAGATCTGTACTTGTAATTGTCAAATACAGAACTTAAAATTGATAGCGTATAATTATAGTTCAAATTATAACTTGAAGTTCTGAACTTGTAATAGTCAAATACAGAACTTCGAATTGTTAAAAACAAATTATTAGTGCAAATTATAACTTGAAGATCTGAACTTGTAATTGTCAAAGATAGAACTTAAAATTGATAGCTTCTAATTATTATTGCAAATTATAACTTGAAGATCTGAACTTGTAATAGTGAATTACAAAACTTAGATTTGTTAAATTCAAATTATTATTTCAAATTATAACTTGAAGATCTGAACTAGTAATTGTCAAATACAGAATTTAAATTGATAGCTTATAATTATTATTGCAAATAATAATTTGAAGATCTGAACTTGTAATTGTCAAATACAGAACTTAAAATTGATAGCTTCTAATTATTATTTAAAATTATAACTTGGAGATCTGAACTTGTAATTGTCAAATACAGAACTTAAAATTGATAGCTTCTAATTATTATTGCAAATTATAACTTGAAGATCTGAACGTGTAATTGTCAAATACAGAACTTCTAATTGTTAAATACAAATTATTAGTGCAAATTATAACTTGAAGATCTGAACGTGTAATTATCAAATACAGAACTTAAAATTGATAGCTTCTAATTATTATTTCAAATTATAACTTGAAGATCTGAACTTGTAATTGTCAAATACAGAACTTAAAATTAATAGCTTCTAATTATTATTGCAAATAATAACTTGAAGATCTGAACTTGTAATTGTCAAATGCAGAACTTAAAATTGATAGCTTCTAATTATTATTGCAAATAATAGTTTGAAGATCTGTACTTGTAATTGTCAAATACAGAACTTAAAATTGATAGCTTATAATTATAATTCAAATTATAACTTGAAGATCTGAACTTGTAATAGTCAAATACAGAACTTCGAATTGTTAAATACAAAGTATTAGTGCAAATTATTACTTGAAGATCTGAACCTGTAATAGTCAAATTCAGAACTTCGAATTGTTAAATACAAAGTATTAGTGCAAATTATTACTTGAAGATCTGAACATGTAATAGGTAAATACAGAACTTCGAATGATTAAATTCAATCTAAGATTGCAAATAATAATTTGAAGATCTGAACTTGTAATAGTCAAATATAGAACTTCTAATTGTTAAATACAAATTATTAGTGAAAATTATTACTTGAAGATCTGAACTAGTAATTGTCAAATACAGCACTTAAAATTGATAGCTTCTAATTATTATTGCAAATTATAACTTGAAGATCTGAACTTGTAATTGTCAAATACAGAACTTAAAATTGATAGCTTCTAAATATTATTTCAAATTATAACTTGGAGATCTGAACTTGTAATTGTCAAATACAGAACTTAAAATTGATAGCTTCTAATTATTATTGCAAATAATAACTTAAAGATCTGTACTTGTAATTGTCAAATACAGAACTTAAAATTGATAGCGTATAATTATAGTTCAAATTATAACTTGAAGTTCTGAACTTGTAATAGTCAAATACAGAACTTCGAATTGTTAAAAACAAATTATTAGTGCAAATTATAACTTGAAGATCTGAACTTGTAATTGTCAAAGATAGAACTTAAAATTGATAGCTTCTAATTATTATTGCAAATTATAACTTGAAGATCTGAACTTGTAATAGTGAATTACAAAACTTAGATTTGTTAAATTCAAATTATTATTTCAAATTATAACTTGAAGATCTGAACTAGTAATTGTCAAATACAGAATTTAAATTGATAGCTTATAATTATTATTGCAAATAATAATTTGAAGATCTGAACTTGTAATTGTCAAATACAGAACTTAAAATTGATAGCTTCTAATTATTATTTAAAATTATAACTTGGAGATCTGAACTTGTAATTGTCAAATACAGAACTTAAAATTGATAGCTTCTAATTATTATTGCAAATTATAACTTGAAGATCTGAACTTGTAATTGTCAAATACAGAACTTCAAATTGTTAAATACAAATTATTAGTGCAAATTATAACTTGAAGATCTGACCTTGTAATTGTCAAATACAGAACTTAAAATTGATAGCTTCTAATTATTATTGCAAATTATAACTTGAAGATCTGAACGTGTAATTGTCAAATACAGTACTTCTAATTGTTAAATACAAATTATTAGTGCAAATTATAACTTGAAGATCTGAACTTGTAATTATCAAATACAGAACTTAAAATTGATAGCTTCTAATTATCATTTCAAATTATAACTTGAAGATCTGAACTTGTAATTGTCAAATACAGAACTTAAAATTAATAGCTTCTAATTATTATTGCAAATAAAACTTGAAGATCTGAACTTGTAATTGTCAAATGCAGAACTTAAAATTGATAGCTTCTAATTATTATTGCAAATAATAGTTTGAAGATCTGTACTTGTATTTGTCAAATACAGAACTTAAAATTGATAGCTTATAATTATAATTCAAATTATAACTTGAAGATCTGAACTTGTAATAGTCAAATACAGAACTTAGAATTGTTAAATACAAAGTATTAGTGCAAATTATTACTTGAAGATCTGAACCTGTAATAGGTAAATACAGAACTTCGAATGATTAAATTCAAACTAAGATTGCAAATAATAATTTGAAGATCTGAACTTGTAATAGTCAAATACAGAACTTCTAATTGTTAAATACAAATTATTAGTGAAAATTATTACTTGAAGATCTGAACTAGTAATTGTCAAATACAGCAATTAAAATTGATAGCTTCTAATTATTACTGCAAATTATAACTTGAAGATCTGAACTTGTAATTGTCAAATACAGAACTTAAAATTGATAGCTTCTAATTATTATTTCAAATTATAACTTGGAGATCTGAACTTGTAATTGTCAAATACAGAACTTAAAATTGATAGCTTCCAATTATTATTGTAAATAATAACTTGAAGATCTGTACTTGTAATTGTCAAATACAGAACTTAAAATTGATAGCGTATAATTATAGTTCAAATTATAACTTGAAGATCTGAACTTGTAATAGTCAAATACAGAACTTCGAATTGTTAAAAACAAATTATTAGTGCAAATTATAACTTGAAGATCTGAACTTGTAATAGTGAATTACAAAACTTAGATTTGTTAAATTCAAATTATTATTTCAAATTATAACTTGAAGATCTGAACTAGTAATTGTCAAATACAGAATTTAAATTGATAGCTTATAATTATTATTGCAAATAATAATTTGAAGATCTGAACTTGTAATTGTCAAATACAGAACTTAAAATTGATAGCTTCTAATTATTATTTAAAATTATAACTTGGAGATCTGAACTTGTAATTGTCAAATACAGAACTTAAAATTGATAGCTTTTAATTATTATTGCAAATTATAACTTGAAGATCTGAACTTGTAATTGTCAAATACAGAACTTCAAATTGTTAAATACAAATTATTAGTGCAAATTATAACTTGAAGATCTGACCTTGTAATTGTCAAATACAGAACTTAAAATTGATAGCTTCTAATTATTATTGCAAATTATAACTTGAAGATCTGAACGTGTAATTGTCAAATACAGAACTTCTAATTGTTAAATACAAATTATTAGTGCAAATTATAACTTGAAGATCTGAACTTGTAATTATCAAATACAGAACTTAAAATTGATAGCTTCTAATTATTATTGCAAATAATAACTTGAAGATCTGAACTTGTAATTATCAAATACAGAACTTAAAATTGATAGCTTCTAATTATTATTTCAAATTATAACTTGAAGATCTGAACTTGTAATTGTCAAATACAGAACTTAAAATTAATAGCTTCTAATTATTATTGCAAATAATAGTTTGAAGATCTGTACTTGTAATTGTCAAATACAGAACTTAAAATTGATAGCTTCTAATTATTATTGCAAATTATAACTTGAAGATCTGAACGTGTAATTGTCAAATACAGAACTTCTAATTGTTAAATACAAATTATTAGTGCAAATTATAACTTGAAGATCTGAACTTGTAATTATCAAATACAGAACTTAAAATTGATAGCTTCTAATTATTATTGCAAATAATAACTTGAAGATCTGAACTTGTAATTATCAAATACAGAACTTAAAATTGATAGCTTCTAATTATTATTTCAAATTATAACTTGAAGATCTGAACTTGTAATTGTCAAATACAGAACTTAAAATTAATAGCTTCTAATTATTATTGCAAATAATAGTTTGAAGATCTGTACTTGTAATTGTCAAATACAGAACTTAAAATTGATAGCTTATAATTATAATTCAAATTATAACTTGAAGATCTGAACTTGTAATAGTCAAATACAGAACTTAGAATTGTTAAATACAAAGTATTAGTGCAAATTATTACTTGAAGATCTGAACCTGTAATAGGTAAATACAGAACTTCGAATGATTAAATTCAAACTAAGATTGCAAATAATAATTTGAAGATCAGAACTTGTAATAGTCAAATACAGAACTTCTAATTGTTAAATACAAATTATTAGTGAAAATTATTACTTGAAGATCTGAACTAGTAATTGTCAAATACAGCACTTAAAATTGATAGCTTCTAATTATTATTGCAAATTATAACTTGAAGATCTGAACTTGTAATTGTCAAATACAGAACTTAAAATTGATAGCTTCTAATTATTATATAAAATTATAACTTGGAGATCTGAACTTGTAATTGTCAAATACAGAACTTAAAATTGGTAGCTTCTAATTATTATTGCAAATTATAACTTGAAGATCCTAACTTGTAATTGTCAAATACAGAACTTCTAATTGTTAAATACAAATTATTAGTGCAAATTATAACTTGAAGATCTGACCTTGTAATTGTCAAATACAGAACTTAAAATTGATAGCTTCTAATTATTATTGCAAATTATAACTTGAAGATCTGAACGTGTAATTGTCAAATACAGAACTTCTAATTGTTATATACAAATTATTAGTGCAAATTATAACTTGAAGATCAGAACTTGTAATTATCAAATACAGAACTTAAAATTGATAGCTTCTAATTATTATTTCAAATTATAACTTGAAGATCTGAACATGTAATTGTCAAATACAGAACTTAAAATGAATAGCTTCTAATTATTATTGCAAATAATAACTTGAAGATCTGAACTAGTAATTGTCAAATGCAGAACTTAAAATTGATAGGTTCTAATTATTATTGCAAATAATAGTTTGAAGATCTGTACTTGTAATTGTCAAATACAGAACTTAAAATTGATAGCTTATAATTATAATTCAAACTATAACTTGAAGATCTGAACTTGTAATAGTCAAATACAGAACTTCGAATTGTTAAATACAAATTATTAGTGCAAATTATTAGTTGAAGATCTGAACCTGTAATAGGTAAATACAGAACTTCGAATGATTAAATTCAAACTAAGATTGCAAATAATAATTTGAAGATCTGAACTTGTAATAGTCAAATACAGAACTTCTAATTGTTAAATACAAATTATTAGTGTAAAATTATTACTTGAAGATCTGAACTAGTAATTGTCAAATACAGCACTTAAAATTGATAGCTTCTAATTATTCTTGCTAATTATAACTAGAAGATCTGAACTTGTAATTGTCAAATACAGAACTTAAAATTGATAGCTTCTAATTATTATTTCAAATTATAACTTGAAGATCTGAACTTGTAATTGTCAAATACAGAACTTAAAATTGATAGCTTCTAATTATTATTGTAAATTATAACTTGAAGATCTGAACTTGTAATAGTGAATTACAGAACTTAGATTTGTTAAATTCAAATTATTATTTCAAATTATAACTTGAAGATCTGAACTAGTAATTGTCAAATACAGAACTTAAAATTGATAGCTTCTAATTATTATCGCAAATTATAACTTGAAGATCTGAACTTGTAATTGTCAAATACAGAACTTCGAATTGTTAAATACAAATTATTAGTGCAAATTATAACTTGAAGATCTGAACTTGTAATAGTCAAATACAGAACTTCTAATTGTTAAATACAAATTATTAGTGCAAATTATAACTTGAAGATCTGAACTAGTAATTGTCAAATACAGAACTTAAAATTGAGAGCTTCTAATTATTATTGCAAATTATAACTGGAAGATCTGAACTTGTAATTGTCAAATACAGAACTTAAAATTGATAGCTTCTAATTATTATTTCAAATTATAACTTGAAGATCTGAACTTGTAATTGTCAAATACAGAACTTAAAATTGATAGCTTCTAATTATTATTTCAAATTATAACTTGAAGATCTGAACTTGTAATTGTCAAATACAGAACTTAAAATTGATAGCTTCTAATTATTATTGTAAATTATAACTTGAAGATCTGAACTTGTAATAGTGAATTACAGAACTTAGATTTGTTAAATTCAAATTATTATTTCAAATTATAACTTGAAGATCTGAACTAGTAATTGTCAAATACAGAACTTAAAATTGATAGCTTCTAATTATTATCGCAAATTATAACTTGAAGATCTGAACTTGTAATTGTCAAATACAGAACTTCGAATTGTTAAATACAAATTATTAGTGCAAATTATAACTTGAAGATCTGAACTTGTAATAGTCAAATACAGAACTTCTAATTGTTAAATACAAATTATTAGTGCAAATTATAACTTGAAGATCTGAACTAGTAATTGTCAAATACAGAACTTAAAATTGAGAGCTTCTAATTATTATTGCAAATTATAACTGGAAGATCTGAACTTGTAATTGTCAAATACAGAACTTAAAATTGATAGCTTCTAATTATTATTTCAAATTATAACTTGAAGATCTGAACTTGTAATTGTCAAATACAGAACTTAAAATTGATAGCTTCTAATTATTATTGTAAATTATAACTTGAAGATCTGAACTTGTAATAGTGAATTACAGAACTTAGATTTGTTAAATTCAAATTATTATTTCAAATTATAACTTGAAGATCTGAACTAGTAATTGTCAAATACAGAACTTAAAATTGATAGCTTCTAATTATTATTGCAAATAATAACTTGAAGATCTGAACTTGTAATTATCAAATACAGAACTTAAAATTGATAGCTTCTAATTATTATTTCAAATTATAACTTGAAGATCTGAACTTGTAATTGTCAAATACAGAACTTAAAATTAATAGCTTCTAATTATTACTGCAAATAATAGTTTGAAGATCTGTACTTGTAATTGTCAAATACAGAACTTAAAATTGATAGCTTCTAATTATTATTGCAAATTATAACTTGAAGATCTGAACGTGTAATTGTCAAATACAGAACTTCTAATTGTTAAATACAAATTATTAGTGCAAATTATAACTTGAAGATCTGAACTTGTAATTATCAAATACAGAACTTAAAATTGATAGCTTCTAATTATTATTTCAATTATAACTTGAAGATCTGAACTTGTAATTGTCAAATACAGAACTTAAAATTAATAGCTTCTAATTATTATTGCAAATAATAGTTTGAAGATCTGTACTTGTAATTGTCAAATACAGAACTTAAAATTGATAGCTTATAATTATAATTCAAATTATAACTTGAAGATCTGAACTTGTAATAGTCAAATACAGAACTTAGAATTGTTAAATACAAAGTATTAGTGCAAATTATTACTTGAAGATCTGAACCTGTAATAGGTAAATACAGAACTTCGAATGATTAAATTCAAACTAAGATTGCAAATAATAATTTGAAGATCAGAACTTGTAATAGTCAAATACAGAACTTCTAATTGTTAAATACAAATTATTAGTGAAAATTATTACTTGAAAATCTGAACTAGTAATTGTCAAATACAGCACTTAAAATTGATAGCTTCTAATTATTATTGCAAATTATAACTTGAAGATCTGAACTTGTAATTGTCAAATACAGAACTTAAAATTGATAGCTTCTAATTATTATATAAAATTATAACTTGGAGATCTGAACTTGTAATTTTCAAATACAGAACTTAAAATTGGTAGCTTCTAATTATTATTGCAAATTATAACTTGAAGATCTGTACTTGTAGTGGGTAAATACAGAACTTCGAATTGTTAAATTCAAACTAAGTTTGCAAATAATAATTTGAAGATCTGAACTTGTAATAGTCAAATACAGAACTTCGAATTGTTAAATCCAAATTATTAGTACAAATTATAACTTGAAGATCTTTACTTGTATTAGGTAAATACAGAACTTCGAATTGTTAAATTCAAACTAAGATTGCAAATAATAATTTGAAGATCTGAACTTGTAATAGTCAAATACAGAACTTCGAATTGTTAAATACAAATTATTATTTCAAGTTATAACTTGAAGATCTGAACTTGTAATAGTCAAATACAGAACTTCGAATTGTTAAATACAAATTATTATTGCAAATTATAACTTGAAGATCTGAACTTGTAATTGTCAAATACAGAACTTATAATTGATAGCTTCTAATTATTATTGCAAATTATAACTTGAAGTTCTGAACTTGTAATAGTCATATACAGAACTTCGAATTGTTAAATACAAATTATTATTTCAAGTTATAACTTGAAGATCTGAACTTGTAATAGTCAAATACAGAACTTCGAATTGTTAAATACAAATTATTATTGCAAATTATAACTTGAAGATCTGTACTTGTAGTGGGTAAATACAGAACTTCGAATTGTTAAATTCAAACTAAGTTTGCAAATAATAATTTGAAGATCTGAACTTGTAATAGTCAAATACAGAACTTCGAATTGTTAAATCCAAATTATTAGTACAAATTATAACTTGAAGATCTTTACTAGTATTAGGTAAATACAGAACTTCAAATTGTTAAATTCAAACTAAAATTGCAAATAATAATTTGAAGATCTGAACTTGTAATAGTCAAATACAGAACTTCGAATTGTTAAATACAAATTATTATTGCAAATTATAACTAGAAGATCTGAACTTGTAATTGTCAAATACAGAACTTAAAATTGATAGCTTCTAATTATTATTGCAAATTATAACTTGAAGATCTGAACTTGTAGTAGGTAAATACAGAACTTCGAATTGTTAAATACAAACTAAGATTGTAAATAATAATTTGAAGATCTGAACTTGTAATAGTCAAATACAGAACTTCGAATTGTTAAATACAAATTATTATTTCGTATTATAACTTGAAGATCTGAACTTGTAATAGTCAAATACAGAACTTTTAATTGTTAAATACAAATTATTACTTGAAGATCTGAACTAGTAATTGTCAAATACAGCACTTAAAATTGATAGCTTCTAATTATTATTGCAAATTATAACTTGAAGATCTGAACTTGTAATTGTCAAATACAGAACTTAAAATTGATTGCTTCTAATTATTATTTCAAATTATAACTTGGAGATCTGAACTTGTAATTGTCAAATACAGAACTTAAAATTGGTAGCTTCTAATTATTATTGCAAATTATAACTTGAAGATCCTAACTTGTAATTGTCAAATACAGAACTTCTAATTGTTAAATACAAATTATTAGTGCAAATTATAACTTGAAGATCTGACCTTGTAATTGTCAAATACAGAACTTAAAATTGATAGCTTCTAATTATTATTGCAAATTATAACTTGAAGATCTGAACGTGTAATTGTCAAATACAGAACTTCTAATTGTTAAATACAAATTATTAGTGCAAATTATAACTTGAAGATCTGAACTTGTAATTATCAAATACAGAACTTAAAATTGATAGCTTCTAATTATTATTTCAAATTATAACTTGAAGATCTGAACTTGTAATTGTCAAATGCAGAACTTAAAATTGATAGCTTCTAATTATTATTGCAAATAATAGTTTGAAGATCTGTACTTGTAATTGTCAAATACAGAACTTAAAATTGATAGCTTATAATTATAATTCAAATTATAACTTGAAGATCTGAACTTGTAATAGTCAAATACAGAACTTCGAATTGTTAAATACAAAGTATTAGTGCAAATTATTACTTGAAGATCTGAACCTGTATTAGGTAAATACAGAACTTCGAATGATTAAATTCAAACTAAGATTGCAAATAATAATTTGAAGATCTGAACTTGTAATAGTCAAATACAGAACTTCTAATTGTTAAATACAAATTATTAGTGAAAATTATTACTTGAAGATCTGAACTAGTAATTGTCAAATACAGAACTTAAAATTAATAGCTTATAATTATAATTCAAATTATAACTTGAAGATCTGAACTTGTAATTGTCAAATACAGAACTTAAAATTAATAGCTTCTAACTATTATTGCAAATAATAACTTGAAGATCTGAACTTGTAATTGTCAAATGCAGAACTTAAAATTGATAGCTTCTAATTATTATTGCAAATAATAGTTTGAAGATCTGTACTTGTAATTGTCAAATACAGAACTTAAAATTGATAGCTTATAATTATAATTCAAATTATAACTTGAAGATCTGAACTTGTAATAGTCAAATACAGAACTTCGAATTGTTAAACACAAAGTATTAGTGCAAATAATTACTTGAAGATCTGAACCTGTAATAGGTAAATACAGAACTTCGAATGATTAAATTCAAACTAAGATTGCAAATAATAATTTGAAGATCTGGACTTGTAATAGTCAAATACAGAACTTCTAATTGTTAATTACAAATTATTAGTGCAAATTATTACTTGAAGATCTGAACTAGTAATTGTCAAATACAGCACTTAAAATTGATAGCTTCTAATTATTATTGCAAATTATAACTTGAAGATCTGAACTTGTAATTGTCAAATACAGAACTTAAAATTGATAGCTTCTAATTATTATTTCAAATTATAACTTGGAGATCTGAACTTGTAATTGTCAAATACAGAACTTAAAATTGATAGCTTCTAATTATTATTGCAAATTATAACTTGAAGATCTGAACTTGTATTTGTCAAATACAGAACTTCTAATTGTTAAATACAAATTATTAGTGCAAATTATAACTTGAAGATCTGACCTTGTAATTGTCAAATACAGAACTTAAAATTGATAGCTTCTAATTATTGTTGTAAATTATAACTTGAAGATCTGAACTTGTAATTGTCAAATACAGAACTTAAAATTGATAGCTTCTAATTATTATTGCAAATAATAACTTGAAGATCTGAACTTGTAATTGTCAAATACAGAACTTAAAATTGATAGCTTCTAATTATTATTGCAAATTATAATTTGAAGATCTGAACTTGTAATAGACAAATACGCAACTTAGCATTGTTAAATACAAATTGTGATTGCAAATTATAACTTGAAGATCTGAACCTGTAATAGGTAAATACAGAACTTCGAATGATTAAATTCAAACTAAGATTGCAAATAATAATTTGAAGATCTGAACTTGTAATAGTCAAATACAGAACTTCTAATTGTTAAATACAAATTATTGGTGAAAATTATTACTTGAAGATCTGAACTAGTAATTGTCAAATACAGCACTTAAAATTGATAGCTTCTAATTATTATTTCAAATTATAACTTGGAGATCTGAACTTGTAATTGTCAAATACAGAACTTAAAATTGGTAGCTTCTAATTATTATTGCAAATTATAACTAGAAGATCCTAACTTGTAATTGTCAAATACAGAACTTCTAATTGTTAAATACAAATTATTAGTGCAAATTATAACTTGAAGATCTGACCTTGTAATTGTCAAATACAGAACTTAAAACAGATAGCTTCTAATTATTATTGCAAATTATAACTTGAAGATCTGAACGTGTAATTGTCAAATACAGAACTTCTAATTGTTAAATACAAATTATTAGTGCAAATTATAACTTGAAGATCTGAACTTGTAATTATCAAATACAGAACTTAAAATTGATAGCTTCTAATTATTATTTCAAATTATAACTTGAAGATCTGAACTTGTAATTGTCAAATACAGAACTTAAAATTAATAGCTTCTAATTATTATTGCAAATAATAACTTGAAGATCTGAACTTGTAATTGTCAAATACAGAACTTAAAATTAATAGCTTATAATTATAATTCAAATTATAACTTGAAGATCTGAACTTGTAATTGTCAAATACAGAACTTAAAATTAATAGCTTCTAACTATTATTGCAAATAATAACTTGAAGATCTGAACTTGTAATTGTCAAATGCAGAACTTAAAATTGATAGCTTCTAATTATTATTGCAAATAATAGTTTGAAGATCTGTACTTGTAATTGTCAAATACAGAACTTAAAATTGATAGCTTATAATTATAATTCAAATTATAACTTGAAGATCTGAACTTGTAATAGTCAAATACAGAACTTCGAATTGTTAAATACAAAGTATTAGTGCAAATAATTACTTGAAGATCTGAACCTGTAATAGGTAAATACAGAACTTCGAATGATTAAATTCAAACTAAGATTGCAAATAATAATTTGAAGATCTGGACTTGTAATAGTCAAATACAGAACTTCTAATTGTTAATTACAAATTATTAGTGCAAATTATTACTTGAAGATCTGAACTAGTAATTGTCAAATACAGCACTTAAAATTGATAGCTTCTAATTATTATTGCAAATTATAACTTGAAGATCTGAACTTGTAATTGTCAAATACAGAACTTAAAATTGATAGCTTCTAATTATTATTTCAAATTATAACTTGGAGATCTGAACTTGTAATTGTCAAATACAGAACTTAAAATTGATAGCTTCTAATTATTATTGCAAATTATAACTTGAAGATCTGAACTTGTATTTGTCAAATACAGAACTTCTAATTGTTAAATACAAATTATTAGTGCAAATTATAACTTGAAGATCTGACCTTGTAATTGTCAAATACAGAACTTAAAATTGATAGCTTCTAATTATTGTTGTAAATTATAACTTGAAGATCTGAACTTGTAATTGTCAAATACAGAACTTAAAATTGATAGCTTCTAATTATTATTGCAAATAATAACTTGAAGATCTGAACTTGTAATTGTCAAATGCAGAACTTAAAATTGATAGCTTCTAATTATTATTGCAAATAATAATTTGAAGATCTGTACTTGTAATTGTCAAATACAGAACTTAAAATTGATAGCTTATAATTATAATTCAAATAATAACTTCAAGATCTGAACTTGTAATTGTCAAATACAGAACTACTAATTGTTAAATACAAATTATTAGTGCAAATTATAACTTGAAGATCTGAACTTCTAATAGGTAAATACTGAACTTCGAATTGTTAAATTCAAACTAAGATTGCAAATAATAATTTGAAGATCTAAACTTGCAATAGTCAAATACAGAACTTCTAATTGTTAAATACAAATTATTAGTGCAAATTATAACTTGAAGATCTGAACTTGTAATTGTCAAATACAGAACTTAAAATTGATAGCTTCTAATTATTATTGCAAATTATAATTTGAAGATGTGAACTTGTAATAGTCAAATACAGAACTTCGAATTGTTAAATACAAATTATGATTGCAAATTATAACTTGAAGATCTGAACCTGTAATAGGTAAATACAGAACTTCGAATTGTTAAATTCAAACTAAGATTGCAAATAATAATTTGAATATCTGAACTTTTATAGTCACATACAGAACTTCTAATTGTTAAATACAAATTATTAGTGCATATTATAACTTGTAGATCTGAACTTGTAATTGTCAAATACAGAACTTCTAATTGTTAAATACAAATTATTAGTGCAAATTATAACTTGAAGATCTGAACTTGTAATTGTCAAATACAGAACTTAAAATTGTTAAATACAAATTATTAGTGCAAATTATAACTTGAAGATCTGACCTTGTAATTGTCAAATACAGAACTTAAAATTGATAGCTTCTAAGTATTATTGCAAATTATAACTTGAAGATCTGAACTTTTAATTGTCAAATGCAGAACTTAAAATTGATAGCTTCTAATTATTATTGCAAATTATAACTTGAAGATCTGAACTTGTAATTGTTAATTACAGAACTTAAAATTGATAGCTTCTAATTATTATTTCAAATTATAACTAGAAGATCTGAACTTGTAATTGTCAAATACAGAACCTAAAATTATTAAATACAAATTATTAGTGCAAATTATAACTTGAAGATCTGACCTTGTAATTGTCAAATACAGAACTTAAAATTGATAGCTTCTAAGTATTATTGCAAATTATAACTTGAAGATCTGAACTTTTAATTGTCAAATGCAGAACTTAAAATTGATAGCTTCTAATTATTATTGCAAATAATAATTTGAAGATCTGTACTTGTAATTGTCAAATGCAGAACTTAAAATTAATAGCTTATAATTATAAGTTAAATTATAACTTGAAGATCTGAACTTGTAATTGTCAAATACAGAACTTAAAATTGAAAGCTTCTAATTATTATTTCAAATTATAACTTGAAGATCTGAACTTGTAATTGTCAAATACAGAACTTTGAATTGGGTAATACAAATTATTAGTGCAAATTATAACTTGAAGATCTGAACTAGTAATTGTCAAATACAGAACTTAAAATTGATAGCTGCTAATTATTATTGCAAATAATAACTTGAAGATCTGAACTTGTAATTGTCAAATGCAGAACTTAAAATTGATAGCTTCTAATTATTATTGCAAATAATAATTTGAAGATCTGTACTTGTAATTGTCAAATACAGAACTTAAAATTGATAGCTTATAATTATAATTCAAATAATAACTTCAAGATCTGAACTTGTAATTGTCAAATACAGAACTACTAATTGTTAAATACAAATTATTAGTGCAAATTATAACTTGAAGATCTGAACTTCTAATAGGTAAATACAGAACTTCGAATTGTTAAATTCAAACTAAGATTGCTAATAATAATTTGAAGATCTAAACTTGCAATAGTCAAATACAGAACTTCTAATTGTTAAATACAAATTATTAGTGCAAATTATAACTTGAAGATCTGAACTTGTAATTGTCAAATACAGAACTTAAAATTGATAGCTTCTAATTATTATTGCAAATTATAATTTGAAGATGTGAACTTGTAATAGTCAAATACAGAACTTCGAATTGTTAAATACAAATTATGATTGCAAATTATAACTTGAAGATCTGAACCTGTAATAGGTAAATACAGAACTTCGAATTGTTAAATTCAAACTAAGATTGCAAATAATAATTTGAATATCTGAACTTTTATAGTCACATACAGAACTTCTAATTGTTAAATACAAATTATTAGTGCATATTATAACTTGAAGATCTGAACTTGTAATTGTCAAATACAGAACTTCTAATTGTTAAATACAAATTATTAGTGCAAATTATAACTTGAAGATCTGAACTTGTAATTGTCAAATACAGAACTTAAAATTGTTAAATACAAATTATTAGTGCAAATTATAACTTGAAGATCTGACCTTGTAATTGTCAAATACAGAACTTAAAATTGATAGCTTCTAAGTATTATTGCAAATTATAACTTGAAGATCTGAACTTTTAATTGTCAAATGCAGAACTTAAAATTGATAGCTTCTAATTATTATTGCAAATTATAACTTGAAGATCTGAACTTGTAATTGTTAATTACAGAACTTAAAATTGATAGCTTCTAATTATTATTTCAAATTATAACTAGAAGATCTGAACTTGTAATTGTCAAATACAGAACCTAAAATTATTAAATACAAATTATTAGTGCAAATTATAACTTGAAGATCTGACCTTGTAATTGTCAAATACAGAACTTAAAATTGATAGCTTCTAAGTATTATTGCAAATTATAACTTGAAGATCTGAACTTTTAATTGTCAAATGCAGAACTTAAAATTGATAGCTTCTAATTATTATTGCAAATAATAATTTGAAGATCTGTACTTGTAATTGTCAAATGCAGAACTTAAAATTAATAGCTTATAATTATAAGTTAAATTATAACTTGAAGATCTGAACTTGTAATTGTCAAATACAGAACTTAAAATTGATAGCTTATAATTATTATTCAAATTATAACTTGAAGATCTGAACTTGTAATAGTCAAATACAGAACTTCGAATTGTTAAATACAAATTATTAGTGCAAATTATAACTTGCAGATCTGAACTTGTAATTGTCAAATACAGAACTTTAAAATTGATAGCTTCTAATTATTATTGCAAATTATAACTTGAAGATCTTAACTTGTAATAGTGAATTACAGAACTTAGATTTGTTAAATTCAAATTATTATTTCAAATTATAACTTGAAGATCTGAACTAGTAATTGTCAAATACAGAACTTAAAATTGATAGCTGCTAATTATTATTGCAAATAATAACTTGAAGATCTAAACTTGTAATTGTCAAATGCAGAACTTAAAATTGATAGCTTCTAATTATTATTGCAAATTATAACTTGAAGATCTGAACTTGTAATTGTCAAATACAGAACTTCTAATTGTTAAATACAAATTATTAGTGCAAATTATAACTTGAAGATCTGAACTTGTAATTGTCAAATGCAGAACTTAAAATTGATAGCTTCTAATTATTATTGCAAATAATAATTTGAAGATCTGTACTTGTAATTGTCAAATACAGAACTTAAAATTGATAGCTTATAATTATAATTCAAATAATAACTTCAAGATCTGAACTTGTAATTGTCAAATACAGAACTTCTAATTGTTAAATACAAATTATTAGTGCAAATTATAACTTGAAGATCTGAACTTGTAATAGGTAAATACAGAACTTCGAATTGTTAAATTCAAACTAAGATTGCAAATAATAATTTGAAGATCTAAACTTGTAATAGTCAAATACAGAACTTCTAATTGTTAAATACAAATTATTAGTGCAAATTATTACTTGAAGATCTGAACTTGTAATTGTCAAATACAGAACTTAAAATTGATAGCTTCTAATTATTATTGCAAATAATAACTTGAAGATCTGAACTTGTAATTGTCAAATGCAGAACTTAAAATTGATAGCTTATAATTATAATTCAAATTATAACTTGAAGATCTGAACTTGTAATAGTCAAATACAGAACTTGGAATTGTTAAATACAAATTATTAGTGCAAATTATAACTTGAAGATCTGAACTTGTAATATATAAATGCAGAACTTCGAATTGTTAAATTCAAACTAAGATTGCAAATAATAATTTGAAGATCTAAACTTGTAATAGTCAAATACAGAACTTCGAATTGGCAAATACAAATTATTAGTGCAAATTATAACTTGAAGATCTGAACTTGTAATTGTCAAATACAGTACTTAAAATTGATAGCTTCTAATTATTATTTCAAATTATAACTTGAAGATCTGAACTTGTAATTGTCAAATACAGAACTTCGAATTGTTAAATACAAATTATTAGTGCAAATTATAACTTGAAGATCTGAACTAGTAATTGTCAAATACAGAACTTAAAATTGATAGCTTATAATTATAATTCAAATTATAACTTGAAGATCTGAACTTGTAATAGTCAAATACAGAACTTCGAATTGTTAAATACAAATTATTAGTGCAAATTATAACTCGCAGATCTGAACTTGTAATTGTCAAATACAGAACTTTAAAATTGATAGCTTCTAATTATTATTGCAAATTATAACTTGAAGATCTGAACTTGTAATAGTGAATTACAGAACTTAGATTTGTTAAATTCAAATTATTATTTCAAATTATAACTTGAAGATCTGAACTAGTAATTGTCAAATACAGAACTTAAAATTGATAGCTGCTAATTATTATTGCAAATAATATCTTGAAGATCTAAACTTGTAATTGTCAAATGCAGAACTTAAAATTGATAGCTTCTAATTATTATTGCAAATTATAACTTGAAGATCTGAACTTGTAATTGTCAAATACAGAACTTCTAATTGTTAAATACAAATTATTAGTGCAAATTATAACTTGAAGATCTGAACTAGTAATTGTCAAATACAGAACTTAAAATTGATAGCTGCTAATTATTATTGCAAATAATAACTTGAAGATCTGAACTTGTAATTGTCAAATGCAGAACTTAAAATTGATAGCTTCTAATTATTATTGCAAATAATAATTTGAAGATCTGTACTTGTAATTGTCAAATACAGAACTTAAAATTGATAGCTTATAATTATAATTCAAATAATAACTTCAAGATCTGAACTTGTAATTGTAAAATACAGAACTACTAATTGTTAAATACAAATTATTAGTGCAAATTATAACTTGAAGATCTGAACTTCTAATAGGTTAATACAGAACTTCGAATTGTTAAATTCAAACTAAGATTGCAAATAATAATTTGAAGATCTAAACTTGTAATAGTCAAATACAGAACTTCTAATTGTTAAATACAAATTATTAGTGCAAATTATTACTTGAAGATCTGAACTTGTAATTGTCAAATACAAAACTTAAAATTGATAGCTTCTAATTATTATTGCAAATAATAACTTGAAGATCTGAACTTGTAATTGTCAAATGCAGAACTTAAAATTGATAGCTTATAATTATAATTCAAATTATAACTTGAAGATCTGAACTTGTAATAGTCAAATACAGAACTTGGAATTGTTAAATACAAATTATTAGTGCAAATTATAACTTGAAGATCTGAACTTGTAATATATAAATGCAGAACTTCGAATTGTTAAATTCAAACTAAGATTGCAAATAATAATTTGAAGATCTAAACTTGTAATAGTCAAATACAGAACTTCTAATTGGTAAATACAAATTATTAGTGCAAATTATAACTTGAAAATCTGAACTTGTAATTGTCAAATACAGAACTTAAAATTGATAGCTTCAAAATATTATTGCAAATAATAACTTGAAGATCTGAACTTGTAATTGTCAAACGCAGAACTTAAAATTGATAGCTTCTAATTATTATTGCAAATAATAATTTAAAGATCTGTACTAGTAATTGTCAAATACAGAACTTAAAATTGATAGCTTATAATTATAATTCAAATAATAACTTCAAGATCTGAACTTGTAATTGTAAAATACAGAACTACTAATTGTTAAATACAAATTATTAGTGCAAATTATAACTTGAAGATCTGAACTTCTAATAGGTTAATACAGAACTTCGAATTGTTAAATTCAAACTAAGATTGCAAATAATAATTTGAAGATCTAAACTTGTAATAGTCAAATACAGAACTTCTAATTGTTAAATACAAATTATTAGTGCAAATTATAACTTGAAGATCTGAACTTGTAATTGTCAAATACAGAACTTAAAATTGATAGCTTCTAATTATTATTGCAAATTATAATTAGAAGATGTGAACTTGTAATAGTCAAATACAGAACTTCGAATTGTTAAATACAAATTATGATTGCAAATTATAACTTGAAGATCTGAACCTGTAATAGGTAAATACAGAACTTCGAATTGTTAAATTCAAACTAAGATTGCAAATAATAATTTGAATATCTGAACTTGTAATAGTCAAATACAGAACTTCTAATTATTAAATACAAATTATAAGTGCATATTATAACTTGAAGATCTGAACTTGTAATTGTCAAATACAGAACTTCTAATTGTTAAATACAAATTATTAGTGCAAATTATAACTTGAAGATCTGAACTTGTAATTGTCAAATACAGAACTTAAAATTGATAGCTTCAAATTATTATTGCAAATTATAACTTGAAGATCTGAACTTGTAATAGTGAATTACAGAACTTAGATTTGTTAAATGCAAATTATTAGTTAAAATTATTACTTGAAGATCTGAACTAGTAATTGTCAAATACAGAACTTAAAATTGATAGCTTATAATTATAATTCAAATTATAACTTGAAGATCTGAGCTTGAAATAGTCAAATACAGAACTTAAAATTGATAGCTTCTAATTATTATTGCAAATTATAACTTGAAGATCTGAACTTGTAATAGTGAATTACAGAACTTAGATTTGTTAATTCAAATTATTATTTCAAATTATAACTTGCAGATCTGAACTAGTGATTGTCAAATACAGAACTTAAAATTGATAGCTTCTAATTATTATTGCAAATTATAACTTGAAGATCTGAACTTGTAATTGTTAATTACAGAACTTAAAATTGATAGCTTCTAATTATTAGTGCAAATTATAACTTGAAGATCTGACCTTGTAATTGTCAAATACAGAACTTAAAATTGATAACTTCTAAGTATTATTGCAAATTATAACTTGAAGATCTGAACTTTTAATTGTCAAATGCAGAACTTAAAATTGATAGCATCTAATTATTATTGCAAATAATAATTTGAAGATCTGTACTTGTAATTGTCAAATGCAGAACTTAAAATTGATAGCTTATAATTATAAGTTAAATTATAACTTGAAGATCTGAACATGTAATTGTCAAATACAGAACTTAAAATGAATAGCTTCTAATTATTATTGCAAATAATAACTTGAAGATCTGAACTAGTAATTGTCAAATGCAGAACTTAAAATTGATAGGTTCTAATTATTATTGCAAATAATAGTTTGAAGATCTGTACTTGTAATTGTCAAATACAGAACTTAAAATTGATAGCTTATAATTATAATTCAAACTATAACTTGAAGATCTGAACTTGTAATAGTCAAATACAGAACTTCGAATTGTTAAATACAAATTATTAGTGCAAATTATTAGTTGAAGATCTGAACCTGTAATAGGTAAATACAGAACTTCGAATGATTAAATTCAAACTAAGATTGCAAATAATAATTTGAAGATCTGAACTTGTAATAGTCAAATACAGAACTTCTAATTGTTAAATACAAATTATTAGTGTAAAATTATTACTTGAAGATCTGAACTAGTAATTGTCAAATACAGCACTTAAAATTGATAGCTTCTAATTATTCTTGCTAATTATAACTAGAAGATCTGAACTTGTAATTGTCAAATACAGAACTTAAAATTGATAGCTTCTAATTATTATTTCAAATTATAACTTGAAGATCTGAACTTGTAATTGTCAAATACAGAACTTAAAATTGATAGCTTCTAATTATTATTGTAAATTATAACTTGAAGATCTGAACTTGTAATAGTGAATTACAGAACTTAGATTTGTTAAATTCAAATTATTATTTCAAATTATAACTTGAAGATCTGAACTAGTAATTGTCAAATACAGAACTTAAAATTGATAGCTTCTAATTATTATCGCAAATTATAACTTGAAGATCTGAACTTGTAATTGTCAAATACAGAACTTCGAATTGTTAAATACAAATTATTAGTGCAAATTATAACTTGAAGATCTGAACTTGTAATAGTCAAATACAGAACTTCTAATTGTTAAATACAAATTATTAGTGCAAATTATAACTTGAAGATCTGAACTAGTAATTGTCAAATACAGAACTTAAAATTGAGAGCTTCTAATTATTATTGCAAATTATAACTGGAAGATCTGAACTTGTAATTGTCAAATACAGAACTTAAAATTGATAGCTTCTAATTATTATTTCAAATTATAACTTGAAGATCTGAACTTGTAATTGTCAAATACAGAACTTAAAATTGATAGCTTCTAATTATTATTTCAAATTATAACTTGAAGATCTGAACTTGTAATTGTCAAATACAGAACTTAGAATTGATAGCTTCTAATTATTATTGTAAATTATAACTTGAAGATCTGAACTTGTAATAGTGAATTACAGAACTTAGATTTGTTAAATTCAAATTATTATTTCAAATTATAACTTGAAGATCTGAACTAGTAATTGTCAAATACAGAACTTAAAATTGATAGCTTCTAATTATTATCGCAAATTATAACTTGAAGATCTGAACTTGTAATTGTCAAATACAGAACTTCGAATTGTTAAATACAAATTATTAGTGCAAATTATAACTTGAAGATCTGAACTTGTAATAGTCAAATACAGAACTTCTAATTGTTAAATACAAATTATTAGTGCAAATTATAACTTGAAGATCTGAACTAGTAATTGTCAAATACAGAACTTAAAATTGAGAGCTTCTAATTATTATTGCAAATTATAACTGGAAGATCTGAACTTGTAATTGTCAAATACAGAACTTAAAATTGATAGCTTCTAATTATTATTTCAAATTATAACTTGAAGATCTGAACTTGTAATTGTCAAATACAGAACTTAAAATTGATAGCTTCTAATTATTATTGTAAATTATAACTTGAAGATCTGAACTTGTAATAGTGAATTACAGAACTTAGATTTGTTAAATTCAAATTATTATTTCAAATTATAACTTGAAGATCTGAACTAGTAATTGTCAAATACAGAACTTAAAATTGATAGCTTCTAATTATTATTGCAAATAATAACTTGAAGATCTGAACTTGTAATTATCAAATACAGAACTTAAAATTGATAGCTTCTAATTATTATTTCAAATTATAACTTGAAGATCTGAACTTGTAATTGTCAAATACAGAACTTAAAATTAATAGCTTCTAATTATTACTGCAAATAATAGTTTGAAGATCTGTACTTGTAATTGTCAAATACAGAACTTAAAATTGATAGCTTCTAATTATTATTGCAAATTATAACTTGAAGATCTGAACGTGTAATTGTCAAATACAGAACTTCTAATTGTTAAATACAAATTATTAGTGCAAATTATAACTTGAAGATCTGAACTTGTAATTATCAAATACAGAACTTAAAATTGATAGCTTCTAATTATTATTTCAATTATAACTTGAAGATCTGAACTTGTAATTGTCAAATACAGAACTTAAAATTAATAGCTTCTAATTATTATTGCAAATAATAGTTTGAAGATCTGTACTTGTAATTGTCAAATACAGAACTTAAAATTGATAGCTTATAATTATAATTCAAATTATAACTTGAAGATCTGAACTTGTAATAGTCAAATACAGAACTTAGAATTGTTAAATACAAAGTATTAGTGCAAATTATTACTTGAAGATCTGAACCTGTAATAGGTAAATACAGAACTTCGAATGATTAAATTCAAACTAAGATTGCAAATAATAATTTGAAGATCAGAACTTGTAATAGTCAAATACAGAACTTCTAATTGTTAAATACAAATTATTAGTGAAAATTATTACTTGAAGATCTGAACTAGTAATTGTCAAATACAGCACTTAAAATTGATAGCTTCTAATTATTATTGCAAATTATAACTTGAAGATCTGAACTTGTAATTGTCAAATACAGAACTTAAAATTGATAGCTTCTAATTATTATATAAAATTATAACTTGGAGATCTGAACTTGTAATTTTCAAATACAGAACTTAAAATTGGTAGCTTCTAATTATTATTGCAAATTATAACTTGAAGATCTGTACTTGTAGTGGGTAAATACAGAACTTCGAATTGTTAAATTCAAACTAAGTTTGCAAATAATAATTTGAAGATCTGAACTTGTAACAGTCAAATACAGAACTTCGAATTGTTAAATCCAAATTATTAGTACAAATTATAACTTGAAGATCTTTACTTGTATTAGGTAAATACAGAACTTCGAATTGTTAAATTCAAACTAAGATTGCAAATAATAATTTGAAGATCTGAACTTGTAATAGTCAAATACAGAACTTCGAATTGTTAAATACAAATTATTATTTCAAGTTATAACTTGAAGATCTGAACTTGTAATAGTCAAATACAGAACTTCGAATTGTTAAATACAAATTATTATTGCAAATTATAACTTGAAGATCTGAACTTGTAATTGTCAAATACAGAACTTATAATTGATAGCTTCTAATTATTATTGCAAATTATAACTTGAAGTTCTGAACTTGTAATAGTCATATACAGAACTTCGAATTGTTAAATACAAATTATTATTTCAAGTTATAACTTGAAGATCTGAACTTGTAATAGTCAAATACAGAACTTCGAATTGTTAAATACAAATTATTATTGCAAATTATAACTTGAAGATCTGTACTTGTAGTGGGTAAATACAGAACTTCGAATTGTTAAATTCAAACTAAGTTTGCAAATAATAATTTGAAGATCTGAACTTGTAATAGTCAAATACAGAACTTCGAATTGTTAAATCCAAATTATTAGTACAAATTATAACTTGAAGATCTTTACTAGTATTAGGTAAATACAGAACTTCAAATTGTTAAATTCAAACTAAAATTGCAAATAATAATTTGAAGATCTGAACTTGTAATAGTCAAATACAGAACTTCGAATTGTTAAATACAAATTATTATTGCAAATTATAACTAGAAGATCTGAACTTGTAATTGTCAAATACAGAACTTAAAATTGATAGCTTCTAATTATTATTGCAAATTATAACTTGAAGATCTGAACTTGTAGTAGGTAAATACAGAACTTCGAATTGTTAAATACAAACTAAGATTGTAAATAATAATTTGAAGATCTGAACTTGTAATAGTCAAATACAGAACTTCTAATTGTTAAATACAAATTATTACTTGAAGATCTGAACTAGTAATTGTCAAATACAGCACTTAAAATTGATAGCTTCTAATTATTATTGCAAATTATAACTTGAAGATCTGAACTTGTAATTGTCAAATACAGAACTTAAAATTGATTGCTTCTAATTATTATTTCAAATTATAACTTGGAGATCTGAACTTGTAATTGTCAAATACAGAACTTAAAATTGGTAGCTTCTAATTATTATTGCAAATTATAACTTGAAGATCCTAACTTGTAATTGTCAAATACAGAACTTCTAATTGTTAAATACAAATTATTAGTGCAAATTATAACTTGAAGATCTGACCTTGTAATTGTCAAATACAGAACTTAAAATTGATAGCTTCTAATTATTATTGCAAATTATAACTTGAAGATCTGAACGTGTAATTGTCAAATACAGAACTTCTAATTGTTAAATACAAATTATTAGTGCAAATTATAACTTGAAGATCTGAACTTGTAATTATCAAATACAGAACTTAAAATTGATAGCTTCTAATTATTATTTCAAATTATAACTTGAAGATCTGAACTTGTAATTGTCAAATGCAGAACTTAAAATTGATAGCTTCTAATTATTATTGCAAATAATAGTTTGAAGATCTGTACTTGTAATTGTCAAATACAGAACTTAAAATTGATAGCTTATAATTATAATTCAAATTATAACTTGAAGATCTGAACTTGTAATAGTCAAATACAGAACTTCGAATTGTTAAATACAAAGTATTAGTGCAAATTATTACTTGAAGATCTGAACCTGTATTAGGTAAATACAGAACTTCGAATGATTAAATTCAAACTAAGATTGCAAATAATAATTTGAAGATCTGAACTTGTAATAGTCAAATACAGAACTTCTAATTGTTAAATACAAATTATTAGTGAAAATTATTACTTGAAGATCTGAACTAGTAATTGTCAAATACAGAACTTAAAATTAATAGCTTATAATTATAATTCAAATTATAACTTGAAGATCTGAACTTGTAATTGTCAAATACAGAACTTAAAATTAATAGCTTCTAACTATTATTGCAAATAATAACTTGAAGATCTGAACTTGTAATTGTCAAATGCAGAACTTAAAATTGATAGCTTCTAATTATTATTGCAAATAATAGTTTGAAGATCTGTACTTGTAATTGTCAAATACAGAACTTAAAATTGATAGCTTATAATTATAATTCAAATTATAACTTGAAGATCTGAACTTGTAATAGTCAAATACAGAACTTCGAATTGTTAAATACAAAGTATTAGTGCAAATAATTACTTGAAGATCTGAACCTGTAATAGGTAAATACAGAACTTCGAATGATTAAATTCAAACTAAGATTGCAAATAATAATTTGAAGATCTGGACTTGTAATAGTCAAATACAGAACTTCTAATTGTTAATTACAAATTATTAGTGCAAATTATTACTTGAAGATCTGAACTAGTAATTGTCAAATACAGCACTTAAAATTGATAGCTTCTAATTATTATTGCAAATTATAACTTGAAGATCTGAACTTGTAATTGTCAAATACAGAACTTAAAATTGATAGCTTCTAATTATTATTTCAAATTATAACTTGGAGATCTGAACTTGTAATTGTCAAATACAGAACTTAAAATTGATAGCTTCTAATTATTATTGCAAATTATAACTTGAAGATCTGAACTTGTATTTGTCAAATACAGAACTTCTAATTGTTAAATACAAATTATTAGTGCAAATTATAACTTGAAGATCTGACCTTGTAATTGTCAAATACAGAACTTAAAATTGATAGCTTCTAATTATTGTTGTAAATTATAACTTGAAGATCTGAACTTGTAATTGTCAAATACAGAACTTAAAATTGATAGCTTCTAATTATTATTGCAAATAATAACTTGAAGATCTGAACTTGTAATTGTCAAATACAGAACTTAAAATTGATAGCTTCTAATTATTATTGCAAATTATAATTTGAAGATCTGAACTTGTAATAGACAAATACGCAACTTAGCATTGTTAAATACAAATTGTGATTGCAAATTATAACTTGAAGATCTGAACCTGTAATAGGTAAATACAGAACTTCGAATGATTAAATTCAAACTAAGATTGCAAATAATAATTTGAAGATCTGAACTTGTAATAGTCAAATACAGAACTTCTAATTGTTAAATACAAATTATTGGTGAAAATTATTACTTGAAGATCTGAACTAGTAATTGTCAAATACAGCACTTAAAATTGATAGCTTCTAATTATTATTTCAAATTATAACTTGGAGATCTGAACTTGTAATTGTCAAATACAGAACTTAAAATTGGTAGCTTCTAATTATTATTGCAAATTATAACTAGAAGATCCTAACTTGTAATTGTCAAATACAGAACTTCTAATTGTTAAATACAAATTATTAGTGCAAATTATAACTTGAAGATCTGACCTTGTAATTGTCAAATACAGAACTTAAAACAGATAGCTTCTAATTATTATTGCAAATTATAACTTGAAGATCTGAACGTGTAATTGTCAAATACAGAACTTCTAATTGTTAAATACAAATTATTAGTGCAAATTATAACTTGAAGATCTGAACTTGTAATTATCAAATACAGAACTTAAAATTGATAGCTTCTAATTATTATTTCAAATTATAACTTGAAGATCTGAACTTGTAATTGTCAAATACAGAACTTAAAATTAATAGCTTCTAATTATTATTGCAAATAATAACTTGAAGATCTGAACTTGTAATTGTCAAATACAGAACTTAAAATTAATAGCTTATAATTATAATTCAAATTATAACTTGAAGATCTGAACTTGTAATTGTCAAATACAGAACTTAAAATTAATAGCTTCTAACTATTATTGCAAATAATAACTTGAAGATCTGAACTTGTAATTGTCAAATGCAGAACTTAAAATTGATAGCTTCTAATTATTATTGCAAATAATAGTTTGAAGATCTGTACTTGTAATTGTCAAATACAGAACTTAAAATTGATAGCTTATAATTATAATTCAAATTATAACTTGAAGATCTGAACTTGTAATAGTCAAATACAGAACTTCGAATTGTTAAATACAAAGTATTAGTGCAAATAATTACTTGAAGATCTGAACCTGTAATAGGTAAATACAGAACTTCGAATGATTAAATTCAAACTAAGATTGCAAATAATAATTTGAAGATCTGGACTTGTAATAGTCAAATACAGAACTTCTAATTGTTAATTACAAATTATTAGTGCAAATTATTACTTGAAGATCTGAACTAGTAATTGTCAAATACAGCACTTAAAATTGATAGCTTCTAATTATTATTGCAAATTATAACATGAAGATCTGAACTTGTAATTGTCAAATACAGAACTTAAAATTGATAGCTTCTAATTATTATTTCAAATTATAACTTGGAGATCTGAACTTGTAATTGTCAAATACAGAACTTAAAATTGATAGCTTCTAATTATTATTGCAAATTATAACTTGAAGATCTGAACTTGTATTTGTCAAATACAGAACTTCTAATTGTTAAATACAAATTATTAGTGCAAATTATAACTTGAAGATCTGACCTTGTAATTGTCAAATACAGAACTTAAAATTGATAGCTTCTAATTATTGTTGTAAATTATAACTTGAAGATCTGAACTTGTAATTGTCAAATACAGAACTTAAAATTGATAGCTTCTAATTATTATTGCAAATAATAACTTGAAGATCTGAACTTGTAATTGTCAAATACAGAACTTAGAATTGATAGCTTCTAATTATTATTGCAAATTATAATTTGAAGATCTGAACTTGTAATAGACAAATACGCAACTTAGCATTGTTAAATACAAATTGTGATTGCAAATTATAACTTGAAGATCTGAACCTGTAATAGGTAAATACAGAACTTCGAATGATTAAATTCAAACTAAGATTGCAAATAATAATTTGAAGATCTGAACTTGTAATAGTCAAATACAGAACTTCTAATTGTTAAATACAAATTATTGGTGAAAATTATTACTTGAAGATCTGAACTAGTAATTGTCAAATACAGCACTTAAAATTGATAGCTTCTAATTATTATTGCAAATAATAGTTTGAAGATCTGTACTTGTAATTGTCAAATACAGAACTTAAAATTGATAGCTTATAATTATAATTCAAATTATAACTTGAAGATCTGAACGTGTAATTGTCAAATACAGAACTTCTAATTGTTAAATACAAATTATTAGTGCAAATTATAACTTGAAGATCTGAACTTGTAATTATCAAATACAGAACTTAAAATTGATAGCTTCTAATTATTATTTCAAATTATAACTTGAAGATCTGAACTTGTAATTGTCAAATACAGAACTTAAAATTAATAGCTTCTAATTATTATTGCAAATAATAACTTGAAGATCTGAACTTGTAATTGTCAAATACAGAACTTAAAATTAATAGCTTATAATTATAATTCAAATTATAACTTGAAGATCTGAACTTGTAATTGTCAAATACAGAACTTAAAATTGATAGCTTCTAATTATATTGCAAATAATAGTTTGAAGATCTGTACTTGTAATTGTCAAATACAGAACTTAAAATTAATAGCTTCTAACTATTATTGCAAATAATAACTTGAAGATCTGAACTTGTAATTGTCAAATACAGAACTTAAAATTGATAGCTTATAATTATAATTCAAATTATAACTTGAAGATCTGAACTTCTAATTGTCAAATACAGAACTTAAAATTAATAGCTTCTAACTATTATTGCAAATAATAACTTGAAGATCTGAACTTGTAATTGTCAAATGCAGAACTTAAAATTGATAGCTTCTAATTATTATTGCAAATAATAGTTTGAAGATCTGTACTTGTAATTGTCAAATACAGAACTTAAAATTGATAGCTTATAATTATAATTCAAATTATAACTTGAAGATCTGAACCTGTAATAGGTAAATACAGAACTTCGAATGATTAAATTCAAACTAAGATTGCAAATAATAATTTGAAGAACTGAACTTGTAATAGTCAAATACAGAACTTCTAATTGTTAAATACAAATTATTAGTGAAAATTATTACTTGAAGATCTGAACTAGTAATTGTCAAATACAGCACTTAAAATTGATAGCTTCTAATTATTATTGCAAATTATAACTTGAAGATCTGAACTTGTAATTGTCAAATACAGAACTTAAAATTGATAGCTTCTAATTATTATTTCAAATTATAACTTGGAGATCTGAACTTGTAATTGTCAAATACAGAACTTAAAATTGGTAGCTTCTAATTATTATTGCAAATTATAACTTGAAGATCTGAACTTGTAATTGTCAAATACAGAACTTAAAATTAATAGCTTCTAATTATTATTGCAAATAATAACTTGAAGATCTGAACTTGTAATTGTCAAATGCAGAACTTAAAATTGATAGCTTCTAATTATTATTGCAAATAATAGTTTGAAGATCTGTACTTGTAATTGTCAAATACAGAACTTAAAATTGATAGCTTATAATTATTATTGCAAATTATAATTTGAAGATCTGAACTTGTAATAGACAAATACGCAACTTAGCATTGTTAAATACAAATTGTGATTGCAAATTATAACTTGAAGATCTGAACCTGTAATAGGTAAATACCGAACTTCGAATGATTAAATTCAAACTAAGATTGCAAATAATAATTTGAAGATCTGAACTTGTAATTGTCAAATACAGAACTTCTAATTGTTAAATACAAATTATTGGTGAAAATTATTACTTGAAGATCTGAACTAGTAATTGTCAAATACAGCACTTATAATTGATAGCTTCTAATTATTATTTCAAATTATAACTTGGAGATCTGAACTTGTAATTGTCAAATACAGAACTTAAAATTGGTAGCTTCTAATTATTATTGCAAATTATAACTAGAAGATCCTAACTTGTAATTGTCAAATACAGAACTTCTAATTGTTAAATACAAATTATTAGTGCAAATTATAACTTGAAGATCTGACCTTGTAATTGTCAAATACAGAACTTAAAACAGATAGCTTCTAATTATTATTGCAAATTATAACTTGAAGATCTGAACGTGTAATTGTCAAATACAGAACTTCTAATTGTTAAATACAAATTATTAGTGCAAATTATAACTTGAAGATCTGAACTTGTAATTATCAAATACAGAACTTAAAATTGATAGCTTCTAATTATTATTTCAAATTATAACTTGAAGATCTGAACTTGTAATTGTCAAATACAGAACTTAAAATTAATAGCTTCTAATTATTATTGCAAATAATAACTTGAAGATCTGAACTTGTAATTGTCAAATACAGAACTTAAAATTAATAGCTTATAATTATAATTCAAATTATAACTTGAAGATCTGAACTTGTAATTGTCAAATACAGAACTTAAAATTAATAGCTTCTAACTATTATTGCAAATAATAACTTGAAGATCTGAACTTGTAATTGTCAAATGCAGAACTTAAAATTGATAGCTTCTAATTATTATTGCAAATAATAGTTTGAAGATCTGTACTTGTAATTGTCAAATACAGAACTTAAAATTGATAGCTTATAATTATAATTCAAATTATAACTTGAAGATCTGAACCTGTAATAGGTAAATACAGAACTTCGAATGATTAAATTCAAACTAAGATTGCAAATTATAACTTGAAGATCTGAACGTGTAATTGTCAAATACAGAACTTCTAATTGTTAAATACAAATTATTAGTGCAAATTATAACTTGAAGATCTGAACTTGTAATTATCAAATACAGAACTTAAAATTGATAGCTTCTAATTATTATTTCAAATTATAACTTGAAGATCTGAACTTGTAATTGTCAAATACAGAACTTAAAATTAATAGCTTCTAATTATTATTGCAAATTATAACTTGAAGATCTGAACGTGTAATTGTCAAATACAGAACTTCTAATTGTTAAATACAAATTATTAGTGCAAATTATAACTTGAAGATCTGAACTTGTAATTATCAAATACAGAACTTAAAATTGATAGCTTCTAATTATTATTTCAAATTATAACTTGAAGATCTGAACTTGTAATTGTCAAATACAGAACTTAAAATTAATAGCTTCTAATTATTATTGCAAATAATAACTTGAAGATCTGAACTTGTAATTGTCAAATGCAGAACTTAAAATTGATAGCTTCTAATTATTATTGCAAATAATAGTTTGAAGATCTGTACTTGTAATTGTCAAATACAGAACTTAAAATTGATAGCTTATAATTATAATTCAAATTATAACTTGAAGATCTGAACTTGTAATAGTCAAATACAGAACTTCGAATTGTTAAATACAAAGTATTAGTGCAAATAATTACTTGAAGATCTGAACCTGTAATAGGTAAATACAGAACTTCGAATGATTAAATTCAAACTAAGATTGCAAATAATAATTTGAAGATCTGGACTTGTAATAGTCAAATACAGAACTTCTAATTGTTAATTACAAATTATTAGTGCAAATTATTACTTGAAGATCTGAACTAGTAATTGTCAAATACAGCACTTAAAATTGATAGCTTCTAATTATTATTGCAAATTATAACTTGAAGATCTGAACTTGTAATTGTCAAATACAGAACTTAAAATTGATAGCTTCTAATTATTATTTCAAATTATAACTTGGAGATCTGAACTTGTAATTGTCAAATACAGAACTTAAAATTGATAGCTTCTAATTATTATTGCAAATTATAACTTGAAGATCTGAACTTGTATTTGTCAAATACAGAACTTCTAATTGTTAAATACAAATTATTAGTGCAAATTATAACTTGAAGATCTGACCTTGTAATTGTCAAATACAGAACTTACAATTGATAGCTTCTAATTATTGTTGTAAATTATAACTTGAAGATCTGAACTTGTAATTGTCAAATACAGAACTTAAAATTGATAGCTTCTAATTATTATTGCAAATAATAACTTGAAGATCTGAACTTGTAATTGTCAAATACAGAACTTAAAATTGATAGCTTCTAATTATTATTGCAAATTATAATTTGAAGATCTGAACTTGTAATAGTCAAATACAGAACTTCGAATTGTTAAATACAAATTATTAGTGCAAATTATAACTTGAAGATCTGAACTTGTAATAGGTAAATACAGAACTTCTAATTGTTAAATTCAAACTAAGATTGCAAATAATTATTTGAAGATCTGAACTTGTAATAGTCAAATACAGAACTTCTAATTGTTAAATACAAATTATTAGTGCAAATTATAACTTATAGATCTGAACTTGTAATTGTCAAATACAGAACTTAAAATTGATAGCTTCTAATTATTATTGCAAATTATAACTTGAAGATCTGAACTTATAATTGTCAAATGCAGAACTTAAAATTGATAGCTTCTAATTATTATTGCAAATAATAGTTAGAAGATCTGTACTTGTAATTGTCAAATACTGAACTTAAAATTGATAGCTTATAATTATAATTCAAATTATAACTTGAAGATCTGAACATGTAATAGTCAAATACAGAACTTCGAATTGTTAAATACAAAGTATTAGTGCAAATTATTACTTGAAGATCTGAACCTGTAATAGGTAAATACAGAACTTCGAATGATTAAATTCAAACTAAGATTGCAAATAATGATTTGAAGATCTGAACTTGTAATAGTCAAATACGGAACTTCTAATTGTTAAATACAAATTATTAGTGAAAATTATTACTTGAAGATCTGAACTAGTAATTGTCAAATACAGCACTTAAAATTGACTGCTTCTAATTATTATTTCAAATTATAACTTGGAGATCTGAACTTGTAATTGTCAAATACAGAACTTAAAATTGGTAGCTTCTAATTATTATTGCAAATTATAACTTGAAGATCCTAACTTGTAATTGTCAAATACAGAACGTCTAATTGTTAAATACAAATTATTAGTGCAAATTAAAACTTGAAGATCTGACCTTGAAATTGTCAAATACAGAACTTAAAATTGATAGCTTCTAATTATTATTGCAAATTATAACTTGAAGATCTGAACGTGTAATTGTCAAATACAGAACTTCTAATTGTTAAATACAAATTATTAGTGCAAATTATAACTTGAAGATCTGAACTTGTAATTATCAAATACAGAACTTAAAATTGATAGCTTCTAATTATTATTTCAAATTATAACTTGAAGATCTGAACTTGTAATTGTCAAATACAGAACTTAAAATTAATAGCTTCTAATTATTATTGCAAATAATAACTTGAAGATCTGAACTACTAATTGTCAAATGCAGAACTTAAAATTGATAGCTTCTAATTATTATTGCAAATAATAGTTTGAAGATCTGTACTTGTAATTGTCAAATACAGAACTTAAAATTGATAGCTTATAATTATAATTCAAACTATAACTTGAAGATCTCAACTTGTAATAGTCAAATACAGAACTTCGAATTGTTAAATACAAATTATTAGTGCAAATTATTAGTTGAAGATCTGAACCTGTAATAGGTAAATACAGAACTTCGAATGATTAAATTCAAACTAAGATTGCAAATAATAATTTGAAGATCTGAACTTGTAATAGTCAAATACAGAACTTCTAATTGTTAAATACAAATTATTAGTGAAAATTATTACTTGATGATCTGAACTAGTAATTGTCAAATACAGCACTTAAAATTGATAGCTTCTAATTATTATTGCAAATTATAACTTGAAGATCTGAACTTGTAATTGTCAAATACAGAACTTAAAATTGATAGCTTCTAATTATTATTTCAAATTATAACTTGGAGATCTGAACTTGTAATTGTCAAATACAGAACTTAAAATTGGTAGCTTCTAATTATTATTGCAAATTATAACTTGAAGATCCTAACTTGTAATTGTCAAAAACAGAACTTCTAATTGTTAAATACAAATTATTAGTGCAAATTATAACTTGAAGATCTGAACTTGTAATTATCAAATTCAGAACTTAAAATTGATAGCTTCCAATTATTATTTCAAATTATAACTTGAAGATCTGAACTTGTAATTGTCAAATACAGAACTTAAAATTAATAGCTTCTAATTATTATTGCAAATAATAACTTGAAGATCTGAACTTGTAATTGTCAAATGCAGAACTTAAAATTGATAGCTTCTAATTATTATTGCAAATAATAGTTTGAAGATCTGTACTTGTAATTGTCAAATACAGAACTTAAAATTGATAGCTTATAATTATTATTGCAAATTATAATTTGAAGATCTGAACTTGTAATAGACAAATACGCAACTTAGCATTGTTAAATACAAATTGTGATTGCAAATTATAACTTGAAGATCTGAACCTGTAATAGGTAAATACAGAACTTCGAATGATTAAATTCAAACTAAGATTGCAAATAATAATTTGAAGATCTGAACTTGTAATAGTCAAATACAGAACTTCTAATTGTTAAATACAAATTATTGGTGAAAATTATTACTTGAAGATCTGAACTAGTAATTGTCAAATACAGCACTTAAAATTGATAGCTTCTAATTATTATTGCAAATTATAACTTGAAGATCTGAACTTGTAATTGTCAAATACAGAACTTAAAATTGATAGCTTCTAATTATTATTTCAAATTATAACTTGGAGATCTGAACTTGTAATTGTCAAATACAGAACTTAAAATTGGTAGCTTCTAATTATTATTGCAAATTATAACTAGAAGATCCTAACTTGTAATTGTCAAATACAGAACTTCTAATTGTTAAATACAAATTATTAGTGCAAATTATAACTTGAAGATCTGACCTTGTAATTGTCAAATACAGAACTTAAAACTGATAGCTTCTAATTATTATTGCAAATTATAACTTGAAGATCTGAACGTGTAATTGTCAAATACAGAACTTCTAATTGTTAAATACAAATTATTAGTGCAAATTATAACTTGAAGATCTGAACTTGTAATTATCAAATACAGAACTTAAAATTGATAGCTTCTAATTATTATTTCAAATTATAACTTGAAGATCTGAACTTGTAATTGTCAAATACAGAACTTAAAATTAATAGCTTCTAATTATTATTGCAAATAATAACTTGAAGATCTGAACTTGTAATTGTCAAATGCAGAACTTAAAATTGATAGCTTCTAATTATTATTGCAAATAATAGTTTGAAGATCTGTACTTGTAATTGTCAAATACAGAACTTAAAATTGATAGCTTATAATTATAATTCAAATTATAACTTGAAGATCTGAACTTGTAATAGTCAAATACAGAACTTCTAATTGTTAATTACAAATTATTAGTGCAAATTATTACTTGAAGATCTGAACTAGTAATTGTCAAATACAGCACTTAAAATTGATAGCTTCTAATTATTATTGCAAATTATAACTTGAAGATCTGAACTTGTAATTGACAAATACAGAACTTAAAATTGATAGCTTCTAATTATTATTTCAAATTATAACTTGGAGATCTGAACTTGTAATTGTCAAATACAGAACTTAAAATTGATAGCTTCTAATTATTATTGCAAATTATAACTTGAAGATCTGAACTTGTATTTGTCAAATACAGAACTTCTAATTGTTAAATACAAATTATTAGTGCAAATTATAACTTGTAGATCTGACCTTGTAATTGTCAAATACAGAACTTAAAATTGATAGCTTCTAATTATTGTTGTAAATTATAACTTGAAGATCTGAACTTGTAATTGTCAAATACAGAACTTAAAATTGATAGCTTCTAATTATTATTGCAAATAATAACTTGAAGATCTGAACTTGTAATTGTCAAATACAGAACTTAAAATTGATAGCTTCTAATTATTATTGCAAATTATAATTTGAAGATCTGAACTTGTAATAGTCAAATACAGAACTTCGAATTGTTAAATACAAATTATTAGTGCAAATTATAACTTGAAGATCTGAACTTGTAATAGGTAAATACAGAACTTCTAATTGTTAAATTCAAACTAAGATTGCAAATAATTATTTGAAGATCTGAACTTGTAATAGTCAAATACAGAACTTCTAATTGTTAAATACAAATTATTAGTGCAAATTATAACTTGTAGATCTGAACTTGTAATTGTCAAATACAGAACTTAAAATTGATAGCTTCTAATTATTATTGCAAATTATAACTTGAAGATCTGAACTTATAATTGTCAAATGCAGAACTTAAAATTGATAGCTTCTAATTATTATTGCAAATAATAGTTAGAAGATCTGTACTTGTAATTGTCAAATACTGAACTTAAAATTGATAGCTTATAATTATAATTCAAATTATAACTTGAAGATCTGAACATGTAATAGTCAAATACAGAACTTCGAATTGTTAAATACAAAGTATTAGTGCAAATTATTACTTGAAGATCTGAACCTGTAATAGGTAAATACAGAACTTCGAATGATTAAATTCAAACTAAGATTGCAAATAATGATTTGAAGATCTGAACTTGTAATAGTCAAATACGGAACTTCTAATTGTTAAATACAAATTATTAGTGAAAATTATTACTTGAAGATCTGAACTAGTAATTGTCAAATACAGCACTTAAAATTGACTGCTTCTAATTATTATTTCAAATTATAACTTGGAGATCTGAACTTGTAATTGTCAAATACAGAACTTAAAATTGGTAGCTTCTAATTATTATTGCAAATTATAACTTGAAGATCCTAACTTGTAATTGTCAAATACAGAACGTCTAATTGTTAAATACAAATTATTAGTGCAAATTAAAACTTGAAGATCTGACCTTGAAATTGTCAAATACAGAACTTAAAATTGATAGCTTCTAATTATTATTGCAAATTATAACTTGAAGATCTGAACTTGTAATTGTCAAATACAGAACTTAAAATTAATAGCTTCTAATTATTATTGCAAATAATAACTTGAAGATCTGAACTACTAATTGTCAAATGCAGAACTTAAAATTGATAGCTTCTAATTATTATTGCAAATAATAGTTTGAAGATCTGTACTTGTAATTGTCATATACAGAACTTAAAATTGATAGCTTATAATTATAATTCAAACTATAACTTGAAGATCTCAACTTGTAATAGTCAAATACAGAACTTCGAATTGTTAAATACAAATTATTAGTGCAAATTATTAGTTGAAGATCTGAACCTGTAATAGGTAAATACAGAACTTCGAATGATTAAATTCAAACTAAGATTGCAAATAATAATTTGAAGATCTGAACTTGTAATAGTCAAATACAGAACTTCTAATTGTTAAATACAAATTATTAGTGAAAATTATTACTTGATGATCTGAACTAGTAATTGTCAAATACAGCACTTAAAATTGATAGCTTCTAATTATTATTGCAAATTATAACTTGAAGATCTGAACTTGTAATTGTCAAATACAGAACTTAAAATTGATAGCTTCTAATTATTATTTCAAATTATAACTTGGAGATCTGAACTTGTAATTGTCAAATACAGAACTTAAAATTGGTAGCTTCTAATTATTATTGCAAATTATAACTTGAAGATCCTAACTTGTAATTGTCAAAAACAGAACTTCTAATTGTTAAATACAAATTATTAGTGCAAATTATAACTTGAAGATCTGAACTTGTAATTATCAAATACAGAACTTAAAATTGATAGCTTCTAATTATTATTTCAAATTATAACTTGAAGATCTGAACTTGTAATTGTCAAATACAGAACTTAAAATTAATAGCTTCTAATTATTATTGCAAATAATAACTTGAAGATCTGAACTTGTAATTGTCAAATGCAGAACTTAAAATTGATAGCTTCTAATTATTATTGCAAATAATAGTTTGAAGATCTGTACTTGTAATTGTCAAATACAGAACTTAAAATTGATAGCTTATAATTATTATTGCAAATTATAATTTGAAGATCTGAACTTGTAATAGACAAATACGCAACTTAGCATTGTTAAATACAAATTGTGATTGCAAATTATAACTTGAAGATCTGAACCTGTAATAGGTAAATACAGAACTTCGAATGATTAAATTCAAACTAAGATTGCAAATAATGATTTGAAGATCTGAACTTGTAATAGTCAAATACGGAACTTCTAATTGTTAAATACAAATTATTAGTGAAAATTATTACTTGAAGATCTGAACTAGTAATTGTCAAATACAGCACTTAAAATTGACTGCTTCTAATTATTATTTCAAATTATAACTTGGAGATCTGAACTTGTAATTGTCAAATACAGAACTTAAAATTGGTAGCTTCTAATTATTATTGCAAATTATAACTTGAAGATCCTAACTTGTAATTGTCAAATACAGAACGTCTAATTGTTAAATACAAATTATTAGTGCAAATTAAAACTTGAAGATCTGACCTTGAAATTGTCAAATACAGAACTTAAAATTGATAGCTTCTAATTATTATTGCAAATTATAACTTGAAGATCTGAACGTGTAATTGTCAAATACAGAACTTCTAATTGTTAAATACAAATTATTAGTGCAAATTATAACTTGAAGATCTGAACTTGTAATTATCAAATACAGAACTTAAAATTGATAGCTTCTAATTATTATTTCAAATTATAACTTGAAGATCTGAACTTGTAATTGTCAAATACAGAACTTAAAATTAATAGCTTCTAATTATTATTGCAAATAATAACTTGAAGATCTGAACTACTAATTGTCAAATGCAGAACTTAAAATTGATAGCTTCTAATTATTATTGCAAATAATAGTTTGAAGATCTGTACTTGTAATTGTCAAATACAGAACTTAAAATTGATAGCTTATAATTATAATTCAAACTATAACTTGAAGATCTCAACTTGTAATAGTCAAATACAGAACTTCGAATTGTTAAATACAAATTATTAGTGCAAATTATTAGTTGAAGATCTGAACCTGTAATAGGTAAATACAGAACTTCGAATGATTAAATTCAAACTAAGATTGCAAATAATAATTTGAAGATCTGAACTTGTAATAGTCAAATACAGAACTTCTAATTGTTAAATACAAATTATTAGTGAAAATTATTACTTGATGATCTGAACTAGTAATTGTCAAATACAGCACTTAAAATTGATAGCTTCTAATTATTATTGCAAATTATAACTTGAAGATCTGAACTTGTAATTGTCAAATACAGAACTTAAAATTGATAGCTTCTAATTATTATTTCAAATTATAACTTGGAGATCTGAACTTGTAATTGTCAAATACAGAACTTAAAATTGGTAGCTTCTAATTATTATTGCAAATTATAACTTGAAGATCCTAACTTGTAATTGTCAAAAACAGAACTTCTAATTGTTAAATACAAATTATTAGTGCAAATTATAACTTGAAGATCTGAACTTGTAATTATCAAATTCAGAACTTAAAATTGATAGCTTCCAATTATTATTTCAAATTATAACTTGAAGATCTGAACTTGTAATTGTCAAATACAGAACTTAAAATTAATAGCTTCTAATTATTATTGCAAATAATAACTTGAAGATCTGAACTTGTAATTGTCAAATGCAGAACTTAAAATTGATAGCTTCTAATTATTATTGCAAATAATAGTTTGAAGATCTGTACTTGTAATTGTCAAATACAGAACTTAAAATTGATAGCTTATAATTATTATTGCAAATTATAATTTGAAGATCTGAACTTGTAATAGACAAATACGCAACTTAGCATTGTTAAATACAAATTGTGATTGCAAATTATAACTTGAAGATCTGAACCTGTAATAGGTAAATACAGAACTTCGAATGATTAAATTCAAACTAAGATTGCAAATAATAATTTGAAGATCTGAACTTGTAATAGTCAAATACAGAACTTCTAATTGTTAAATACAAATTATTGGTGAAAATTATTACTTGAAGATCTGAACTAGTAATTGTCAAATACAGCACTTAAAATTGATAGCTTCTAATTATTATTGCAAATTATAACTTGAAGATCTGAACTTGTAATTGTCAAATACAGAACTTAAAATTGATAGCTTCTAATTATTATTTCAAATTATAACTTGGAGATCTGAACTTGTAATTGTCAAATACAGAACTTAAAATTGGTAGCTTCTAATTATTATTGCAAATTATAACTAGAAGATCCTAACTTGTAATTGTCAAATACAGAACTTCTAATTGTTAAATACAAATTATTAGTGCAAATTATAACTTGAAGATCTGACCTTGTAATTGTCAAATACAGAACTTAAAACTGATAGCTTCTAATTATTATTGCAAATTATAACTTGAAGATCTGAACGTGTAATTGTCAAATACAGAACTTCTAATTGTTAAATACAAATTATTAGTGCAAATTATAACTTGAAGATCTGAACTTGTAATTATCAAATACAGAACTTAAAATTGATAGCTTCTAATTATTATTTCAAATTATAACTTGAAGATCTGAACTTGTAATTGTCAAATACAGAACTTAAAATTAATAGCTTCTAATTATTATTGCAAATAATAACTTGAAGATCTGAACTTGTAATTGTCAAATGCAGAACTTAAAATTGATAGCTTCTAATTATTATTGCAAATAATAGTTTGAAGATCTGTACTTGTAATTGTCAAATACAGAACTTAAAATTGATAGCTTATAATTATAATTCAAATTATAACTTGAAGATCTGAACTTGTAATAGTCAAATACAGAACTTCTAATTGTTAATTACAAATTATTAGTGCAAATTATTACTTGAAGATCTGAACTAGTAATTGTCAAATACAGCACTTAAAATTGATAGCTTCTAATTATTATTGCAAATTATAACTTGAAGATCTGAACTTGTAATTGACAAATACAGAACTTAAAATTGATAGCTTCTAATTATTATTTCAAATTATAACTTGGAGATCTGAACTTGTAATTGTCAAATACAGAACTTAAAATTGATAGCTTCTAATTATTATTGCAAATTATAACTTGAAGATCTGAACTTGTATTTGTCAAATACAGAACTTCTAATTGTTAAATACAAATTATTAGTGCAAATTATAACTTGTAGATCTGACCTTGTAATTGTCAAATACAGAACTTAAAATTGATAGCTTCTAATTATTGTTGTAAATTATAACTTGAAGATCTGAACTTGTAATTGTCAAATACAGAACTTAAAATTGATAGCTTCTAATTATTATTGCAAATAATAACTTGAAGATCTGAACTTGTAATTGTCAAATACAGAACTTAAAATTGATAGCTTCTAATTATTATTGCAAATTATAATTTGAAGATCTGAACTTGTAATAGTCAAATACAGAACTTCGAATTGTTAAATACAAATTATTAGTGCAAATTATAACTTGAAGATCTGAACTTGTAATAGGTAAATACAGAACTTCTAATTGTTAAATTCAAACTAAGATTGCAAATAATTATTTGAAGATCTGAACTTGTAATAGTCAAATACAGAACTTCTAATTGTTAAATACAAATTATTAGTGCAAATTATAACTTGTAGATCTGAACTTGTAATTGTCAAATACAGAACTTAAAATTGATAGCTTCTAATTATTATTGCAAATTATAACTTGAAGATCTGAACTTATAATTGTCAAATGCAGAACTTAAAATTGATAGCTTCTAATTATTATTGCAAATAATAGTTAGAAGATCTGTACTTGTAATTGTCAAATACTGAACTTAAAATTGATAGCTTATAATTATAATTCAAATTATAACTTGAAGATCTGAACATGTAATAGTCAAATACAGAACTTCGAATTGTTAAATACAAAGTATTAGTGCAAATTATTACTTGAAGATCTGAACCTGTAATAGGTAAATACAGAACTTCGAATGATTAAATTCAAACTAAGATTGCAAATAATGATTTGAAGATCTGAACTTGTAATAGTCAAATACGGAACTTCTAATTGTTAAATACAAATTATTAGTGAAAATTATTACTTGAAGATCTGAACTAGTAATTGTCAAATACAGCACTTAAAATTGACTGCTTCTAATTATTATTTCAAATTATAACTTGGAGATCTGAACTTGTAATTGTCAAATACAGAACTTAAAATTGGTAGCTTCTAATTATTATTGCAAATTATAACTTGAAGATCCTAACTTGTAATTGTCAAATACAGAACGTCTAATTGTTAAATACAAATTATTAGTGCAAATTAAAACTTGAAGATCTGACCTTGAAATTGTCAAATACAGAACTTAAAATTGATAGCTTCTAATTATTATTGCAAATTATAACTTGAAGATCTGAACTTGTAATTGTCAAATACAGAACTTAAAATTAATAGCTTCTAATTATTATTGCAAATAATAACTTGAAGATCTGAACTACTAATTGTCAAATGCAGAACTTAAAATTGATAGCTTCTAATTATTATTGCAAATAATAGTTTGAAGATCTGTACTTGTAATTGTCATATACAGAACTTAAAATTGATAGCTTATAATTATAATTCAAACTATAACTTGAAGATCTCAACTTGTAATAGTCAAATACAGAACTTCGAATTGTTAAATACAAATTATTAGTGCAAATTATTAGTTGAAGATCTGAACCTGTAATAGGTAAATACAGAACTTCGAATGATTAAATTCAAACTAAGATTGCAAATAATAATTTGAAGATCTGAACTTGTAATAGTCAAATACAGAACTTCTAATTGTTAAATACAAATTATTAGTGAAAATTATTACTTGATGATCTGAACTAGTAATTGTCAAATACAGCACTTAAAATTGATAGCTTCTAATTATTATTGCAAATTATAACTTGAAGATCTGAACTTGTAATTGTCAAATACAGAACTTAAAATTGATAGCTTCTAATTATTATTTCAAATTATAACTTGGAGATCTGAACTTGTAATTGTCAAATACAGAACTTAAAATTGGTAGCTTCTAATTATTATTGCAAATTATAACTTGAAGATCCTAACTTGTAATTGTCAAAAACAGAACTTCTAATTGTTAAATACAAATTATTAGTGCAAATTATAACTTGAAGATCTGAACTTGTAATTATCAAATACAGAACTTAAAATTGATAGCTTCTAATTATTATTTCAAATTATAACTTGAAGATCTGAACTTGTAATTGTCAAATACAGAACTTAAAATTAATAGCTTCTAATTATTATTGCAAATAATAACTTGAAGATCTGAACTTGTAATTGTCAAATGCAGAACTTAAAATTGATAGCTTCTAATTATTATTGCAAATAATAGTTTGAAGATCTGTACTTGTAATTGTCAAATACAGAACTTAAAATTGATAGCTTATAATTATTATTGCAAATTATAATTTGAAGATCTGAACTTGTAATAGACAAATACGCAACTTAGCATTGTTAAATACAAATTGTGATTGCAAATTATAACTTGAAGATCTGAACCTGTAATAGGTAAATACAGAACTTCGAATGATTAAATTCAAACTAAGATTGCAAATAATAATTTGAAGATCTGAACTTGTAATAGTCAAATACAGAACTTCTAATTGTTAAATACAAATTATTGGTGAAAATTATTACTTGAAGATCTGAACTAGTAATTGTCAAATACAGCACTTAAAATTGATAGCTTCTAATTATTATTGCAAATTATAACTTGAAGATCTGAACTTGTAATTGTCAAATACAGAACTTAAAATTGATAGCTTCTAATTATTATTTCAAATTATAACTTGGAGATCTGAACTTGTAATTGTCAAATACAGAACTTAAAATTGGTAGCTTCTAATTATTATTGCAAATTATAACTAGAAGATCCTAACTTGTAATTGTCAAATACAGAACTTCTAATTGTTAAATACAAATTATTAGTGCAAATTATAACTTGAAGATCTGACCTTGTAATTGTCAAATACAGAACTTAAAACTGATAGCTTCTAATTATTATTGCAAATTATAACTTGAAGATCCTAACTTGTAATTGTCAAAAACAGAACTTCTAATTGTTAAATACAAATTATTAGTGCAAATTATAACTTGAAGATCTGAACTTGTAATTATCAAATACAGAACTTAAAATTGATAGCTTCTAATTATTATTTCAAATTATAACTTGAAGATCTGAACTTGTAATTGTCAAATACAGAACTTAAAATTAATAGCTTCTAATTATTATTGCAAATAATAACTTGAAGATCTGAACTTGTAATTGTCAAATGCAGAACTTAAAATTGATAGCTTCTAATTATTATTGCAAATAATAGTTTGAAGATCTGTACTTGTAATTGTCAAATACAGAACTTAAAATTGATAGCTTATAATTATTATTGCAAATTATAATTTGAAGATCTGAACTTGTAATAGACAAATACGCAACTTAGCATTGTTAAATACAAATTGTGATTGCAAATTATAACTTGAAGATCTGAACCTGTAATAGGTAAATACAGAACTTCGAATGATTAAATTCAAACTAAGATTGCAAATAATAATTTGAAGATCTGAACTTGTAATAGTCAAATACAGAACTTCTAATTGTTAAATACAAATTATTGGTGAAAATTATTACTTGAAGATCTGAACTAGTAATTGTCAAATACAGCACTTAAAATTGATAGCTTCTAATTATTATTGCAAATTATAACTTGAAGATCTGAACTTGTAATTGTCAAATAGAGAACTTAAAATTGATAGCTTCTAATTATTATTTCAAATTATAACTTGGAGATCTGAACTTGTAATTGTCAAATACAGAACTTAAAATTGGTAGCTTCTAATTATTATTGCAAATTATAACTAGAAGATCCTAACTTGTAATTGTCAAATACAGAACTTCTAATTGTTAAATACAAATTATTAGTGCAAATTATAACTTGAAGATCTGACCTTGTAATTGTCAAATACAGAACTTAAAACTGATAGCTTCTAATTATTATTGCAAATTATAACTTGAAGATCTGAACGTGTAATTGTCAAATACAGAACTTCTAATTGTTAAATACAAATTATTAGTGCAAATTATAACTTGAAGATCTGAACTTGTAATTATCAAATACAGAACTTAAAATTGATAGCTTCTAATTATTATTTCAAATTATAACTTGAAGATCTGAACTTGTAATTGTCAAATACAGAACTTAAAATTAATAGCTTCTAATTATTATTGCAAATAATAACTTGAAGATCTGAACTTGTAATTGTCAAATGCAGAACTTAAAATTGATAGCTTCTAATTATTATTTCAAATTATAACTTGGAGATCTGAACTTGTAATTGTCAAATACAGAACTTAAAATTGGTAGCTTCTAATTATTATTGCAAATTATAACTAGAAGATCCTAACTTGTAATTGTCAAATACAGAACTTCTAATTGTTAAATACAAATTATTAGTGCAAATTATAACTTGAAGATCTGACCTTGTAATTGTCAAATACAGAACTTAAAACTGATAGCTTCTAATTATTATTGCAAATTATAACTTGAAGATCTGAACGTGTAATTGTCAAATACAGAACTTCTAATTGTTAAATACAAATTATTAGTGCAAATTATAACTTGAAGATCTGAACTTGTAATTATCAAATACAGAACTTAAAATTGATAGCTTCTAATTATTATTTCAAATTATAACTTGAAGATCTGAACTTGTAATTGTCAAATACAGAACTTAAAATTAATAGCTTCTAATTATTATTGCAAATAATAACTTGAAGATCTGAACTTGTAATTGTCAAATGCAGAACTTAAAATTGATAGCTTCTAATTATTATTGCAAATAATAGTTTGAAGATCTGTACTTGTAATTGTCAAATACAGAACTTAAAATTGATAGCTTATAATTATAATTCAAATTATAACTTGAAGATCTGAACTTGTAATAGTCAAATACAGAACTTCGAATTGTTAAATACAAAGTATTAGTGCAAATAATTACTTGAAGATCTGAACCTGTAATAGGTAAATACAGAACTTCGAATGATTAAATTCAAACTAAGATTGCAAATAATAATTTGAAGATCTGGACTTGTAATAGTCAAATACAGAACTTCTAATTGTTAATTACAAATTATTAGTGCAAATTATTACTTGAAGATCTGAACTAGTAATTGTCAAATACAGCACTTAAAATTGATAGCTTCTAATTATTATTGCAAATTATAACTTGAAGATCTGAACTTGTAATTGTCAAATACAGAACTTAAAATTGATAGCTTCTAATTATTATTTCAAATTATAACTTGGAGATCTGAACTTGTAATTGTCAAATACAGAACTTAAAATTGATAGCTTCTAATTATTATTGCAAATTATAACTTGAAGATCTGAACTTGTATTTGTCAAATACAGAACTTCTAATTGTTAAATACAAATTATTAGTGCAAATTATAACTTGAAGATCTGACCTTGTAATTGTCAAATACAGAACTTAAAATTGATAGCTTCTAATTATTGTTGTAAATTATAACTTGAAGATCTGAACTTGTAATTGTCAAATACAGAACTTAAAATTGATAGCTTCTAATTATTATTGCAAATAATAACTTGAAGATCTGAACTTGTAATTGTCAAATACAGAACTTAAAATTGATAGCTTCTAATTATTATTGCAAATTATAATTTGAAGATCTGAACTTGTAATAGACAAATACGCAACTTAGCATTGTTAAATACAAATTGTGATTGCAAATTATAACTTGAAGATCTGAACCTGTAATAGGTAAATACAGAACTTCGAATGATTAAATTCAAACTAAGATTGCAAATAATTATTTGAAGATCTGAACTTGTAATTGTCAAATGCAGAACTTAAAATTGATAGCTTCTAATTATTATTGCAAATAATAGTTTGAAGATCTGTACTTGTAATTGTCAAATACAGAACTTAAAATTGATAGCTTATAATTATAATTCAAATTATAACTTGAAGATCTGAACCTGTAATAGGTAAATACAGAACTTCGAATGATTAAATTCAAACTAAGATTGCAAATAATAATTTGAAGAACTGAACTTGTAATAGTCAAATACAGAACTTCTAATTGTTAAATACAAATTATTAGTGAAAATTATTACTTGAAGATCTGAACTAGTAATTGTCAAATACAGCACTTAAAATTGATAGCTTCTAATTATTATTGCAAATTATAACTTGAAGATCTGAACTTGTAATTGTCAAATACAGAACTTAAAATTGATAGCTTCTAATTATTATTTCAAATTATAACTTGGAGATCTGAACTTGTAATTGTCAAATACAGAACTTAAAATTGGTAGCTTCTAATTATTATTGCAAATTATAACTTGAAGATCTGAACTTGTAATTGTCAAATACAGAACTTAAAATTAATAGCTTCTAATTATTATTGCAAATAATAACTTGAAGATCTGAACTTGTAATTGTCAAATGCAGAACTTAAAATTGATAGCTTCTAATTATTATTGCAAATAATAGTTTGAAGATCTGTACTTGTAATTGTCAAATACAGAACTTAAAATTGATAGCTTATAATTATTATTGCAAATTATAATTTGAAGATCTGAACTTGTAATAGACAAATACGCAACTTAGCATTGTTAAATACAAATTGTGATTGCAAATTATAACTTGAAGATCTGAACCTGTAATAGGTAAATACAGAACTTCGAATGATTAAATTCAAACTAAGATTGCAAATAATAATTTGAAGATCTGAACTTGTAATTGTCAAATGCAGAACTTAAAATTGATAGCTTCTAATTATATTGCAAATAATAGTTTGAAGATCTGTACTTGTAATTGTCAAATACAGAACTTAAAATTGATAGCTTATAATTCTAATTCAAATTATAACTTGAAGATCTGAACTTGTAATTGTCAAATACAGAACTTAAAATTAATAGCTTCTAACTATTATTGCAAATAATAACTTGAAGATCTGAACTTGTAATTGTCAAATGCAGAACTTAAAATTGATAGCTTCTAATTATTATTGCAAATAATAGTTTGAAGATCTGTACTTGTAATTGTCAAATACAGAACTTAAAATTGATAGCTTATAATTATAATTCAAATTATAACTTGAAGATCTGAACCTGTAATAGGTAAATACAGAACTTCGAATGATTAAATTCAAACTAAGATTGCAAATAATAATTTGAAGAACTGAACTTGTAATAGTCAAATACAGAACTTCTAATTGTTAAATACAAATTATTAGTGAAAATTATTACTTGACGATCTGAACTAGTAATTGTCAAATACAGCACTTAAAATTGATAGCTTCTAATTATTATTGCAAATTATAACTTGAAGATCTGAACTTGTAATTGTCAAATACAGAACTTAAAATTGATAGCTTCTAATTATTATTGCAAATTATAACTTGAAGATCTGAACTTGTAATTGTCAAATGCAGAACTTAAAATTGATAGCTTCTAATTATTATTGCAAATAATAGTTTGAAGATCTGTACTTGTAATTGTCAAATACAGAACTTAAAATTGATAGCTTATAATTATTATTGCAAATTATAATTTGAAGATCTGAACTTGTAATAGACAAATACGCAACTTAGCATTGTTAAATACAAATTGTGATTGCAAATTATAACTTGAAGATCTGAACCTGTAATAGGTAAATACAGAACTTCGAATGATTAAATTCAAACTAAGATTGCAAATAATAATTTGAAGATCTGAACTTGTAATAGTCAAATACAGAACTTCTAATTGTTAAATACAAATTATTGGTGAAAATTATTACTTGAAGATCTGAACTAGTAATTGTCAAATACAGCACTTAAAATTGATAGCTTCTAATTATTATTTCAAATTATAACTTGGAGATCTGAACTTGTAATTGTCAAATACAGAACTTAAAATTGGTAGCTTCTAATTATTATTGCAAATTATAACTAGAAGATCCTAACTTGTAATTGTCAAATACAGAACTTCTAATTGTTAAATACAAATTATTAGTGCAAATTATAACTTGAAGATCTGACCTTGTAATTGTCAAATACAGAACTTAAAACAGATAGCTTCTAATTATTATTGCAAATTATAACTTGAAGATCTGAACGTGTAATTGTCAAATACAGAACTTCTAATTGTTAAATACAAATTATTAGTGCAAATTATAACTTGAAGATCTGAACTTGTAATTATCAAATACAGAACTTAAAATTGATAGCTTCTAATTATTATTTCAAATTATAACTTGAAGATCTGAACTTGTAATTGTCAAATACAGAACTTAAAATTAATAGCTTCTAATTATTATTGCAAATAATAACTTGAAGATCTGAACTTGTAATTGTCAAATAAAGAACTTAAAATTAATAGCTTATAATTATAATTCAAATTATAACTTGAAGATCTGAACTTGTAATTGTCAAATACAGAACTTAAAATTAATAGCTTCTAACTATTATTGCAAATAATAACTTGAAGACAATAACTTGTAATTGTCAAATGCAGAACTTAAAATTGATAGCTTCTAATTATTATTGCAAATAATAGTTTGAAGATCTGTACTTGTAATTGTCAAATACAGAACTTAAAATTGATAGCTTATAATTATAATTCAAATTATAACTTGAAGATCTGAACCTGTAATAGGTAAATACAGAACTTCGAATGATTAAATTCAAACTAAGATTGCAAATTATAACTTGAAGATCTGAACGTGTAATTGTCAAATACAGAACTTCTAATTGTTAAATACAAATTATTAGTGCAAATTATAACTTGAAGATCTGAACTTGTAATTATCAAATACAGAACTTAAAATTGATAGCTTCTAATTATTATTTCAAATTATAACTTGAAGATCTGAACTTGTAATTGTCAAATACAGAACTTAAAATTAATAGCTTCTAATTATTATTGCAAATTATTACTTGAAGATCTGAACGTGTAATTGTCAAATACAGAACTTCTAATTGTTAAATACAAATTATTAGTGCAAATTATAACTTGAAGATCTGAACTTGTAATTATCAAATACAGAACTTAAAATTGATAGCTTCTAATTATTATTTCAAATTATAACTTGAAGATCTGAACTTGTAATTGTCAAATACAGAACTTAAAATTAATAGCTTCTAATTATTATTGCAAATAATAACTTGAAGATCTGAACTTGTAATTGTCAAATGCAGAACTTAAAATTGATAGCTTCTAATTATTATTGCAAATAATAGTTTGAAGATCTGTACTTGTAATTGTCAAATACAGAACTTAAAATTGATAGCTTATAATTTTAATTCAAATTATAACTTGAAGATCTGAACTTGTAATAGTCAAATACAGTACTTCGAATTGTTAAATACAAAGTATTAGTGCAAATAATTACTTGAAGATCTGAACCTGTAATAGGTAAATACAGAACTTCGAATGATTAAATTCAAACTAAGATTGCAAATAATAATTTGAAGATCTGGACTTGTAATAGTCAAATACAGAACTTCTAATTGTTAATTACAAATTATTAGTGCAAATTATTACTTGAAGATCTGAACTAGTAATTGTCAAATACAGCACTTAAAATTGATAGCTTCTAATTATTATTGCAAATTATAACTTGAAGATCTGAACTTGTAATTGTCAAATACAGAACTTAAAATTGATAGCTTCTAATTATTATTTCAAATTATAACTTGGAGATCTGAACTTGTAATTGTCAAATACAGAACTTAAAATTGATAGCTTCTAATTATTATTGCAAATTATAACTTGAAGATCTGAACTTGTATTTGTCAAATACAGAACTTCTAATTGTTAAATACAAATTATTAGTGCAAATTATAACTTGAAGATCTGACCTTGTAATTGTCAAATACAGAACTTAAAATTGATAGCTTCTAATTATTGTTGTAAATTATAACTTGAAGATCTGAACTTGTAATTGTCAAATACAGAACTTAAAATTGATAGCTTCTAATTATTATTGCAAATAATAACTTGAAGATCTGAACTTGTAATTGTCAAATACAGAACTTAAAATTGATAGCTTCTAATTATTATTGCAAATTATAATTTGAAGATCTGAACTTGTAATAGTCAAATACAGAACTTCGAATTGTTAAATACAAATTATTAGTGCAAATTATAACTTGAAGATCTGAACTTGTAATAGGTAAATACAGAACTTCTAATTGTTAAATTCAAACTAAGATTGCAAATAATTATTTGAAGATCTGAACTTGTAATAGTCAAATACAGAACTTCTAATTGTTAAATACAAATTATTAGTGCAAATTATAACTTGTAGATCTGAACTTGTAATTGTCAAATACAGAACTTAAAATTGATAGCTTCTAATTATTATTGCAAATTATAACTTGAAGATCTGAACTTATAATTGTCAAATGCAGAACTTAAAATTGATAGCTTCTAATTATTATTGCAAATAATAGTTAGAAGATCTGTACTTGTAATTGTCAAATACCGAACTTAAAATTGATAGCTTATAATTATAATTCAAATTATAACTTGAAGATCTGAACATGTAATAGTCAAATACAGAACTTCGAATTGTTAAATACAAAGTATTAGTGCAAATTATTACTTGAAGATCTGAACCTGTAATAGGTAAATACAGAACTTCGAATGATTAAATTCAAACTAAGATTGCAAATAATGATTTGAAGATCTGAACTTGTAATAGTCAAATACGGAACTTCTAATTGTTAAATACAAATTATTAGTGAAAATTATTACTTGAAGATCTGAACTAGTAATTGTCAAATACAGCACTTAAAATTGACTGCTTCTAATTATTATTTCAAATTATAACTTGGAGATCTGAACTTGTAATTGTCAAATACAGAACTTAAAATTGGTAGCTTCTAATTATTATTGCAAATTATAACTTGAAGATCCTAACTTGTAATTGTCAAATACAGAACGTCTAATTGTTAAATACAAATTATTAGTGCAAATTAAAACTTGAAGATCTGACCTTGAAATTGTCAAATACAGAACTTAAAATTGATAGCTTCTAATTATTATTGCAAATTATAACTTGAAGATCTGAACGTGTAATTGTCAAATACAGAACTTCTAATTGTTAAATACAAATTATTAGTGCAAATTATAACTTGAAGATCTGAACTTGTAATTATCAAATACAGAACTTAAAATTGATAGCTTCTAATTATTATTTCAAATTATAACTTGAAGATCTGAACTTGTAATTGTCAAATACAGAACTTAAAATTAATAGCTTCTAATTATTATTGCAAATAATAACTTGAAGATCTGAACTACTAATTGTCAAATGCAGAACTTAAAATTGATAGCTTCTAATTATTATTGCAAATAATAGTTTGAAGATCTGTACTTGTAATTGTCAAATACAGAACTTAAAATTGATAGCTTATAATTATTATTGCAAATTATAATTTGAAGATCTGAACTTGTAATAGACAAATACGCAACTTAGCATTGTTAAATACAAATTGTGATTGCAAATTATAACTTGAAGATCTGAACCTGTAATAGGTAAATACAGAACTTCGAATGATTAAATTCAAACTAAGATTGCAAATAATAATTTGAAGATCTGAACTTGTAATAGTCAAATACAGAACTTCTAATTGTTAAATACAAATTATTGGTGAAAATTATTACTTGAAGATCTGAACTAGTAATTGTCAAATACAGCACTTAAAATTGATAGCTTCTAATTATTATTGCAAATTATAACTTGAAGATCTGAACTTGTAATTGTCAAATACAGAACTTAAAATTGATAGCTTCTAATTATTATTTCAAATTATAACTTGGAGATCTGAACTTGTAATTGTCAAATACAGAACTTAAAATTGGTAGCTTCTAATTATTATTGCAAATTATAACTAGAAGATCCTAACTAGTAATTGTCAAATACAGAACTTCTAATTGTTAAATACAAATTATTAGTGCAAATTATAACTTGAAGATCTGACCTTGTAATTGTCAAATACAGAACTTAAAACTGATAGCTTCTAATTATTATTGCAAATTATAACTTGAAGATCTGAACGTGTAATTGTCAAATACAGAACTTCTAATTGTTAAATACAAATTATTAGTGCAAATTATAACTTGAAGATCTGAACTTGTAATTATCAAATACAGAACTTAAAATTGATAGCTTATAATTATTATTGCAAATTATAATTTGAAGATCTGAACTTGTAATAGACAAATACGCAACTTAGCATTGTTAAATACAAATTGTGATTGCAAATTATAACTTGAAGATCTGAACCTGTAATAGGTAAATACAGAACTTCGAATGATTAAATTCAAACTAAGATTGCAAATAATGATTTGAAGATCTGAACTTGTAATAGTCAAATACGGAACTTCTAATTGTTAAATACAAATTATTAGTGAAAATTATTACTTGAAGATCTGAACTAGTAATTGTCAAATACAGCACTTAAAATTGACTGCTTCTAATTATTATTTCAAATTATAACTTGGAGATCTGAACTTGTAATTGTCAAATACAGAACTTAAAATTGGTAGCTTCTAATTATTATTGCAAATTATAACTTGAAGATCCTAACTTGTAATTGTCAAATACAGAACGTCTAATTGTTAAATACAAATTATTAGTGCAAATTAAAACTTGAAGATCTGACCTTGAAATTGTCAAATACAGAACTTAAAATTGATAGCTTCTAATTATTATTGCAAATTATAACTTGAAGATCTGAACGTGTAATTGTCAAATACAGAACTTCTAATTGTTAAATACAAATTATTAGTGCAAATTATAACTTGAAGATCTGAACTTGTAATTATCAAATACAGAACTTAAAATTGATAGCTTCTAATTATTATTTCAAATTATAACTTGAAGATCTGAACTTGTAATTGTCAAATACAGAACTTAAAATTAATAGCTTCTAATTATTATTGCAAATAATAACTTGAAGATCTGAACTACTAATTGTCAAATGCAGAACTTAAAATTGATAGCTTCTAATTATTATTGCAAATAATAGTTTGAAGATCTGTACTTGTAATTGTCAAATACAGAACTTAAAATTGATAGCTTATAATTATAATTCAAACTATAACTTGAAGATCTGAACTTGTAATAGTCAAATACAGAACTTCGAATTGTTAAATACAAATTATTAGTGCAAATTATTAGTTGAAGATCTGAACCTGTAATAGGTAAATACAGAACTTCGAATGATTAAATTCAAACTAAGATTGCAAATAATAATTTGAAGATCTGAACTTGTAATAGTCAAATACAGAACTTCTAATTGTTAAATACAAATTATTAGTGAAAATTATTACTTGATGATCTGAACTAGTAATTGTCAAATACAGCACTTAAAATTGATAGCTTCTAATTATTATTGCAAATTATAACTTGAAGATCTGAACTTGTAATTGTCAAATACAGAACTTAAAATTGATAGCTTCTAATTATTATTTCAAATTATAACTTGGAGATCTGAACTTGTAATTGTCAAATACAGAACTTAAAATTGGTAGCTTCTAATTATTATTGCAAATTATAACTTGAAGATCCTAACTTGTAATTGTCAAATACAGAACTTCTAATTGTTAAATACAAATTATTAGTGCAAATTATAACTTGAAGATCTGAACTTGTAATTATCAAATACAGAACTTAAAATTGATAGCTTCTAATTATTATTTCAAATTATAACTTGAAGATCTGAACTTGTAATTGTCAAATACAGAACTTAAAATTAATAGCTTCTAATTATTATTGCAAATAATAACTTGAAGATCTGAACTTGTAATTGTCAAATGCAGAACTTAAAATTGATAGCTTCTAATTATTATTGCAAATAATAGTTTGAAGATCTGTACTTGTAATTGTCAAATACAGAACTTAAAATTGATAGCTTATAATTATTATTGCAAATTATAATTTGAAGATCTGAACTTGTAATAGACAAATACGCAACTTAGCATTGTTAAATACAAATTGTGATTGCAAATTATAACTTGAAGATCTGAACCTGTAATAGGTAAATACAGAACTTCGAATGATTAAATTCAAACTAAGATTGCAAATAATAATTTGAAGATCTGAACTTGTAATAGTCAAATACAGAACTTCTAATTGTTAAATACAAATTATTGGTGAAAATTATTACTTGAAGATCTGAACTAGTAATTGTCAAATACAGCACTTAAAATTGATAGCTTCTAATTATTATTGCAAATTATAACTTGAAGATCTGAACTTGTAATTGTCAAATACAGAACTTAAAATTGATAGCTTCTAATTATTATTTCAAATTATAACTTGGAGATCTGAACTTGTAATTGTCAAATACAGAACTTAAAATTGGTAGCTTCTAATTATTATTGCAAATTATAACTAGAAGATCCTAACTAGTAATTGTCAAATACAGAACTTCTAATTGTTAAATACAAATTATTAGTGCAAATTATAACTTGAAGATCTGACCTTGTAATTGTCAAATACAGAACTTAAAACTGATAGCTTCTAATTATTATTGCAAATTATAACTTGAAGATCTGAACGTGTAATTGTCAAATACAGAACTTCTAATTGTTAAATACAAATTATTAGTGCAAATTATAACTTGAAGATCTGAACTTGTAATTATCAAATACAGAACTTAAAATTGATAGCTTCTAATTATTATTTCAAATTATAACTTGAAGATCTGAACTTGTAATTGTCAAATACAGAACTTAAAATTAATAGCTTCTAATTATTATTGCAAATAATAACTTGAAGATCTGAACTTGTAATTGTCAAATGCAGAACTTAAAATTGATAGCTTCTAATTATTATTGCAAATAATAGTTTGAAGATCTGTACTTGTAATTGTCAAATACAGAACTTAAAATTGATAGCTTATAATTATAATTCAAATTATAACTTGAAGATCTGAACTTGTAATAGTCAAATACAGAACTTCGAATTGTTAAATACAAAGTATTAGTGCAAATAATTACTTGAAGATCTGAACCTGTAATAGGTAAATACAGAACTTCGAATGATTAAATTCAAACTAAGATTGCAAATAATAATTTGAAGATCTGGACTTGTAATAGTCAAATACAGAACTTCTAATTGTTAATTACAAATTATTAGTGCAAATTATTACTTGAAGATCTGAACTAGTAATTGTCAAATACAGCACTTAAAATTGATAGCTTCTAATTATTATTGCAAATTATAACTTGAAGATCTGAACTTGTAATTGTCAAATACAGAACTTAAAATTGATAGCTTCTAATTATTATTTCAAATTATAACTTGGAGATCTGAACTTGTAATTGTCAAATACAGAACTTAAAATTGATAGCTTCTAATTATTATTGCAAATTATAACTTGAAGATCTGAACTTGTATTTGTCAAATACAGAACTTCTAATTGTTAAATACAAATTATTAGTGCAAATTATAACTTGAAGATCTGACCTTGTAATTGTCAAATACAGAACTTAAAATTGATAGCTTCTAATTATTGTTGTAAATTATAACTTGAAGATCTGAACTTGTAATTGTCAAATACAGAACTTAAAATTGATAGCTTCTAATTATTATTGCAAATAATAACTTGAAGATCTGAACTTGTAATTGTCAAATACAGAACTTAAAATTGATAGCTTCTAATTATTATTGCAAATTATAATTTGAAGATCTGAACTTGTAATAGACAAATACGCAACTTAGCATTGTTAAATACAAATTGTGATTGCAAATTATAACTTGAAGATCTGAACCTGTAATAGGTAAATACAGAACTTCGAATGATTAAATTCAAACTAAGATTGCAAATAATAATTTGAAGATCTGAACTTGTAATTGTCAAATGCAGAACTTAAAATTGATAGCTTCTAATTATATTGCAAATAATAGTTTGAAGATCTGTACTTGTAATTGTCAAATACAGAACTTAAAATTGATAGCTTATAATTATAATTCAAATTATAACTTGAAGATCTGAACTTGTAATTGTCAAATACAGAACTTAAAATTAATAGCTTCTAACTATTATTGCAAATAATAACTTGAAGATCTGAACTTGCAATTGTCAAATGCAGAACTTAAAATTGATAGCTTCTAATTATTATTGCAAATAATAGTTTGAAGATCTGTACTTGTAATTGTCAAATACAGAACTTAAAATTGATAGCTTATAATTATAATTCAAATTATAACTTGAAGATCTGAACCTGTAATAGGTAAATACAGAACTTCGAATGATTAAATTCAAACTAAGATTTCAAATAATAATTTGAAGATCTGAACTTGTAATAGTCAAATACAGAACTTCTAATTGTTAAATACAAATTATTAGTGAAAATTATTACTTGAAGATCTGAACTAGTAATTGTCAAATACAGCACTTAAAATTGATAGCTTCTAATTATTATTGCAAATTATAACTTGAAGATCTGAACTTATAATTGTCAAATGCAGAACTTAAAATTGATAGCTTCTAATTATTATTGCAAATAATAGTTAGAAGATCTGTACTTGTAATTGTCAAATACTGAACTTAAAATTGATAGCTTATAATTATAATTCAAATTATAACTTGAAGATCTGAACATGTAATAGTCAAATACAGAACTTCGAATTGTTAAATACAAAGTATTAGTGCAAATTATTACTTGAAGATCTGAACCTGTAATAGGTAAATACAGAACTTCGAATGATTAAATTCAAACTAAGATTGCAAATAATGATTTGAAGATCTGAACTTGTAATAGTCAAATACGGAACTTCTAATTGTTAAATACAAATTATTAGTGAAAATTATTACTTGAAGATCTGAACTAGTAATTGTCAAATACAGCACTTAAAATTGACTGCTTCTAATTATTATTTCAAATTATAACTTGGAGATCTGAACTTGTAATTGTCAAATACAGAACTTAAAATTGGTAGCTTCTAATTATTATTGCAAATTATAACTTGAAGATCCTAACTTGTAATTGTCAAATACAGAACGTCTAATTGTTAAATACAAATTATTAGTGCAAATTAAAACTTGAAGATCTGACCTTGAAATTGTCAAATACAGAACTTAAAATTGATAGCTTCTAATTATTATTGCAAATTATAACTTGAAGATCTGAACGTGTAATTGTCAAATACAGAACTTCTAATTGTTAAATACAAATTATTAGTGCAAATTATAACTTGAAGATCTGAACTTGTAATTATCAAATACAGAACTTAAAATTGATAGCTTCTAATTATTATTTCAAATTATAACTTGAAGATCTGAACTTGTAATTGTCAAATACAGAACTTAAAATTAATAGCTTCTAATTATTATTGCAAATAATAACTTGAAGATCTGAACTACTAATTGTCAAATGCAGAACTTAAAATTGATAGCTTCTAATTATTATTGCAAATAATAGTTTGAAGATCTGTACTTGTAATTGTCAAATACAGAACTTAAAATTGATAGCTTATAATTATAATTCAAACTATAACTTGAAGATCTGAACTTGTAATAGTCAAATACAGAACTTCGAATTGTTAAATACAAATTATTAGTGCAAATTATTAGTTGAAGATCTGAACCTGTAATAGGTAAATACAGAACTTCGAATGATTAAATTCAAACTAAGATTGCAAATAATAATTTGAAGATCTGAACTTGTAATAGTCAAATACAGAACTTCTAATTGTTAAATACAAATTATTAGTGAAAATTATTACTTGATGATCTGAACTAGTAATTGTCAAATACAGCACTTAAAATTGATAGCTTCTAATTATTATTGCAAATTATAACTTGAAGATCTGAACTTGTAATTGTCAAATACAGAACTTAAAATTGATAGCTTCTAATTATTATTTCAAATTATAACTTGGAGATCTGAACTTGTAATTGTCAAATACAGAACTTAAAATTGGTAGCTTCTAATTATTATTGCAAATTATAACTTGAAGATCCTAACTTGTAATTGTCAAATACAGAACTTCTAATTGTTAAATACAAATTATTAGTGCAAATTATAACTTGAAGATCTGAACTTGTAATTATCTAATACAGAACTTAAAATTGATAGCTTCTAATTATTATTTCAAATTATAACTTGAAGATCTGAACTTGTAATTGTCAAATACAGAACTTAAAATTAATAGCTTCTAATTATTATTGCAAATAATAACTTGAAGATCTGAACTTGTAATTGTCAAATGCAGAACTTAAAATTGATAGCTTCTAATTATTATTGCAAATAATAGTTTGAAGATCTGTACTTGTAATTGTCAAATACAGAACTTAAAATTGATAGCTTATAATTATTATTGCAAATTATAATTTGAAGATCTGAACTTGTAATAGACAAATACGCAACTTAGCATTGTTAAATACAAATTGTGATTGCAAATTATAACTTGAAGATCTGAACCTGTAATAGGTAAATACAGAACTTCGAATGATTAAATTCAAACTAAGATTGCAAATAATAATTTGAAGATCTGAACTTGTAATAGTCAAATACAGAACTTCTAATTGTTAAATACAAATTATTGGTGAAAATTATTACTTGAAGATCTGAACTAGTAATTGTCAAATACAGCACTTAAAATTGATAGCTTCTAATTATTATTGCAAATTATAACTTGAAGATCTGAACTTGTAATTGTCAAATACAGAACTTAAAATTGATAGCTTCTAATTATTATTTCAAATTATAACTTGGAGATCTGAACTTGTAATTGTCAAATACAGAACTTAAAATTGGTAGCTTCTAATTATTATTGCAAATTATAACTAGAAGATCCTAACTAGTAATTGTCAAATACAGAACTTCTAATTGTTAAATACAAATTATTAGTGCAAATTATAACTTGAAGATCTGACCTTGTAATTGTCAAATACAGAACTTAAAACTGATAGCTTCTAATTATTATTGCAAATTATAACTTGAAGATCTGAACGTGTAATTGTCAAATACAGAACTTCTAATTGTTAAATACAAATTATTAGTGCAAATTATAACTTGAAGATCTGAACTTGTAATTATCAAATACAGAACTTAAAATTGATAGCTTCTAATTATTATTTCAAATTATAACTTGAAGATCTGAACTTGTAATTGTCAAATACAGAACTTAAAATTAATAGCTTCTAATTATTATTGCAAATAATAACTTGAAGATCTGAACTTGTAATTGTCAAATGCAGAACTTAAAATTGATAGCTTCTAATTATTATTGCAAATAATAGTTTGAAGATCTGTACTTGTAATTGTCAAATACAGAACTTAAAATTGATAGCTTATAATTATAATTCAAATTATAACTTGAAGATCTGAACTTGTAATAGTCAAATACAGAACTTCGAATTGTTAAATACAAAGTATTAGTGCAAATAATTACTTGAAGATCTGAACCTGTAATAGGTAAATACAGAACTTCGAATGATTAAATTCAAACTAAGATTGCAAATAATAATTTGAAGATCTGGACTTGTAATAGTCAAATACAGAACTTCTAATTGTTAATTACAAATTATTAGTGCAAATTATTACTTGAAGATCTGAACTAGTAATTGTCAAATACAGCACTTAAAATTGATAGCTTCTAATTATTATTGCAAATTATAACTTGAAGATCTGAACTTGTAATTGTCAAATACAGAACTTAAAATTGATAGCTTCTAATTATTATTTCAAATTATAACTTGGAGATCTGAACTTGTAATTGTCAAATACAGAACTTAAAATTGATAGCTTCTAATTATTATTGCAAATTATAACTTGAAGATCTGAACTTGTATTTGTCAAATACAGAACTTCTAATTGTTAAATACAAATTATTAGTGCAAATTATAACTTGAAGATCTGACCTTGTAATTGTCAAATACAGAACTTAAAATTGATAGCTTCTAATTATTGTTGTAAATTATAACTTGAAGATCTGAACTTGTAATTGTCAAATACAGAACTTAAAATTGATAGCTTCTAATTATTATTGCAAATAATAACTTGAAGATCTGAACTTGTAATTGTCAAATACAGAACTTAAAATTGATAGCTTCTAATTATTATTGCAAATTATAATTTGAAGATCTGAACTTGTAATAGACAAATACGCAACTTAGCATTGTTAAATACAAATTGTGATTGCAAATTATAACTTGAAGATCTGAACTTGTAATTGTCAAATACAGAACTTCTAATTGTTAAATACAAATTATTAGTGCAAATTATAACTTGAAGATCTGAACATGTAATAGTCAAATACAGAACTTCGAATTGTTAAATACAAAGTATTAGTGCAAATTATTACTTGAAGATCTGAACCTGTAATAGGTAAATACAGAACTTCGAATGATTAAATTCAAACTAAGATTGCAAATAATGATTTGAAGATCTGAACTTGTAATAGTCAAATACGAAACTTCTAATTGTTAAATACAAATTATTAGTGAAAATTATTACTTGAAGATCTGAACTAGTAATTGTCAAATACAGCACTTAAAATTGACTGCTTCTAATTATTATTTCATATTATAACTTGGAGATCTGAACTTGTAATTGTCAAATACAGAACTTAAAATTGGTAGCTTCTAATTATTATTGCAAATTATAACTTGAAGATCCTAACTTGTAATTGTCAAATACAGAACGTCTAATTGTTAAATACAAATTATTAGTGCAAATTAAAACTTGAAGATCTGACCTTGAAATTGTCAAATACAGAACTTAAAATTGATAGCTTCTAATTATTATTGCAAATTATAACTTGAAGATCTGAACGTGTAATTGTCAAATACAGAACTTCTAATTGTTAAATACAAATTATTAGTGCAAATTATAACTTGAAGATCTGAACTTGTAATTATCAAATACAGAACTTAAAATTGATAGCTTCTAATTATTATTTCAAATTATAACTTGAAGATCTGAACTTGTAATTGTCAAATACAGAACTTAAAATTAATAGCTTCTAATTATTATTCCAAATAATAACTTGAAGATCTGAACTACTAATTGTCAAATGCAGAACTTAAAATTGATAGCTTCTAATTATTATTGCAAATAATAGTTTGAAGATCTGTACTTGTAATTGTCAAATACAGAACTTAAAATTGATAGCTTATAATTATAATTCAAACTATAACTTGAAGATCTGAACTTGTAATAGTCAAATACAGAACTTCGAATTGTTAAATACAAATTATTAGTGCAAATTATTAGTTGAAGATCTGAACCTGTAATAGGTAAATACAGAACTTCGAATGATTAAATTCAAACTAAGATTGCAAATAATAATTTGAAGATCTGAACTTGTAATAGTCAAATACAGAACTTCTAATTGTTAAATACAAATTATTAGTGAAAATTATTACTTGATGATCTGAACTAGTAATTGTCAAATACAGCACTTAAAATTGATAGCTTCTAATTATTATTGCAAATTATAACTTGAAGATCTGAACTTGTAATTGTCAAATACAGAACTTAAAATTGATAGCTTCTAATTATTATTTCAAATTATAACTTGGAGATCTGAACTTGTAATTGTCAAATACAGAACTTAAAATTGGTAGCTTCTAATTATTATTGCAAATTATAACTTGAAGATCCTAACTTGTAATTGTCAAATACAGAACTTCTAATTGTTAAATACAAATTATTAGTGCAAATTATAACTTGAAGATCTGAACTTGTAATTATCAAATACAGAACTTAAAATTGATAGCTTCTAATTATTATTTCAAATTATAACTTGAAGATCTGAACTTGTAATTGTCAAATACAGAACGTAAAATTAATAGCTTCTAATTATTATTGCAAATAATAACTTGAAGATCTGAACTTGTAATTGTCAAATGCAGAACTTAAAATTGATAGCTTCTAATTATTATTGCAAATAATAGTTTGAAGATCTGTACTTGTAATTGTCAAATACAGAACTTAAAATTGATAGCTTATAATTATTATTGCAAATTATAATTTGAAGATCTGAACTTGTAATAGACAAATACGCAACTTAGCATTGTTAAATACAAATTGTGATTGCAAATTATAACTTGAAGATCTGAACCTGTAATAGGTAAATACAGAACTTCGAATGATTAAATTCAAACTAAGATTGCAAATAATAATTTGAAGATCTGAACTTGTAATAGTCAAATACAGAACTTCTAATTGTTAAATACAAATTATTGGTGAAAATTATTACTTGAAGATCTGAACTAGTAATTGTCAAATACAGCACTTAAAATTGATAGCTTCTAATTATTATTGCAAATTATAACTTGAAGATCTGAACTTGTAATTGTCAAATACAGAACTTAAAATTGATAGCTTCTAATTATTATTTCAAATTATAACTTGGAGATCTGAACTTGTAATTGTCAAATACAGAACTTAAAATTGGTAGCTTCTAATTATTATTGCAAATTATAACTAGAAGATCCTAACTAGTAATTGTCAAATACAGAACTTCTAATTGTTAAATACAAATTATTAGTGCAAATTATAACTTGAAGATCTGAACTTGTAATTATCAAATACAGAACTTAAAATTGATAGCTTCTAATTATTATTTCAAATTATAACTTGAAGATCTGAACGTGTAATTGTCAAATACAGAACTTCTAATTGTTAAATACAAATTATTAGTGCAAATTATAACTTGAAGATCTGAACTTGTAATTATCAAATACAGAACTTAAAATTGATAGCTTCTAATTATTATTTCAAATTATAACTTGAAGATCTGAACTTGTAATTGTCAAATACAGAACTTAAAATTAATAGCTTCTAATTATTATTGCAAATAATAACTTGAAGATCTGAACTTGTAATTGTCAAATGCAGAACTTAAAATTGATAGCTTCTAATTATTATTGCAAATAATAGTTTGAAGATCTGTACTTGTAATTGTCAAATACAGAACTTAAAATTGATAGCTTATAATTATAATTCAAATTATAACTTGAAGATCTGAACTTGTAATAGTCAAATACAGAACTTCGAATTGTTAAATACAAAGTATTAGTGCAAATAATTACTTGAAGATCTGAACCTGTAATAGGTAAATACAGAACTTCGAATGATTAAATTCAAACTAAGATTGCAAATAATAATTTGAAGATCTGGACTTGTAATAGTCAAATACAGAACTTCTAATTGTTAATTACAAATTATTAGTGCAAATTATTACTTGAAGATCTGAACTAGTAATTGTCAAATACAGCACTTAAAATTGATAGCTTCTAATTATTATTGCAAATTATAACTTGAAGATCTGAACTTGTAATTGTCAAATACAGAACTTAAAATTGATAGCTTCTAATTATTATTTCAAATTATAACTTGGAGATCTGAACTTGTAATTGTCAAATACAGAACTTAAAATTGATAGCTTCTAATTATTATTGCAAATTATAACTTGAAGATCTGAACTTGTATTTGTCAAATACAGAACTTCTAATTGTTAAATACAAATTATTAGTGCAAATTATAACTTGAAGATCTGACCTTGTAATTGTCAAATACAGAACTTAAAATTGATAGCTTCTAATTATTGTTGTAAATTATAACTTGAAGATCTGAACTTGTAATTGTCAAATACAGAACTTAAAATTGATAGCTTCTAATTATTATTGCAAATAATAACTTGAAGATCTGAACTTGTAATTGTCAAATACAGAACTTAAAATTGATAGCTTCTAATTATTATTGCAAATTATAATTTGAAGATCTGAACTTGTAATAGACAAATACGCAACTTAGCATTGTTAAATACAAATTGTGATTGCAAATTATAACTTGAAGATCTGAACCTGTAATAGGTAAATACAGAACTTCGAATGATTAAATTCAAACTAAGATTGCAAATAATAATTTGAAGATCTGAACTTGTAATTGTCAAATGCAGAACTTAAAATTGATAGCTTCTAATTATATTGCAAATAATAGTTTGAAGATCTGTACTTGTAATTGTCAAATACAGAACTTAAAATTGATAGCTTATAATTATAATTCAAATTATAACTTGAAGATCTGAACTTGTAATTGTCAAATACAGAACTTAAAATTAATAGCTTCTAACTATTATTGCAAATAATAACTTGAAGATCTGAACTTGCAATTGTCAAATGCAGAACTTAAAATTGATAGCTTCTAATTATTATTGCAAATAATAGTTTGAAGATCTGTACTTGTAATTGTCAAATACAGAACTTAAAATTGATAGCTTATAATTATAATTCAAATTATAACTTGAAGATCTGAACCTGTAATAGGTAAATACAGAACTTCGAATGATTAAATTCAAACTAAGATTGCAAATAATAATTTGAAGATCTGAACTTGTAATAGTCAAATACAGAACTTCTAATTGTTAAATACAAATTATTAGTGAAAATTATTACTTGAAGATCTGAACTAGTAATTGTCAAATACAGCACTTAAAATTGATAGCTTCTAATTATTATTGCAAATTATAACTTGAAGATCTGAACTTGTAATTGTCAAATACAGAACTTAAAATTGATAGCTTCTAATTATTATTTCAAATTATAACTTGGAGATCTGAACTTGTAATTGTCAAATACAGAACTTAAAATTGGTAGCTTCTAATTATTATTGCAAATTATAACTTGAAGATCCTAACTTGTAATTGTCAAATACAGAACTTCTAATTGTTAAATACAAATTATTAGTGCAAATTATAACTTGAAGATCTGACCTTGTAATTGTCAAATACAGAACTTAAAATTGATAGCTTCTAATTATTATTGCAAATTATAACTTGAAGATCTGAACGTGTAATTGTCAAATACAGAACTTCTAATTGTTAAATACAAATTATTAGTGCAAATTATAACTTGAAGATCTGAACTTGTAATTATCAAATACAGAACTTAAAATTGATAGCTTCTAATTATTACTTCAAATTATAACTTGAAGATCTGAACTTGAAATTGTCAAATAAAGAACTTAAAATTAATAGCTTCTAATTATTATTGCAAATAATAACATGAAGATCTGAACTAGTAATTGTCAAATGCAGAACTTAAAATTGATAGCTTCTAATTATTATTGCAAATAATAGTTTGAAGATCTGTACTTGTAATTGTCAAATACAAAACTTAAAATTGATAGCTTATAATTATAATTCAATCTATAACTTGCAGATCTGAACTTGTAATAGTCAAATACAGAACTTCGAATTGTTAAATACAAATTATTAGTGCAAATTATTAGTTGAAGATCTGAACCTGTAATAGTCAAATACAGAACTTCTAATTGTTAAATACAAATTATTAGTGTAAAATTATTACTTGAAGATCAGAACTAGTAATTGTCAAATACAGCACTTAAAATTGATAGCTTCTAATTATTATTGCAAATTATAACTTGAAGATCTGAACTTGTAATTGTCAAATACAGAACTTAAAATTGATAGCTTCTAAATATTATTGCTAATTATAACTTGAAGATCTGAACTTGTAATTGTCAAATACAGAACTTAAAATTGATAGCTTCTAATTATTATTGCAAATTATAACTTGAAGATCTGAAATTGTAATTGTCAAATACAGAACTTCTAATTGTTAAATACAAATTATTAGTGCAAATTATAACTTGAAGATCTGACCTTGTAATTGTCAAATACAGAACTTAAAATTGATAGCTTCTAATTATTATTGTAAATTATAACTTGAAGATCTGAACTTGTAATAGTGAATTACAGAACTTAGATTTGTTAAATTCAAATTATTATTTCAAATTATAACTTGAAGATCTGAACTAGTAATTGTCAAATACAGAACTTAAAATTGATAGCTTCTAATTATTATTGCAAATTATAACTTGAAGATCTGAACTTGTCAAATACAGAACTTAAAATTGGTAGCTTCTAATTATTATTGCAAATTATAACTTGAAGATCTGAACTTGTAATAGTCAAATACAGAACTTCTAATTGTTAAATACAAATTATTAGTGCAAATTATAACTTGAAGCTCTGAACTAGTAATTGTCAAATACAGATCTTAAAATTGATAGTTTCTAATTATTATTGCAAATTATAACTTGAAGATCTGAACTTGTAATTGTCAAATACAGAACTTAAAATTGATAGCTTCTAATTATTATTTCAAATTATAACTTGAAGATCTTAACTTGTAATTGTCAAATACAGAACTTAAAATTGATAGCTTCTAATTATTATTGCAAATTATAACTTGAAGATCTGAACTTGTAATTGTCAAATACAGAACTTAAAATTGATAGCTTCTAATTATTATTGCAAATTATAACTTGAAGATCTGAACTTGTAATAGGTAAATACAGAATTTGGAATTGTTAAATTCAAACTAAGATTGCAAATAATAATTTGAAGATCTGAACTTGTAATAGTCAAATACAGAACTTAAAATTGATAGCTTCTAATTATTATTGCAAAATATAACTTGAAGATCTGTACTTGTAATTGTCAAATACAGAACTTAAAATTGATAGCTTCTAATTATTATTTCAAATTATAACTTGAAGATCTGAACTTGTAATTGTCAAATACAGAACTTAAAATTGATAGCTTCTAATTATTATTGCAAATTATAACTTGAAGATCTGAACTTGAAATTGTCAAATACAGAACTTCTAATTGTTAAATACAAATTATTAGTGCAAATTATAACTTGAAGATCTGACCTTGTAATTGTCAAATACAGAACTTAAAATTGATAGCTTCTAATTATTATTGTAAATTATAACTTGAAGATCTGAACTTGTAATAGTGAATTACAGAACTTAGATTTGTTAAATTCAAATTATTATTTCAAATTATAACTTGAAGATCTGAACTAGTAATTGTCAAATACAGAACTTAAAATTGATAGCTTCTAATTATTATTGCAAATTATAACTTGAAGATCTGAACTTGTCAAATACAGAACTTAAAATTGATAGCTTCTAATTATTATTGCAAATTATAACTTGAAGATCTGAACTTGTAATAGTCAAATACAGAACTTCTAATTGTTAAATACAAATTATTAGTGCAAATTATAACTTGAAGCTCTGAACTAGTAATTGTCAAATACAGAACTTAAAATTGATAGCTTCTAATTATTATTGCAAATTATAACTTGAAGATCTGAACTTGTAATTGTCAAATACAGAACTTAAAATTGATAGCTTCTAATTATTATTTCAAATTATAACTTGAAGATCTTAACTTGTAATTGTCAAATACAGAACTTAAAATTGATAGCTTCTAATTATTATTGCAAATTATAACTTGAAGATCTGAACTTGTAATTGTCAAATAGAGAACTTAAAATTGATAGCTTCTAATTATTATTGCAAATTATAACTTGAAGATCTGAACTTGTAATAGTCAAATACAGAACTTAAAATTGATAGCTTCTAATTATTATTGCAAAATATAACTTGAAGATCTGTACTTGTAATTGTCAAATACAGAACTTAAAATTGATAGCTTCTAATTATTATTTCAAATTATAACTTGAAGATCTGAACTTGTAATTGTCAAATACAGAACTTAAAATTGATAGCTTCTAATTATTATTGCAAATTATAACTTGAAGATCTGAACTTGTAATTGTCAAATAGAGAACTTAAAATTGATAGCTTCTAATTATTATTGCAAATTATAACTTGAAGATCTGAACTTGTAATAGTCAAATACAGAACTTAAAATTGATAGCTTCTAATTATTATTGCAAAATATAACTTGAAGATCTGTACTTGTAATTGTCAAATACAGAACTTAAAATTGATAGCTTCTAATTATTATTTCAAATTATAACTTGAAGATCTGAACTTGTAATTGTCAAATACAGAACTTAAAATTGATAGCTTCTAATTATTATTGCAAATTATAACTTGAAGATCTGAACTTGTAATTATCAAATACAGAACTTAAAATTGATAGCTTCTAATTATTATTTCAAATTATAACTTGAAGATCTGAACTTGAAATTGTCAAATAAAGAACTTAAAATTAATAGCTTCTAATTATTATTGCAAATAATAACTTGAAGATCTGAACTAGTAATTATCAAATGCAGAACTTAAAATTGATAGCTTCTAATTATTATTGCAAATAATAGTTTGAAGATCTGTACTTGTAATTGTCAAATACAGAACTTAAAATTGATAGCTTATAATTATAATTCAAACTATAACTTGCAGATCTGAACTTGTAATAGTCAAATACAGAACTTCGAATTGTTAAATACAAATTATTAGTGCAAATTATTAGTTGAAGATCTGAACCTGTAATAGTCAAATACAGAACTTCTAATTGTTAAATACAAATTATTAGTGTAAAATTATTACTTGAAGATCAGAACTAGTAATTGTCAAATACAGCACTTAAAATTGATAGCTTCTAATTATTATTGCAAATTATAACTTGAAGATCTGAACTTGTAATTGTCAAATACAGAACTTAAAATTGATAGCTTCTAAATATTATTGCTAATTATAACTTGAAGATCTGAACTTGTAATTGTCAAATACAGAACTTAAAATTGATAGCTTCTAATTATTATTGCAAATTATAACTTGAAGATCTGAAATTGTAATTGTCAAATACAGAACTTCTAATTGTTAAATACAAATTATTAGTGCAAATTATAACTTGAAGATCTGACCTTGTAATTGTCAAATACAGAACTTAAAATTGATAGCTTCTAATTATTATTGTAAATTATAACTTGAAGATCTGAACTTGTAATAGTGAATTACAGAACTTAGATTTGTTAAATTCAAATTATTATTTCAAATTATAACTTGAAGATCTGAACTAGTAATTGTCAAATACAGAACTTAAAATTGATAGCTTCTAATTATTATTGCAAATTATAACTTGAAGATCTGAACTTGTCAAATACAGAACTTAAAATTGGTAGCTTCTAATTATTATTGCAAATTATAACTTGAAGATCTGAACTTGTAATAGTCAAATACAGAACTTCTAATTGTTAAATACAAATTATTAGTGCAAATTATAACTTGAAGCTCTGAACTAGTAATTGTCAAATACAGAACTTAAAATTGATAGTTTCTAATTATTATTGCAAATTATAACTTGAAGATCTGAACTTGTAATTGTCAAATACAGAACTTAAAATTGATAGCTTCTAATTATTATTTCAAATTATAACTTGAAGATCTTAACTTGTAATTGTCAAATACAGAACTTAAAATTGATAGCTTCTAATTATTATTGCAAATTATAACTTGAAGATCTGAACTTGTAATTGTCAAATACAGAACTTAAAATTGATAGCTTCTGATTATTATTGCAAATTATAACTTGAAGATCTGAACTTGTAATAGGTAAATACAGAATTTGGAATTGTTAAATTCAAACTAAGATTGCAAATAATAATTTGAAGATCTGAACTTGTAATAGTCAAATACAGAACTTAAAATTGATAGCTTCTAATTATTATTGCAAAATATAACTTGAAGATCTGTACTTGTAATTGTCAAATACAGAACTTAAAATTGATAGCTTCTAATTATTATTTCAAATTATAACTTGAAGATCTGAACTTGTAATTGTCAAATACAGAACTTAAAATTGATAGCTTCTAATTATTATTGCAAATTATAACTTGAAGATCTGAACTTGAAATTGTCAAATACAGAACTTCTAATTGTTAAATACAAATTATTAGTGCAAATTATAACTTGAAGATCTGACCTTGTAATTGTCAAATACAGAACTTAAAATTGATAGCTTCTAATTATTATTGTAAATTATAACTTGAAGATCTGAACTTGTAATAGTGAATTACAGAACTTAGATTTGTTAAATTCAAATTATTATTTCAAATTATAACTTGAAGATCTGAACTAGTAATTGTCAAATACAGAACTTAAAATTGATAGCTTCTAATTATTATTGCAAATTATAACTTGAAGATCTGAACTTGTCAAATACAGAACTTAAAATTGATAGCTTCTAATTATTATTGCAAATTATAACTTGAAGATCTGAACTTGTAATAGTCAAATACAGAACTTCTAATTGTTAAATACAAATTATTAGTGCAAATTATAACTTGAAGCTCTGAACTAGTAATTGTCAAATACAGAACTTAAAATTGATAGCTTCTAATTATTATTGCAAATTATAACTTGAAGATCTGAACTTGTAATTGTCAAATACAGAACTTAAAATTGATAGCTTCTAATTATTATTTCAAATTATAACTTGAAGATCTTAACTTGTAATTGTCAAATACAGAACTTAAAATTGATAGCTTCTAATTATTATTGCAAATTATAACTTGAAGATCTGAACTTGTAATTGTCAAATAGAGAACTTAAAATTGATAGCTTCTAATTATTATTGCAAATTATAACTTGAAGATCTGAACTTGTAATAGTCAAATACAGAACTTAAAATTGATAGCTTCTAATTATTATTGCAAAATATAACTTGAAGATCTGTACTTGTAATTGTCAAATACAGAACTTAAAATTGATAGCTTCTAATTATTATTTCAAATTATAACTTGAAGATCTGAACTTGTAATTGTCAAATACAGAACATAAAATTGATAGCTTCTAATTATTATTGCAAATTATAACTTGAAGATCTGAACTTGTAATTGTCAAATACAGAACTTAAAATTGATAGCTTCTAATTATTATTGCAAATTATAACTTGAAGATCTGAACTTGTAATAGTCAAATACAGAACTTCTAATTGTTAAATACAAATTATTAGTGAAAATTATTACTTGAAGATCTGAACTAGTAATTGTCAAATACAGCAGTTAAAATTGATAGCTTCTAATTATTATTGCAAATTATAACTTGAAGATCTGAACTTGTAATTGTCAAATACAGAACTTAAAATTGATAGCTTCTAATTATTATTTCAAATTATAACTTGGAGATCTGAACTTGTAATTGTCAAATACAGAACTTAAAATTGGTAGCTTCTAATTATTATTGCAAATTATAACTTGAAGATCCTAACTTGTAATTGTCAAATACAGAACTTCTAATTGTTAAATACAAATTATTAGTGCAAATTATAACTTGAAGATCTGACCTTGTAATTGTCAAATACAGAACTTAAAATTGATAGCTTCTAATTATTATTGCAAATTATAACTTGAAGATCTGAACGTGTAATTGTCAAATACAGAACTTCTAATTGTTAAATACAAATTATTAGTGCAAATTATAACTTGAAGATCTGAACTTGTAATTATCAAATACAGAACTTAAAATTGATAGCTTCTAATTATTATTTCAAATTATAACTTGAAGATCTGAACTTGAAATTGTCAAATAAAGAACTTAAAATTAATAGCTTCTAATTATTATTGCAAATAATAACTTGAAGATCTGAACTAGTAATTATCAAATGCAGAACTTAAAATTGATAGCTTCTAATTATTATTGCAAATAATAGTTTGAAGATCTGTACTTGTAATTGTCAAATACAGAACTTAAAATTGATAGCTTATAATTATAATTCAAACTATAACTTGCAGATCTGAACTTGTAATAGTCAAATACAGAACTTCGAATTGTTAAATACAAATTATTAGTGCAAATTATTAGTTGAAGATCTGAACCTGTAATAGGTAAATACAGAACTTCGAATGATTAAATTCAAACTAAGATTGCAAATAATAATTTGAAGATCTGAACTTGTAATAGTCAAATACAGATCTTCTAATTGTTAAATACAAATTATTAGTGTAAAATTATTACTTGAAGATCAGAACTAGTAATTGTCAAATACAGCACTTAAAATTGATAGCTTATAATTATTATTGCAAATTATAACTTGAAGATCTGAACTTGTAATTGTCAAATACAGAACTTAAAATTGATAGCTTCTAAATATTATTGCTAATTATAACTTGAAGATCTGAACTTGTAATTGTCAAATACAGAACTTAAAATTGATAGCTTCTAATTATATTGCAAATAATAGTTTGAAGATCTGTACTTGTAATTGTCAAATACAGAACTTAAAATTAATAGCTTCTAACTATTATTGCAAATAATAACTTGAAGATCTGAACTTGTAATTGTCAAATGCAGAACTTAAAATTGATAGCTTCTAATTATTATTGCAAATAATAGTTTGAAGATCTGTACTTGTAATTGTCAAATACAGAACTTAAAATTGATAGCTTGTAATTATAATTCAAATTATAACTTGAAGATCTGAACCTGTAATAGGTAAATACAGAACTTCGAATGATTAAATTCAAACTAAGATTGCAAATTATAATTTGAAGATCTGAACTTGTAATAGTCAAATACAGAACTTCTAATTGTTAAATACAAATTATTAGTGAAAATTATTACTTGAAGATCTGAACTAGTAATTGTCAAATACAGCACTTAAAATTGATAGCTTCTAATTATTATTGCAAATTATAACTTGAAGATCTGAACTTGTAATTGTCAAATACAGAACTTAAAATTGATAGCTTCTAATTATTATTTCAAATTATAACTTGGAGATCTGAACTTGTAATTGTCAAATACAGAACTTAAAATTGGTAGCTTCTAATTATTATTGCAAATTATAACTTGAAGATCCTAACTTGTAATTGTCAAATACAGAACTTCTAATTGTTAAATACAAATTATTAGTGCAAATTATAACTTGAAGCTCTGAACTAGTAATTGTCAAATACAGAACTTAAAATTGATAGTTTCTAATTATTATTGCAAATTATAACTTGAAGATCTGAACTTGTAATTGTCAAATACAGAACTTAAAATTGATAGCTTCTAATTATTATTTCAAATTATAACTTGAAGATCTTAACTTGTAATTGTCAAATACAGAACTTAAAATTGATAGCTTCTAATTATTATTGCAAATTATAACTTGAAGATCTGAACTTGTAATTGTCAAATACAGAACTTAAAATTGATAGCTTCTAATTATTATTGCAAATTATAACTTGAAGATCTGAACTTGTAATAGGTAAATACAGAATTTGGAATTGTTAAATTCAAACTAAGATTGCAAATAATAATTTGAATATCTGAACTTGTAATAGTCAAATACAGAACTTAAAATTGATAGCTTCTAATTATTATTGCAAAATATAACTTGAAGATCTGTACTTGTAATTGTCAAATACAGAACTTAAAATTGATAGCTTCTAATTATTATTTCAAATTATAACTTGAAGATCTGAACTTGTAATAGTCAAATACAGAACTTAAAATTGATAGCTTCTAATTATTATTGCAAATTATAACTTGAAGATCTGAACTTGAAATTGTCAAATACAGAACTTCTAATTGTTAAATACAAATTATTAGTGCAAATTATAACTTGAAGATCTGACCTTGTAATTGCCAAATACAGAACTTAAAATTGATAGCTTCTAATTATTATTGCAAATTATAACTTGAAGATCTGAACTTGTAATAGTGAATTACAGAACTTAGATTTGTTAAATTCAAATTATTATTTCAAATTATAACTTGAAGATCTGAACTAGTAATTGTCAAATACAGAACTTAAAATTGATAGCTTCTAATTATTATTGCAAATTATAACTTGAAGATCTGAACTTGTCAAATACAGAACTTAAAATTGATAGCTTCTAATTATTATTGCAAATTATAACTTGAAGATCTGAACTTGTAATAGTCAAATACAGAACTTCTAATTGTTAAATACAAATTATTAGTGCAAATTATAACTTGAAGCTCTGAACTAGTAATTGTCAAATACAGAACTTAAAATTGATAGCTTCTAATTATTATTGCAAATTATAACTTGTAGATCTGAACTTGTAATTGTCAAATACAGAACTTAAAATTGATAGCTTCTAATTATTATTTCAAATTATAACTTGAAGATCTTAACTTGTAATTGTCAAATACAGAACTTAAAATTGATAGCTTCTAATTATTATTGCAAATTATAACTTGAAGATCTGAACTTGTAATTGTCAAATAGAGAACTTAAAATTGATAGCTTCTAATTATTATTGCAAATTATAACTTGAAGATCTGAACTTGTAATAGTCAAATACAGAACTTAAAATTGATAGCTACTAATTATTATTGCAAAATATAACTTGAAGATCTGTACTTGTAATTGTCAAATACAGAACTTAAAATTGATAGCTTCTAATTATTATTTCAAATTATAACTTGAAGATCTGAACTTGTAATTGTCAAATACAGAACTTAAAATTGATAGCTTCTAATTATTATTGCAAATTATAACTTGAAGATCTGTACTTGTAATTATCAAATACAGAACTTAAAATTGATAGCTTCTAATTATTATTTCAAATTATAACTTGAAGATCTGAACTTGAAATTGTCAAATAAAGAACTTAAAATTAATAGCTTCTAATTATTATTGCAAATAATAACATGAAGATCTGAACTAGTAATTGTCAAATGCAGAACTTAAAATTGATAGCTTCTAATTATTATTGCAAATAATAGTTTGAAGATCTGTACTTGTAATTGTCAAATACAGAACTTAAAATTGATAGCTTATAATTATAATTCAAACTATAACTTGCAGATCTGAACTTGTAATAGTCAAATACAGAACTTCGAATTGTTAAATACAAATTATTAGTGCAAATTATTAGTTGAAGATCTGAACCTGTAATAGTCAAATACAGAACTTCTAATTGTTAAATACAAATTATTAGTGTAAAATTATTACTTGAAGATCAGAACTAGTAATTGTCAAATACAGCACTTAAAATTGATAGCTTCTAATTATTATTGCAAATTATAACTTGAAGATCTGAACTTGTAATTGTCAAATACAGAACTTAAAATTGATAGCTTCTAAATATTATTGCTAATTATAACTTGAAGATCTGAACTTGTAATTGTCAAATACAGAACTTAAAATTGATAGCTTCTAATTATTATTGCAAATTATAACTTGAAGATCTGAAATTGTAATTGTCAAATACAGAACTTCTAATTGTTAAATACAAATTATTAGTGCAAATTATAACTTGAAGATCTGACCTTGTAATTGTCAAATACAGAACTTAAAATTGATAGCTTCTAATTATTATTGTAAATTATAACTTGAAGATCTGAACTTGTAATAGTGAATTACAGAACTTAGATTTGTTAAATTCAAATTATTATTTCAAATTATAACTTGAAGATCTGAACTAGTAATTGTCAAATACAGAACTTAAAATTGATAGCTTCTAATTATTATTGCAAATTATAACTTGAAGATCTGAACTTGTCAAATACAGAACTTAAAATTGATAGCTTCTAATTATTATTGCAAATTATAACTTGAAGATCTGAACTTGTAATAGTCAAATACAGAACTTCTAATTGTTAAATACAAATTATTAGTGCAAATTATAACTTGAAGCTCTGAACTAGTAATTGTCAAATACAGAACTTAAAATTGATAGTTTCTAATTATTATTGCAAATTATAACTTGAAGATCTGAACTTGTAATTGTCAAATACAGAACTTAAAATTGATAGCTTCTAATTATTATTTCAAATTATAACTTGAAGATCTTAACTTGTAATTGTCAAATACAGAACTTAAAATTGATAGCTTCTAATTATTATTGCAAATTATAACTTGAAGATCTGAACTTGTAATTGTCAAATACAGAACTTAAAATTGATAGCTTCTAATTATTATTGCAAATTATAACTTGAAGATCTGAACTTGTAATAGGTAAATACAGAATTTGGAATTGTTAAATTCAAACTAAGATTGCAAATAATAATTTGAATATCTGAACTTGTAATAGTCAAATACAGAACTTAAAATTGATAGCTTCTAATTATTATTGCAAAATATAACTTGAAGATCTGTACTTGTAATTGTCAAATACAGAACTTAAAATTGATAGCTTCTAATTATTATTTCAAATTATAACTTGAAGATCTGAACTTGTAATAGTCAAATACAGAACTTAAAATTGATAGCTTCTAATTATTATTGCAAATTATAACTTGAAGATCTGAACTTGAAATTGTCAAATACAGAACTTCTAATTGTTAAATACAAATTATTAGTGCAAATTATAACTTGAAGATCTGACCTTGTAATTGCCAAATACAGAACTTAAAATTGATAGCTTCTAATTATTATTGCAAATTATAACTTGAAGATCTGAACTTGTAATAGTGAATTACAGAACTTAGATTTGTTAAATTCAAATTATTATTTCAAATTATAACTTGAAGATCTGAACTAGTAATTGTCAAATACAGAACTTAAAATTGATAGCTTCTAATTATTATTGCAAATTATAACTTGAAGATCTGAACTTGTCAAATACAGAACTTAAAATTGATAGCTTCTAATTATTATTGCAAATTATAACTTGAAGATCTGAACTTGTAATAGTCAAATACAGAACTTCTAATTGTTAAATACAAATTATTAGTGCAAATTATAACTTGAAGCTCTGAACTAGTAATTGTCAAATACAGAACTTAAAATTGATAGCTTCTAATTATTATTGCAAATTATAACTTGTAGATCTGAACTTGTAATTGTCAAATACAGAACTTAAAATTGATAGCTTCTAATTATTATTTCAAATTATAACTTGAAGATCTTAACTTGTAATTGTCAAATACAGAACTTAAAATTGATAGCTTCTAATTATTATTGCAAATTATAACTTGAAGATCTGAACTTGTAATTGTCAAATAGAGAACTTAAAATTGATAGCTTCTAATTATTATTGCAAATTATAACTTGAAGATCTGAACTTGTAATAGTCAAATACAGAACTTAAAATTGATAGCTACTAATTATTATTGCAAAATATAACTTGAAGATCTGTACTTGTAATTGTCAAATACAGAACTTAAAATTGATAGCTTCTAATTATTATTTCAAATTATAACTTGAAGATCTGAACTTGTAATTGTCAAATACAGAACTTAAAATTGATAGCTTCTAATTATTATTGCAAATTATAACTTGAAGATCTGAACTTGTAATTGTCAAATACAGAACTTAAAATTGATAGCTTCTAATTATTATTGCAAATTATAACTTGAAGATCTGAACTTGTAATAGTCAAATACAGAACTTCTAATTGTTAAATACAAATTATTAGTGAAAATTATTACTTGAAGATCTGAACTAGTAATTGTCAAATACAGCAGTTAAAATTGATAGCTTCTAATTATTATTGCAAATTATAACTTGAAGATCTGAACTTGTAATTGTCAAATACAGAACTTAAAATTGATAGCTTCTAATTATTATTTCAAATTATAACTTGGAGATCTGAACTTGTAATTGTCAAATACAGAACTTAAAATTGGTAGCTTCTAATTATTATTGCAAATTATAACTTGAAGATCCTAACTTGTAATTGTCAAATACAGAACTTCTAATTGTTAAATACAAATTATTAGTGCAAATTATAACTTGAAGATCTGACCTTGTAATTGTCAAATACAGAACTTAAAATTGATAGCTTCTAATTATTATTGCAAATTATAACTGGAAGATCTGAACGTGTAATTGTCAAATACAGAACTTCTAATTGTTAAATACAAATTATTAGTGCAAATTATAACTTGAAGATCTGAACTTGTAATTATCAAATACAGAACTTAAAATTGATAGCTTCTAATTATTATTTCAAATTATAACTTGAAGATCTGAACTTGAAATTGTCAAATAAAGAACTTAAAATTAATAGCTTCTAATTATTATTGCAAATAATAACTTGAAGATCTGAACTAGTAATTATCAAATGCAGAACTTAAAATTGATAGCTTCTAATTATTATTGCAAATAATAGTTTGAAGATCTGTACTTGTAATTGTCAAATACAGAACTTAAAATTGATAGCTTATAATTATAATTCAAACTATAACTTGCAGATCTGAACTTGTAATAGTCAAATACAGAACTTCGAATTGTTAAATACAAATTATTAGTGCAAATTATTAGTTGAAGATCTGAACTTGTAATTGTCAAATACAGAACTTAAAATTGATAGCTTCTAATTATTATTGCAAATTATAACTTGAAGATCTGAACTTGTAATAGTCAAATACAGAACTTCTAATTGTTAAATACAAATTATTGGTGCAAATTATAACTTGAAGCTCTGAACTAGTAATTGTCAAATACAGAACTTAAAATTGATAGCTTCTAATTATTATTGCAAATTATAACTTGAAGATCTGAACTTGTAATTGTCAAATACAGAACTTAAAATTGATAGCTTCTAATTATTATTTCAAATTATAACTTGAAGATCTTAACTTGTAATTGTCAAATACAGAACTTAAAATTGATAGCTTCTAATTATTATTGCAAATTATAACTTGAAGATCTGAACTTGTAATTGTCAAATACAGAACTTAAAATTGATAGCTTCAAATTATTATTGCAAATTATAACTTGAAGATCTGAACTTGTAATAGGTAAATACAGAACTTCGAATTGTTAAATTCAAACTAAGATTGCAAATAATAATTTGAAGATCTGAACTTGTAATAGTCAAATACAGAACTTAAAATTGATAGCTTCTAATTATTATTGCAAAATATAACTTGAAGATCTGTACTTGTAATTGTCAAATACAGAACTTAAAATTGATAGCTTCTAATTATTATTTCAAATTATAACTTGAAGATCTGAACTTGTAATTGTCAAATACAGAACTTAAAATTGATAGCTTCTAATTATTATTGCAAATTATAACTTGAAGATCTGAACTTGTAATTGTCAAATACAGAACTTAAAATTGATAGCTTCTAATTATTATTTCAAATTATAACTTGGAGATCTGAACTTGTAATTGTCAAATACAGAACTTAAAATTGGTAGCTTCTAATTATTATTGCAAATTATAACTTGAAGATCTGAACTTGTAATTGTCAAATACAGAACTTAAAATTAATAGCTTCTAATTATTATTGCAAATAATAACTTGAAGATCTGAACTTGTAATTGTCAAATGCAGAACTTAAAATTGATAGCTTCTAATTATTATTGCAAATAATAGTTTGAAGATCTGTACTTGTAATTGTCAAATACAGAACTTAAAATTGATAGCTTATAATTATTATTGCAAATTATAATTTGAAGATCTGAACTTGTAATAGACAAATACGCAACTTAGCATTGTTAAATACAAATTGTGATTGCAAATTATAACTTGAAGATCTGAACCTGTAATAGGTAAATACAGAACTTCGAATGATTAAATTCAAACTAAGATTGCAAATAATAATTTGAAGATCTGAACTTGTAATAGTCAAATACAGAACTTCTAATTGTTAAATACAAATTATTGGTGAAAATTATTACTTGAAGATCTGAACTAGTAATTGTCAAATACAGCACTTAAAATTGATAGCTTCTAATTATTATTGCAAATTATAACTTGAAGATCTGAACTTGTAATTGTCAAATACAGAACTTAAAATTGATAGCTTCTAATTATTATTTCAAATTATAACTTGGAGATCTGAACTTGTAATTGTCAAATACAGAACTTAAAATTGGTAGCTTCTAATTATTATTGCAAATTATAACTAGAAGATCCTAACTTGTAATTGTCAAATACAGAACTTCTAATTGTTAAATACAAATTATTAGTGCAAATTATAACTTGAAGATCTGACCTTGTAATTGTCAAATACAGAACTTAAAACTGATAGCTTCTAATTATTATTGCAAATTATAACTTGAAGATCTGAACGTGTAATTGTCAAATACAGAACTTCTAATTGTTAAATACAAATTATTAGTGCAAATTATAACTTGAAGATCTGAACTTGTAATTATCAAATACAGAACTTAAAATTGATAGCTTCTAATTATTATTTCAAATTATAACTTGAAGATCTGAACTTGTAATTGTCAAATACAGAACTTAAAATTAATAGCTTCTAATTATTATTGCAAATAATAACTTGAAGATCTGAACTTGTAATTGTCAAATGCAGAACTTAAAATTGATAGCTTCTAATTATTATTGCAAATAATAGTTTGAAGATCTGTACTTGTAATTGTCAAATACAGAACTTAAAATTGATAGCTTATAATTATAATTCAAATTATAACTTGAAGATCTGAACTTGTAATAGTCAAATACAGAACTTCGAATTGTTAAATACAAAGTATTAGTGCAAATAATTACTTGAAGATCTGAACCTGTAATAGGTAAATACAGAACTTCGAATGATTAAATTCAAACTAAGATTGCAAATAATAATTTGAAGATCTGGACTTGTAATAGTCAAATACAGAACTTCTAATTGTTAATTACAAATTATTAGTGCAAATTATTACTTGAAGATCTGAACTAGTAATTGTCAAATACAGCACTTAAAATTGATAGCTTCTAATTATTATTGCAAATTATAACTTGAAGATCTGAACTTGTAATTGTCAAATACAGAACTTAAAATTGATAGCTTCTAATTATTATTTCAAATTATAACTTGGAGATCTGAACTTGTAATTGTCAAATACAGAACTTAAAATTGATAGCTTCTAATTATTATTGCAAATTATAACTTGAAGATCTGAACTTGTATTTGTCAAATACAGAACTTCTAATTGTTAAATACAAATTATTAATGCAAATTATAACTTGAAGATCTGACCTTGTAATTGTCAAATACAGAACTTAAAATTGATAGCTTCTAATTATTGTTGTAAATTATAACTTGAAGATCTGAACTTGTAATTGTCAAATACAGAACTTAAAATTGATAGCTTCTAATTATTATTGCAAATAATAACTTGAAGATCTGAACTTGTATTTGTCAAATACAGAACTTAAAATTGATAGCTTCTAATTATTATTGCAAATTATAATTTGAAGATCTGAACTTGTAATAGACAAATACGCAACTTAGCATTGTTAAATACAAATTGTGATTGCAAATTATAACTTGAAGATCTGAACCTGTAATAGGTAAATACAGAACTTCGAATGATTAAATTCAAACTAAGATTGCAAATAATAATTTGAAGATCTGAACTTGTAATTGTCAAATGCAGAACTTAAAATTGATAGCTTCTAATTATATTGCAAATAATAGTTTGAAGATCTGTACTTGTAATTGTCAAATACAGAACTTAAAATTGATAGCTTATAATTATAATTCAAATTATAACTTGAAGATCTGAACTTGTAATTGTCAAATACAGAACTTAAAATTAATAGCTTCTAACTATTATTGCAAATAATAACTTGAAGATCTGAACTTGTAATTGTCAAATGCAGAACTTAAAATTGATAGCTTCTAATTATTATTGCAAATAATAGTTTGAAGATCTGTACTTGTAATTGTCAAATACAGAACTTAAAATTGATAGCTTATAATTATAATTCAAATTATAACTTGAAGATCTGAACTTGTAATTGTCAAATACAGAACTTAAAATTGATAGCTTCTAATTATTATTTCAAATTATAACTTGGAGATCTGAACTTGTAATTGTCAAATACAGAACTTAAAATTGGTAGCTTCTAATTATTATTGCAAATTATAACTTGAAGATCCTAACTTGTAATTGTCAAATACAGAACTTCTAATTGTTAAATACAAATTATTAGTGCAAATTATAACTTGAAGATCTGACCTTGTAATTGTCAAATACAGAACTTAAAATTGATAGCTTCTAATTATTATTGCAAATTATAACTTGAAGATCTGAACGTGTAATTGTCAAATACAGAACTTCTAATTGTTAAATACAAATTATTAGTGCAAATTATAACTTGAAGATCTGAACTTGTAATTATCAAATACAGAACTTAAAATTGATAGCTTCTAATTATTATTTCAAATTATAACTTGAAGATCTGAACTTGAAATTGTCAAATAAAGAACTTAAAATTAATAGCTTCTAATTATTATTGCAAATAATAACATGAAGATCTGAACTAGTAATTGTCAAATGCAGAACTTAAAATTGATAGCTTCTAATTATTATTGCAAATAATAGTTTGAAGATCTGTACTTGTAATTGTCAAATACAGAACTTAAAATTGATAGCTTATAATTATAATTCAAACTATAACTTGCAGATCTGAACTTGTAATAGTCAAATACAGAACTTCGAATTGTTAAATACAAATTATTAGTGCAAATTATTAGTTGAAGATCTGAACCTGTAATAGTCAAATACAGAACTTCTAATTGTTAAATACAAATTATTAGTGTAAAATTATTACTTGAAGATCAGAACTAGTAATTGTCAAATACAGCACTTAAAATTGATAGCTTCTAATTATTATTGCAAATTATAACTTGAAGATCTGAACTTGTAATTGTCAAATACAGAACTTAAAATTGATAGCTTCTAAATATTATTGCTAATTATAACTTGAAGATCTGAACTTGTAATTGTCAAATACAGAACTTAAAATTGATAGCTTCTAATTATTATTGCAAATTATAACTTGAAGATCTGAAATTGTAATTGTCAAATACAGAACTTCAAATTGTTAAATACAAATTATTAGTGCAAATTATAACTTGAAGATCTGACCTTGTAATTGTCAAATACAGAACTTAAAATTGATAGCTTCTAATTATTATTGTAAATTATAACTGGAAGATCTGAACTTGTAATAGTGAATTACAGAACTTAGATTTGTTAAATTCAAATTATTATTTCAAATTATAACTTGAAGATCTGAACTAGTAATTGTCAAATGCAGAACTTAAAATTGATAGCTTCTAATTATTATTGCAAATAATAGTTTGAAGATCTGTACTTGTAATTGTCAAATACAGAACTTAAAATTGATAGCTTATAATTATAATTCAAATTATAACTTGAAGATCTGAACTTGTAATAGTCAAATACAGAACTTCGAATTGTTAAATACAAAGTATTAGTGCAAATTATAACTTGAAGATCTGACCTTGTAATTGTCAAATACAGAACTTAAAATTGATAGCTTCTAATTATTATTGTAAATTATAACTGGAAGATCTGAACTTGTAATAGTGAATTACAGAACTTAGATTTGTTAAATTCAAATTATTATTTCAAATTATAACTTGAAGATCTGAACTAGTAATTGTCAAATGCAGAACTTAAAATTGATAGCTTCTAATTATTATTGCAAATAATAGTTTGAAGATCTGTACTTGTAATTGTCAAATACAGAACTTAAAATTGATAGCTTATAATTATAATTCAAATTATAACTTGAAGATCTGAACTTGTAATAGTCAAATACAGAACTTCGAATTGTTAAATACAAAGTATTAGTGCAAATAATTACTTGAAGATCTGAACCTGTAATAGGTAAATACAGAACTTCGAATGATTAAATTCAAACTAAGATTGCAAATAATAATTTGAAGATCTGGACTTGTAATAGTCAAATACAGAACTTCTAATTGTTAATTACAAATTATTAGTGCAAATTATTACTTGAAGATCTGAACTAGTAATTGTCAAATACAGCACTTAAAATTGATAGCTTCTAATTATTATTGCAAATTATAACTTGAAGATCTGAACTTGTAATTGTCAAATACAGAACTTAAAATTGATAGCTTCTAATTATTATTTCAAATTATAACTTGGAGATCTGAACTTGTAATTGTCAAATACAGAACTTAAAATTGATAGCTTCTAATTATTATTGCAAATTATAACTTGAAGATCTGAACTTGTATTTGTCAAATACAGAACTTCTAATTGTTAAATACAAATTATTAATGCAAATTATAACTTGAAGATCTGACCTTGTAATTGTCAAATACAGAACTTAAAATTGATAGCTTCTAATTAATGTTGTAAATTATAACTTGAAGATCTGAACTTGTAATTGTCAAATACAGAACTTAAAATTGATAGCTTCTAATTATTATTGCAAATAATAACTTGAAGATCTGAACTTGTATTTGTCAAATACAGAACTTAAAATTGATAGCTTCTAATTATTATTGCAAATTATAATTTGAAGATCTGAACTTGTAATAGACAAATACGCAACTTAGCATTGTTAAATACAAATTGTGATTGCAAATTATAACTTGAAGATCTGAACCTGTAATAGGTAAATACAGAACTTCGAATGATTAAATTCAAACTAAGATTGCAAATAATAATTTGAAGATCTGAACTTGTAATTGTCAAATGCAGAACTTAAAATTGATAGCTTCTAATTATATTGCAAATAATAGTTTGAAGATCTGTACTTGTAATTGTCAAATACAGAACTTAAAATTGATAGCTTATAATTATAATTCAAATTATAACTTGAAGATCTGAACTTGTAATTGTCAAATACAGAACTTAAAATTAATAGCTTCTAACTATTATTGCAAATAATAACTTGAAGATCTGAACTTGTAATTGTCAAATGCAGAACTTAAAATTGATAGCTTCTAATTATTATTGCAAATAATAGTTTGAAGATCTGTACTTGTAATTGTCAAATACAGAACTTAAAATTGATAGCTTATAATTATAATTCAAATTATAACTTGAAGATCTGAACTTGTAATTGTCAAATACAGAACTTAAAATTGATAGCTTCTAATTATTAATTCAAATTATAACTTGGAGATCTGAACTTGTAATTGTCAAATACAGAACTTAAAATTGGTAGCTTCTAATTATTATTGCAAATTATAACTTGAAGATCCTAACTTGTAATTGTCAAATACAGAACTTCTAATTGTTAAATACAAATTATTAGTGCAAATTATAACTTGAAGATCTGAACTTGTAATTATCAAATACAGAACTTAAAATTGATAGCTTCTAATTATTATTTCAAATTATAACTTGAAGATCTGAACTTGTAATTGTCAAATACAGAACTTAAAATTAATAGCTTCTAATTATTATTGCAAATAATAACTTGAAGATCTGAACTTGTAATTGTCAAATGCAGAACTTAAAATTGATAGCTTCTAATTATTATTGCAAATAATAGTTTGAAGATCTGTACTTGTAATTGTCAAATACAGAACTTAAAATTGATAGCTTATAATTATAATTCAAATTATAACTTGAAGATCTGAACTTGTAATAGTCAAATACAGAACTTCGAATTGTTAAATACAAAGTATTAGTGCAAATAATTACTTGAAGATCTGAACCTGTAATAGGTAAATACAGAACTTCGAATGATTAAATTCAAACTAAGATTGCAAATAATAATTTGAAGATCTGGACTTGTAATAGTCAAATACAGAACTTCTAATTGTTAATTACAAATTATTAGTGCAAATTATTACTTGAAGATCTGAACTAGTAATTGTCAAATACAGCACTTAAAATTGATAGCTTCTAATTATTATTGCAAATTATAACTTGAAGATCTGAACTTGTAATTGTCAAATACAGAACTTAAAATTGATAGCTTCTAATTATTATTTCAAATTATAACTTGGAGATCTGAACTTGTAATTGTCAAATACAGAACTTAAAATTGATAGCTTCTAATTATTATTGCAAATTATAACTTGAAGATCTGAACTTGTATTTGTCAAATACAGAACTTCTAATTGTTAAATACAAATTATTAATGCAAATTATAACTTGAAGATCTGACCTTGTAATTGTCAAATACAGAACTTAAAATTGATAGCTTCTAATTATTGTTGTAAATTATAACTTGAAGATCTGAACTTGTAATTGTCAAATACAGAACTTAAAATTGATAGCTTCTAATTATTATTGCAAATAATAACTTGAAGATCTGAACTTGTATTTGTCAAATACAGAACTTAAAATTGATAGCTTCTAATTATTATTGCAAATTATAATTTGAAGATCTGAACTTGTAATAGACAAATACGCAACTTAGCATTGTTAAATACAAATTGTGATTGCAAATTATAACTTGAAGATCTGAACCTGTAATAGGTAAATACAGAACTTCGAATGATTAAATTCAAACTAAGATTGCAAATAATAATTTGAAGATCTGAACTTGTAATTGTCAAATGCAGAACTTAAAATTGATAGCTTCTAATTATATTGCAAATAATAGTTTGAAGATCTGTACTTGTAATTGTCAAATACAGAACTTAAAATTGATAGCTTATAATTATAATTCAAATTATAACTTGAAGATCTGAACTTGTAATTGTCAAATACAGAACTTAAAATTAATAGCTTCTAACTATTATTGCAAATAATAACTTGAAGATCTGAACTTGTAATTGTCAAATGCAGAACTTAAAATTGATAGCTTCTAATTATTATTGCAAATAATAGTTTGAAGATCTGTACTTGTAATTGTCAAATACAGAACTTAAAATTGATAGCTTATAATTATAATTCAAATTATAACTTGAAGATCTGAACTTGTAATTGTCAAATACAGAACTTAAAATTGATAGCTTCTAATTATTATTTCAAATTATAACTTGGAGATCTGAACTTGTAATTGTCAAATACAGAACTTAAAATTGGTAGCTTCTAATTATTATTGCAAATTATAACTTGAAGATCCTAACTTGTAATTGTCAAATACAGAACTTCTAATTGTTAAATACAAATTATTAGTGCAAATTATAACTTGAAGATCTGACCTTGTAATTGTCAAATACAGAACTTAAAATTGATAGCTTCTAATTATTATTGCAAATTATAACTTGAAGATCTGAACGTGTAATTGTCAAATACAGAACTTCTAATTGTTAAATACAAATTATTAGTGCAAATTATAACTTGAAGATCTGAACTTGTAATTATCAAATACAGAACTTAAAATTGATAGCTTCTAATTATTATTTCAAATTATAACTTGAAGATCTGAACTTGAAATTGTCAAATAAAGAACTTAAAATTAATAGCTTCTAATTATTATTGCAAATAATAACATGAAGATCTGAACTAGTAATTGTCAAATGCAGAACTTAAAATTGATAGCTTCTAATTATTATTGCAAATAATAGTTTGAAGATCTGTACTTGTAATTGTCAAATACAGAACTTAAAATTGATAGCTTATAATTATAATTCAAACTATAACTTGCAGATCTGAACTTGTAATAGTCAAATACAGAACTTCGAATTGTTAAATACAAATTATTAGTGCAAATTATTAGTTGAAGATCTGAACCTGTAATAGTCAAATACAGAACTTCTAATTGTTAAATACAAATTATTAGTGTAAAATTATTACTTGAAGATCAGAACTAGTAATTGTCAAATACAGCACTTAAAATTGATAGCTTCTAATTATTATTGCAAATTATAACTTGAAGATCTGAACTTGTAATTGTCAAATACAGAACTTAAAATTGATAGCTTCTAAATATTATTGCTAATTATAACTTGAAGATCTGAACTTGTAATTGTCAAATACAGAACTTAAAATTGATAGCTTCTAATTATTATTGCAAATTATAACTTGAAGATCTGAAATTGTAATTGTCAAATACAGAACTTCAAATTGTTAAATACAAATTATTAGTGCAAATTATAACTTGAAGATCTGACCTTGTAATTGTCAAATACAGAACTTAAAATTGATAGCTTCTAATTATTATTGTAAATTATAACTTGAAGATCTGAACTTGTAATAGTGAATTACAGAACTTAGATTTGTTAAATTCAAATTATTATTTCAAATTATAACTTGAAGATCTGAACTAGTAATTGTCAAATGCAGAACTTAAAATTGATAGCTTCTAATTATTATTGCAAATAATAGTTTGAAGATCTGTACTTGTAATTGTCAAATACAGAACTTAAAATTGATAGCTTATAATTATAATTCAAATTATAACTTGAAGATCTGAACTTGTAATAGTCAAATACAGAACTTCGAATTGTTAAATACAAAGTATTAGTGCAAATAATTCAAACTAAGATTGCAAATAATAATTTGAAGATCTGGACTTGTAATAGTCAAATACAGAACTTCTAATTGTTAATTACAAATTATTAGTGCAAATTATTACTTGAAGATCTGAACTAGTAATTGTCAAATACAGCACTTAAAATTGATAGCTTCTAATTATTATTGCAAATTATAACTTGAAGATCTGAACTTGTAATTGTCAAATACAGAACTTAAAATTGATAGCTTCTAATTATTATTTCAAATTATAACTTGGAGATCTGAACTTGTAATTGTCAAATACAGAACTTAAAATTGATAGCTTCTAATTATTATTGCAAATTATAACTTGAAGATCTGAACTTGTATTTGTCAAATACAGAACTTCTAATTGTTAAATACAAATTATTAATGCAAATTATAACTTGAAGATCTGACCTTGTAATTGTCAAATACAGAACTTAAAATTGATAGCTTCTAATTATTGTTGTAAATTATAACTTGAAGATCTGAACTTGTAATTGTCAAATACAGAACTTAAAATTGATAGCTTCTAATTATTATTGCAAATAATAACTTGAAGATCTGAACTTGTAATTGTCAAATACAGAACTTAAAATTGATAGCTTCTAATTATTATTGCAAATTATAATTTGAAGATCTGAACTTGTAATAGACAAATACGCAACTTAGCATTGTTAAATACAAATTGTGATTGCAAATTATAACTTGAAGATCTGAACCTGTAATAGGTAAATACAGAACTTCGAATGATTAAATTCAAACTAAGATTGCAAATAATAATTTGAAGATCTGAACTTGTAATTGTCAAATGCAGAACTTAAAATTGATAGCTTCTAATTATATTGCAAATAATAGTTTGAAGATCTGTACTTGTAATTGTCAAATACAGAACTTAAAATTGATAGCTTATAATTATAATTCAAATTATAACTTGAAGATCTGAACTTGTAATTGTCAAATACAGAACTAAAAATTAATAGCTTCTAACTATTATTGCAAATAATAACTTGAAGATCTGAACTTGTAATTGTCAAATGCAGAACTTAAAATTGATAGCTTCTAATTATTATTGCAAATAATAGTTTGAAGATCTGTACTTGTAATTGTCAAATACAGAACTTAAAATTGATAGCTTATAATTATAATTCAAATTATAACTTGAAGATCTGAACTTGTAATTGTCAAATACAGAACTTAAAATTGATAGCTTCTAATTATTATTTCAAATTATAACTTGGAGATCTGAACTTGTAATTGTCAAATACAGAACTTAAAATTGGTAGCTTCTAATTATTATTGCAAATTATAACTTGAAGATCCTAACTTGTAATTGTCAAATACAGAACTTCTAATTGTTAAATACAAATTATTAGTGCAAATTATAACTTGAAGATCTGACCTTGTAATTGTCAAATACAGAACTTAAAATTGATAGCTTCTAATTATTATTGCAAATTATAACTTGAAGATCTGAACGTGTAATTGTCAAATACAGAACTTCTAATTGTTAAATACAAATTATTAGTGCAAATTATAACTTGAAGATCTGAACTTGTAATTATCAAATACAGAACTTAAAATTGATAGCTTCTAATTATTATTTCAAATTATAACTTGAAGATCTGAACTTGAAATTGTCAAATAAAGAACTTAAAATTAATAGCTTCTAATTATTATTGCAAATAATAACATGAAGATCTGAACTAGTAATTGTCAAATGCAGAACTTAAAATTGATAGCTTCTAATTATTATTGCAAATAATAGTTTGAAGATCTGTACTTGTAATTGTCAAATACAGAACTTAAAATTGATAGCTTATAATTATAATTCAAACTATAACTTGCAGATCTGAACTTGTAATAGTCAAATACAGAACTTCGAATTGTTAAATACAAATTATTAGTGCAAATTATTAGTTGAAGATCTGAACCTATAATAGTCAAATACAGAACTTCTAATTGTTAAATACAAATTATTAGTGTAAAATTATTACTTGAAGATCAGAACTAGTAATTGTCAAATACAGCACTTAAAATTGATAGCTTCTAATTATTATTGCAAATTATAACTTGAAGATCTGAACTTGTAATTGTCAAATACAGAACTTAAAATTGATAGCTTCTAAATATTATTGCTAATTATAACTTGAAGATCTGAACTTGTAATTGTCAAATACAGAACTTAAAATTGATAGCTTCTAATTATTATTGCAAATTATAACTTGAAGATCTGAAATTGTAATTGTCAAATACAGAACTTCAAATTGTTAAATACAAATTATTAGTGCAAATTATAACTTGAAGATCTGACCTTGTAATTGTCAAATACAGAACTTAAAATTGATAGCTTCTAATTATTATTGCAAATAATAGTTTGAAGATCTGTACTTGTAATTGTCAAATACAGAACTTAAAATTGATAGCTTATAATTATAATTCAAATTATAACTTGAAGATCTGAACTTGTAATTGTCAAATACAGAACTTAAAATTGATAGCTTCTAATTATTATTTCAAATTATAACTTGGAGATCTGAACTTGTAATTGTCAAATACAGAACTTAAAATTGGTAGCTTCTAATTATTATTGCAAATTATAACTTGAAGATCCTAACTTGTAATTGTCAAATACAGAACTTCTAATTGTTAAATACAAATTATTAGTGCAAATTATAACTTGAAGATCTGACCTTGTAATTGTCAAATACAGAACTTAAAATTGATAGCTTCTAATTATTATTGCAAATTATAACTTGAAGATCTGAACGTGTAATTGTCAAATACAGAACTTCTAATTGTTAAATACAAATTATTAGTGCAAATTATAACTTGAAGATCTGAACTTGTAATTATCAAATACAGAACTTAAAATTGATAGCTTCTAATTATTATTTCAAATTATAACTTGAAGATCTGAACTTGAAATTGTCAAATAAAGAACTTAAAATTAATAGCTTCTAATTATTATTGCAAATAATAACATGAAGATCTGAACTAGTAATTGTCAAATGCAGAACTTAAAATTGATAGCTTCTAATTATTATTGCAAATAATAGTTTGAAGATCTGTACTTGTAATTGTCAAATACAGAACTTAAAATTGATAGCTTATAATTATAATTCAAACTATAACTTGCAGATCTGAACTTGTAATAGTCAAATACAGAACTTCGAATTGTTAAATACAAATTATTAGTGCAAATTATTAGTTGAAGATCTGAACCTGTAATAGTCAAATACAGAACTTCTAATTGTTAAATACAAATTATTAGTGTAAAATTATTACTTGAAGATCAGAACTAGTAATTGTCAAATACAGCACTTAAAATTGATAGCTTCTAATTATTATTGCAAATTATAACTTGAAGATCTGAACTTGTAATTGTCAAATACAGAACTTAAAATTGATAGCTTCTAAATATTATTGCTAATTATAACTTGAAGATCTGAACTTGTAATTGTCAAATACAGAACTTAAAATTGATAGCTTCTAATTATTATTGCAAATTATAACTTGAAGATCTGAAATTGTAATTGTCAAATACAGAACTTCAAATTGTTAAATACAAATTATTAGTGCAAATTATAACTTGAAGATCTGACCTTGTAATTGTCAAATACAGAACTTAAAATTGATAGCTTCTAATTATTATTGTAAATTATAACTGGAAGATCTGAACTTGTAATAGTGAATTACAGAACTTAGATTTGTTAAATTCAAATTATTATTTCAAATTATAACTTGAAGATCTGAACTAGTAATTGTCAAATGCAGAACTTAAAATTGATAGCTTCTAATTATTATTGCAAATAATAGTTTGAAGATCTGTACTTGTAATTGTCAAATACAGAACTTAAAATTGATAGCTTATAATTATAATTCAAATTATAACTTGAAGATCTGAACTTGTAATAGTCAAATACAGAACTTCGAATTGTTAAATACAAAGTATTAGTGCAAATTATAACTTGAAGATCTGACCTTGTAATTGTCAAATACAGAACTTAAAATTGATAGCTTCTAATTATTATTGTAAATTATAACTGGAAGATCTGAACTTGTAATAGTGAATTACAGAACTTAGATTTGTTAAATTCAAATTATTATTTCAAATTATAACTTGAAGATCTGAACTAGTAATTGTCAAATGCAGAACTTAAAATTGATAGCTTCTAATTATTATTGCAAATAATAGTTTGAAGATCTGTACTTGTAATTGTCAAATACAGAACTTAAAATTGATAGCTTATAATTATAATTCAAATTATAACTTGAAGATCTGAACTTGTAATAGTCAAATACAGAACTTCGAATTGTTAAATACAAAGTATTAGTGCAAATAATTACTTGAAGATCTGAACCTGTAATAGGTAAATACAGAACTTCGAATGATTAAATTCAAACTAAGATTGCAAATAATAATTTGAAGATCTGGACTTGTAATAGTCAAATACAGAACTTCTAATTGTTAATTACAAATTATTAGTGCAAATTATTACTTGAAGATCTGAACTAGTAATTGTCAAATACAGCACTTAAAATTGATAGCTTCTAATTATTATTGCAAATTATAACTTGAAGATCTGAACTTGTAATTGTCAAATACAGAACTTAAAATTGATAGCTTCTAATTATTATTTCAAATTATAACTTGGAGATCTGAACTTGTAATTGTCAAATACAGAACTTAAAATTGATAGCTTCTAATTATTATTGCAAATTATAACTTGAAGATCTGAACTTGTATTTGTCAAATACAGAACTTCTAATTGTTAAATACAAATTATTAATGCAAATTATAACTTGAAGATCTGACCTTGTAATTGTCAAATACAGAACTTAAAATTGATAGCTTCTAATTATTGTTGTAAATTATAACTTGAAGATCTGAACTTGTAATTGTCAAATACAGAACTTAAAATTGATAGCTTCTAATTATTATTGCAAATAATAACTTGAAGATCTGAACTTGTATTTGTCAAATACAGAACTTAAAATTGATAGCTTCTAATTATTATTGCAAATTATAATTTGAAGATCTGAACTTGTAATAGACAAATACGCAACTTAGCATTGTTAAATACAAATTGTGATTGCAAATTATAACTTGAAGATCTGAACCTGTAATAGGTAAATACAGAACTTCGAATGATTAAATTCAAACTAAGATTGCAAATAATAATTTGAAGATCTGAACTTGTAATTGTCAAATGCAGAACTTAAAATTGATAGCTTCTAATTATATTGCAAATAATAGTTTGAAGATCTGTACTTGTAATTGTCAAATACAGAACTTAAAATTGATAGCTTATAATTATAATTCAAATTATAACTTGAAGATCTGAACTTGTAATTGTCAAATACAGAACTTAAAATTAATAGCTTCTAACTATTATTGCAAATAATAACTTGAAGATCTGAACTTGTAATTGTCAAATGCAGAACTTAAAATTGATAGCTTCTAATTATTATTGCAAATAATAGTTTGAAGATCTGTACTTGTAATTGTCAAATACAGAACTTAAAATTGATAGCTTATAATTATAATTCAAATTATAACTTGAAGATCTGAACTTGTAATTGTCAAATACAGAACTTAAAATTGATAGCTTCTAATTATTATTTCAAATTATAACTTGGAGATCTGAACTTGTAATTGTCAAATACAGAACTTAAAATTGGTAGCTTCTAATTATTATTGCAAATTATAACTTGAAGATCCTAACTTGTAATTGTCAAATACAGAACTTCTAATTGTTAAATACAAATTATTAGTGCAAATTATAACTTGAAGATCTGAACTTGTAATTATCAAATACAGAACTTAAAATTGATAGCTTCTAATTATTATTTCAAATTATAACTTGAAGATCTGAACTTGTAATTGTCAAATACAGAACTTAAAATTAATAGCTTCTAATTATTATTGCAAATAATAACTTGAAGATCTGAACTTGTAATTGTCAAATGCAGAACTTAAAATTGATAGCTTCTAATTATTATTGCAAATAATAGTTTGAAGATCTGTACTTGTAATTGTCAAATACAGAACTTAAAATTGATAGCTTATAATTATAATTCAAATTATAACTTGAAGATCTGAACTTGTAATAGTCAAATACAGAACTTCGAATTGTTAAATACAAAGTATTAGTGCAAATAATTACTTGAAGATCTGAACCTGTAATAGGTAAATACAGAACTTCGAATGATTAAATTCAAACTAAGATTGCAAATAATAATTTGAAGATCTGGACTTGTAATAGTCAAATACAGAACTTCTAATTGTTAATTACAAATTATTAGTGCAAATTATTACTTGAAGATCTGAACTAGTAATTGTCAAATACAGCACTTAAAATTGATAGCTTCTAATTATTATTGCAAATTATAACTTGAAGATCTGAACTTGTAATTGTCAAATACAGAACTTAAAATTGATAGCTTCTAATTATTATTTCAAATTATAACTTGGAGATCTGAACTTGTAATTGTCAAATACAGAACTTAAAATTGATAGCTTCTAATTATTATTGCAAATTATAACTTGAAGATCTGAACTTGTATTTGTCAAATACAGAACTTCTAATTGTTAAATACAAATTATTAATGCAAATTATAACTTGAAGATCTGACCTTGTAATTGTCAAATACAGAACTTAAAATTGATAGCTTCTAATTATTGTTGTAAATTATAACTTGAAGATCTGAACTTGTAATTGTCAAATACAGAACTTAAAATTGATAGCTTCTAATTATTATTGCAAATAATAACTTGAAGATCTGAACTTGTATTTGTCAAATACAGAACTTAAAATTGATAGCTTCTAATTATTATTGCAAATTATAATTTGAAGATCTGAACTTGTAATAGACAAATACGCAACTTAGCATTGTTAAATACAAATTGTGATTGCAAATTATAACTTGAAGATCTGAACCTGTAATAGGTAAATACAGAACTTCGAATGATTAAATTCAAACTAAGATTGCAAATAATAATTTGAAGATCTGAACTTGTAATTGTCAAATGCAGAACTTAAAATTGATAGCTTCTAATTATATTGCAAATAATAGTTTGAAGATCTGTACTTGTAATTGTCAAATACAGAACTTAAAATTGATAGCTTATAATTATAATTCAAATTATAACTTGAAGATCTGAACTTGTAATTGTCAAATACAGAACTTAAAATTAATAGCTTCTAACTATTATTGCAAATAATAACTTGAAGATCTGAACTTGTAATTGTCAAATGCAGAACTTAAAATTGATAGCTTCTAATTATTATTGCAAATAATAGTTTGAAGATCTGTACTTGTAATTGTCAAATACAGAACTTAAAATTGATAGCTTATAATTATAATTCAAATTATAACTTGAAGATCTGAACTTGTAATTGTCAAATACAGAACTTAAAATTGATAGCTTCTAATTATTATTTCAAATTATAACTTGGAGATCTGAACTTGTAATTGTCAAATACAGAACTTAAAATTGGTAGCTTCTAATTATTATTGCAAATTATAACTTGAAGATCCTAACTTGTAATTGTCAAATACAGAACTTCTAATTGTTAAATACAAATTATTAGTGCAAATTATAACTTGAAGATCTGAACTTGTAATTATCAAATACAGAACTTAAAATTGATAGCTTCTAATTATTATTTCAAATTATAACTTGAAGATCTGAACTTGTAATTGTCAAATACAGAACTTAAAATTAATAGCTTCTAATTATTATTGCAAATAATAACTTGAAGATCTGAACTTGTAATTGTCAAATGCAGAACTTAAAATTGATAGCTTCTAATTATTATTGCAAATAATAGTTTGAAGATCTGTACTTGTAATTGTCAAATACAGAACTTAAAATTGATAGCTTATAATTATAATTCAAATTATAACTTGAAGATCTGAACTTGTAATAGTCAAATACAGAACTTCGAATTGTTAAATACAAAGTATTAGTGCAAATAATTACTTGAAGATCTGAACCTGTAATAGGTAAATACAGAACTTCGAATGATTAAATTCAAACTAAGATTGCAAATAATAATTTGAAGATCTGGACTTGTAATAGTCAAATACAGAACTTCTAATTGTTAATTACAAATTATTAGTGCAAATTATTACTTGAAGATCTGAACTAGTAATTGTCAAATACAGCACTTAAAATTGATAGCTTCTAATTATTATTGCAAATTATAACTTGAAGATCTGAACTTGTAATTGTCAAATACAGAACTTAAAATTGATAGCTTCTAATTATTATTTCAAATTATAACTTGGAGATCTGAACTTGTAATTGTCAAATACAGAACTTAAAATTGATAGCTTCTAATTATTATTGCAAATTATAACTTGAAGATCTGAACTTGTATTTGTCAAATACAGAACTTCTAATTGTTAAATACAAATTATTAATGCAAATTATAACTTGAAGATCTGACCTTGTAATTGTCAAATACAGAACTTAAAATTGATAGCTTCTAATTATTGTTGTAAATTATAACTTGAAGATCTGAACTTGTAATTGTCAAATACAGAACTTAAAATTGATAGCTTCTAATTATTATTGCAAATAATAACTTGAAGATCTGAACTTGTATTTGTCAAATACAGAACTTAAAATTGATAGCTTCTAATTATTATTGCAAATTATAATTTGAAGATCTGAACTTGTAATAGACAAATACGCAACTTAGCATTGTTAAATACAAATTGTGATTGCAAATTATAACTTGAAGATCTGAACCTGTAATAGGTAAATACAGAACTTCGAATGATTAAATTCAAACTAAGATTGCAAATAATAATTTGAAGATCTGAACTTGTAATTGTCAAATGCAGAACTTAAAATTGATAGCTTCTAATTATATTGCAAATAATAGTTTGAAGATCTGTACTTGTAATTGTCAAATACAGAACTTAAAATTGATAGCTTATAATTATAATTCAAATTATAACTTGAAGATCTGAACTTGTAATTGTCAAATACAGAACTTAAAATTAATAGCTTCTAACTATTATTGCAAATAATAACTTGAAGATCTGAACTTGTAATTGTCAAATGCAGAACTTAAAATTGATAGCTTCTAATTATTATTGCAAATAATAGTTTGAAGATCTGTACTTGTAATTGTCAAATACAGAACTTAAAATTGATAGCTTATAATTATAATTCAAATTATAACTTGAAGATCTGAACTTGTAATTGTCAAATACAGAACTTAAAATTGATAGCTTCTAATTATTATTTCAAATTATAACTTGGAGATCTGAACTTGTAATTGTCAAATACAGAACTTAAAATTGGTAGCTTCTAATTATTATTGCAAATTATAACTTGAAGATCCTAACTTGTAATTGTCAAATACAGAACTTCTAATTGTTAAATACAAATTATTAGTGCAAATTATAACTTGAAGATCTGACCTTGTAATTGTCAAATACAGAACTTAAAATTGATAGCTTCTAATTATTATTGCAAATTATAACTTGAAGATCTGAACGTGTAATTGTCAAATACAGAACTTCTAATTGTTAAATACAAATTATTAGTGCAAATTATAACTTGAAGATCTGAACTTGTAATTATCAAATACAGAACTTAAAATTGATAGCTTCTAATTATTATTTCAAATTATAACTTGAAGATCTGAACTTGAAATTGTCAAATAAAGAACTTAAAATTAATAGCTTCTAATTATTATTGCAAATAATAACATGAAGATCTGAACTAGTAATTGTCAAATGCAGAACTTAAAATTGATAGCTTCTAATTATTATTGCAAATAATAGTTTGAAGATCTGTACTTGTAATTGTCAAATACAGAACTTAAAATTGATAGCTTATAATTATAATTCAAACTATAACTTGCAGATCTGAACTTGTAATAGTCAAATACAGAACTTCGAATTGTTAAATACAAATTATTAGTGCAAATTATTAGTTGAAGATCTGAACCTGTAATAGTCAAATACAGAACTTCTAATTGTTAAATACAAATTATTAGTGTAAAATTATTACTTGAAGATCAGAACTAGTAATTGTCAAATACAGCACTTAAAATTGATAGCTTCTAATTATTATTGCAAATTATAACTTGAAGATCTGAACTTGTAATTGTCAAATACAGAACTTAAAATTGATAGCTTCTAAATATTATTGCTAATTATAACTTGAAGATCTGAACTTGTAATTGTCAAATACAGAACTTAAAATTGATAGCTTCTAATTATTATTGCAAATTATAACTTGAAGATCTGAAATTGTAATTGTCAAATACAGAACTTCAAATTGTTAAATACAAATTATTAGTGCAAATTATAACTTGAAGATCTGACCTTGTAATTGTCAAATACAGAACTTAAAATTGATAGCTTCTAATTATTATTGTAAATTATAACTTGAAGATCTGAACTTGTAATAGTGAATTACAGAACTTAGATTTGTTAAATTCAAATTATTATTTCAAATTATAACTTGAAGATCTGAACTAGTAATTGTCAAATGCAGAACTTAAAATTAATAGCTTCTAACTATTATTGCAAATAATAACTTGAAGATCTGAACTTGTAATTGTCAAATGCAGAACTTAAAATTGATAGCTTCTAATTATATTGCAAATAATAGTTTGAAGATCTGTACTTGTAATTGTCAAATACAGAACTTAAAATTGATAGCTTATAATTATAATTCAAATTATAACTTGAAGATCTGAACTTGTAATTGTCAAATACAGAACTTAAAATTAATAGCTTCTAACTATTATTGCAAATAATAACTTGAAGATCTGAACTTGTAATTGTCAAATGCAGAACTTAAAATTGATAGCTTCTAATTATTATTGCAAATAATAGTTTGAAGATCTGTACTTGTAATTGTCAAATACAGAACTTAAAATTGATAGCTTATAATTATAATTCAAATTATAACTTGAAGATCTGAACTTGTAATTGTCAAATACAGAACTTAAAATTGATAGCTTCTAATTATTATTTCAAATTATAACTTGGAGATCTGAACTTGTAATTGTCAAATACAGAACTTAAAATTGGTAGCTTCTAATTATTATTGCAAATTATAACTTGAAGATCCTAACTTGTAATTGTCAAATACAGAACTTCTAATTGTTAAATACAAATTATTAGTGCAAATTATAACTTGAAGATCTGACCTTGTAATTGTCAAATACAGAACTTAAAATTGATAGCTTCTAATTATTATTGCAAATTATAACTTGAAGATCTGAACGTGTAATTGTCAAATACAGAACTTCTAATTGTTAAATACAAATTATTAGTGCAAATTATAACTTGAAGATCTGAACTTGTAATTATCAAATACAGAACTTAAAATTGATAGCTTCTAATTATTATTTCAAATTATAACTTGAAGATCTGAACTTGAAATTGTCAAATAAAGAACTTAAAATTAATAGCTTCTAATTATTATTGCAAATAATAACATGAAGATCTGAACTAGTAATTGTCAAATGCAGAACTTAAAATTGATAGCTTCTAATTATTATTGCAAATAATAGTTTGAAGATCTGTACTTGTAATTGTCAAATACAGAACTTAAAATTGATAGCTTATAATTATAATTCAAACTATAACTTGCAGATCTGAACTTGTAATAGTCAAATACAGAACTTCGAATTGTTAAATACAAATTATTAGTGCAAATTATTAGTTGAAGATCTGAACCTGTAATAGTCAAATACAGAACTTCTAATTGTTAAATACAAATTATTAGTGTAAAATTATTACTTGAAGATCAGAACTAGTAATTGTCAAATACAGCACTTAAAATTGATAGCTTCTAATTATTATTGCAAATTATAACTTGAAGATCTGAACTTGTAATTGTCAAATACAGAACTTAAAATTGATAGCTTCTAAATATTATTGCTAATTATAACTTGAAGATCTGAACTTGTAATTGTCAAATACAGAACTTAAAATTGATAGCTTCTAATTATTATTGCAAATTATAACTTGAAGATCTGAAATTGTAATTGTCAAATACAGAACTTCAAATTGTTAAATACAAATTTTTAGTGCAAATTATAACTTGAAGATCTGACCTTGTAATTGTCAAATACAGAACTTAAAATTGATAGCTTCTAATTATTATTGTAAATTATAACTTGAAGATCTGAACTTGTAATAGTGAATTACAGAACTTAGATTTGTTAAATTCAAATTATTATTTCAAATTATAACTTGAAGATCTGAACTAGTAATTGTCAAATGCAGAACTTAAAATTGATAGCTTCTAATTATTATTGCAAATAATAGTTTGAAGATCTGTACTTGTAATTGTCAAATACAGAACTTAAAATTGATAGCTTATAATTATAATTCAAATTATAACTTGAAGATCTGAACTTGTAATAGTCAAATACAGAACTTCGAATTGTTAAATACAAAGTATTAGTGCAAATAATTCAAACTAAGATTGCAAATAATAATTTGAAGATCTGGACTTGTAATAGTCAAATACAGAACTTCTAATTGTTAATTACAAATTATTAGTGCAAATTATTACTTGAAGATCTGAACTAGTAATTGTCAAATACAGCACTTAAAATTGATAGCTTCTAATTATTATTGCAAATTATAACTTGAAGATCTGAACTTGTAATTGTCAAATACAGAACTTAAAATTGATAGCTTCTAATTATTATTTCAAATTATAACTTGGAGATCTGAACTTGTAATTGTCAAATACAGAACTTAAAATTGATAGCTTCTAATTATTATTGCAAATTATAACTTGAAGATCTGAACTTGTATTTGTCAAATACAGAACTTCTAATTGTTAAATACAAATTATTAATGCAAATTATAACTTGAAGATCTGACCTTGTAATTGTCAAATACAGAACTTAAAATTGATAGCTTCTAATTATTGTTGTAAATTATAACTTGAAGATCTGAACTTGTAATTGTCAAATACAGAACTTAAAATTGATAGCTTCTAATTATTATTGCAAATAATAACTTGAAGATCTGAACTTGTAATTGTCAAATACAGAACTTAAAATTGATAGCTTCTAATTATTATTGCAAATTATAATTTGAAGATCTGAACTTGTAATAGACAAATACGCAACTTAGCATTGTTAAATACAAATTGTGATTGCAAATTATAACTTGAAGATCTGAACCTGTAATAGGTAAATACAGAACTTCGAATGATTAAATTCAAACTAAGATTGCAAATAATAATTTGAAGATCTGAACTTGTAATTGTCAAATGCAGAACTTAAAATTGATAGCTTCTAATTATATTGCAAATAATAGTTTGAAGATCTGTACTTGTAATTGTCAAATACAGAACTTAAAATTGATAGCTTATAATTATAATTCAAATTATAACTTGAAGATCTGAACTTGTAATTGTCAAATACAGAACTTAAAATTAATAGCTTCTAACTATTATTGCAAATAATAACTTGAAGATCTGAACTTGTAATTGTCAAATGCAGAACTTAAAATTGATAGCTTCTAATTATTATTGCAAATAATAGTTTGAAGATCTGTACTTGTAATTGTCAAATACAGAACTTAAAATTGATAGCTTATAATTATAATTCAAATTATAACTTGAAGATCTGAACTTGTAATTGTCAAATACAGAACTTAAAATTGATAGCTTCTAATTATTATTTCAAATTATAACTTGGAGATCTGAACTTGTAATTGTCAAATACAGAACTTAAAATTGGTAGCTTCTAATTATTATTGCAAATTATAACTTGAAGATCCTAACTTGTAATTGTCAAATACAGAACTTCTAATTGTTAAATACAAATTATTAGTGCAAATTATAACTTGAAGATCTGACCTTGTAATTGTCAAATACAGAACTTAAAATTGATAGCTTCTAATTATTATTGCAAATTATAACTTGAAGATCTGAACGTGTAATTGTCAAATACAGAACTTCTAATTGTTAAATACAAATTATTAGTGCAAATTATAACTTGAAGATCTGAACTTGTAATTATCAAATACAGAACTTAAAATTGATAGCTTCTAATTATTATTTCAAATTATAACTTGAAGATCTGAACTTGAAATTGTCAAATAAAGAACTTAAAATTAATAGCTTCTAATTATTATTGCAAATAATAACATGAAGATCTGAACTAGTAATTGTCAAATGTAGAACTTAAAATTGATAGCTTCTAATTATTATTGCAAATAATAGTTTGAAGATCTGTACTTGTATTTGTCAAATACAGAACTTAAAATTGATAGCTTATAATTATAATTCAAACTATAACTTGCAGATCTGAACTTGTAATAGTCAAATACAGAACTTCGAATTGTTAAATACAAATTATTAGTGCAAATTATTAGTTGAAGATCTGAACCTGTAATAGTCAAATACAGAACTTCTAATTGTTAAATACAAATTATTAGTGTAAAATTATTACTTGAAGATCAGAACTAGTAATTGTCAAATACAGCACTTAAAATTGATAGCTTCTAATTATTATTGCAAATTATAACTTGAAGATCTGAACTTGTAATTGTCAAATACAGAACTTAAAATTGATAGCTTCTAAATATTATTGCTAATTATAACTTGAAGATCTGAACTTGTAATTGTCAAATACAGAACTTAAAATTGATAGCTTCTAATTATTATTGCAAATTATAACTTGAAGATCTGAAATTGTAATTGTCAAATACAGAACTTCAAATTGTTAAATACAAATTATTAGTGCAAATTATAACTTGAAGATCTGACCTTGTAATTGTCAAATACAGAACTTAAAATTGATAGCTTCTAATTATTATTGTAAATTATAACTTGAAGATCCGAACTTGTAATAGTGAATTACAGAACTTAGATTTGTTAAATTCAAATTATTATTTCAAATTATAACTTGAAGATCTGAACTAGTAATTGTCAAATACAGAACTTAAAATTGATAGCTTCTAATTATTATTGCAAATTATAACTTGAAGATCTGAACTTGTCAAATACAGAACTTAAAATTGATAGCTTCTAATTATTATTGCAAATTATAACTTGAAGATCTGAACTTGTAATAGTCAAATACAGAACTTCTAATTGTTAAATACAAACTATTAGTGCAAATTATAACTTGAAGCTCTGAACTTGTAATTGTCAAATACAGAACTTAAAATTGATAGTTTCTAATTATTATTGCAAATTATAACTTGAAGATCTGAACTTGTAATTGTCAAATACAGAACTTAAAATTGATAGCTTCAAATTATTATTTCAAATTATAACTTGAAGATCTTAACTTGTAATTGTCAAATACAGAACTTAAAATTGATAGCTTCTAATTATTATTGCAAATTATAACTTGAAGATCTGAACTTGTAATTGTCAAATACAGAACTTAAAATTGATAGCTTCTAATTATTATTGCAAATTATAACTTGAAGATCTGAACTTGTAATAGGTAAATACAGAATTTGGAATTGTTAAATTCAAACTAAGATTGCAAATAATAATTTGAAGATCTGAACTTGTAATAGTCAAATACAGAACTTAAAATTGATAGCTTCTAATTATTATTGCAAAATATAACTTGAAGATCTGTACTTGTAATTGTCAAATACAGAACTTAAAATTGATAGCTTCTAATTATTATTTCAAATTATAACTTGAAGATCTGAACTTGTAATTGTCAAATACAGAACTTAAAATTGATAGCTTCTAATTATTATTGCAAATTATAACTTGAAGATCTGAACTTGAAATTGTCAAATACAGAACTTCTAATTGTTAAATACAAATTATTAGTGCAAATTATAACTTGAAGATCTGACCTTGTAATTGTCAAATACAGAACTTAAAATTGATAGCTTCTAATTATTATTGTAAATTATAACTTGAAGATCTGAACTTGTAATAGTGAATTACAGAACTTAGATTTGTTAAATTCAAATTATTATTTCAAATTATAACTTGAAGATCTGAACTAGTAATTGTCAAATACAGAACTTAAAATTGATAGCTTCTAATTATTATTGCAAATTATAACTTGAAGATCTGAACTTGTCAAATACAGAACTTAAAATTGATAGCTTCTAATTATTATTGCAAATTATAACTTGAAGATCTGAACTTGTAATAGTCAAATACAGAACTTCTAATTGTTAAATACAAATTATTAGTGCAAATTATAACTTGAAGCTCTGAACTAGTAATTGTCAAATACAGAACTTAAAATTGATAGCTTCTAATTATTATTGCAAATTATAACTTGAAGATCTGAACTTGTAATTGTCAAATACAGAACTTAAAATTGATAGCTTCTAATTATTATTTCAAATTATAACTTGAAGATCTTAACTTGTAATTGTCAAATACAGAACTTAAAATTGATAGCTTCTAATTATTATTGCAAATTATAACTTGAAGATCTGAACTTGTAATTGTCAAATACAGAACTTAAAATTGATAGCTTCTAATTATTATTGCAAATTATAACTTGAAGATCTGAACTTGTAATAGTCAAATACAGAACTTAAAATTGATAGCTTCTAATTATTATTGCAAAATATAACTTGAAGATCTGTACTTGTAATTGTCAAATACAGAACTTAAAATTGATAGCTTCTAATTATTATTTCAAATTATAACTTGAAGATCTGAACTTGTAATTGTCTAATACAGAACTTAAAATTGATAGCTTCTAATTATTATTGCAAATTATAACTTGAAGATCTGAACTAGTAATTGTCAAATACAGCAGTTAAAATTGATAGCTTCTAATTATTATTGCAAATTATAACTTGAAGATCTGAACTTGTAATTGTCAAATACAGAACTTAAAATTGATAGCTTCTAATTATTATTTCAAATTATAACTTGGAGATCTGAACTTGTAATTGTCAAATACAGAACTTAAAATTGGTAGCTTCTAATTATTATTGCAAATTATAACTTGAAGATCCTAACTTGTAATTGTCAAATACAGAACTTCTAATTGTTAAATACAAATTATTAGTGCAAATTATAACTTGAAGATCTGACCTTGTAATTGTCAAATACAGAACTTAAAATTGATAGCTTCTAATTATTATTGCAAATTATAACTTGAAGATCTGAACGTGTAATTGTCAAATACAGAACTTCTAATTGTTAAATACAAATTATTAGTGCAAATTATAACTTGAAGATCTGAACTTGTAATTATCAAATACAGAACTTAAAATTGATAGCTTCTAATTATTATTTCAAATTATAACTTGAAGATCTGAACTTGAAATTGTCAAATAAAGAACTTAAAATTAATAGCTTCTAATTATTATTGCAAATAATAACTTGAAGATCTGAACTAGTAATTATCAAATGCAGAACTTAAAATTGATAGCTTCTAATTATTATTGCAAATAATAGTTTGAAGATCTGTACTTGTAATTGTCAAATACAGAACTTAAAATTGATAGCTTATAATTATAATTCAAACTATAACTTGCAGATCTGAACTTGTAATAGTCAAATACAGAACTTCGAATTGTTAAATACAAATTATTAGTGCAAATTATAACTTGAAGCTCTGAACTAGTAATTGTCAAATACAGAACTTAAAATTGATAGCTTCTAATTATTATTGCAAATTATAACTTGTAGATCTGAACTTGTAATTGTCAAATACAGAACTTAAAATTGATAGCTTCTAATTATTATTTCAAATTATAACTTGAAGATCTTAACTTGTAATTGTCAAATACAGAACTTAAAATTGATAGCTTCTAATTATTATTTCAAATTATAACTTGAAGATCTTAACTTGTAATTGTCAAATACAGAACTTAAAATTGATAGCTTCTAATTATTATTGCAAATTATAACTTGAAGATCTGAACTTGTAATTGTCAAATACAGAACTTAAAATTGATAGCTTCTAATTATTATTTCAAATTATAACTTGAAGATCTTAACTTGTAATTGTCAAATACAGAACTTAAAATTGATAGCTTCTAATTATTATTGCAAATTATAACTTGAAGATCTGAACTTGTAATTGTCAAATAGAGAACTTAAAATTGATAGCTTCTAATTATTATTGCAAATTATAACTTGAAGATCTGAACTTGTAATAGTCAAATACAGAACTTAAAATTGATAGCTTCTAATTATTATTGCAAAATATAACTTGAAGATCTGTACTTGTAATTGTCAAATACAGAACTTAAAATTGATAGCTTCTAATTATTATTTCAAATTATAACTTGAAGATCTGAACTTGTAATTGTCAAATACAGAACTTAAAATTGATAGCTTCTAATTATTATTGCAAATTATAACTTGAAGATCTGAACGTGTAATTGTCAAATACAGAACTTCTAATTGTTAAATACAAATTATTAGTGCAAATTATAACTTGAAGATCTGAACTTGTAATTATCAAATACAGAACTTAAAATTGATAGCTTCTAATTATTATTTCAAATTATAACTTGAAGATCTGAACTTGAAATTGTCAAATAAAGAACTTAAAATTAATAGCTTCTAATTATTATTGCAAATAATAACATGAAGATCTGAACTAGTAATTGTCAAATGCAGAACTTAAAATTGATAGCTTCTAATTATTATTGCAAATAATAGTTTGAAGATCTGTACTTGTAATTGTCAAATACAGAACTTAAAATTGATAGCTTATAATTATAATTCAAACTATAACTTGCAGATCTGAACTTGTAATAGTCAAATACAGAACTTCGAATTGTTAAATACAAATTATTAGTGCAAATTATTAGTTGAAGATCTGAACCTGTAATAGTCAAATACAGAACTTCTAATTGTTAAATACAAATTATTAGTGTAAAATTATTACTTGAAGATCAGAACTAGTAATTGTCAAATACAGCACTTAAAATTGATAGCTTCTAATTATTATTGCAAATTATAACTTGAAGATCTGAACTTGTAATTGTCAAATACAGAACTTAAAATTGATAGCTTCTAAATATTATTGCTAATTATAACTTGAAGATCTGAACTTGTAATTGTCAAATACAGAACTTAAAATTGATAGCTTCTAATTATTATTGCAAATTATAACTTGAAGATCTGAAATTGTAATTGTCAAATACAGAACTTCAAATTGTTAAATACAAATTATTAGTGCAAATTATAACTTGAAGATCTGACCTTGTAATTGTCAAATACAGAACTTAAAATTGATATCTTCTAATTATTATTGTAAATTATAACTTGAAGATCTGAACTTGTAATAGTGAATTACCGAACTTAGATTTGTTAAATTCAAATTATTATTTCAAATTATAACTTGAAGATCTGAACTAGTAATTGTCAAATACAGAACTTAAAATTGATAGCTTCTAATTATTATTGCAAATTATAACTTGAAGATCTGAACTTGTCAAATACAGAACTTAAAATTGATAGCTTCTAATTATTATTGCAAATTATAACTTGAAGATCTGAACTTGTAATAGTCAAATACAGAACTTCTAATTGTTAAATACAAATTATTAGTGCAAATTATAACTTGAAGCTCTGAACTAGTAATTGTCAAATACAGAACTTAAAATTGATAGTTTCTAATTATTATTGCAAATTATAACTTGAAGATCTGAACTTGTAATTGTCAAATACAGAACTTAAAATTGATAGCTTCTAATTATTATTTCAAATTATAACTTGAAGATCTTAACTTGTAATTGTCAAATACAGAACTTAAAATTGATAGCTTCTAATTATTATTGCAAATTATAACTTGAAGATCTGAACTTGTAATTGTCAAATACAGAACTTAAAATTGATAGCTTCTAATTATTATTGCAAATTATAACTTGAAGATCTGAACTTGTAATAGGTAAATACAGAATTTGGAATTGTTAAATTCAAACTAAGATTGCAAATAATAATTTGAAGATCTGAACTTGTAATAGTCAAATACAGAACTTAAAATTGATAGCTTCTAATTATTATTGCAAAATATAACTTGAAGATCTGTACTTGTAATTGTCAAATACAGAACTTAAAATTGATAGCTTCTAATTATTATTTCAAATTATAACTTGGAGATCTGAACTTGTAATTGTCAAATACAGAACTTAAAATTGGTAGCTTCTAATTATTATTGCAAATTATAACTTGAAGATCCTAACTTGTAATTGTCAAATACAGAACTTCTAATTGTTAAATACAAATTATTAGTGCAAATTATAACTTGAAGATCTGACCTTGTAATTGTCAAATACAGAACTTAAAATTGATAGCTTCTAATTATTATTGCAAATTATAACTTGAAGATCTGAACGTGTAATTGTCAAATACAGAACTTCTAATTGTTAAATACAAATTATTAGTGCAAATTATAACTTGAAGATCTGAACTTGTAATTATCAAATACAGAACTTAAAATTGATAGCTTCTAATTATTATTTCAAATTATAACTTGAAGATCTGAACTTGAAATTGTCAAATAAAGAACTTAAAATTAATAGCTTCTAATTATTATTGCAAATAATAACATGAAGATCTGAACTAGTAATTGTCAAATGCAGAACTTAAAATTGATAGCTTCTAATTATTATTGCAAATAATAGTTTGAAGATCTGTACTTGTAATTGTCAAATACAGAACTTAAAATTGATAGCTTATAATTATAATTCAAACTATAACTTGCAGATCTGAACTTGTAATAGTCAAATACAGAACTTCGAATTGTTAAATACAAATTATTAGTGCAAATTATTAGTTGAAGATCTGAACCTGTAATAGTCAAATACAGAACTTCTAATTGTTAAATACAAATTATTAGTGTAAAATTATTACTTGAAGATCAGAACTAGTAATTGTCAAATACAGCACTTAAAATTGATAGCTTCTAATTATTATTGCAAATTATAACTTGAAGATCTGAACTTGTAATTGTCAAATACAGAACTTAAAATTGATAGCTTCTAAATATTATTGCTAATTATAACTTGAAGATCTGAACTTGTAATTGTCAAATACAGAACTTAAAATTGATAGCTTCTAATTATTATTGCAAATTATAACTTGAAGATCTGAAATTGTAATTGTCAAATACAGAACTTCAAATTGTTAAATACAAATTATTAGTGCAAATTATAACTTGAAGATCTGACCTTGTAATTGTCAAATACAGAACTTAAAATTGATAGCTTCTAATTATTATTGTAAATTATAACTTGAAGATCTGAACTTGTAATAGTGAATTACAGAACTTAGATTTGTTAAATTCAAATTATTATTTCAAATTATAACTTGAAGATCTGAACTAGTAATTGTCAAATACAGAACTTAAAATTGATAGCTTCTAATTATTATTGCAAATTATAACTTGAAGATCTGAACTTGTCAAATACAGAACTTAAAATTGATAGCTTCTAATTATTATTGCAAATTATAACTTGAAGATCTGAACTTGTAATAGTCAAATACAGAACTTCTAATTGTTAAATACAAATTATTAGTGCAAATTATAACTTGAAGCTCTGAACTAGTAATTGTCAAATACAGAACTTAAAATTGATAGTTTCTAATTATTATTGCAAATTATAACTTGAAGATCTGAACTTGTAATTGTCAAATACAGAACTTAAAATTGATAGCTTCTAATTATTATTTCAAATTATAACTTGAAGATCTTAACTTGTAATTGTCAAATACAGAACTTAAAATTGATAGCTTCTAATTATTATTGCAAATTATAACTTGAAGATCTGAACTTGTAATAGTCAAATACAGAACTTAAAATTGATAGCTTCTAATTATTATTGCAAAATATAACTTGAAGATCTGTACTTGTAATTGTCAAATACAGAACTTAAAATTGATAGCTTCTAATTATTATTTCAAATTATAACTTGAAGATCTGAACTTGTAATTGTCAAATACAGAACTTAAAATTGATAGCTTCTAATTATTATTGCAAATTATAACTTGAAGATCTGAACTTGAAATTGTCAAATACAGAACTTCTAATTGTTAAATACAAATTATTAGTGCAAATTATAACTTGAAGATCTGACCTTGTAATTGTCAAATACAGAACTTAAAATTGATAGCTTCTAATTATTATTGTAAATTATAACTTGAAGATCTGAACTTGTAATAGTGAATTACAGAACTTAGATTTGTTAAATTCAAATTATTATTTCAAATTATAACTTGAAGATCTGAACTAGTAATTGTCAAATACAGAACTTAAAATTGATAGCTTCTAATTATTATTGCAAATTATAACTTGAAGATCTGAACTTGTCAAATACAGAACTTAAAATTGATAGCTTCTAATTATTATTGCAAATTATAACTTGAAGATCTGAACTTGTAATAGTCAAATACAGAACTTCTAATTGTTAAATACAAATTATTAGTGCAAATTATAACTTGAAGCTCTGAACTAGTAATTGTCAAATACAGAACTTAAAATTGATAGCTTCTAATTATTATTGCAAATTATAACTTGAAGATCTGAACTTGTAATTGTCAAATACAGAACTTAAAATTGATAGCTTCTAATTATTATTTCAAATTATAACTTGAAGATCTTAACTTGTAATTGTCAAATACAGAACTTAAAATTGATAGCTTCTAATTATTATTGCAAATTATAACTTGAAGATCTGAACTTGTAATTGTCAAATAGAGAACTTAAAATTGATAGCTTCTAATTATTATTGCAAATTATAACTTGAAGATCTGAACTTGTAATAGTCAAATACAGAACTTAAAATTGATAGCTTCTAATTATTATTGCAAAATATAACTTGAAGATCTGTACTTGTAATTGTCAAATACAGAACTTAAAATTGATAGCTTCTAATTATTATTTCAAATTATAACTTGAAGATCTGAACTTGTAATTGTCAAATACAGAACTTAAAATTGATAGCTTCTAATTATTATTGCAAATTATAACTTGAAGATCTGAACTTGTAATTGTCAAATACAGAACTTAAAATTGATAGCTTCTAATTATTATTGCAAATTATAACTTGAAGATCTGAACTTGTAATAGTCAAATACAGAACTTCTAATTGTTAAATACAAATTATTAGTGAAAATTATTACTTGAAGATCTGAACTAGTAATTGTCAAATACAGCAGTTAAAATTGATAGCTTCTAATTATTATTGCAAATTATAACTTGAAGATCTGAACTTGTAATTGTCAAATACAGAACTTAAAATTGATAGCTTCTAATTATTATTTCAAATTATAACTTGGAGATCTGAACTTGTAATTGTCAAATACAGAACTTAAAATTGGTAGCTTCTAATTATTATTGCAAATTATAACTTGAAGATCCTAACTTGTAATTGTCAAATACAGAACTTCTAATTGTTAAATACAAATTATTAGTGCAAATTATAACTTGAAGATCTGACCTTGTAATTGTCAAATACAGAACTTAAAATTGATAGCTTCTAATTATTATTGCAAATTATAACTTGAAGATCTGAACGTGTAATTGTCAAATACAGAACTTCTAATTGTTAAATACAAATTATTAGTGCAAATTATAACTTGAAGATCTGAACTTGTAATTATCAAATACAGAACTTAAAATTGATAGCTTCTAATTATTATTTCAAATTATAACTTGAAGATCTGAACTTGAAATTGTCAAATAAAGAACTTAAAATTAATAGCTTCTAATTATTATTGCAAATAATAACTTGAAGATCTGAACTAGTAATTATCAAATGCAGAACTTAAAATTGATAGCTTCTAATTATTATTGCAAATAATAGTTTGAAGATCTGTACTTGTAATTGTCAAATACAGAACTTAAAATTGATAGCTTATAATTATAATTCAAACTATAACTTGCAGATCTGAACTTGTAATAGTCAAATACAGAACTTCGAATTGTTAAATACAAATTATTAGTGCAAATTATAACTTGAAGCTCTGAACTAGTAATTGTCAAATACAGAACTTAAAATTGATAGCTTCTAATTATTATTGCAAATTATAACTTGTAGATCTGAACTTGTAATTGTCAAATACAGAACTTAAAATTGATAGCTTCTAATTATTATTTCAAATTATAACTTGAAGATCTTAACTTGTAATTGTCAAATACAGAACTTAAAATTGATAGCTTCTAATTATTATTTCAAATTATAACTTGAAGATCTTAACTTGTAATTGTCAAATACAGAACTTAAAATTGATAGCTTCTAATTATTATTGCAAATTATAACTTGAAGATCTGAACTTGTAATTGTCAAATACAGAACTTAAAATTGATAGCTTCTAATTATTATTTCAAATTATAACTTGAAGATCTTAACTTGTAATTGTCAAATACAGAACTTAAAATTGATAGCTTCTAATTATTATTGCAAATTATAACTTGAAGATCTGAACTTGTAATTGTCAAATAGAGAACTTAAAATTGATAGCTTCTAATTATTATTGCAAATTATAACTTGAAGAGCTGAACTTGTAATAGTCAAATACAGAACTTAAAATTGATAGCTTCTAATTATTATTGCAAAATATAACTTGAAGATCTGTACTTGTAATTGTCAAATACAGAACTTAAAATTGATAGCTTCTAATTATTATTTCAAATTATAACTTGAAGATCTGAACTTGTAATTGTCAAATACAGAACTTAAAATTGATAGCTTCTAATTATTATTGCAAAATATAACTTGAAGATCTGTACTTGTAATTGTCAAATACAGAATTTAAAATTGATAGCTTCTAATTATTATTTCAAATTATAACTTGAAGATCTGAACTTGTAATTGTCAAATACAGAACTTAAAATTGATAGCTTCTAATTATTATTGCAAATTATAACTTGAAGATCTGAACTTGTAATTGTCAAATACAGAACTTAAAATTGATAGCTTCTAATTATTATTGCAAATTATAACTTGAAGATCTGAACTTGTAATAGTCAAATACAGAACTTCTAATTGTTAAATACAAATTATTAGTGAAAATTATTACTTGAAGATCTGAACTAGTAATTGTCAAATACAGCAGTTAAAATTGATAGCTTCTAATTATTATTGCAAATTATAACTTGAAGATCTGAACTTGTAATTGTCAAATACAGAACTTAAAATTGATAGCTTCTAATTATTATTTCAAATTATAACTTGGAGATCTGAACTTGTAATTGTCAAATACAGAACTTAAAATTGGTAGCTTCTAATTATTATTGCAAATTATAACTTGAAGATCTGAACTTGTAATAGTCAAATACAGAACTTCTAATTGTTAAATACAAATTATTAGTGCAAATTATAACTTGAAGCTCTGAACTAGTAATTGTCAAATACAGAACTTAAAATTGATAGCTTCTAATTATTATTGCAAATTATAACTTGAAGATCTGAACTTGTCAAATACAGAACTTAAAATTGATAGCTTCTAATTATTATTGCAAATTATAACTTGAAGATCTGAACTTGTAATAGTCAAATACAGAACTTCTAATTGTTAAATACAAATTATTAGTGCAAATTATAACTTGAAGCTCTGAACTAGTAATTGTCAAATACAGAACTTAAAATTGATAGCTTCTAATTATTATTGCAAATTATAACTTGAAGATCTGAACTTGTAATTGGCAAATACAGAACTTAAAATTGATAGCTTCTAATTATTATTGCAAATTATAACTTGAAGATCTGAACTTGTAATAGTCAAATACAGAACTTCTAATTGTTAAATACAAATTATTAGTGCAAATTATAACTTGAAGCTCTGAACTAGTAATTGTCAAATACAGAACTTAAAATTGATAGTTTCTAATTATTATTGCAAATTATAACTTGAAGATCTGAACTTGTAATTGTCAAATACAGAACTTAAAATTGATAGCTTCTAATTATTATTTCAAATTATAACTTGAAGATCTTAACTTGTAATTGTCAAATACAGAACTTAAAATTGATAGCTTCTAATTATTATTGCAAATTATAACTTGAAGATCTGAACTTGTAATTGTCAAATACAGAACTTAAAATTGATAGCTTCTAATTATTATTGCAAATTATAACTTGAAGATCTGAACTTGTAATAGGTAAATACAGAATTTGGAATTGTTAAATTCAAACTAAGATTGCAAATAATAATTTGAAGATCTGAACTTGTAATAGTCAAATACAGAACTTAAAATTGATAGCTTCTAATTATTATTGCAAAATATAACTTGAAGATCTGTACTTGTAATTGTCAAATACAGAACTTAAAATTGATAGCTTCTAATTATTATTTCAAATTATAACTTGGAGATCTGAACTTGTAATTGTCAAATACAGAACTTAAAATTGGTAGCTTCTAATTATTATTGCAAATTATAACTTGAAGATCCTAACTTGTAATTGTCAAATACAGAACTTCTAATTGTTAAATACAAATTATTAGTGCAAATTATAACTTGAAGATCTGACCTTGTAATTGTCAAATACAGAACTTAAAATTGATAGCTTCTAATTATTATTGCAAATTATAACTTGAAGATCTGAACGTGTAATTGTCAAATACAGAACTTCTAATTGTTAAATACAAATTATTAGTGCAAATTATAACTTGAAGATCTGAACTTGTAATTATCAAATACAGAACTTAAAATTGATAGCTTCTAATTATTATTTCAAATTATAACTTGAAGATCTGAACTTGAAATTGTCAAATAAAGAACTTAAAATTAATAGCTTCTAATTATTATTGCAAATAATAACATGAAGATCTGAACTAGTAATTGTCAAATGCAGAACTTAAAATTGATAGCTTCTAATTATTATTGCAAATAATAGTTTGAAGATCTGTACTTGTAATTGTCAAATACAGAACTTAAAATTGATAGCTTATAATTATAATTCAAACTATAACTTGCAGATCTGAACTTGTAATAGTCAAATACAGAACTTCGAATTGTTAAATACAAATTATTAGTGCAAATTATTAGTTGAAGATCTGAACCTGTAATAGTCAAATACAGAACTTCTAATTGTTAAATACAAATTATTAGTGTAAAATTATTACTTGAAGATCAGAACTAGTAATTGTCAAATACAGCACTTAAAATTGATAGCTTCTAATTATTATTGCAAATTATAACTTGAAGATCTGAACTTGTAATTGTCAAATACAGAACTTAAAATTGATAGCTTCTAAATATTATTGCTAATTATAACTTGAAGATCTGAACTTGTAATTGTCAAATACAGAACTTAAAATTGATAGCTTCTAATTATTATTGCAAATTATAACTTGAAGATCTGAAATTGTAATTGTCAAATACAGAACTTCAAATTGTTAAATACAAATTATTAGTGCAAATTATAACTTGAAGATCTGACCTTGTAATTGTCAAATACAGAACTTAAAATTGATAGCTTCTAATTATTATTGTAAATTATAACTTGAAGATCTGAACTTGTAATAGTGAATTACAGAACTTAGATTTGTTAAATTCAAATTATTATTTCAAATTATAACTTGAAGATCTGAACTAGTAATTGTCAAATACAGAACTTAAAATTGATAGCTTCTAATTATTATTGCAAATTATAACTTGAAGATCTGAACTTGTAATAGTCAAATACAGAACTTCTAATTGTTAAATACAAATTATTAGTGCAAATTATAACTTGAAGCTCTGAACTAGTAATTGTCAAATACAGAACTTAAAATTGATAGTTTCTAATTATTATTGCAAATTATAACTTGAAGATCTGAACTTGTAATTGTCAAATACAGAACTTAAAATTGATAGCTTCTAATTATTATTTCAAATTATAACTTGAAGATCTTAACTTGTAATTGTCAAATACAGAACTTAAAATTGATAGCTTCTAATTATTATTGCAAATTATAACTTGAAGATCTGAACTTGTAATTGTCAAATACAGAACTTAAAATTGATAGCTTCTAATTATTATTGCAAATTATAACTTGAAGATCTGAACTTGTAATAGGTAAATACAGAATTTGGAATTGTTAAATTCAAACTAAGATTGCAAATAATAATTTGAAGATCTGAACTTTTAATAGTCAAATACAGAACTTAAAATTGATAGCTTCTAATTATTATTGCAAAATATAACTTGAAGATCTGTACTTGTAATTGTCAAATACAGAACTTAAAATTGATAGCTTCTAATTATTATTTCAAATTATAACTTGAAGATCTGAACTTGTAATTGTCAAATACAGAACTTAAAATTGATAGCTTCTAATTATTATTGCAAATTATAACTTGAAGATCTGAACTTGAAATTGTCAAATACAGAACTTCTAATTGTTAAATACAAATTATTAGTGCAAATTATAACTTGAAGATCTGACCTTGTAATTGTCAAATACAGAACTTAAAATTGATAGCTTCTAATTATTATTGTAAATTATAACTTGAAGATCTGAACTTGTAATAGTGAATTACAGAACTTAGATTTGTTAAATTCAAATTATTATTTCAAATTATAACTTGAAGATCTGAACTAGTAATTGTCAAATACAGAACTTAAAATTGATAGCTTCTAATTATTATTGCAAATTATAACTTGAAGATCTGAACTTGTCAAATACAGAACTTAAAATTGATAGCTTCTAATTATTATTGCAAATTATAACTTGAAGATCTGAACTTGTAATAGTCAAATACAGAACTTCTAATTGTTAAATACAAATTATTAGTGCAAATTATAACTTGAAGCTCTGAACTAGTAATTGTCAAATACAGAACTTAAAATTGATAGCTTCTAATTATTATTGCAAATTATAACTTGAAGATCTGAACTTGTAATTGTCAAATACAGAACTTAAAATTGATAGCTTCTAATTATTATTTCAAATTATAACTTGAAGATCTTAACTTGTAATTGTCAAATACAGAACTTAAAATTGATAGCTTCTAATTATTATTGCAAATTATAACTTGAAGATCTGAACTTGTAATTGTCAAATAGAGAACTTAAAATTGATAGCTTCTAATTATTATTGCAAATTATAACTTGAAGATCTGAACTTGTAATAGTCAAATACAGAACTTAAAATTGATAGCTTCTAATTATTATTGCAAAATATAACTTGAAGATCTGTACTTGTAATTGTCAAATACAGAACTTAAAATTGATAGCTTCTAATTATTATTTCAAATTATAACTTGAAGATCTGAACTTGTAATTGTCAAATACAGAACTTAAAATTGATAGCTTCTAATTATTATTGCAAATTATAACTTGAAGATCTGAACTTGTAATTGTCAAATACAGAACTTAAAATTGATAGCTTCTAATTATTATTGCAAATTATAACTTGAAGATCTGAACTTGTAATAGTCAAATACAGAACTTCTAATTGTTAAATACAAATTATTAGTGAAAATTATTACTTGAAGATCTGAACTAGTAATTGTCAAATACAGCAGTTAAAATTGATAGCTTCTAATTATTATTGCAAATTATAACTTGAAGATCTGAACTTGTAATTGTCAAATACAGAACTTAAAATTGATAGCTTCTAATTATTATTTCAAATTATAACTTGGAGATCTGAACTTGTAATTGTCAAATACAGAACTTAAAATTGGTAGCTTCTAATTATTATTGCAAATTATAACTTGAAGATCCTAACTTGTAATTGTCAAATACAGAACTTCTAATTGTTAAATACAAATTATTAGTGCAAATTATAACTTGAAGATCTGACCTTGTAATTGTCAAATACAGAACTTAAAATTGATAGCTTCTAATTATTATTGCAAATTATAACTTGAAGATCTGAACGTGTAATTGTCAAATACAGAACTTCTAATTGTTAAATACAAATTATTAGTGCAAATTATAACTTGAAGATCTGAACTTGTAATTATCAAATACAGAACTTAAAATTGATAGCTTCTAATTATTATTTCAAATTATAACTTGAAGATCTGAACTTGAAATTGTCAAATAAAGAACTTAAAATTAATAGCTTCTAATTATTATTGCAAATAATAACTTGAAGATCTGAACTAGTAATTATCAAATGCAGAACTTAAAATTGATAGCTTCTAATTATTATTGCAAATAATAGTTTGAAGATCTGTACTTGTAATTGTCAAATACAGAACTTAAAATTGATAGCTTATAATTATAATTCAAACTATAACTTGCAGATCTGAACTTGTAATAGTCAAATACAGAACTTCGAATTGTTAAATACAAATTATTAGTGCAAATTATAACTTGAAGCTCTGAACTAGTAATTGTCAAATACAGAACTTAAAATTGATAGCTTCTAATTATTATTGCAAATTATAACTTGTAGATCTGAACTTGTAATTGTCAAATACAGAACTTAAAATTGATAGCTTCTAATTATTATTTCAAATTATAACTTGAAGATCTTAACTTGTAATTGTCAAATACAGAACTTAAAATTGATAGCTTCTAATTATTATTTCAAATTATAACTTGAAGATCTTAACTTGTAATTGTCAAATACAGAACTTAAAATTGATAGCTTCTAATTATTATTGCAAATTATAACTTGAAGATCTGAACTTGTAATTGTCAAATACAGAACTTAAAATTGATAGCTTCTAATTATTATTTCAAATTATAACTTGAAGATCTTAACTTGTAATTGTCAAATACAGAACTTAAAATTGATAGCTTCTAATTATTATTGCAAATTATAACTTGAAGATCTGAACTTGTAATTGTCAAATAGAGAACTTAAAATTGATAGCTTCTAATTATTATTGCAAATTATAACTTGAAGATCTGAACTTGTAATAGTCAAATACAGAACTTAAAATTGATAGCTTCTAATTATTATTGCAAAATATAACTTGAAGATCTGTACTTGTAATTGTCAAATACAGAACTTAAAATTGATAGCTTCTAATTATTATTTCAAATTATAACTTGAAGATCTGAACTTGTAATTGTCAAATACAGAACTTAAAATTGATAGCTTCTAATTATTATTGCAAAATATAACTTGAAGATCTGTACTTGTAATTGTCAAATACAGAATTTAAAATTGATAGCTTCTAATTATTATTTCAAATTATAACTTGAAGATCTGAACTTGTAATTGTCAAATACAGAACTTAAAATTGATAGCTTCTAATTATTATTGCAAATTATAACTTGAAGATCTGAACTTGTAATTGTCAAATACAGAACTTAAAATTGATAGCTTCTAATTATTATTGCAAATTATAACTTGAAGATCTGAACTTGTAATAGTCAAATACAGAACTTCTAATTGTTAAATACAAATTATTAGTGAAAATTATTACTTGAAGATCTGAACTAGTAATTGTCAAATACAGCAGTTAAAATTGATAGCTTCTAATTATTATTGCAAATTATAACTTGAAGATCTGAACTTGTAATTGTCAAATACAGAACTTAAAATTGATAGCTTCTAATTATTATTTCAAATTATAACTTGGAGATCTGAACTTGTAATTGTCAAATACAGAACTTAAAATTGGTAGCTTCTAATTATTATTGCAAATTATAACTTGAAGATCTGAACTTGTAATAGTCAAATACAGAACTTCTAATTGTTAAATACAAATTATTAGTGCAAATTATAACTTGAAGCTCTGAACTAGTAATTGTCAAATACAGAACTTAAAATTGATAGCTTCTAATTATTATTGCAAATTATAACTCGAAGATCTGAACTTGTCAAATACAGAACTTAAAATTGATAGCTTCTAATTATTATTGCAAATTATAACTTGAAGATCTGAACTTGTAATAGTCAAATACAGAACTTCTAATTGTTAAATACAAATTATTAGTGCAAATTATAACTTGAAGCTCTGAACTAGTAATTGTCAAATACAGAACTTAAAATTGATAGCTTCTAATTATTATTGCAAATTATAACTTGAAGATCTGAACTTGTAATTGTCAAATACAGAACTTAAAATTGATAGCTTCTAATTATTATTTCAAATTATAACTTGAAGATCTTAACTTGTAATTGTCAAATACAGAACTTAAAATTGATAGCTTCTAATTATTATTGCAAATTATAACTTGAAGATCTGAACTTGTAATTGTCAAATAGAGAACTTAAAATTGATAGCTTCTAATTATTATTGCAAATTATAACTTGAAGATCTGAACTTGTAATAGTCAAATACAGAACTTAAAATTGATAGCTTCTAATTATTATTGCAAAATATAACTTGAAGATCTGTACTTGTAATTGTCAAATACAGAACTTAAAATTGATAGCTTCTAATTATTATTTCAAATTATAACTTGAAGATCTGAACTTGTAATTGTCAAATACAGAACTTAAAATTGATAGCTTCTAATTATTATTGCAAATTATAACTTGAAGATCTGAACTTGTAATTGTCAAATACAGAACTTAAAATTGATAGCTTCTAATTATTATTGCAAATTATAACTTGAAGATCTGAACTTGTAATAGTCAAATACAGAACTTCTAATTGTTAAATACAAATTATTAGTGAAAATTATTACTTGAAGATCTGAACTAGTAATTGTCAAATACAGCAGTTAAAATTGATAGCTTCTAATTATTATTGCAAATTATAACTTGAAGATCTGAACTTGTAATTGTCAAATACAGAACTTAAAATTGATAGCTTCTAATTATTATTTCAAATTATAACTTGGAGATCTGAACTTGCAATTGTCAAATACAGAACTTAAAATTGGTAGCTTCTAATTATTATTGCAAATTATAACTTGAAGATCCTAACTTGTAATTGTCAAATACAGAACTTCTAATTGTTAAATACAAATTATTAGTGCAAATTATAACTTGAAGATCTGACCTTGTAATTGTCAAATACAGAACTTAAAATTGATAGCTTCTAATTATTATTGCAAATTATAACTTGAAGATCTGAACGTGTAATTGTCAAATACAGAACTTCTAATTGTTAAATACAAATTATTAGTGCAAATTATAACTTGAAGATCTGAACTTGTAATTATCAAATACAGAACTTAAAATTGATAGCTTCTAATTATTATTTCAAATTATAACTTGAAGATCTGAACTTGAAATTGTCAAATAAAGAACTTAAAATTAATAGCTTCTAATTATTATTGCAAATAATAACTTGAAGATCTGAACTAGTAATTATCAAATGCAGAACTTAAAATTGATAGCTTCTAATTATTATTGCAAATAATAGTTTGAAGATCTGTACTTGTAATTGTCAAATACAGAACTTAAAATTGATAGCTTATAATTATAATTCAAACTATAACTTGCAGATCTGAACTTGTAATAGTCAAATACAGAACTTCGAATTGTTAAATACAAATTATTAGTGCAAATTATAACTTGAAGCTCTGAACTAGTAATTGTCAAATACAGAACTTAAAATTGATAGCTTCTAATTATTATTGCAAATTATAACTTGTAGATCTGAACTTGTAATTGTCAAATACAGAACTTAAAATTGATAGCTTCTAATTATTATTTCAAATTATAACTTGAAGATCTTAACTTGTAATTGTCAAATACAGAACTTAAAATTGATAGCTTCTAATTATTATTTCAAATTATAACTTGAAGATCTTAACTTGTAATTGTCAAATACAGAACTTAAAATTGATAGCTTCTAATTATTATTGCAAATTATAACTTGAAGATCTGAACTTGTAATTGTCAAATACAGAACTTAAAATTGATAGCTTCTAATTATTATTTCAAATTATAACTTGAAGATCTTAACTTGTAATTGTCAAATACAGAACTTAAAATTGATAGCTTCTAATTATTATTGCAAATTATAACTTGAAGATCTGAACTTGTAATTGTCAAATAGAGAACTTAAAATTGATAGCTTCTAATTATTATTGCAAATTATAACTTGAAGATCTGAACTTGTAATAGTCAAATACAGAACTTAAAATTGATAGCTTCTAATTATTATTGCAAAATATAACTTGAAGATCTGTACTTGTAATTGTCAAATACAGAACTTAAAATTGATAGCTTCTAATTATTATTTCAAATTATAACTTGAAGATCTGAACTTGTAATTGTCAAATACAGAACTTAAAATTGATAGCTTCTAATTATTATTGCAAAATATAACTTGAAGATCTGTACTTGTAATTGTCAAATACAGAATTTAAAATTGATAGCTTCTAATTATTATTTCAAATTATAACTTGAAGATCTGAACTTGTAATTGTCAAATACAGAACTTAAAATTGATAGCTTCTAATTATTATTGCAAATTATAACTTGAAGATCTGAACTTGTAATTGTCAAATACAGAACTTAAAATTGATAGCTTCTAATTATTATTGCAAATTATAACTTGAAGAACTGAACTTGTAATAGTCAAATACAGAACTTCTAATTGTTAAATACAAATTATTAGTGAAAATTATTACTTGAAGATCTGAACTAGTAATTGTCAAATACAGCAGTTAAAATTGATAGCTTCTAATTATTATTGCAAATTATAACTTGAAGATCTGAACTTGTAATTGTCAAATACAGAACTTAAAATTGATAGCTTCTAATTATTATTTCAAATTATAACTTGGAGATCTGAACTTGTAATTGTCAAATACAGAACTTAAAATTGGTAGCTTCTAATTATTATTGCAAATTATAACTTGAAGATCTGAACTTGTAATAGTCAAATACAGAACTTCTAATTGTTAAATACAAATTATTAGTGCAAATTATAACTTGAAGCTCTGAACTAGTAATTGTCAAATACAGAACTTAAAATTGATAGCTTCTAATTATTATTGCAAATTATAACTTGAAGATCTGAACTTGTCAAATACAGAACTTAAAATTGATAGCTTCTAATTATTATTGCAAATTATAACTTGAAGATCTGAACTTGTAATAGTCAAATACAGAACTTCTAATTGTTAAATACAAATTATTAGTGCAAATTATAACTTGAAGCTCTGAACTAGTAATTGTCAAATACAGAACTTAAAATTGATAGCTTCTAATTATTATTGCAAATTATAACTTGAAGATCTGAACTTGTAATTGTCAAATACAGAACTTAAAATTGATAGCTTCTAATTATTATTTCAAATTATAACTTGAAGATCTTAACTTGTAATTGTCAAATACAGAACTTAAAATTGATAGCTTCTAATTATTATTGCAAATTATAACTTGAAGATCTGAACTTGTAATTGTCAAATAGAGAACTTAAAATTGATAGCTTCTAATTATTATTGCAAATTATAACTTGAAGATCTGAACTTGTAATAGTCAAATACAGAACTTAAAATTGATAGCTTCTAATTATTATTGCAAAATATAACTTGAAGATCTGTACTTGTAATTGTCAAATACAGAACTTAAAATTGATAGCTTCTAATTATTATTTCAAATTATAACTTGAAGATCTGAACTTGTAATTGTCAAATACAGAACTTAAAATTGATAGCTTCTAATTATTATTGCAAATTATAACTTGAAGATCTGAACTTGTAATTGTCAAATACAGAACTTAAAATTGATAGCTTCTAATTATTATTGCAAATTATAACTTGAAGATCTGAACTTGTAATAGTCAAATACAGAACTTCTAATTGTTAAATACAAATTATTAGTGAAAATTATTACTTGAAGATCTGAACTAGTAATTGTCAAATACAGCAGTTAAAATTGATAGCTTCTAATTATTATTGCAAATTATAACTTGAAGATCTGAACTTGTAATTGTCAAATACAGAACTTAAAATTGATAGCTTCTAATTATTATTTCAAATTATAACTTGGAGATCTGAACTTGTAATTGTCAAATACAGAACTTAAAATTGGTAGCTTCTAATTATTATTGCAAATTATAACTTGAAGATCCTAACTTGTAATTGTCAAATACAGAACTTCTAATTGTTAAATACAAATTATTAGTGCAAATTATAACTTGAAGATCTGACCTTGTAATTGTCAAATACAGAACTTAAAATTGATAGCTTATAATTATTATTGCAAATTATAACTTGAAGATCTGAACGTGTAATTGTCAAATACAGAACTTCTAATTGTTAAATACAAATTATTAGTGCAAATTATAACTTGAAGATCTGAACTTGTAATTATCAAATACAGAACTTAAAATTGATAGCTTCTAATTATTATTTCAAATTATAACTTGAAGATCTGAACTTGAAATTGTCAAATAAAGAACTTAAAATTAATAGCTTCTAATTATTATTGCAAATAATAACTTGAAGATCTGAACTAGTAATTATCAAATGCAGAACTTAAAATTGATAGCTTCTAATTATTATTGCAAATAATAGTTTGAAGATCTGTACTTGTAATTGTCAAGTACAGAACTTAAAATTGATAGCTTATAATTATAATTCAAACTATAACTTGCAGATCTGAACTTGTAATAGTCAAATACAGAACTTCGAATGGTTAAATACAAATTATTAGTGCAAATTATAACTTGAAGCTCTGAACTAGTAATTGTCAAATACAGAACTTAAAATTGATAGCTTCTAATTATTATTGCAAATTATAACTTGTAGATCTGAACTTGTAATTGTCAAATACAGAACTTAAAATTGATAGCTTCTAATTATTATTTCAAATTATAACTTGAAGATCTTAACTTGTAATTGTCAAATACAGAACTTAAAATTGATAGCTTCTAATTATTATTTCAAATTATAACTTGAAGATCTTAACTTGTAATTGTCAAATACAGAACTTAAAATTGATAGCTTCTAATTATTATTGCAAATTATAACTTGAAGATCTGAACTTGTAATTGTCAAATACAGAACTTAAAATTGATAGCTTCTAATTATTATTTCAAATTATAACTTGAAGATCTTAACTTGTAATTGTCAAATACAGAACTTAAAATTGATAGCTTCTAATTATTATTGCAAATTATAACTTGAAGATCTGAACTTGTAATTGTCAAATAGAGAACTTAAAATTGATAGCTTCTAATTATTATTGCAAATTATAACTTGAAGATCTGAACTTGTAATAGTCAAATACAGAACTTAAAATTGATAGCTTCTAATTATTATTGCAAAATATAACTTGAAGATCTGTACTTGTAATTGTCAAATACAGAACTTAAAATTGATAGCTTCTAATTATTATTTCAAATTATAACTTGGAGATCTGAACTTGTAATTGTCAAATACAGAACTTAAAATTGATAGCTTCTAATTATTATTGCAAAATATAACTTGAAGATCTGTACTTGTAATTGTCAAATACAGAACTTAAAATTGATAGCTTCTAATTATTATTTCAAATTATAACTTGAAGATCTGAACTTGTAATTGTCAAATACAGAACTTAAAATTGATAGCTTCTAATTATTATTGCAAATTATAACTTGAAGATCTGAACTTGTAATTGTCAAATACAGAACTTAAAATTGATAGCTTCTAATTATTATTGCAAATTATAACTTGAAGATCTTAACTTGTAATAGTCAAATACAGAACTTCTAATTGTTAAATACAAATTATTAGTGAAAATTATTACTTGAAGATCTGAACTAGTAATTGTCAAATACAGCAGTTAAAATTGATAGCTTCTAATTATTATTGCAAATTATAACTTGAAGATCTGAACTTGTAATTGTCAAATACAGAACTTAAAATTGATAGCTTCTAATTATTATTTCAAATTATAACTTGGAGATCTGAACTTGTAATTGTCAAATACAGAACTTAAAATTGGTAGCTTCTAATTATTATTGCAAATTATAACTTGAAGATCCTAACTTGTAATTGTCAAATACAGAACTTCTAATTGTTAAATACAAATTATTAGTGCAAATTATAACTTGAAGATCTGACCTTGTAATTGTCAAATACAGAACTTAAAATTGATAGCTTCTAATTATTATTGCAAATTATAACTTGAAGATCTGAACGTGTAATTGTCAAATACAGAACTTCTAATTGTTAAATACAAATTATTAGTGCAAATTATAACTTGAAGATCTGAACTTGTAATTATCAAATACAGAACTTAAAATTGATAGCTTCTAATTATTATTTCAAATTATAACTTGAAGATCTGAACTTGAAATTGTCAAATAAAGAACTTAAAATTAATAGCTTCTAATTATTATTGCAAATAATAACTTGAAGATCTGAACTAGTAATTATCAAATGCAGAACTTAAAATTGATAGCTTCTAATTATTATTGCAAATAATAGTTTGAAGATCTGTACTTGTAATTGTCAAATACAGAACTTAAAATTGATAGCTTATAATTATAATTCAAACTATAACTTGCAGATCTGAACTTGTAATAGTCAAATACAGAACTTCGAATTGTTAAATACAAATTATTAGTGCAAATTATTAGTTGAAAATCTGAACCTGTAATAGGTAAATACAGAACTTCGAATGATTAAATTCAAACTAAGATTGCAAATAATAATTTGAAGATCTGAACTTGTAATAGTCAAATACAGAACTTCTAATTGTTAAATACAAATTATTAGTGTAAAATTATTACTTGAAGATCAGAACTAGTAATTGTCAAATACAGCACTTAAAATTGATAGCTTCTAATTATTATTGCAAATTATAACTTGAAGATCTGAACTTGTAATTGTCAAATACAGAACTTAAAATTGATAGCTTCTAAATATTATTGCTAATTATAACTTGAAGATCTGAACTTGTATTTGTCAAATACAGAACTTAAAATTGATAGCTTCTAATTATTATTGCAAATTATAACTTGAAGATCTGAACTTGTAATAGTCAAATACAGAACTTCTAATTGTTAAATACAAATTATTGGTGCAAATTATAACTTGAAGCTCTGAACTAGTAATTGTCAAATACAGAACTTAAAATTGATAGCTTCTAATTATTATTGCAAATTATAACTTGAAGATCTGAACTTGTAATTGTCAAATACAGAACTTAAAATTGATAGCTTCTAATTATTATTTCAAATTATAACTTGAAGATCTTAACTTGTAATTGTCAAATACAGAACTTAAAATTGATAGCTTCTAATTATTATTGCAAATTATAACTTGAAGATCTGAACTTGTAATTGTCAAATACAGAACTTAAAATTGATAGCTTCTAATTATTATTGCAAATTATAACTTGAAGATCTGAACTTGTAATTGTCAAATACAGAACTTCTAATTGTTAAATACAAATTATTAGTGCAAATTATAACTTGAAGATCTGACCTTGTAATTGTCAAATTAAGAACTTAAAATTGATAGCTTCTAATTATTATTGTAAATTATAACTTGAAGATCTGAACTTGTAATAGTGAATTACAGAACTTAGATTTGTTAAATTCAAATTATTATTTAAAATTATAACTTGAAGATCTGAACTAGTAATTGTCAAATACAGAACTTAAAATTGATAGCTTCTAATTATTATTGCAAATTATAACTTGAAGATCTGAACTTGTCAAATACAGAACTTAAAATTGATAGCTTCTAATTATTATTGCAAATTATAACTTGAAGATCTGAACTTGTAATAGTCAAATACAGAACTTCTAATTGTTAAATACAAATTATTGGTGCAAATTATAACTTGAAGCTCTGAACTAGTAATTGTCAAATACAGAACTTAAAATTGATAGCTTCTAATTATTATTGCAAATTATAACTTGAAGATCTGAACTTGTAATTGTCAAATACAGAACTTAAAATTGATAGCTTCTAATTATTATTTCAAATTATAACTTGAAGATCTTAACTTGTAATTGTCAAATACAGAACTTAAAATTGATAGCTTCTAATTATTATTGCAAATTATAACTTGAAGATCTGAACTTGTAATTGTCAAATACAGAACTTAAAATTGATAGCTTATAATTATTATTGCAAATTATAACTTGAAGATCTGAACTTGTAATAGGTAAATACAGAACTTCGAATTGTTAAATTCAAACTAAGATTGCAAATAATAATTTGAAGATCTGAACTTGTAATAGTCAAATACAGAACTTAAAATTGATAGCTTCTAATTATTATTGCAAAATATAACTTGAAGATCTGTACTTGTAATTGTCAAATACAGAACTTAAAATTGATAGCTTCTAATTATTATTTCAAATTATAACTTGAAGATCTGAACTTGTAATTGTCAAATACAGAACTTAAAATTGATAGCTTCTAATTATTATTGCAAATTATAACTTGAAGATCTGAACTTGTAATTGTCAAATACAGAACTTCTAATTGTTAAATACAAATTATTAGTGCAAATTATAACTTGAAGATCTGACCTTGTAATTGTCAAATACAGAACTTAAAATTGATAGCTTCTAATTATTATTGTAAATTATAACTTGAAGATCTGAACTTGTAATAGTGAATTACAGAACATAGATTTGTTAAATTCAAATTATTATTTAAAATTATAACTTGAAGATCTGAACTAGTAATTGTCAAATACAGAACTTAAAATTGATAGCTTCTAATTATTATTGCAAATTATAACTTGAAGATCTGAACTTGTCAAATACAGAACTTAAAATTGATAGCTTCTAATTATTATTGCAAATTATAACTTGAAGATCTGAACTTGTAATAGTCAAATACAGAACTTCTAATTGTTAAATACAAATTATTGGTGCAAATTATAACTTGAAGCTCTGAACTAGTAATTGTCAAATACAGAACTTAAAATTGATAGCTTCTAATTATTATTGCAAATTATAACTTGAAGATCTGAACTTGTAATTGTCAAATACAGAACTTAAAATTGATAGCTTCTAATTATTATTTCAAATTATAACTTGAAGATCTTAACTTGTAATTGTCAAATACAGAACTTAAAATTGATAGCTTCTAATTATTATTGCAAATTATAACTTGAAGATCTGAACTTGTAATTGTCAAATACAGAACTTAAAATTGATAGCTTCTAATTATTATTGCAAATTATAACTTGAAGATCTGAACTTGTAATAGGTAAATACAGAACTTCGAATTGTTAAATTCAAACTAAGATTGCAAATAATAATTTGAAGATCTGAACTTGTAATAGTCAAATACAGAACTTAAAATTGATAGCTTCTAATTATTATTGCAAAATATAACTTGAAGATCTGTACTTGTAATTGTCAAATACAGAACTTAAAATTGATAGCTTCTAATTATTATTTCAAATTATAACTTGAAGATCTGAACTTGTAATTGTCAAATACAGAACTTAAAATTGATAGCTTCTAATTATTATTGCAAATTATAACTTGAAGATCTGAACTTGTAATTGTCAAATACAGAACTTCTAATTGTTAAATACAAATTATTAGTGCAAATTATAACTTGAAGATCTGACCTTGTAATTGTCAAATACAGAACTTAAAATTGATAGCTTCTAATTATTATTGTAAATTATAACTTGAAGATCTGAACTTGTAATAGTGAATTACGAACTTAGATTTGTTAAATTCAAATTATTATTTCAAATTATAACTTGAAGATCTGAACTAGTAATTGTCAAATACAGAACTTAAAATTGATAGCTTCTAATTATTATTGCAAATTATAACTTGAAGATCTGAACTTGTCAAATACAGAACTTAAAATTGATAGCTTCTAATTATTATTGCAAATTATAACTTGAAGATCTGAACTTGTAATAGTCAAATACAGAACTTCTAATTGTTAAATACAAATTATTAGTGCAAATTATAACTTGAAGCTCTGAACTAGTAATTGTCAAATACAGAACTTAAAATTGATAGCTTCTAATTATTATTGCAAATTATAACTTGAAGATCTGAACTTGTAATTGTCAAATACAGAACTTAAAATTGATAGCTTCAAATTATTATTTCAAATTATAACTTGAAGATCTTAACTTGTAATTGTCAAATACAGAACTTAAAATTGATAGCTTCTAATTATTATTGCAAATTATAACTTGAAGATCTGAACTTGTAATTGTCAAATACAGAACTTAAAATTGATAGCTTCTAATTATTATTGCAAATTATAACTTGAAGATCTGAACTTGTAATAGGTAAATACAGAACTTCGAATTGTTAAATTCAAACTAAGAATGCAAATAATAATTTGAAGATCTGAACTTGTAATAGTCAAATACAGAACTTAAAATTGATAGCTTCTAATTATTATTGCAAAATATAACTTGAAGATCTGAACTTGTAATAGGTAAATACAGAACTTCGAATTGTTAAATTCAAACTAAGAATGCAAATAATAATTTGAAGATCTGAACTTGTAATAGTCAAATACAGAACTTAAAATTGATAGCTTCTAATTATTATTTCAAATTATAACTTGTAGATCTGAACTTGTAATTGTCAAATACAGAACTTAAAATTGATAGCTTCTAATTATTATTGCAAATTATAACTTGAAGATCTGAACTTGTAATTGTCAAATACAGAACTTAAAATTGATAGCTTCTAATTATTATTGCAAATAATAACTTGAAGATCTGAACTTGTAATTATCAAATGCAGAACTTAAAATTGATAGCTTCTAATTATTATTGCAAATAATAATTTGAAGATCTGTACTTGCAATTGTCAAATACAGAACTTAAAATTGATAGCTTATAATTATAATTCAAACTATAACTTGCAGATCTGAACTTGTAATAGTCAAATACAGAACTTCGAATTGTTAAATACAAATTATTAGTGCAAATTATAACTTGAAGCTCTGAACTAGTAATTGTCAAATACAGAACTTAAAATTGATAGCTTCTAATTATTATTGCAAATTATAACTTGTAGATCTGAACTTGTAATTGTCAAATACAGAACTTAAAATTGATAGCTTCTAATTATTATTTCAAATTATAACTTGAAGATCTTAACTTGTAATTGTCAAATACAGAACTTAAAATTGATAGCTTCTAATTATTATTTCAAATTATAACTTGAAGATCTTAACTTGTAATTGTCAAATACAGAACTTAAAATTGATAGCTTCTAATTATTATTGCAAATTATAACTTGAAGATCTGAACTTGTAATTGTCAAATACAGAACTTAAAATTGATAGCTTCTAATTATTATTTCAAATTATAACTTGAAGATCTTAACTTGTAATTGTCAAATACAGAACTTAAAATTGATAGCTTCTAATTATTATTGCAAATTATAACTTGAAGATCTGAACTTGTAATTGTCAAATAGAGAACTTAAAATTGATAGCTTCTAATTATTATTGCAAATTATAACTTGAAGATCTGAACTTGTAATAGTCAAATACAGAACTTAAAATTGATAGCTTCTAATTATTATTGCAAAATATAACTTGAAGATCTGTACTTGTAATTGTCAAATACAGAACTTAAAATTGATAGCTTCTAATTATTATTTCAAATTATAACTTGAAGATCTGAACTTGTAATTGTCAAATACAGAACTTAAAATTGATAGCTTCTAATTATTATTGCAAAATATAACTTGAAGATCTGTACTTGTAATTGTCAAATACAGAATTTAAAATTGATAGCTTCTAATTATTATTTCAAATTATAACTTGAAGATCTGAACTTGTAATTGTCAAATACAGAACTTAAAATTGATAGCTTCTAATTATTATTGCAAATTATAACTTGAAGATCTGAACTTGTAATTGTCAAATACAGAACTTAAAATTGATAGCTTCTAATTATTATTGCAAATTATAACTTGAAGAACTGAACTTGTAATAGTCAAATACAGAACTTCTAATTGTTAAATACAAATTATTAGTGAAAATTATTACTTGAAGATCTGAACTAGTAATTGTCAAATACAGCAGTTAAAATTGATAGCTTCTAATTATTATTGCAAATTATAACTTGAAGATCTGAACTTGTAATTGTCAAATACAGAACTTAAAATTGATAGCTTCTAATTATTATTTCAAATTATAACTTGGAGATCTGAACTTGTAATTGTCAAATACAGAACTTAAAATTGGTAGCTTCTAATTATTATTGCAAATTATAACTTGAAGATCTGAACTTGTAATAGTCAAATACAGAACTTCTAATTGTTAAATACAAATTATTAGTGCAAATTATAACTTGAAGCTCTGAACTAGTAATTGTCAAATACAGAACTTAAAATTGATAGCTTCTAATTATTATTGCAAATTATAACTTGAAGATCTGAACTTGTCAAATACAGAACTTAAAATTGATAGCTTCTAATTATTATTGCAAATTATAACTTGAAGATCTGAACTTGTAATAGTCAAATACAGAACTTCTAATTGTTAAATACAAATTATTAGTGCAAATTATAACTTGAAGCTCTGAACTAGTAATTGTCAAATACAGAACTTAAAATTGATAGCTTCTAATTATTATTGCAAATTATAACTTGAAGATCTGAACTTGTAATTGTCAAATACAGAACTTAAAATTGATAGCTTCTAATTATTATTTCAAATTATAACTTGAAGATCTTAACTTGTAATTGTCAAATACAGAACTTAAAATTGATAGCTTCTAATTATTATTGCAAATTATAACTTGAAGATCTGAACTTGTAATTGTCAAATAGAGAACTTAAAATTGATAGCTTCTAATTATTATTGCAAATTATAACTTGAAGATCTGAACTTGTAATAGTCAAATACAGAACTTAAAATTGATAGCTTCTAATTATTATTGCAAAATATAACTTGAAGATCTGTACTTGTAATTGTCAAATACAGAACTTAAAATTGATAGCTTCTAATTATTATTTCAAATTATAACTTGAAGATCTGAACTTGTAATTGTCAAATACAGAACTTAAAATTGATAGCTTCTAATTATTATTGCAAATTATAACTTGAAGATCTGAACTTGTAATTGTCAAATACAGAACTTAAAATTGATAGCTTCTAATTATTATTGCAAATTATAACTTGAAGATCTGAACTTGTAATAGTCAAATACAGAACTTCTAATTGTTAAATACAAATTATTAGTGAAAATTATTACTTGAAGATCTGAACTAGTAATTGTCAAATACAGCAGTTAAAATTGATAGCTTCTAATTATTATTGCAAATTATAACTTGAAGATCTGAACTTGTAATTGTCAAATACAGAACTTAAAATTGATAGCTTCTAATTATTATTTCAAATTATAACTTGGAGATCTGAACTTGTAATTGTCAAATACAGAACTTAAAATTGGTAGCTTCTAATTATTATTGCAAATTATAACTTGAAGATCCTAACTTGTAATTGTCAAATACAGAACTTCTAATTGTTAAATACAAATTATTAGTGCAAATTATAACTTGAAGATCTGACCTTGTAATTGTCAAATACAGAACTTAAAATTGATAGCTTATAATTATTATTGCAAATTATAACTTGAAGATCTGAACGTGTAATTGTCAAATACAGAACTTCTAATTGTTAAATACAAATTATTAGTGCAAATTATAACTTGAAGATCTGAACTTGTAATTATCAAATACAGAACTTAAAATTGATAGCTTCTAATTATTATTTCAAATTATAACTTGAAGATCTGAACTTGAAATTGTCAAATAAAGAACTTAAAATTAATAGCTTCTAATTATTATTGCAAATAATAACTTGAAGATCTGAACTAGTAATTATCAAATGCAGAACTTAAAATTGATAGCTTCTAATTATTATTGCAAATAATAGTTTGAAGATCTGTACTTGTAATTGTCAAGTACAGAACTTAAAATTGATAGCTTATAATTATAATTCAAACTATAACTTGCAGATCTGAACTTGTAATAGTCAAATACAGAACTTCGAATGGTTAAATACAAATTATTAGTGCAAATTATAACTTGAAGCTCTGAACTAGTAATTGTCAAATACAGAACTTAAAATTGATAGCTTCTAATTATTATTGCAAATTATAACTTGTAGATCTGAACTTGTAATTGTCAAATACAGAACTTAAAATTGATAGCTTCTAATTATTATTTCAAATTATAACTTGAAGATCTTAACTTGTAATTGTCAAATACAGAACTTAAAATTGATAGCTTCTAATTATTATTTCAAATTATAACTTGAAGATCTTAACTTGTAATTGTCAAATACAGAACTTAAAATTGATAGCTTCTAATTATTATTGCAAATTATAACTTGAAGATCTGAACTTGTAATTGTCAAATACAGAACTTAAAATTGATAGCTTCTAATTATTATTTCAAATTATAACTTGAAGATCTTAACTTGTAATTGTCAAATACAGAACTTAAAATTGATAGCTTCTAATTATTATTGCAAATTATAACTTGAAGATCTGAACTTGTAATTGTCAAATAGAGAACTTAAAATTGATAGCTTCTAATTATTATTGCAAATTATAACTTGAAGATCTGAACTTGTAATAGTCAAATACAGAACTTAAAATTGATAGCTTCTAATTATTATTGCAAAATATAACTTGAAGATCTGTACTTGTAATTGTCAAATACAGAACTTAAAATTGATAGCTTCTAATTATTATTTCAAATTATAACTTGGAGATCTGAACTTGTAATTGTCAAATACAGAACTTAAAATTGATAGCTTCTAATTATTATTGCAAAATATAACTTGAAGATCTGTACTTGTAATTGTCAAATACAGAACTTAAAATTGATAGCTTCTAATTATTATTTCAAATTATAACTTGAAGATCTGAACTTGTAATTGTCAAATACAGAACTTAAAATTGATAGCTTCTAATTATTATTGCAAATTATAACTTGAAGATCTGAACTTGTAATTGTCAAATACAGAACTTAAAATTGATAGCTTCTAATTATTATTGCAAATTATAACTTGAAGATCTGAACTTGTAATAGTCAAATACAGAACTTCTAATTGTTAAATACAAATTATTAGTGAAAATTATTACTTGAAGATCTGAACTAGTAATTGTCAAATACAGCAGTTAAAATTGATAGCTTCTAATTATTATTGCAAATTATAACTTGAAGATCTGAACTTGTAATTGTCAAATACAGAACTTAAAATTGATAGCTTCTAATTATTATTTCAAATTATAACTTGGAGATCTGAACTTGTAATTGTCAAATACAGAACTTAAAATTGGTAGCTTCTAATTATTATTGCAAATTATAACTTGAAGATCCTAACTTGTAATTGTCAAATACAGAACTTCTAATTGTTAAATACAAATTATTAGTGCAAATTATAACTTGAAGATCTGACCTTGTAATTGTCAAATACAGAACTTAAAATTGATAGCTTCTAATTATTATTGCAAATTATAACTTGAAGATCTGAACGTGTAATTGTCAAATACAGAACTTCTAATTGTTAAATACAAATTATTAGTGCAAATTATAACTTGAAGATCTGAACTTGTAATTATCAAATACAGAACTTAAAATTGATAGCTTCTAATTATTATTTCAAATTATAACTTGAAGATCTGAACTTGAAATTGTCAAATAAAGAACTTAAAATTAATAGCTTCTAATTATTATTGCAAATAATAACTTGAAGATCTGAACTAGTAATTATCAAATGCAGAACTTAAAATTGATAGCTTCTAATTATTATTGCAAATAATAGTTTGAAGATCTGTACTTGTAATTGTCAAATACAGAACTTAAAATTGATAGCTTATAATTATAATTCAAACTATAACTTGCAGATCTGAACTTGTAATAGTCAAATACAGAACTTCGAATTGTTAAATACAAATTATTAGTGCAAATTATTAGTTGAAAATCTGAACCTGTAATAGGTAAATACAGAACTTCGAATGATTAAATTCAAACTAAGATTGCAAATAATAATTTGAAGATCTGAACTTGTAATAGTCAAATACAGAACTTCTAATTGTTAAATACAAATTATTAGTGTAAAATTATTACTTGAAGATCAGAACTAGTAATTGTCAAATACAGCACTTAAAATTGATAGCTTCTAATTATTATTGCAAATTATAACTTGAAGATCTGAACTTGTAATTGTCAAATACAGAACTTAAAATTGATAGCTTCTAAATATTATTGCTAATTATAACTTGAAGATCTGAACTTGTATTTGTCAAATACAGAACTTAAAATTGATAGCTTCTAATTATTATTGCAAATTATAACTTGAAGATCTGAACTTGTAATAGTCAAATACAGAACTTCTAATTGTTAAATACAAATTATTGGTGCAAATTATAACTTGAAGCTCTGAACTAGTAATTGTCAAATACAGAACTTAAAATTGATAGCTTCTAATTATTATTGCAAATTATAACTTGAAGATCTGAACTTGTAATTGTCAAATACAGAACTTAAAATTGATAGCTTCTAATTATTATTTCAAATTATAACTTGAAGATCTTAACTTGTAATTGTCAAATACAGAACTTAAAATTGATAGCTTCTAATTATTATTGCAAATTATAACTTGAAGATCTGAACTTGTAATTGTCAAATACAGAACTTAAAATTGATAGCTTCTAATTATTATTGCAAATTATAACTTGAAGATCTGAACTTGTAATTGTCAAATACAGAACTTCTAATTGTTAAATACAAATTATTAGTGCAAATTATAACTTGAAGATCTGACCTTGTAATTGTCAAATTAAGAACTTAAAATTGATAGCTTCTAATTATTATTGTAAATTATAACTTGAAGATCTGAACTTGTAATAGTGAATTACAGAACTTAGATTTGTTAAATTCAAATTATTATTTAAAATTATAACTTGAAGATCTGAACTAGTAATTGTCAAATACAGAACTTAAAATTGATAGCTTCTAATTATTATTGCAAATTATAACTTGAAGATCTGAACTTGTCAAATACAGAACTTAAAATTGATAGCTTCTAATTATTATTGCAAATTATAACTTGAAGATCTGAACTTGTAATAGTCAAATACAGAACTTCTAATTGTTAAATACAAATTATTGGTGCAAATTATAACTTGAAGCTCTGAACTAGTAATTGTCAAATACAGAACTTAAAATTGATAGCTTCTAATTATTATTGCAAATTATAACTTGAAGATCTGAACTTGTAATTGTCAAATACAGAACTTAAAATTGATAGCTTCTAATTATTATTTCAAATTATAACTTGAAGATCTTAACTTGTAATTGTCAAATACAGAACTTAAAATTGATAGCTTCTAATTATTATTGCAAATTATAACTTGAAGATCTGAACTTGTAATTGTCAAATACAGAACTTAAAATTGATAGCTTATAATTATTATTGCAAATTATAACTTGAAGATCTGAACTTGTAATAGGTAAATACAGAACTTCGAATTGTTAAATTCAAACTAAGATTGCAAATAATAATTTGAAGATCTGAACTTGTAATAGTCAAATACAGAACTTAAAATTGATAGCTTCTAATTATTATTGCAAAATATAACTTGAAGATCTGTACTTGTAATTGTCAAATACAGAACTTAAAATTGATAGCTTCTAATTATTATTTCAAATTATAACTTGAAGATCTGAACTTGTAATTGTCAAATACAGAACTTAAAATTGATAGCTTCTAATTATTATTGCAAATTATAACTTGAAGATCTGAACTTGTAATTGTCAAATACAGAACTTCTAATTGTTAAATACAAATTATTAGTGCAAATTATAACTTGAAGATCTGACCTTGTAATTGTCAAATACAGAACTTAAAATTGATAGCTTCTAATTATTATTGTAAATTATAACTTGAAGATCTGAACTTGTAATAGTGAATTACAGAACATAGATTTGTTAAATTCAAATTATTATTTAAAATTATAACTTGAAGATCTGAACTAGTAATTGTCAAATACAGAACTTAAAATTGATAGCTTCTAATTATTATTGCAAATTATAACTTGAAGATCTGAACTTGTCAAATACAGAACTTAAAATTGATAGCTTCTAATTATTATTGCAAATTATAACTTGAAGATCTGAACTTGTAATAGTCAAATACAGAACTTCTAATTGTTAAATACAAATTATTGGTGCAAATTATAACTTGAAGCTCTGAACTAGTAATTGTCAAATACAGAACTTAAAATTGATAGCTTCTAATTATTATTGCAAATTATAACTTGAAGATCTGAACTTGTAATTGTCAAATACAGAACTTAAAATTGATAGCTTCTAATTATTATTTCAAATTATAACTTGAAGATCTTAACTTGTAATTGTCAAATACAGAACTTAAAATTGATAGCTTCTAATTATTATTGCAAATTATAACTTGAAGATCTGAACTTGTAATTGTCAAATACAGAACTTAAAATTGATAGCTTCTAATTATTATTGCAAATTATAACTTGAAGATCTGAACTTGTAATAGGTAAATACAGAACTTCGAATTGTTAAATTCAAACTAAGATTGCAAATAATAATTTGAAGATCTGAACTTGTAATAGTCAAATACAGAACTTAAAATTGATAGCTTCTAATTATTATTGCAAAATATAACTTGAAGATCTGTACTTGTAATTGTCAAATACAGAACTTAAAATTGATAGCTTCTAATTATTATTTCAAATTATAACTTGAAGATCTGAACTTGTAATTGTCAAATACAGAACTTAAAATTGATAGCTTCTAATTATTATTGCAAATTATAACTTGAAGATCTGAACTTGTAATTGTCAAATACAGAACTTCTAATTGTTAAATACAAATTATTAGTGCAAATTATAACTTGAAGATCTGACCTTGTAATTGTCAAATACAGAACTTAAAATTGATAGCTTCTAATTATTATTGTAAATTATAACTTGAAGATCTGAACTTGTAATAGTGAATTACGAACTTAGATTTGTTAAATTCAAATTATTATTTCAAATTATAACTTGAAGATCTGAACTAGTAATTGTCAAATACAGAACTTAAAATTGATAGCTTCTAATTATTATTGCAAATTATAACTTGAAGATCTGAACTTGTCAAATACAGAACTTAAAATTGATAGCTTCTAATTATTATTGCAAATTATAACTTGAAGATCTGAACTTGTAATAGTCAAATACAGAACTTCTAATTGTTAAATACAAATTATTAGTGCAAATTATAACTTGAAGCTCTGAACTAGTAATTGTCAAATACAGAACTTAAAATTGATAGCTTCTAATTATTATTGCAAATTATAACTTGAAGATCTGAACTTGTAATTGTCAAATACAGAACTTAAAATTGATAGCTTCAAATTATTATTTCAAATTATAACTTGAAGATCTTAACTTGTAATTGTCAAATACAGAACTTAAAATTGATAGCTTCTAATTATTATTGCAAATTATAACTTGAAGATCTGAACTTGTAATTGTCAAATACAGAACTTAAAATTGATAGCTTCTAATTATTATTGCAAATTATAACTTGAAGATCTGAACTTGTAATAGGTAAATACAGAACTTCGAATTGTTAAATTCAAACTAAGAATGCAAATAATAATTTGAAGATCTGAACTTGTAATAGTCAAATACAGAACTTAAAATTGATAGCTTCTAATTATTATTGCAAAATATAACTTGAAGATCTGAACTTGTAATAGGTAAATACAGAACTTCGAATTGTTAAATTCAAACTAAGAATGCAAATAATAATTTGAAGATCTGAACTTGTAATAGTCAAATACAGAACTTAAAATTGATAGCTTCTAATTATTATTTCAAATTATAACTTGTAGATCTGAACTTGTAATTGTCAAATACAGAACTTAAAATTGATAGCTTCTAATTATTATTGCAAATTATAACTTGAAGATCTGAACTTGTAATTGTCAAATACAGAACTTAAAATTGATAGCTTCTAATTATTATTGCAAATAATAACTTGAAGATCTGAACTTGTAATTATCAAATGCAGAACTTAAAATTGATAGCTTCTAATTATTATTGCAAATAATAATTTGAAGATCTGTACTTGCAATTGTCAAATACAGAACTTAAAATTGATAGCTTCTAATTATTATTTCAAATTATAACTTGAAGATCTGCACTTGTAATTGTCAAATACAGAACTTAAAATTAATAGCTTCTAATTATTATTGCAAATAATAACTTGAAGATCTGAACTTGTAATTGTCAAATGCCGAACTTAAAATTGATAGCTTCTAATTATTATTGCAAATAATAGTTTGAAGATCTGTACTTGTAATTGTCAAATACAGAACTTAAAATTGATAGCTTATAATTATTATTGCAAATTATAATTTGAAGATCTGAACTTGTAATAGACAAATACGCAACTTAGCATTGTTAAATACAAATTGTGATTGCAAATTATAACTTGAAGATCTGAACCTGTAATAGGTAAATACAGAACTTCGAATGATTAAATTCAAACTAAGATTGCAAATAATAATTTGAAGATCTGAACTTGTAATAGTCAAATACAGAACTTCTAATTGTTAAATACAAATTATTAGTGAAAATTATTACTTGAAGATCTGAACTAGTAATTGTCAAATACAGCACTTAAAATTGATAGCTTCTAATTATTATTGCAAATTATAACTTGAAGATCTGAACTTGTAATTGTCAAATACAGAACTTAAAATTGGTAGCTTCTAATTATTATTGCAAATTATAACTTGACGATCCTAACTTGTAATTGTCAAATACAGAACTTCTAATTGTTAAATACAAATTATTAGTGCAAATTATAACTTGAAGATCTGACCTTGTAATTGTCAAATACAGAACTTAAAATTGATAGCTTCTAATTATTATTGCAAATTATAACTTGAAGATCTGAACGTGTAATTGTCAAATACAGAAATTCTAATTGTTAAATACAAATTATTAGTGCAAATTATAACTTGAAGATCTGAACTTGTAATTATCAAATACAGAACTTAAAATTGATAGCTTCTAATTATTATTTCAAATTATAACTTGAAGATCTGAACTTGTAATTGTCAAATACAGAACTTAAAATTAATAGCTTCTAATTATTATTGCAAATAATAACTTGAAGATCTGAACTTGTAATTGTCAAATGCAGAACTTAAAATTGATAGCTTCTAATTATTATTGCAAATAATAGTTTGAAGATCTGTATTGTCAAATACAGAACTTAAAATTGATAGCTTATAATTATAATTCAAATTATAACTTGAAGATCTGAACTTGTAATAGTCAAATACAGAACTTCGAATTGTTAAATACAAAGTATTAGTGCAAATTATTACTTGAAGATCTGAACCTGTAATAGGTAAATACAGAACTTCGAATGATTAAATTCAAACTAAGATTGCAAATAATAATTTGAAGATCTGAACTTGTAATAGTCAAATACAGAACTTCTAATTGTTAAATACAAATTATTAGTGAAAATTATTACTTGAAGATCTGAACTAGTAATTGTCAAATACAGCACTTAAAATTGATAGCTTCTAATTATTATTGCAAATTATAACTTGAAGATCTGAACTTGTAATTGTCAAATACAGAACTTAAAATTGATAGCTTCTAATTATTATTTCAAATTATAACTTGGAGATCTGAACTTGTAATTGTCAAATACAGAACTTAAAATTGGTAGCTTCTAATTATTATTGCAAATTATAACTTGAAGATCCTAACTTGTAATTGTCAAATACAGAACTTCTAATTGTTAAATACAAATTATTAGTGCAAATTATAACTTGAAGATCTGACCTTGTAATTGTCAAATACAGAACTTAAAATTGATAGCTTCTAATTATTATTGCAAATTATAACTTGAAGATCTGAACGTGTACTAGTGAATTACAGAACTTAGATTTGTTAAATTCAAATTATTATTTCAAATTATAACTTGGAGATCTGAACTTGTAATTGTCAAATACAGAACTTCTAATTGATAGCTTCTAATTATTATTGTAAATTATAACTTGGAGATCTGAGCTTGTAATAGTGAATTACAGAACTTAGATTTGTTAAATTCAAATTATTATTTCAAATTATAACTTGAAGATCTGAACTAGTAATTGTCAAATACAGAACTTAAAATTGATAGCTTTTAATTATTATTGCAAATTATAACTTGAAGATCTGAACTTGTACTAGTGAATTACAGAACTTAGATTTGTTAAATTCAAATTATTATTTCAAATTATAACTTGGAGATCTGAACTTGTAATTGTCAAATACAGAACTTAAAATTGATAGCTTCTAATTATTATTGCAAATTATAACTTGAAGATCTGAACTTGTAATTGTCAAATACAGAACTTCTAATTGTTAAATACAAATTATTAGTGCAAATTATAACTTGAAGATCTGACCTTGTAATTGTCAAATACAGAACTTAAAATTGATAGCTTCTAATTATTATTGTAAATTATAACTTGAAGATCTGAACTTGTAATAGTGAATTACAGAACTTAGATTTGTTAAATTCAAATTATTATTTCAGATTATAACTTGAAGATCTGAACTAGTAATTGTCAAATACAGAACTTAAAATTGATAGCTTCTAATTATTATTGCAAATTATAACTTAAAGATCTGAACTTTTAATTGTCAAATACAGAACTTAAAATTGATAGCTTCTAATTATTATTGTAAATTATAACTTGAAGATCTGAACTTGTAATTGTCAAATACAGAACTTAAAATTGAGAGCTTCTAATTATTATTGCAAATTATAACTTGAAGATCTGAACTTGTAATTGTCAAATACAGAACTTAAAATTGATAGCTTCTAATTATTATTTCAAATTATAACTTGAAGATCTGAACTTGTAATTGTCAAATACAGAACTTAAAATTGATAGCTTCTAATTATTATTGCAAATTATAACTTGAAGATCTGAACTTGTAATAGTCAAATACAGAACTTCTAATTGTTAAATACAAATTATTAGTGCAAATTATAACTTGAAGATCTGAACTAGTAATTGTCAAATACAGAACTTAAAATTGATAGCTTCTAATTATTATTGCAAATTATAACTTGAAGATCTGAACTTGTAATTGTCAAATACAGAACTTAAAATTGATAGCTTCTAATTATTATTTCAAATTATAACTTGAAGATCTTAACTTGTAATTGTCAAATACAGAACTTAAAATTGATAGCTTCTAATTATTATTGCAAATTATAACTTGAAGATCTGAACTTGTAATTGTCAAATACAGAACTTCTAATTGTTAAATACAAATTATTAGTGCAAATTATAACTTGAAGATCTGAACTTGTAATTGTCAAATACAGAACTTAAAATTGATAGCTTCTAATTATTATTTCAAATTATAACTTGGAGATCTGAACTTGTAATTGTCAAATACAGAACTTAAAATTGATAGCTTCTAATTATTATTGCAAATAATAATTTGAAGAACTGAACTTGTAATAGTCAAATACAGAACTTCTAATTGTTAAATACAAATTATTAGTGCAAATTATTACTTGAAGATCTGAACTAGTAATTGTCAAATACAGCACTTAAAATTGATAGCTTCTAATTATTATTGCAAATTATAACTTGAAGATCTGAACTTGTAATTGTCAAATACAGAACTTAAAATTGATAGCTTCTAATTATTATTTCAAATTATAACTTGGAGATCTGAACTTGTAATTGTCAAATACAGAACTTAAAATTGATAGCTTCTAATTATTATTGCAAATTATAACTTGAAGATCTGAACTTGTAATTGTCAAATACAGAACTTCTAATTGTTAAATACAAATTATTAGTGCAAATTATAACTTGAAGATCTGACCTTGTAATTGTCAAATACAGAACTTAAAATTGATAGCTTCTAATTATTATTGCAAATTATAACTTGAAGATCTGAACGTGTAATTGTCAAATACAGAACTTCTAATTGTTAAATACAAATTATTAGTGCAAATTATAACTTGAAGATCTGAACTTGTAATTATCAAATACAGAACTTAAAATTGATAGCTTCTAATTATTATTTCAAATTATAACTTGAAGATCTGAACTTGTAATTGTCAAATACAGAACTTAAAATTAATAGCTTCTAATTATTATTGCAAATAATAACTTGATGATCTGAACTTGTAATTGTCAAATGCAGAACTTAAAATTGATAGCTTCTAATTATTATTGCAAATAATAGTTTGAAGATCTGTACTTGTAATTGTCAAATACAGAACTTAAAATTGATAGCTTATAATTATAATTCAAATTATAACTTGAAGATCTGAACTTGTAATAGTCAAATACAGAACTTCGAATTGTTAAATACAAAGTATTAGTGCAAATTATTACTTGAAGATCTGAACCTGTAATAGGTAAATACAGAACTTCGAATGATTAAATTCAAACTAAGATTGCAAATAATAATTTGTAGATCTGAACTTGTAATAGTCAAATACAGAACTTCTAATTGTTAAATACAAATTATTAGTGAAAATTATTACTTGAAGATCTGAACTAGTAATTGTCAAATACAGCACTTAAAATTGATAGCTTCTAATTATTATTGCAAATTATAACTTGAAGATCTGAACTTGTAATTGTCAAATACAGAACTTAAAATTGATAGCTTCTAATTATTATTTCAAATTATAACTTGGAGATCTGAACTTGTAATTGTCAAATACAGAACTTAAAATTGGTAGCTTCTAATTATTATTGCAAATTATAACTTGAAGATCCTAACTTGTAATTGTCAAATACAGAACTTCTAATTGTTAAATACAAATTATTAGTGCAAATTATAACTTGAAGATCTGACCTTGTAATTGTCAAATACAGAACTTAAAATTGATAGCTTCTAATTATTATTGCAAATTATAACTTGAAGATCTGAACGTGTACTAGTGAATTACAGAACTTAGATTTGTTAAATTCAAATTATTATTTCAAATTATAACTTGGAGATCTGAACTTGTAATTGTCAAATACAGAACTTCTAATTGATAGCTTCTAATTATTATTGTAAATTATAACTTGAAGATCTGAGCTTGTAATAGTGAATTACAGAACTTAGATTTGTTAAATTCAAATTATTATTTCAAATTATAACTTGAAGATCTGAACTAGTAATTGTCAAATACAGAACTTAAAATTGATAGCTTCTAATTATTATTTCAAATTATAACATGAAGATCTGAACTTGTAATTGTCAAATACAGAACATAAATTAATAGCTTCTAATTATTATTGCAAATAATAACTTGAAGATCTGAACTTGTAATTGTCAAATGCAGAACTTAAAATTGATAGCTTCTAATTATTATTGCAAATAATAGTTTGAAAATCTGTACTTGTAATTGTCAAATACAGAACTTAAAATTGATAGCTTCTAATTATTATTTCAAATTATAACTTGAAGATCTGAACTTGTAATTGTCAAATACAGAACTTAAAATTAATAGCTTCTAATTATTATTGCAAATAATAACTTGATGATCTGAACTTGTAATTGTCAAATGCAGAACTTAAAATTGATAGCTTCTAATTATTATTGCAAATAATAGTTTGAAGATCTGTACTTGTAATTGTCAAATACAGAACTTAAAATTGATAGCTTATAATTATAATTCAAATTATAACTTGAAGATCTGAACTTGTAATAGTCAAATACAGAACTTCGAATTGTTAAATACAAAGTATTAGTGCAAATTATTACTTGAAGATCTGAACCTGTAATAGGTAAATACAGAACTTCGAATGATTAAATTCAAACTAAGATTGCAAATAATAATTTGAAGATCTGAACTTGTAATAGTCAAATACAGAACTTCTAATTGTTAAATACAAATTATTAGTGAAAATTATTACTTGAAGATCTGAACTAGTAATTGTCAAATACAGCACTTAAAATTGATAGCTTCTAATTATTATTGCAAATTATAACTTGAAGATCTGAACTTGTAATTGTCAAATACAGAACTTAAAATTGGTAGCTTCTAATTATTATTGCAAATTATAACTTGAAGATCCTAACTTGTAATTGTCAAATACAGAACTTCTAATTGTTAAATACAAATTATTAGTGCAAATTATAACTTGAAGATCTGACCTTGTAATTGTCAAATACAGAACTTAAAATTGATAGCTTCTAATTATAATTGCAAATTATAACTTGAAGATCTGAACGTGTACTAGTGAATTACAGAACTTAGATTTGTTAAATTCAAATTATTATTTCAAATTTTAACTTGGAGATCTGAACTTGTAATTGTCAAATACAGAACTTCTAATTGATAGCTTCTAATTATTATTGTAAATTATAACTTGAAGATCTGAGCTTGTAATAGTGAATTACAGAACTTAGATTTGTTAAATTCAAATTATTATTTCAAATTATAACTTGAAGATCTGAACTAGTAATTGTCAAATACAGAACTTAAAATTGATAGCTTCTAATTATTATTTCAAATTATAACATGAAGATCTGAACTTGTAATTGTCAAATACAGAACATAAATTAATAGCTTCTAATTATTATTGCAAATAATAACTTGAAGATCTGAACTTGTAATTGTCAAATGCAGAACTTAAAATTGATAGCTTCTAATTATTATTGCAAATAATAGTTTGAAGATCTGTACTTGTAATTGTCAAATACAGAACTTAAAATTGATAGCTTATAATTATAATTCAAATTATAACTTGAAGATCTTAACTTGTAATTGTCAAATACAGAACTTAAAATTGATAGCTTCTAATTATTATTGCAAATTATAACTTGAAGATCTGAACTTGTAATTGTCAAATACAGAACTTAAAATTGATAGCTTCTAATTATTATTGCAAATTATTACTTGAAGATCTGAACTTGTAATAGGTAAATACAGAACTTCGATTTGTTAAATTCAAACTAAGATTGCAAATAATAATTTGAAGATCTGAACTTGTAATAGTCAAATACAGAACTTAAAATTGATAGCTTCTAATTATTATTGCAAATTATAGCTTGAAGATCTGAACTTGTACTAGTGAATTACAGAACTTAGATTTGTTAAATTCAAATTATTATTTCAAATTATAACTTGGAGATCTGAACTTGTAATTGTCAAATACAGATCTTAAAATTGATAGCTTCTAATTATTATTTCAAATTATAACTTGGAGATCTGAACTTGTAATTGTCAAATACAGAACTTCTAATTGTTAAATACAAATTATTAGTGCAAATTATAACTTGAAGATCTGACCTTGTAATTGTCAAATACAGAACTTAAAATTGATAGCTTCTAATTATTATTGCAAATTATAACTTGAAGATCTGAACGTGTAATTGTCAAATACAGAACTTCTAATTGTTAAATACAAATTATTAGTGCAAATTATAACTTGAAGATCTGAACTTGTAATTATCAAATACAGAACTTAAAATTGATAGCTTCTAATTATTATTTCAAATTATAACTTGAAGATCTGAACTTGTAATTGTCAAATACAGAACTTAAAATTAATAGCTTCTAATTATTATTGCAAATAATAACTTGATGATCTGAACTTGTAATTGTCAAATGCAGAACTTAAAATTGATAGCTTCTAATTATTATTGCAAATAATAGTTTGAAGATCTGTACTTGTAATTGTCAAATACAGAACTTAAAATTGATAGCTTATAATTATAATTCAAATTATAACTTGAAGATCTGAACTTGTAATAGTCAAATACAGAACTTCGAATTGTTAAATACAAAGTATTAGTGCAAATTATTACTTGAAGATCTGAACCTGTAATAGGTAAATACAGAACTTCGAATGATTAAATTCAAACTAAGATTGCAAATAATAATTTGTAGATCTGAACTTGTAATAGTCAAATACAGAACTTCTAATTGTTAAATACAAATTATTAGTGAAAATTATTACTTGAAGATCTGAACTAGTAATTGTCAAATACAGCACTTAAAATTGATAGCTTCTAATTATTATTGCAAATTATAACTTGAAGATCTGAACTTGTAATTGTCAAATACAGAACTTAAAATTGATAGCTTCTAATTATTATTTCAAATTATAACTTGGAGATCTGAACTTGTAATTGTCAAATACAGAACTTCTAATTGATAGCTTCTAATTATTATTGTAAATTATAACTTGAAGATCTGAGCTTGTAATAGTGAATTACAGAACTTAGATTTGTTAAATTCAAATTATTATTTCAAATTATAACTTGAAGATCTGAACTAGTAATTGTCAAATACAGAACTTAAAATTGATAGCTTCTAATTATTATTTCAAATTATAACATGAAGATCTGAACTTGTAATTGTCAAATACAGAACATAAATTAATAGCTTCTAATTATTATTGCAAATAATAACTTGAAGATCTGAACTTGTAATTGTCAAATGCAGAACTTAAAATTGATAGCTTCTAATTATTATTGCAAATAATAGTTTGAAGATCTGTACTTGTAATTGTCAAATACAGAACTTAAAATTGATAGCTTATAATTATAATTCAAATTATAACTTGAAGATCTGAACTTGTAATAGTCAAATACAGAACTTCGAATTGTTAAATACAAAGTATTAGTGCAAATTATTACTTGAAGATCTGAACCTGTAATAGGTAAATACAGAACTTCGAATGATTAAATTCAAACTAAGATTGCAAATAATAATTTGAAGATCTGAACTTGTAATAGTCAAATACAGAACTTCTAATTGTTAAATACAAATTATTAGTGAAAATTATTACTTGAAGATCTGAACTAGTAATTGTCAAATACAGCACTTAAAATTGATAGCTTCTAATTATTATTGCAAATTATAACTTGAAGATCTGAACTTGTAATTGTCAAAAACAGAACTTAAAATTGATAGCTTCTAATTATTATTTCAAATTATAACTTGGAGATCTGAACTTGTAATTGTCAAATACAGAACTTAAAATTGGTAGCTTCTAATTATTATTGCAAATTATAACTTGAAGATCCTAACTTGTAATTGTCAAATACAGAACTTCTAATTGTTAAATACAAATTATTAGTGCAAATTATAACTTGAAGATCTGACCTTGTAATTGTCAAATACAGAACTTAAAATTGATAGCTTCTAATTATAATTGCAAATTATAACTTGAAGATCTGAACGTGTACTAGTGAATTACAGAACTTAGATTTGTTAAATTCAAATTATTATTTCAAATTTTAACTTGGAGATCTGAACTTGTAATTGTCAAATACAGAACTTCTAATTGATAGCTTCTAATTATTATTGTAAATTATAACTTGAAGATCTGAGCTTGTAATAGTGAATTACAGAACTTAGATTTGTAAAATTCAAATTATTATTTCAAATTATAACTTGAAGATCTGAACTAGTTATTGTCAAATACAGAACTTAAAATTGATAGCTTCTAATAATTATTTCAAATTATAACTTGAAGATCTTAACTTGTAATTGTCAAATACAGAACTTAAAATTGATAGCTTCTAATTATTATTGCAAATTATAACTTGAAGATCTGAACTTGTAATTGTCAAATACAGAACTTAAAATTGATAGCTTCTAATTATTATTGCAAATTATAACTTGAAGATCTGAACTTGTAATAGGTAAATACAGAACTTCGAATTGTTAAATTCAAACTAAGATTGCAAATAATAATTTGAAGATCTGAACTTGTAATAGTCAAATACAGAACTTAAAATTGATAGCTTCTAATTATTATTGCAAATTATAACTTGAAGATCTGAACTTGTACTAGTGAATTACAGAACTTAGATTTGTTAAATTCAAATTATTATTTCAAATTATAACTTGGAGATCTGAACTTGTAATTGTCAAATACAGAACTTAAAATTGATAGCTTCTAATTATTATTTCAAATTATAACTTGGAGATCTGAACTTGTAATTGTCAAATACAGAACTTAAAATTGGTAGCTTCTAATTATTATTGCAAATTATAACTTGAAGATCCTAACTTGTAATTGTCAAATACAGAACTTCTAATTGTTAAATACAAATTATTAGTGCAAATTATAACTTGAAGATCTGACCATGTAATTGTCAAATACAGAACTTAAAATTGATAGCTTCTAATTATTATTGCAAATTATAACTTGAAGATCTGAACGTGTAATTGTCAAATACAGAACTTCTAATTGTTAAATACAAATTATTAGTGCAAATTATAACTTGAAGATCTGAACTTGTAATTATCAAATACAGAACTTAAAATTGATAGCTTCTAATTATTATTTCAAATTATAACTTGAAGATCTGAACTTGTAATTGTCAAATACAGAACTTAAAATTAATAGCTTCTAATTATTATTGCAAATAATAACTTGATGATCTGAACTTGTAATTGTCAAATGCAGAACTTAAAATTGATAGCTTCTAAGTATTATTGCAAATAATAGTTTGAAGATCTGTACTTGTAATTGTCAAATACAGAACTTAAAATTGATAGCTTATAATTATAATTCAAATTATAACTTGAAGATCTGAACTTGTAATAGTCAAATACAGAACTTCGAATTGTTAAATACAAAGTATTAGTGCAAATTATTACTTGAAGATCTGAACCTGTAATAGGTAAATACAGAACTTCGAATGATTAAATTCAAACTAAGATTGCAAATAATAATTAGAAGATCTGAACTTGTAATAGTCAAATACAGAACTTCTAATTGTTAAATACAAATTATTAGTGAAAATTATTACTTGAAGATCTGAACTAGTAATTGTCAAATACAGCACTTAAAATTGATAGCTTCTAATTATTATTGCAAATTATAACTTGAAGATCTGAACTTGTAATTGTCAAATACAGAACTTAAAATTGATAGCTTCTAATTATTATTTCAAATTATAACTTGGAGATCTGAACTTGTAATTGTCAAATACAGAACTTAAAATTGGTAGCTTCTAATTATTATTGCAAATTATAACTTGAAGATCCTAACTTGTAATTGTCAAATACAGAACTTCTAATTGTTAAATACAAATTATTAGTGCAAATTATAACTTGAAGATCTGACCTTGTAATTGTCAAATACAGAACTTAAAATTGATAGCTTCTAATTATTATTGCAAATTATAACTTGAAGATCTGAACGTGTACTAGTGAATTACAGAACTTAGATTTGTTAAATTCAAATTATTATTTCAAATTATAACTTGGAGATCTGAACTTGTAATTGTCAAATACAGAACTTCTAATTGATAGCTTCTAATTATTATTGTAAATTATAACTTGGAGATCTGAGCTTGTAATAGTGAATTACAGAACTTAGATTTGTTAAATTCAAATTATTATTTCAAATTATAACTTGAAGATCTGAACTAGTAATTGTCAAATACAGAACTTAAAATTGATAGCTTCTAATTATTATTGCAAATTATAACTTGAAGATCTGAACTTGTACTAGTGAATTACAGAACTTAGATTTGTTAAATTCAAATTATTATTTCAAATTATAACTTGGAGATCTGAACTTGTAATTGTCAAATACAGAACTTAAAATTGATAGCTTCTAATTATTATTGCAAATTATAACTTGAAGATCTGAACTTGTAATTGTCAAATACAGAACTTCTAATTGTTAAATACAAATTATTAGTGCAAATTATAACTTGAAGATCTGACCTTGTAATTGTCAAATACAGAACTTAAAATTGATAGCTTCTAATTATTATTGTAAATTATAACTTGAAGATCTGAACTTGTAATAGTGAATTACAGAACTTAGATTTGTTAAATTCAAATTATTATTTCAGATTATAACTTGAAGATCTGAACTAGTAATTGTCAAATACAGAACTTAAAATTGATAGCTTCTAATTATTATTGCAAATTATAACTTAAAGATCTGAACTTTTAATTGTCAAATACAGAACTTAAAATTGATAGCTTCTAATTATTATTGTAAATTATAACTTGAAGATCTGAACTTGTAATTGTCAAATACAGAACTTAAAATTGAGAGCTTCTAATTATTATTGCAAATTATAACTTGAAGATCTGAACTTGTAATTGTCAAATACAGAACTTAAAATTGATAGCTTCTAATTATTATTTCAAATTATAACTTGAAGATCTGAACTTGTAATTGTCAAATACAGAACTTAAAATTGATAGCTTCTAATTATTATTGCAAATTATAACTTGAAGATCTGAACTTGTAATAGTCAAATACAGAACTTCTAATTGTTAAATACAAATTATTAGTGCAAATTATAACTTGAAGATCTGAACTAGTAATTGTCAAATACAGAACTTAAAATTGATAGCTTCTAATTATTATTGCAAATTATAACTTGAAGATCTGAACTTGTAATTGTCAAATACAGAACTTAAAATTGATAGCTTCTAATTATTATTTCAAATTATAACTTGAAGATCTTAACTTGTAATTGTCAAATACAGAACTTAAAATTGATAGCTTCTAATTATTATTGCAAATTATAACTTGAAGATCTGAACTTGTAATTGTCAAATACAGAACTTCTAATTGTTAAATACAAATTATTAGTGCAAATTATAACTTGAAGATCTGAACTTGTAATTGTCAAATACAGAACTTAAAATTGATAGCTTCTAATTATTATTTCAAATTATAACTTGGAGATCTGAACTTGTAATTGTCAAATACAGAACTTAAAATTGATAGCTTCTAATTATTATTGCAAATAATAATTTGAAGATCTGAACTTGTAATAGTCAAATACAGAACTTCTAATTGTTAAATACAAATTATTAGTGCAAATTATTACTTGAAGATCTGAACTAGTAATTGTCAAATACAGCACTTAAAATTGATAGCTTCTAATTATTATTGCAAATTATAACTTGAAGATCTGAACTTGTAATTGTCAAATACAGAACTTAAAATTGATAGCTTCTAATTATTATTTCAAATTATAACTTGGAGATCTGAACTTGTAATTGTCAAATACAGAACTTAAAATTGATAGCTTCTAATTATTATTGCAAATTATAACTTGAAGATCTGAACTTGTAATTGTCAAATACAGAACTTCTAATTGTTAAATACAAATTATTAGTGCAAATTATAACTTGAAGATCTGACCTTGTAATTGTCAAATACAGAACTTAAAATTGATAGCTTCTAATTATTATTGCAAATTATAACTTGAAGATCTGAACGTGTAATTGTCAAATACAGAACTTCTAATTGTTAAATACAAATTATTAGTGCAAATTATAACTTGAAGATCTGAACTTGTAATTATCAAATACAGAACTTAAAATTGATAGCTTCTAATTATTATTTCAAATTATAACTTGAAGATCTGAACTTGTAATTGTCAAATACAGAACTTAAAATTAATAGCTTCTAATTATTATTGCAAATAATAACTTGATGATCTGAACTTGTAATTGTCAAATGCAGAACTTAAAATTGATAGCTTCTAATTATTATTGCATATAATAGTTTGAAGATCTGTACTTGTAATTGTCAAATACAGAACTTAAAATTGATAGCTTATAATTATAATTCAAATTATAACTTGAAGATCTGAACTTGTAATAGTCAAATACAGAACTTCGAATTGTTAAATACAAAGTATTAGTGCAAATTATTACTTGAAGATCTGAACCTGTAATAGGTAAATACAGAACTTCGAATGATTAAATTCAAACTAAGATTGCAAATAATAATTTGTAGATCTGAACTTGTAATAGTCAATTACAGAACTTCTAATTGTTAAATACAAATTATTAGTGAAAATTATTACTTGAAGATCTGAACTAGTAATTGTCAAATACAGCACTTAAAATTGATAGCTTCTAATTATTATTGCAAATTATAACTTGAAGATCTGAACTTGTAATTGTCAAATACAGAACTTAAAATTGATAGCTTCTAATTATTATTTCAAATTATAACTTGGAGATCTGAACTTGTAATTGTCAAATACAGAACTTAAAATTGGTAGCTTCTAATTATTATTGCAAATTATAACTTGAAGATCCTAACTTGTAATTGTCAAATACAGAACTTCTAATTGTTAAATACAAATTATTAGTGCAAATTATAACTTGAAGATCTGACCTTGTAATTGTCAAATACAGAACTTAAAATTGATAGCTTCTAATTATTATTGCAAATTATAACTTGAAGATCTGAACGTGTACTAGTGAATTACAGAACTTAGATTTGTTAAATTCAAATTATTATTTCAAATTATAACTTGGAGATCTGAACTTGTAATTGTCAAATACAGAACTTCTAATTGATAGCTTCTAATTATTATTGTAAATTATAACTTGAAGATCTGAGCTTGTAATAGTGAATTACAGAACTTAGATTTGTTAAATTCAAATTATTATTTCAAATTATAACTTGAAGATCTGAACTAGTAATTGTCAAATACAGAACTTAAAATTGATAGCTTCTAATTATTATTTCAAATTATAACATGAAGATCTGAACTTGTAATTGTCAAATACAGAACATAAATTAATAGCTTCTAATTATTATTGCAAATAATAACTTGAAGATCTGAACTTGTAATTGTCAAATGCAGAACTTAAAATTGATAGCTTCTAATTATTATTGCAAATAATAGTTTGAAGATCTGTACTTGTAATTGTCAAATACAGAACTTAAAATTGATAGCTTCTAATTATTATTTCAAATTATAACTTGAAGATCTGAACTTGTAATTGTCAAATACAGAACTTAAAATTAATAGCTTCTAATTATTATTGCAAATAATAACTTGATGATCTGAACTTGTAATTGTCCAATGCAGAACTTAAAATTGATAGCTTCTAATTATTATTGCAAATAATAGTTTGAAGATCTGTACTTGTAATTGTCAAATACAGAACTTAAAATTGATAGCTTATAATTATAATTCAAATTATAACTTGAAGATCTGAACTTGTAATAGTCAAATACAGAACTTCGAATTGTTAAATACAAAGTATTAGTGCAAATTATTACTTGAAGATCTGAACCTGTAATAGGTAAATACAGAACTTCGAATGATTAAATTCAAACTAAGATTGCAAATAATAATTTGTAGATCTGAACTTGTAATAGTCAAATACAGAACTTCTAATTGTTAAATACAAATTATTAGTGAAAATTATTACTTGAAGATCTGAACTAGTAATTGTCAAATACAGCACTTAAAATTGATAGCTTCTAATTATTATTGCAAATTATAACTTGAAGATCTGAACTTGTAATTGTCAAATACAGAACTTAAAATTGATAGCTTCTAATTATTATTTCAAATTATAACTTGGAGATCTGAACTTGTAATTGTCAAATACAGAACTTAAAATTGGTAGCTTCTAATTATTATTGCAAATTATAACTTGAAGATCCTAACTTGTAATTGTCAAATACAGAACTTCTAATTGTTAAATACAAATTATTAGTGCAAATTATAACTTGAAGATCTGACCTTGTAATTGTCAAATACAGAACTTAAAATTGATAGCTTCTAATTATTATTGCAAATTATAACTTGAAGATCTGAACGTGTACTAGTGAATTACAGAACTTAGATTTGTTAAATTCAAATTATTATTTCAAATTATAACTTGGAGATCTGAACTTGTAATTGTCAAATACAGAACTTCTAATTGATAGCTTCTAATTATTATTGTAAATTATAACTTGAAGATCTGAGCTTGTAATAGTGAATTACAGAACTTAGATTTGTTAAATTCAAATTATTATTTCAAATTATAACTTGAAGATCTGAACTAGTAATTGTCAAATACAGAACTTAAAATTGATAGCTTCTAATTATTATTTCAAATTATAACATGAAGATCTGAACTTGTAATTGTCAAATACAGAACATAAATTAATAGCTTCTAATTATTATTGCAAATAATAACTTGAAGATCTGAACTTGTAATTGTCAAATGCAGAACTTAAAATTGATAGCTTCTAATTATTATTGCAAATAATAGTTTGAAGATCTGTACTTGTAATTGTCAAATACAGAACTTAAAATTGATAGCTTATAATTATAATTCAAATTATAACTTGAAGATCTGAACTTGTAATAGTCAAATACAGAACTTCGAATTGTTAAATACAAAGTATTAGTGCAAATTATTACTTGAAGATCTGAACCTGTAATAGGTAAATACAGAACTTCGAATGATTAAATTCAAACTAAGATTGCAAATAATAATTTGAAGATCTGAACTTGTAATAGTCAAATACAGAACTTCTAATTGTTAAATACAAATTATTAGTGAAAATTATTACTTGAAGATCTGAACTAGTAATTGTCAAATACAGCACTTAAAATTGATAGCTTCTAATTATTATTGCAAATTATAACTTGAAGATCTGAACTTGTAATTGTCAAATACAGAACTTAAAATTGATAGCTTCTAATTATTATTTCAAATTATAACTTGGAGATCTGAACTTGTAATTGTCAAATACAGAACTTAAAATTGGTAGCTTCTAATTATTATTGCAAATTATAACTTGAAGATCCTAACTTGTAATTGTCAAATACAGAACTTCTAATTGTTAAATACAAATTATTAGTGCAAATTATAACTTGAAGATCTGACCTTGTAATTGTCAAATACAGAACTTAAAATTGATAGCTTCTAATTATAATTGCAAATTATAACTTGAAGATCTGAACGTGTACTAGTGAATTACAGAACTTAGATTTGTTAAATTCAAATTATTATTTCAAATTTTAACTTGGAGATCTGAACTTGTAATTGTCAAATACAGAACTTCTAATTGATAGCTTCTAATTATTATTGTAAATTATAACTTGAAGATCTGAGCTTGTAATAGTGAATTACAGAACTTAGATTTGTTAAATTCAAATTATTATTTCAAATTATAACTTGAAGATCTGAACTAGTAATTGTCAAATACAGAACTTAAAATTGATAGCTTCTAATTATTATTTCAAATTATAACTTGAAGATCTTAACTTGTAATTGTCAAATACAGAACTTAAAATTGATAGCTTCTAATTATTATTGCAAATTATAACTTGAAGATCTGAACTTGTAATTGTCAAATACAGAACTTAAAATTGATAGCTTCTAATTATTATTGCAAATTATAACTTGAAGATCTGAACTTGTAATAGGTAAATACAGAACTTCGAATTGTTAAATTCAAACTAAGATTGCAAATAATAATTTGAAGATCTGAACTTGTAATAGTCAAATACAGAACTTAAAATTGCTTCTAATTATTATTGCAAATTATAACTTGAAGATCTGAACTTGTACTAGTGAATTACAGAACTTAGATTTGTTAAATTCAAATTATTATTTCAAATTATAACTTGGAGATCTGAACTTGTAATTGTCAAATACAGAACTTAAAATTGATAGCTTCTAATTATTATTTCAAATTATAACTTGGAGATCTGAACTTGTAATTGTCAAATACAGAACTTAAAATTGGTAGCTTCTAATTATTATTGCAAATTATAACTTGAAGATCCTAACTTGTAATTGTCAAATACAGAACTTCTAATTGTTAAATACAAATTATTAGTGCAAATTATAACTTGAAGATCTGACCTTGTAATTGTCAAATACAGAACTTAAAATTGATAGCTTCTAATTATTATTGCAAATTATAACTTGAAGATCTGAACGTGTAATTGTCAAATACAGAACTTCTAATTGTTAAATACAAATTATTAGTGCAAATTATAACTTGAAGATCTGAACTTGTAATTATCAAATACAGAACTTAAAATTGATAGCTTCTAATTATTATTTCAAATTATAACTTGAAGATCTGAACTTGTAATTGTCAAATACAGAACTTAAAATTAATAGCTTCTAATTATTATTGCAAATAATAACTTGATGATCTGAACTTGTAATTGTCAAATGCAGAACTTAAAATTGATAGCTTCTAAGTATTATTGCAAATAATAGTTTGAAGATCTATACTTGTAATTGTCAAATACAGAACTTAAAATTGATAGCTTATAATTATAATTCAAATTATAACTTGAAGATCTGAACTTGTAATAGTCAAATACAGAACTTCGAATTGTTAAATACAAAGTATTAGTGCAAATTATTACTTGAAGATCTGAACCTGTAATAGGTAAATACAGAACTTCGAATGATTAAATTCAAACTAAGATTGCAAATAATAATTTGAAGATCTGAACTTGTAATAGTCAAATACAGAACTTCTAATTGTTAAATACAAATTATTAGTGAAAATTATTACTTGAAGATCTGAACTAGTAATTGTCAAATACAGCACTTAAAATTGATAGCTTCTAATTATTATTGCAAATTATAACTTGAAGATCTGAACTTGTAATTGTCAAATACAGAACTTAAAATTGATAGCTTCTAATTATTATTTCTAATTATAACTTGGAGATCTGAACTTGTAATTGTCAAATACAGAACTTAAAATTGGTTGCTTCTAATTATTATTGCAAATTATAACTTGAAGATCCTAACTTGTAATTGTCAAATACAGAACTTCTAATTGTTAAATACAAATTATTAGTGCAAATTATAACTTGAAGATCTGACCTTGTAATTGTCAAATACAGAACTTAAAATTGATAGCTTCTAATTATTATTGCAAATTATAACTTGAAGATCTGAACGTGTACTAGTGAATTACAGAACTTAGATTTGTTAAATTCAAATTATTATTTCAAATTATAACTTGGAGATCTGAACTTGTAATTGTCAAATACAGAACTTCTAATTGATAGCTTCTAATTATTATTGTAAATTATAACTTGGAGATCTGAGCTTGTAATAGTGAATTACAGAACTTAGATTTGTTAAATTCAAATTATTATTTCAAATTATAACTTGAAGATCTGAACTAGTAATTGTCAAATACAGAACTTAAAATTGATAGCTTCTAATTATTATTGCAAATTATAACTTGAAGATCTGAACTTGTACTAGTGAATTACAGAACTTAGATTTGTTAAATTCAAATTATTATTTCAAATTATAACTTGGAGATCTGAACTTGTAATTGTCAAATACAGAACTTAAAATTGATAGCTTCTAATTATTATTGCAAATTATAACTTGAAGATCTGAACTTGTAATTGTCAAATACAGAACTTCTAATTGTTAAATACAAATTATTAGTGCAAATTATAACTTGAAGATCTGACCTTGTAATTGTCAAATACAGAACTTAAAATTGATAGCTTCTAATTATTATTGTAAATTATAACTTGAAGATCTGAACTTGTAATAGTGAATTACAGAACTTAGATTTGTTAAATTCAAATTATTATTTCAAATTATAACTTGAAGATCTGAACTAGTAATTGTCAAATACAGAACTTAAAATTGATAGCTTCTAATTATTATTGCAAATTATAACTTGAAGATCTGAACTTTTAATTGTCAAATACAGAACTTAAAATTGATAGCTTCTAATTATTATTGTAAATTATAACTTGAAGATCTGAACTTGTAATTGTCAAATACAGAACTTAAAATTGAGAGCTTCTAATTATTATTGCAAATTATAACTTGAAGATCTGAACTTGTAATTGTCAAATACAGAACTTAAAATTGATAGCTTCTAATTATTATTTCAAATTATAACTTGAAGATCTGAACTTGTAATTGTCAAATACAGAACTTAAAATTGATAGCTTCTAATTATTATTGCAAATTATAACTTGAAGATCTGAACTTGTAATAGTCAAATACAGAACTTCTAATTGTTAAATACAAATTATTAGTGCAAATTATAACTTGAAGATCTGAACTAGTAATTGTCAAATACAGAACTTAAAATTGATAGCTTCTAATTATTATTGCAAATTATAACTTGAAGATCTGAACTTGTAATTGTCAAATACAGAACTTAAAATTGATAGCTTCTAATTATTATTTCAAATTATAACTTGAAGATCTTAACTTGTAATTGTCAAATACAGAACTTAAAATTGATAGCTTCTAATTATTATTGCAAATTATAACTTGAAGATCTGAACTTGTAATTGTCAAATACAGAACTTCTAATTGTTAAATACAAATTATTAGTGCAAATTATAACTTGAAGATCTGAACTTGTAATTGTCAAATACAGAACTTAAAATTGATAGCTTCTAATTATTATTTCAAATTATAACTTGGAGATCTGAACTTGTAATTGTCAAATACAGAACTTAAAATTGATAGCTTCTAATTATTATTGCAAATAATAATTTGAAGATCTGAACTTGTAATAGTCAAATACAGAACTTTTAATTGTTAAATACAAATTATTAGTGCAAATTATTACTTGAAGATCTGAACTAGTAATTGTCAAATACAGCACTTAAAATTGATAGCTTCTAATTATTATTGCAAATTATAACTTGAAGATCTGAACTTGTAATTGTCAAATACAGAACTTAAAATTGATAGCTTCTAATTATTATTTCAAATTATAACTTGGAGATCTGAACTTGTAATTGTCAAATACAGAACTTAAAATTGATAGCTTCTAATTATTATTGCAAATTATAACTTGAAGATCTGAACTTGTAATTGTCAAATACAGAACTTCTAATTGTTAAATACAAATTATTAGTGCAAATTATAACTTGAAGATCTGACCTTGTAATTGTCAAATACAGAACTTAAAATTGATAGCTTCTAATTATTATTGTAAATTATAACTTGAAGATCTGAACTTGTAATTGTCAAATACAGAACTTAAAATTGATAGCTTCTAATTATTATTGCAAATAATAACTTGAAGATCTGAACTTGTAATTGTCAAATACAGAACTTAAAATTGGTAGCTTCTAATTATTATTGCAAATTATAATTTGAAGATCTGAACTTGTAATAGACAAATACGCAACTTAGCATTGTTAAATACAAATTGTGATTGCAAATTATAACTTGAAGATCTGAACCTGTAATAGGTAAATACAGAACTTCGAATGATTAAATTCAAACTAAGATTGCAAATAATAATTTGAAGATCTGAACTTGAAATTGTCAAATGCAGAACTTAAAATTGATAGCTTCTAATTATATTGCAAATAATAGTGTGAAGATCTGTACTTGTAATTGTCAAATACAGAACTTAAAATTGATAGCTTATAATTATAATTCAAATTATAACTTGAAGATCTGAACTTGTAATTGTCAAATACAGAACTTAAAATTAATAGCTTCTAACTATTATTGCAAATAATAACTTGAAGATCTGAACTTGTAATTGTCAAATGCAGAACTTAAAATTGATAGCTTCTAATTATTATTTCAAATTATAACTTGGAGATCTGAACTTGTAATTGTCAAATACAGAACTTAAAATTGGTAGCTTCTAATTGTTATTGCAAATAATAACTTGAAGATCTGAATTTGTAATTGTCAAATGCAGAACTTAAAATTAATAGCTTCTAACTATTATTGCAAATAATAACTTGAAGATCTGAACTTGTAATTGTCAAATGCAGAACTTAAAATTGATAGCTTCTAATTATTATTGCAAATAATAGTTTGAAGATCTGTACTTGTAATTGTCAAATACAGAACTTAAAATTGGTAGCTTCTAATTGTTATTGCAAATAATAACTTGAAGATCTGAATTTGTAATTGTCAAATGCAGAACTTAAAATTAATAGCTTCTAACTATTATTGCAAATAATAACTTGAAGATCTGAACTTGTAATTGTCAAATGCAGAACTTAAAATTGATAGCTTCTAATTATTATTGCAAATAATAGTTTGAAGATCTGTACTTGTAATTGTCAAATACAGAACTTAAAATTGATAGCTTATAATTATAATTCAAATTATAACTTGAAGATCTGAACTTGTAATAGTCAAATACAGAACTTCGAATTGTTAAATACAAAGTATTAGTGCAAATTATTACTTGAAGATCTGAACTTGTAATTGTCAAATACAGAACTTAAAATTGATAGCTTCTAATTATTATTGTAAATTATAACTTGAAGATCTGAACTTGTAATAGTCAAATACAGAACTTCGAATTGTTAAATACAAAGTATTAGTGCAAATTATTACTTGAAGATCTGAACTTGTAATTGTCAAATACAGAACTTAAAATTGATAGCTTCTAATTATTATTGTAAATTATAACTTGAAGATCTGAACTTGTAATAGTCAAATACAGAACTTCTAATTGTTAAATACAAATTATTAGTGAAAATTAGTACTTGAAGATCTGAACTAGTAATTGTCAAATACAGCACTTAAAATTGATAGCTTCTAATTATTAATGCAAATTATAACTTGAAGATCTGAACTTGTAATTGTCAAATACAGAACTTAAAATTGATAGCTTCTAATTATTATTTCAAATTATAACTTGGAGATCTGAACTTGTAATTGTCAAATACAGAACTTAAAATTGGTAGCTTCTAATTATTATTGCAAATTATAACTTGAAGATCCTAACTTGTAATTGTCAAATACAGAACTTCTAATTGTTAAATACAAATTATTAGTGCAAATTATAACTTGAAGATCTGACCTTGTAATTGTCAAATACAGAACTTAAAATTGATAGCTTCTAATTATTATTGCAAATTATAACTTGAAGATCTGAACGTGTACTAGTGAATTACAGAACTTAGATTTGTTAAATTCAAATTATTATTTCAAATTATAACTTGGAGATCTGAACTTGTAATTGTCAAATACAGAACTTCTAATTGATAGCTTCTAATTATTATTGTAAATTATAACTTGAAGATCTGAGCTTGTAATAGTGAATTACAGAACTTAGATTTGTTAAATTCAAATTATTATTTCAAATTATAACTTGAAGATCTGAACTAGTAATTGTCAAATACAGAACTTAAAATTGATAGCTTCTAATTATTATTTCAAATTATAACATGAAGATCTGAACTTGTAATTGTCAAATACAGAACATAAATTAATAGCTTCTAATTATTATTGCAAATAATAACTTGAAGATCTGAACTTGTAATTGTCAAATGCAGAACTTAAAATTGATAGCTTCTAATTATTATTGCAAATAATAGTTTGAAGATCTGTACTTGTAATTGTCAAATACAGAACTTAAAATTGATAGCTTATAATTATAATTCAAATTATAACTTGAAGATCTGAACTTGTAATAGTCAAATACAGAACTTCGAATTGTTAAATACAAAGTATTAGTGCAAATTATTACTTGAAGATCTGAACTAGTAATTGTCAAATACAGCACTTAAAATTGATAGCTTCTAATTATTATTGCAAATTATAACTTGAAGATCTGAACTTGTAATTGTCAAATACAGAACTTAAAATTGATAGCTTCTAATTATTATTTCAAATTATAACTTGGAGATCTGAACTTGTAATTGTCAAATACAGAACTTAAAATTGGTAGCTTCTAATTATTATTGCAAATTATAACTTGAAGATCCTAACTTGTAATTGTCAAATACAGAACTTCTAATTGTTAAATACAAATTATTAGTGCAAATTATAACTTGAAGATCTGACCTTGTAATTGTCAAATACAGAACTTAAAATTGATAGCTTCTAATTATAATTGCAAATTATAACTTGAAGATCTGAACGTGTACTAGTGAATTACAGAACTTAGATTTGTTAAATTCAAATTATTATTTCAAATTTTAACTTGGAGATCTGAACTTGTAATTGTCAAATACAGAACTTCTAATTGATAGCTTCTAATTATTATTGTAAATTATAACTTGAAGATCTGAGCTTGTAATAGTGAATTACAGAACTTAGATTTGTTAAATTCAAATTATTATTTCAAATTATAACTTGAAGATCTGAACTAGTAATTGTCAAATACAGAACTTAAAATTGATAGCTTCTAATTATTATTGCAAATTATAACTTGAAGATCTGAACTTGTACTAGTGAATTACAGAACTTAGATTTGTTAAATTCAAATTATTATTTCAAAGTATAACTTGGAGATCTGAACTTGTAATTGTCAAATACAGAACTTAAAATTGATAGCTTCTAATTATTATTGCAAATTATAACTTGAAGATCTGAACTTGTAATTGTCAAATACAGAACTTCTAATTGTTAAATACAAATTATTAGTGCAAATTATAACTTGAAGATCTGACCTTGTAATTGTCAAATACAGAACTTAAAATTGATAGCTTCTAATTATTATTGTAAATTATAACTTGAAGATCTGAACTTGTAATAGTGAATTACAGAACTTAGATTTGTTAAATTCAAATTATTATTTCAAATTATAACTTGAAGATCTGAACTAGTAATTGTCAAATACAGAACTTAAAATTGATAGCTTCTAATTATTATTGCAAATTATAACTTGAAGATCTGAACTTTTAATTGTCAAATACAGAACTTAAAATTGATAGCTTCCCAAGTAACACCAATGTCGGTTTTACACCTGTTTACCATTGAAGTATAACGAATATGTACATAAATTTTCATACCCGAAAATTCAGTATCAAAACGGTACATAACCGGTACATAATTTACAATTCATATTTATACTGTACTGTTTATGTATAGTTTCAATGCATACATTTTCATACCGGTGTTTTAAAGCCAATTGTTGTATCAGATATGTATTGAAATTTTATTAACTAAAATATATTACAATATAGGGTATCGTTTAGGTGCAGTTTTAAATATAACTCTCAGTTACTATAATTGCAGTATCTAACATGTACAGCGATATTATGAAGTAGAATTTACGATTTTTACGTCATCGTTTTGATGTCTAAACAGTACAGTGTATACAGTAATGTATTGGTGGTTACAATTCCAGTAATTAACGTGTAAAGAAGAATTATTAATGGACTGTGTGAGTTAATATTTTTAATTAATAATTCAATAAATTAAATTTTGTATCAAAACTATTGGGTTTTTTTTGTTGAAAAAAATTATTAATTTAAAAATGTTTTGAATGTTATACCGATAAACCAAGTTATATAATAAACTACCGAAAATGTATCGGATATATATTGAAATTTTATTAACGAAATGTATTGTAACATGTATTACCGTTTTTGTGCAGTTTTAAACGTAACTCTCCGTTGCTATAATTGCAGTATCTGACATATACAGGAATATTATGAATGAAAAGTTACGATTTTTACATCATCAGTTTGATACCTAAACAGTGCAGTGTATTCAGTACTCAAGTAATGCATCATTAAAGTATAACGAATTTGTACATAAGTTTTCATACCTGAAAATTAAATATCAAAAAGGTACTTAACCCTCCGTTAGGCGCGCGGTCTACACTCGTAGACCAGTGTTCTTTTATTCAATGTATTTCTTATAGACTAGTATACAACTGAAAATAGCGCGTCTAACGGAGGGTTAAACGGAACATAATTTTAATTCATATTTACACAGTACTGTTTAGGTATAATTTCAATATATATTTTTCATACCGGTATTTTAAAGCTTACTGTTGTATCGGATATGTATTGAAATTTTATAAACTAAAATATATTCAAAAATAGGTTACCGATTAGGTATAGTTTTTACCGTACCTTTCCGTTACTATAATTGCAGTATCAAACATGTATATCTATATATTATGAATTAGAAGTTACGAGTTTTACATAATCGGTTTGATGCCTAAACAGTGCAGTGTATACAATATTATATAACATTATAATATAAATTCATTTTTTTACTTATTACGTCCATTTTTTATACGTATATTATGTTAATTTTAGTAAGTAAAGAAAAATGATTAGCCAAATGTATGATTTTTAATTAAATTCTTATATTTTTGTTTTTAAACAAAAAATTAATTTTAAAATGTGCATTTTTATATAAAAGCACGTTTTATATTCGTTATGGGGCGGCCCTGTTTAATGGAATAAACGTCATTTTTCTACAGTTTTTCTATTATTTCATTGAAATAATATATAAGTATACATTTTTGACTAATTACAAAAATCTGGTAATACTTCTGATATAATGAACTACCGAAATTGTATCGGATATATATAGAATTATAATTTACTAAAATATATTCGACGACAGGTTACCGTTTAGGTATAGTTCTTACCGCACCTCTCAGTTACTATAATTGCTGTATCTAACATGTACATCTGTATTATGAATTACATAGAAGTTACGATTTTTACAACATCAGCTTTCTGCCTATATAAAGTACAGTATGAACAGTAATGTGTTCCAATTATCTTCCAGAATTAATTTTGATATAGGAAAGGTTTTCGGGTTGAAAATAAATTTAAATCGTTTAGCCCAGCTAAACCAGCTAAACTTTAGCTGGGCTAAACTAGTATACATATTATACATTGTTTAATTTATTTCCACTCAAACTGAAAACCTTTTCCATATCTAAATGTAGTGTTTTCGTTTTTACAATTCCATTATTTAAGTATTTGACATATAATGAAAAATTATTTCCCCCCCCCTCATCCACTAACTATCTCGTAGGTACAAATTTAAAAAATATCAATAAATGTGGTAAGTTTAGTATATGTACGTGAATTGTAAAAATAAATAAAATCTAAAGAAAACGTTAAAACAAAATGATTTTAACTGTGAAGTGAAGAATGCATAAGTAGAAAGATTATAATTTAAAATTTTGGACCGAGGCCTTCTATGGTAATACAATAATTTTATTTGTTTCTTAAAAATTTTTATCAAAACTTATTAATCAGGGAAACGAAGTATTTTTGATATGGAATGTATAAACAGATTTCGTAAGTGGAACAAATCTACATTTCCTTGACTTAAAAATTAATGTTTAAATTTTGTAGTTGAGGGGGGGGGGATAAGTTAATTTTTCGAGTGTCTGAGACTTTATGTTGAGTGAAGAAAAACAAATTATTTTTTTCTTATTGAAGGGAACGGTAGTTTTCAAAGTAAGGAGCTTTTATTATTAATTTTTATTTTTAGAATTTTTTAACAGTTAGGGCTTTTTAAAATTTTGAATTTTTTTACAACAGATTGTGGGAACTCTCCTCCCACATTTTCCGTAAGAATTTCGCAAATAATTACAATTTTGAATATTTTTTAACTGAATATTAAGGGCTCTTTAACACTAATTATTATTATTATATTAGTATAGATATATTGTATTGTAATTGTATTGTTCACAAACGAAAACGGTTTTTCCATAGGTTCCATGGATTTTACAAGCCGATAAAGTTAACAAATGATTTCTATTCTAAGGTACTAAGGGATTATTTCCATTGCCTATTTAAATTTAACGGTTTGTTAAAAGCTGTATGGAATTTTTATTAATCTGAGATATCTTAATAGCTTGCAGTGTAATATCGGCTTTAATTATTACTACATAATTTTTATTGTGTATTGTGTTCCTCCCATTTTTAATTTAAATTTAATTGTTCAAAATTAAAATAATACATATCTAATCCAAGCAAAAATTTCAAAAATATTTTACTTTTTTCCATTGAACACTTTAAGGGCAATAACAATTCAAAATTACATCAATACCCATGGTAGGTCCGAGGTTAAAGTGGTTATACTTGCAGATGCAACCCAGGTTCGAATCCCCGTTCGGAAAAAAAAAGTTAGTATATTTAAACCGCTAATTGTTAAATTTTCAGATATTTTCAGATACTTCGAAAGCAAGCATTGTAACATCGGAAACCACGAAGGAAATACGTAAATCATGATGAAATAAATATGTAAATTTAAGTAGTACATAATAAATAATAATATTAATTAAATATAATAACGTGTCTGAATAAATAAAATATAATCAATTAATTTACCTAGGTACGTATAACAAAAAAACATATAGAATTTAAATAATGTAATTACAGAAATTACTTTTTTTTAAATAAATATTTAAATTAAATTAATATTACTGGGCAATCCGTAAATTTTAAAATATTCTGTTCATAAAAAATCAATGCTAAACCGTTACGAAAATAATACAGGAATACCGTAACGGTAATTGGGGCAAATCAATGTTGCATCGTTACGATAATACCTGTACCGAATATGTTCAAAAATGATACAGCAATACCGTAACGGAAAAAGGGGCAAATCAATGCTACTCCGTAACGCAAATATCTGCACCGTATATGTACAAAAAAGATACAGCAATACTGTAACGGTAATGTGTGGCAAATCAATGCTGCACAGTTACGGAAATACCTGTATCGTATATGTATAAAAATGATGCAGCAATACAGTAACGGGAAAATGGGCAAAACGATGCTTTACTGTTACGCAAATATCGGCATCGTATATTTACATTTCTGACGGCCTTGTGTTGCTTGGGTTCTAATTATTATTGTAAATTATAACTTGAAGATCTGAACTTGTAATTGTCAAATACAGAACTTAAAATTGAGAGCTTCTAATTATTATTGCAAATTATAACTTGAAGATCTGAACTTGTAATTGTCAAATACAGAACTTAAAATTGATAGCTTCTAATTATTATTTCAAATTATAACTTGAAGATCTGAACTTGTAATTGTCAAATACAGAACTTAAAATTGATAGCTTCTAATTATTATTGCAAATTATAACTTGAAGATCTGAACTTGTAATAGTCAAATACAGAACTTCTAATTGTTAAATACAAATTATTAGTGCAAATTATAACTTGAAGATCTGAACTAGTAATTGTCAAATACAGAACTTAAAATTGATAGCTTCTAATTATTATTGCAAATTATAACTTGAAGATCTGAACTTGTAATTGTCAAATACAGAACTTAAAATTGATAGCTTCTAATTATTATTTCAAATTATAACTTGAAGATCTTAACTTGTAATTGTCAAATACAGAACTTAAAATTGATAGCTTCTAATTATTATTGCAAACTATAACTTGAAGATCTGAACTTGTAATTGTCAAATACAGAACTTCTAATTGTTAAATACAAATTATTAGTGCAAATTATAACTTGAAGATCTGAACTTGTAATTGTCAAATACAGAACTTAAAATTGATAGCTTCTAATTATTATTTCAAATTATAACTTGGAGATCTGAACTTGTAATTGTCAAATACAGAACTTAAAATTGATAGCTTCTAATTATTATTGCAAATAATAATTTGAAGATCTGAACTTGTAATAGTCAAATACAGAACTTCTAATTGTTAAATACAAATTATTAGTGCAAATTATTACTTGAAGATCTGAACTAGTAATTGTCAAATACAGCACTTAAAATTGATAGCTTCTAATTATTATTGCAAATTATAACTTGAAGATCTGAACTTGTAATTGTCAAATACAGAACTTAAAATTGATAGCTTCTAATTATTATTTCAAATTATAACTTGGAGATCTGAACTTGTAATTGTCAAATACAGAACTTAAAATTGATAGCTTCTAATTATTATTGCAAATTATAACTTGAAGATCTGAACTTGTAATTGTCAAATACAGAACTTCTAATTGTTAAATACAAATTATTAGTGCAAATTATAACTTGAAGATCTGACCTTGTAATTGTCAAATACAGAACTTAAAATTGATAGCTTCTAATTATTATTGTAAATTATAACTTGAAGATCTGAACTTGTAATTGTCAAATACAGAACTTAAAATTGATAGCTTCTAATTATTATTGCAAATAATAACTTGAAGATCTGAACTTGTAATTGTCAAATACAGAACTTAAAATTGGTAGCTTCTAATTATTATTGCAAATTATAATTTGAAGATCTGAACTTGTAATAGACAAATACGCAACTTAGCATTGTTAAATACAAATTGTGATTGCAAATTATAACTTGAAGATCTGAACCTGTAATAGGTAAATACAGAACTTCGAATGATTAAATTCAAACTAAGATTGCAAATAATAATTTGAAGATCTGAACTTGAAATTGTCAAATGCAGAACTTAAAATTGATAGCTTCTAATTATATTGCAAATAATAGTTTGAAGATCTGTACTTGTAATTGTCAAATACAGAACTTAAAATTGATAGCTTATAATTATAATTCAAATTATAACTTGAAGATCTGAACTTGTAATTGTCAAATACAGAACTTAAAATTAATAGCTTCTAACTATTATTGCAAATAATAACTTGAAGATCTGAACTTGTAATTGTCAAATGCAGAACTTAAAATTGATAGCTTCTAATTATTATTTCAAATTATAACTTGGAGATCTGAACTTGTAATTGTCAAATACAGAACTTAAAATTGGTAGCTTCTAATTATTATTGCAAATAATAACTTGAAGATCTGAACTTGTAATTGTCAAATGCAGAACTTAAAATTAATAGCTTCTAACTATTATTGCAAATAATAACTTGAAGATCTGAACTTGTAATTGTCAAATGCAGAACTTAAAATTGATAGCTTCTAATTATTATTGCAAATAATAGTTTGAAGATCTGTACTTGTAATTGTCAAATACAGAACTTAAAATTGATAGCTTATAATTATAATTCAAATTACAACTTGAAGATCTGAACTTGTAATAGTCAAATACAGAACTTCGAATTGTTAAATACAAAGTATTAGTGCAAATTATTACTTGAAGATCTGAACCTGTAATAGGTAAATACAGAACTTCGAATGATTAAATTCAAACTAAGATTGCAAATAATAATTTGAAGATCTGAACTTGTAATAGTCAAATACAGAACTTCTAATTGTTAAATACAAATTATTAGTGAAAATTATTACTTGAAGATCTGAACTAGTAATTGTCAAATACAGCACTTAAAATTGATAGCTTCTAATTATTATTGCAAATTATAACTTGAAGATCTGAACTTGTAATTGTCAAATACAGAACTTAAAATTGATAGCTTCTAATTATTATTTCAAATTATAACTTGGAGATCTGAACTTGTAATTGTCAAATACAGAACTTAAAATTGGTAGCTTCTAATTATTATTGCAAATTATAACTTGAAGATCCTAACTTGTAATTGTCAAATACAGAACTTCTAATTGTTAAATACAAATTATTAGTGCAAATTATAACTTGAAGATCTGACCTTGTAATTGTCAAATACAGAACTTAAAATTGATAGCTTCTAATTATAATTGCAAATTATAACTTGAAGATCTGAACGTGTACTAGTGAATTACAGAACTTAGATTTGTTAAATTCAAATTATTATTTCAAATTTTAACTTGGAGATCTGAACTTGTAATTGTCAAATACAGAACTTCTAATTGATAGCTTCTAATTATTATTGTAAATTATAACTTGAAGATCTGAGCTTGTAATAGTGAATTACAGAACTTAGATTTGTTAAATTCAAATTATTATTTCAAATTATAACTTGAAGATCTGAACTAGTAATTGTCAAATACAGAACTTAAAATTGATAGCTTCTAATTATTATTTCAAATTATAACATGAAGATCTGAACTTGTAATTGTCAAATACAGAACTTAAAATTAATAGCTTCTAATTATTATTGCAAATAATAACTTGAAGATCTGAACTTGTAATTGTCAAATGCAGAACTTAAAATTGATAGCTTCTAATTATTATTGCAAATAATAGTTTGAAGATCTGTACTTGTAATTGTCAAATACAGAACTTAAAATTGATAGCTTATAATTATAATTCAAATTATAACTTGAAGATCTGAACTTGTAATAGTCAAATACAGAACTTCGAATTGTTAAATACAAAGTATTAGTGCAAATTATTACTTGAAGATCTGAACCTGTAATAGGTAAATACAGAACTTCGAATTGTTAAATTCAAACTAAGATTGCAAATAATAATTTGAAGATCTGAACTTGTAATAGTCAAATACAGAACTTAAAATTGATAGCTTCTAATTATTATTGCAAATTATAGCTTGAAGATCTGAACTTGTACTAGTGAATTACAGAACTTATATTTGTTAAATTCAAATTATTATTTCAAATTATAACTTGGAGATCAGAACTTGTAATTGTCAAATACAGAACTTAAAATTGATAGCTTCTAATTATTATTTCAAATTATAACTTGGAGATCTGAACTTGTAATTGTCAAATACAGAACTTAAAATTGGTAGCTTCTAATTATTATTGCAAATTATAACTTGAAGATCCTAACTTGTAATTGTCAAATACAGAACTTCTAATTGTTAAATACAAATTATTAGTGCAAATTATAACTTGAAGATCTGACCTTGTAATTGTCAAATACAGAACTTAAAATTGATAGCTTCTAATTATTATTGCAAATTATAACTTGAAGATCTGAACGTGTAATTGTCAAATACAGAACTTCTAATTGTTAAATACAAATTATTAGTGCAAATTATAACTTGAAGATCTGAACTTGTAATTATCAAATACAGAACTTAAAATTGATAGCTTCTAATTATTATTTCAAATTATAACTTGAAGATCTGAACTTGTAATTGTCAAATACAGAACTTAAAATTAATAGCTTCTAATTATTATTGCAAATAATAACTTGATGATCTGAACTTGTAATTGTCAAATGCAGAACTTAAAATTGATAGCTTCTAATTATTATTGCAAATAATAGTTTGAAGATCTGTACTTGTAATTGTCAAATACAGAACTTAAAATTGATAGCTTATAATTATAATTCAAATTATAACTTGAAGATCTGAACTTGTAATAGTCAAATACAGAACTTCGAATTGTTAAATACAAAGTATTAGTGCAAATTATTACTTGAAGATCTGAACCTGTAATAGGTAAATACAGAACTTCGAATGATTAAATTCAAACTAAGATTGCAAATAATAATTTGTAGATCTGAACTTGTAATAGTCAAATACAGAACTTCTAATTGTTAAATACAAATTATTAGTGAAAATTATTACTTGAAGATCTGAACTAGTAATTGTCAAATACAGCACTTAAAATTGATAGCTTCTAATTATTATTGCAAATTATAACTTGAAGATCTGAACTTGTAATTGTCAAATACAGAACTTAAAATTGATAGCTTCTAATTATTATTTCAAATTATAACTTGGAGATCTGAACTTGTAATTGTCAAATACAGAACTTAAAATTGGTAGCTTCTAATTATTATTGCAAATTATAACTTGAAGATCCTAACTTGTAATTGTCAAATACAGAACTTCTAATTGTTAAATACAAATTATTAGTGCAAATTATAACTTGAAGATCTGACCTTGTAATTGTCAAATACAGAACTTAAAATTGATAGCTTCTAATTATTATTGCAAATTATAACTTGAAGATCTGAACGTGTACTAGTGAATTACAGAACTTAGATTTGTTAAATTCAAATTATTATTTCAAATTATAACTTGGAGATCTGAACTTGTAATTGTCAAATACAGAACTTCTAATTGATAGCTTCTAATTATTATTGTAAATTATAACTTGAAGATCTGAGCTTGTAATAGTGAATTACAGAACTTAGATTTGTTAAATTCAAATTATTATTTCAAATTATAACTTGAAGATCTGAACTAGTAATTGTCAAATACAGAACTTAAAATTGATAGCTTCTAATTATTATTTCAAATTATAACATGAAGATCTGAACTTGTAATTGTCAAATACAGAACTTAAAATTAATAGCTTCTAATTATTATTGCAAATAATAACTTGAAGATCTGAACTTGTAATTGTCAAATGCAGAACTTAAAATTGATAGCTTCTAATTATTATTGCAAATAATAGTTTGAAGATCTGTACTTGTAATTGTCAAATACAGAACTTAAAATTGATAGTTTATAATTATAATTCAAATTATAACTTGAAGATCTGAACTTGTAATAGTCAAATACAGAACTTCGAATTGTTAAATACAAAGTATTAGTGCAAATTATTACTTGAAGATCTGAACCTGTAATAGGTAAATACAGAACTTCGAATGATTAAATTCAAACTAAGATTGCAAATAATAATTTGAAGATCTGAACTTGTAATAGTCAAATACAGAACTTCTAATTGTTAAATACAAATTATTAGTGAAAATTATTACTTGAAGATCTGAACTAGTAATTGTCAAATACAGCACTTAAAATTGATAGCTTCTAATTATTATTGCAAATTATAACTTGAAGATCTGAACTTGTAATTGTCAAATACAGAACTTAAAATTGATAGCTTCTAATTATTATTTCAAATTATAACTTGGAGATCTGAACTTGTAATTGTCAAATACAGAACTTAAAATTGGTAGCTTCTAATTATTATTGCAAATTATAACTTGAAGATCCTAACTTGTAATTGTCAAATACAGAACTTCTAATTGTTAAATACAAATTATTAGTGCAAATTATAACTTGAAGATCTGACCTTGTAATTGTCAAATACAGAACTTAAATTGATAGCTTCTAATTATAATTGCAAATTATAACTTCAAGATCTGAACGTGTACTAGTGAATTACAGAACTTAGATTTGTTAAATTCAAATTATTATTTCAAATTTTAACTTGGAGATCTGAACTTGTAATTGTCAAATACAGAACTTCTAATTGATAGCTTCTAATTATTATTGTAAATTATAACTTGAAGAGCTGAGCTTGTAATAGTGAATTACAGAACTTAGATTTGTTAAATTCAAATTATTATTTCAAATTATAACTTGAAGATCTGAACTAGTAATTGTCAAATACAGAACTTAAAATTGATAGCTTCTAATTATTATTTCAAATTATAACTTGAAGATCTTAACTTGTAATTGTCAAATACAGAACTTAAAATTGATAGTTTCTAATTATTATTGCAAATTATAACTTGAAGATCTAAACTTGTAATTGTCAAATACAGAACTTAAAATTGATAGCTTCTAATTATTATTGCAAATTATAACTTGAAGATCTGAACTTGTAATAGGTAAATACAGAACTTCGAATTGTTAAATTCAAACTAAGATTGCAAATAATAATTTGAAGATCTGAACTTGTAATAGTCAAATACAGAACTTAAAATTGATAGCTTCTAATTATTATTGCAAATTATAACTTGAAGATCTGAACTTGTACTAGTGAATTACAGAACTTAGATTTGTTAAATTCAAATTATTATTTCAAATTATAACTTGGAGATCTGAACTTGTAATTGTCAAATACAGAACTTAAAATTGTTAGCTTCTAATTATTATTACAAATTATAACTTGGAGATCTGAACTTGTAATTGTCAAATACAGAACTTAAAATTGGTAGCTTCTAATTATTATTGCAAATTATAACTTGAAGATCTGAACTTGTAATTGTCAAATACAGAACTTCTAATTGTTAAATACAAATTATTAGTGCAAATTATAACTTGAAGATCTGACCTTGTAATTGTCAAATACAGAACTTAAAATTGATAGCTTCTAATTATTATTGCAAATTATAACTTGAAGATCTGAACGTGTAATTGTCAAATACAGAACTTCTAATTGTTAAATACAAATTATTAGTGCAAATTATAACTTGAAGATCTGAACTTGTAATTATCAAATACAGAACTTAAAATAGATAGCTTCTAATTAATATTTCAAATTATAACTTGAAGATCTGAACTTGTAATTGTCAAATACAGAACTTAAAATTAAAAGCTTCTAATTATTATTGCAAATAATAACTTGATGATCTGAACTTGTAATTGTCAAATGCAGAACTTAAAATTGATAGCTTCTAATTATTATTGCAAATAATAGTTTGAAGATCTGTACTTGTAATTGTCAAATACAGAACTTAAAATTGATAGCTTATAATTATAATTCAAATTATAACTTGAAGATCTGAACTTGTAATAGTCAAATACAGAACTTCGAATTGTTAAATACAAAGTATTAGTGCAAATTATTACTTGAAGATCTGAACCTGTAATAGGTAAATACAGAACTTCGAATGATTAAATTCAAACTAAGATTGCAAATAATAATTTGAAGATCTGAACTTGTAATAGTCAAATACAGAACTTCTAATTGTTAAATACAAATTATTAGTGAAAATTATTACTTGAAGATCTGAACTAGTAATTGTCAAATACAGCACTTAAAATTGATAGCTTCTAATTATTATTGCAAATTATAACTTGAAGATCTGAACTTGTAATTGTCAAATACAGAACTTAAAATTGATAGCTTCTAATTATCATTTCAAATTATAACTTGGAGATCTGAACTTGTAATTGTCAAATACAGAACTTAAAATTGGTAGCTTCTAATTATTATTGCAAATTATAACTTGAAGATCTGAACGTGTAATTGTCAAATACAGAACTTCTAATTGTTAAATACAAATTATTAGTGCAAATTATAACTTGAAGATCTGAACTTGTAATTATCAAATACAGAACTTAAAATTGATAGCTTCTAATTATTATTTCAAATTATAACTTGAAGATCTGAACTTGTAATTGTCAAATACAGAACTTAAAATTAATAGCTTCTAATTATTATTGCAAATAATAACTTGATGATCTGAACTTGTAATTGTCAAATGCAGAACTTAAAATTGATAGCTTCTAATTATTATTGCAAATAATAGTTTGAAGATCTGTACTTGTAATTGTCAAATACAGAACTTAAAATTGATAGCTTATAATTATAATTCAAATTATAACTTGAAGATCTGAACTTGTAATAGTCAAATACAGAACTTCGAATTGTTAAATACAAAGTATTAGTGCAAATTATTACTTGAAGATCTGAACCTGTAATAGGTAAATACAGAACTTCGAATGATTAAATTCAAACTAAGATTGCAAATAATAATTTGTAGATCTGAACTTGTAATAGTCAAATACAGAACTTCTAATTGTTAAATACAAATTATTAGTGAAAATTATTACTTGCAAGATCTGAACTAGTAATTGTCAAATACAGCACTTAAAATTGATAGCTTCTAATTATTATTGCAAATTATAACTTGAAGATCTGAACTTGTAATTGTCAAATACAGAACTTAAAATTGATAGCTTCTAATTATTATTTCAAATTATAACTTGGAGATCTGAACTTGTAATTGTCAAATACAGAACTTAAAATTGGTAGCTTCTAATTATTATTGCAAATTATAACTTGAAGATCCTAACTTGTAATTGTCAAATACAGAACTTCTAATTGTTAAATACAAATTATTAGTGCAAATTATAACTTGAAGATCTGACCTTGTAATTGTCAAATACAGAACTTAAAATTGATAGCTTCTAATTATTATTGCAAATTATAACTTGAAGATCTGAACGTGTACTAGTGAATTACAGAACTTAGATTTGTTAAATTCAAATTATTATTTCAAATTATAACTTGGAGATCTGAACTTGTAATTGTCAAATACAGAACTTCTAATTGATAGCTTCTAATTATTATTGTAAATTATAACTTGAAGATCTGAGCTTGTAATAGTGAATTACAGAACTTAGATTTGTTAAATTCAAATTATTATTTCAAATTATAACTTGAAGATCTGAACTAGTAATTGTCAAATACAGAACTTAAAATTGATAGCTTCTAATTATTATTTCAAATTATAACATGAAGATCTGAACTTGTAATTGTCAAATACAGAACTTAAAATTAATAGCTTCTAATTATTATTGCAAATAATAACTTGAAGATCTGAACTTGTAATTGTCAAATGCAGAACTTAAAATTGATAGCTTCTAATTATTATTGCAAATAATAGTTTGAAGATCTGTACTTGTAATTGTCAAATACAGAACTTAAAATTGATAGTTTATAATTATAATTCAAATTATAACTTGAAGATCTGAACTTGTAATAGTCAAATACAGAACTTCGAATTGTTAAATACAAAGTATTAGTGCAAATTATTACTTGAAGATCTGAACCTGTAATAGGTAAATACAGAACTTCGAATGATTAAATTCAAACTAAGATTGCAAATAATAATTTGTAGATCTGAACTTGTAATAGTCAAATACAGAACTTCTAATTGTTAAATACTAATTATTAGTGAAAATTATTACTTGAAGATCTGAACTAGTAATTGTCAAATACAGCACTTAAAATTGATAGCTTCTAATTATTATTGCAAATTATAACTTGAAGATCTGAACTTGTAATTGTCAAATACAGAACTTAAAATTGATAGCTTCTAATTATTATTTCAAATTATAACTTGGAGATCTGAACTTGTAATTGTCAAATACAGAACTTAAAATTGGTAGCTTCTAATTATTATTGCAAATTATAACTTGAAGATCCTAACTTGTAATTGTCAAATACAGAACTTCTAATTGTTAAATACAAATTATTAGTGCAAATTATAACTTGAAGATCTGACCTTGTAATTGTCAAATACAGAACTTAAATTGATAGCTTCTAATTATAATTGCAAATTATAACTTCAAGATCTGAACGTGTACTAGTGAATTACAGAACTTAGATTTGTTAAATTCAAATTATTATTTCAAATTTTAACTTGGAGATCTGAACTTGTAATTGTCAAATACAGAACTTCTAATTGATAGCTTCTAATTATTATTGTAAATTATAACTTGAAGAGCTGAGCTTGTAATAGTGAATTACAGAACTTAGATTTGTTAAATTCAAATTATTATTTCAAATTATAACTTGAAGATCTGAACTAGTAATTGTCAAATACAGAACTTAAAATTGATAGCTTCTAATTATTATTTCAAATTATAACTTGAAGATCTTAACTTGTAATTGTCAAATACAGAACTTAAAATTGATAGTTTCTAATTATTATTGCAAATTATAACTTGAAGATCTGAACTTGTAATTGTCAAATACAGAACTTAAAATTGATAGCTTCTAATTATTATTGCAAATTATAACTTGAAGATCTGAACTTGTAATAGGTAAATACAGAACTTCGAATTGTTAAATTCAAACTAAGATTGCAAATAATAATTTGAAGATCTGAACTTGTAATAGTCAAATACAGAACTTAAAATTGATAGCTTCTAATTATTATTGCAAATTATAACTTGAAGATCTGAACTTGTACTAGTGAATTACAGAACTTAGATTTGTTAAATTCAAATTATTATTTCAAATTATAACTTGGAGATCTGAACTTGTAATTGTCAAATACAGAACTTAAAATTGTTAGCTTCTAATTATTATTACAAATTATAACTTGGAGATCTGAACTTGTAATTGTCAAATACAGAACTTAAAATTGGTAGCTTCTAATTATTATTGCAAATTATAACTTGAAGATCTGAACTTGTAATTGTCAAATACAGAACTTCTAATTGTTAAATACAAATTATTAGTGCAAATTATAACTTGAAGATCTGACCTTGTAATTGTCAAATACAGAACTTAAAATTGATAGCTTCTAATTATTATTGCAAATTATAACTTGAAGATCTGAACGTGTAATTGTCAAATACAGAACTTCTAATTGTTAAATACAAATTATTAGTGCAAATTATAACTTGAAGATCTGAACTTGTAATTATCAAATACAGAACTTAAAATTGATAGCTTCTAATTAATATTTCAAATTATAACTTGAAGATCTGAACTTGTAATTGTCAAATACAGAACTTAAAATTAATAGCTTCTAATTATTATTGCAAATAATAACTTGATGATCTGAACTTGTAATTGTCAAATGCAGAACTTAAAATTGATAGCTTCTAATTATTATTGCAAATAATAGTTTGAAGATCTGTACTTGTAATTGTCAAATACAGAACTTAAAATTGATAGCTTATAATTATAATTCAAATTATAACTTGAAGATCTGAACTTGTAATAGTCAAATACAGAACTTCGAATTGTTAAATACAAAGTATTAGTGCAAATTATTACTTGAAGATCTGAACCTGTAATAGGTAAATACAGAACTTCGAATGATTAAATTCAAACTAAGATTGCAAATAATAATTTGAAGATCTGAACTTGTAATAGTCAAATACAGAACTTCTAATTGTTAAATACAAATTATTAGTGAAAATTATTACTTGAAGATCTGAACTAGTAATTGTCAAATACAGCACTTAAAATTGATAGCTTCTAATTATTATTGCAAATTATAACTTGAAGATCTGAACTTGTAATTGTCAAATACAGAACTTAAAATTGATAGCTTCTAATTATCATTTCAAATTATAACTTGGAGATCTGAACTTGTAATTGTCAAATACAGAACTTAAAATTGGTAGCTTCTAATTATTATTGCAAATTATAACTTGAAGATCCTAACTTGTAATTGTCAAATACAGAACTTCTAATTGTTAAATACAAATTATTAGTGCATATTATAACTTGAAGATCTGACCTTGTAATTGTCAAATACAGAACTTAAAATTGATAGCTTCTAATTATTATTGCAAATTATATCTTGAAGATCTGAACGTGTACTAGTGAATTACAGAACTTAGATTTGTTAAATTCAAATTATTATTTCAAATTATAACTTGGAGATCTGAACTTGTAATTGTCAAATACAGAACTTCTAATTGATAGCTTCTAATTATTATTGTAAATTATAACTTGGAGATCTGAGCTTGTAATAGTGAATTACAGAACTTAGATTTGTTAAATTCAAATTATTATTTCAAATTATAACTTGAAGATCTGAACTAGTAATTGTCAAATACAGAACTTAAAATTGATAGCTTCTAATTATTATTGCAAATTATAACTTGAAGATCAGAACTTGTACTAGTGAATTACAGAACTTAGATTTGTTAAATTCAAATTATTATTTCAAATTATAACTTGGAGATCTGAACTTGTAATTGTCAAATACAGAACTTAAAATTGATAGCTTCTAATTATTATTGCAAATTATAACTTGAAGATCTGAACTTGTAATTGTCAAATACAGAACTTCTAATTGTTAAATACAAATTATTAGTGCAAATTATAACTTGAAGATCTGACCTTGTAATTGTCAAATACAGAACTTAAAATTGATAGCTTCTAATTATTATTGTAAATTATAACTTGAAGATCTGAACTTGTAATAGTGAATTACAGAACTTAGATTTGTTAAATTCAAATTATTATTTCAAATTATAACTTGAAGATCTGAACTAGTAATTGTCAAATACAGAACTTAAAATTGATAGCTTCTAATTATTATTGCAAATTATAACTTGAAGATCTGAACTTTTAATTGTCAAATATAGAACTTAAAATTGATAGCTTCTAATTATTATTGTAAATTATAACTTGAAGATCTGAACTTGTAATTGTCAAATACAGAACTTAAAATTGAGAGCTTCTAATTATTATTGCAAATTAAAACTTGAAGATCTGAACTTGTAATTGTCAAATACAGAACTTAAAATTGATAGCTTCTAATTATTATTTCAAATTATAACTTGAAGATCTGAACTTGTAATTGTCAAATACAGAACTTAAAATTGATAGCTTCTAATAATTATTGCAAATTATAACTTGAAGGTCTGAACTTGTAATAGTCAAATACAGAACTTCTAATTGTTAAATACAAATTATTAGTGCAAATTATAACTTGTAGATCTGAACTAGTAATAATTGTCAAATACAGAACTTAAAATTGATAGCTTCTAATTATTATTGCAAATTATAACTTGAAGATCTGAACTTGTAATTGTCAAATACAGAACTTAAAATTGATAGCTTCTAATTATTATTTCAAATTATAACTTGAAGATCTTAACTTGTAATTGTCAAATACAGAACTTAAAATTGATAGCTTCTAATTATTATTGCAAATTATAACTTGAAGATCTGAACTTGTAATTGTCAAATACAGAACTTCTAATTGTTAAATACAAATTATTAGTGCAAATTATAACTTGAAGATCTGAACTTGTAATTGTCAAATACAGAACTTAAAATTGATAGCTTCTAATTATTATTTCAAATTATAACTTGGAGATCTGAACTTGTAATTGTCAAATACAGAACTTAAAATTGATAGCTTCTAATTATTATTGCAAATAATAATTTGAAGATCTGAACTTGTAATAGTCAAATACAGAACTTCTAATTGTTAAATACAAATTATTAGTGCAAATTATTACTTGAAGATCTGAACTAGTAATTGTCAAATACAGCACTTAAAATTGATAGCTTCTAATTATTATTGCAAATTATAATTTGAAGATCTGAACTTGTAATTGTCAAATACAGAACTTAAAATTGATAGCTTCTAATTATTATTTCAAATTATAACTTGGAGATCTGAACTTGTAATTGTCAAATACAGAACTTAAAATTGATAGCTTCTAATTATTATTGCAAATTATAACTTGCAGATCTGAACTTGTAATTGTCAAATACAGAACTTCTAATTGTTAAATACAAATTATTAGTGCAAATTATAACTTGAAGATCTGACCTTGTAATTGTCAAATACAGAACTTAAAATTGATAGCTTCTAATTATTATTGTAAATTATAACTTGAAGATCTGAACTTGTAATTGTCAAATACAGAACTTAAAATTGATAGCTTCTAATTATTATTGCAAATAATAACTTGAAGATCTGAACTTGTAATTGTCAAATACAGAACTTAAAATTGATAGCTTCTAATTATTATTGCAAATTATAATTTGAAGATCTGGACTTGTAATAGACAAATACGCAACTTAGCATTGTTAAATACAAATTGTGATTGCAAATTATAACTTGAAGATCTGAACGTGTACTAGTGAATTACAGAACTTAGATTTGTTAAATTCAAATTATTATTTCAAATTTTAACTTGGAGATCTGAACTTGTAATTGTCAAATACAGAACTTCTAATTGATAGCTTCTAATTATTATTGTAAATTATAACTTGAAGATCTGAGCTTGTAATAGTGAATTACAGAACTTAGATTTGTTAAATTCAAATTATTATTTCAAATTATAACTTGAAGATCTGAACTAGTAATTGTCAAATACAGAACTTAAAATTGATAGCTTCTAATTATTATTTCAAATTATAACTTGAAGATCTTAACTTGTAATTGTCAAATACAGAACTTAAAATTGATAGCTTCTAATTATTATTGCAAATTATAACTTGAAGATCTGAACTTGTAATTGTCAAATACAGAACTTAAAATTGATAGCTTCTAATTATTATTGCAAATTATAACTTGAAGATCTGAACTTGTAATAGGTAAATACAGAACTTCGAATTGTTAAATTCAAACTAAGATTGCAAATAATAATTTGAAGATCTGAACTTGTAATAGTCAAATACAGAACTTAAAATTGATAGCTTCTAATTATTATTGCAAATTATAACTTGAAGATCTGAACTTGTACTAGTGAATTACAGAACTTAGAATTGTTAAATTCAAATTATTATTTCAAATTATAACTTGGAGAACTGAACTTGTAATTGTCAAATACAGAACTTAAAATTGATAGCTTCTAATTATTATTTCAAATTATAACTTGGAGATCTGAACTTGTAATTGTCAAATACAGAACTTAAAATTGGTAGCTTCTAATTATTATTGCAAATTATAACTTGAAGATCCTAACTTGTAATTGTCAAATACAGAACTTCTAATTGTTAAATACAAATTATTAGTGCAAATTATAACTTGAAGATCTGACCTTGTAATTGTCAAATACAGAACTTAAAATTGATAGCTTCTAATTATTATTGCAAATTATAACTTGAAGATCTGAACGTGTAATTGTCAAATACAGAACTTCTAATTGTTAAATACAAATTATTAGTGCAAATTATAACTTGAAGATCTGAACTTGTAATTATCAAATACAGAACTTAAAATTGATAGCTTCTAATTATTATTTCAAATTATAACTTGAAGATCTGAACTTGTAATTGTCAAATACAGAACTTAAAATTAATAGCTTCTAATTATTATTGCAAATAATAACTTGATGATCTGAACTTGTAATTGTCAAATGCAGAACTTAAAATTGATAGCTTCTAATTATTATTGCAAATAATAGTTTGAAGATCTGTACTTGTAATTGTCAAATACAGAACTTAAAAGTGATAGCTTATAATTATAATTCAAATTATAACTTGAAGATCTGAACTTGTAATAGTCAAATACAGAACTTCGAATTGTTAAATACAAAGTATTAGTGCAAATTATTACTTGAAGATCTGAACCTGTAATAGGTAAATACAGAACTTCGAATGATTAAATTCAAACTAAGATTGCAAATAATAATTTGCAGATCTGAACTTGTAATAGTCAAATACAGAACTTCTAATTGTTAAATACAAATTATTAGTGAAAATTATTACTTGAAGATCTGAACTAGTAATTGTCAAATACAGCACTTAAAATTGATAGCTTCTAATTATTATTGCAAATTATAACTTGAAGATCTGAACTTGTAATTGTCAAATACAGAACTTAAAATTGATAGCTTCTAATTATTATTTCAAATTATAACTTGGAGATCTGAACTTGTAATTGTCAAATACAGAACTTAAAATTGGTAGCTTCTAATTATTATTGCAAATTATAACTTGAAGATCCTAACTTGTAATTGTCAAATACAGAACTTCTAATTGTTAAATACAAATTATTAGTGCATATTATAACTTGAAGATCTGACCTTGTAATTGTCAAATACAGAACTTAAAATTGATAGCTTCTAATTATTATTGCAAATTATAACTTGAAGATCTGAACGTGTACTAGTGAATTACAGAACTTAGATTTGTTAAATTCAAATTATTATTTCAAATTATAACTTGGAGATCTGAACTTGTAATTGTCAAATACAGAACTTCTAATTGATAGCTTCTAATTATTATTGTAAATTATAACTTGGAGATCTGAGCTTGTAATAGTGAATTACAGAACTTAGATTTGTTAAATTCAAATTATTATTTCAAATTATAACTTGAAGATCTGAACTAGTAATTGTCAAATACAGAACTTAAAATTGATAGCTTCTAATTATTATTGCAAATTATAACTTGAAGATCTGAACTTGTACTAGTGAATTACAGAACTTAGATTTGTTAAATTCAAATTATTATTTCAAATTATAACTTGGAGATCTGAACTTGTAATTGTCAAATACAGAACTTAAAATTGATAGCTTCTAATTATTATTGCAAATTATAACTTGAAGATCTGAACTTGTAATTGTCAAATACAGAACTTCTAATTGTTAAATACAAATTATTAGTGCAAATTATAACTTGAAGATCTGACCTTGTTATTGTCAAATACAGAACTTAAAATTGATAGCTTCTAATTATTATTGTAAATTATAACTTGAAGATCTGAACTTGTAATAGTGAATTACAGAACTTAGATTTGTTAAATTCAAATTATTATTTCAAATTATAACTTGAAGATCTGAACTAGTAATTGTCAAATACAGAACTTAAAATTGATAGCTTCTAATTATTATTGCAAATTATAACTTGAAGATCTGAACTTTTAATTGTCAAATACAGAACTTAATATTGATAGCTTCTAATTATTATTGTAAATTATAACTTGAAGATCTGAACTTGTAATTGTCAAATACAGAACTTAAAATTGAGAGCTTCTAATTATTATTGCAAATTAAAACTTGAAGATCTGAACTTGTAATTGTCAAATACAGAACTTAAAATTGATAGCTTCTAATTATTATTTCAAATTATAACTTGCAGATCTGAACTTGTAATTGTCAAATACAGAACTTAAAATTGATAGCTTCTAATTATTATTGCAAATTATAACTTGAAGATCTGAACTTGTAATAGTCAAATACAGAACTTCTAATTGTTAAATACAAATTATTAGTGCAAATTATAACTTGAAGATCTGAACTAGTAATTGTCAAATACAGAACTTAAAATTGATAGCTTCTAATTATTATTGCAAATTATAACTTGAAGATCTGAACTTGTAATTGTCAAATACAGAACTTAAAATTGATAGCTTCTAATTATTATTTCAAATTATAACTTGAAGATCTTAACTTGTAATTGTCAAATACAGAACTTAAAATTGATAGCTTCTAATTATTATTGCAAATTATAACTTGAAGATCTGAACTTGTAATTGTCAAATACAGAACTTCTAATTGTTAAATACAAATTATTAGTGCAAATTATAACTTGAAGATCTGAACTTGTAATTGTCAAATACAGAACTTAAAATTGATAGCTTCTAATTATTACTTCAAATTATAACTTGGAGATCTGAACTTGTAATTGTCAAATACAGAACTTAAAATTGATAGCTTCTAATTATTATTGCAAATAATAATTTGAAGATCTGAACTTGTAATAGTCAAATACAGAACTTCTAATTGTTAAATACAAATTATTAGTGCAAATTATTACTTGAAGATCTGAACTAGTAATTGTCAAATACAGCACTTAAAATTGATAGCTTCTAATTATTATTGCAAATTATAACTTGAAGATCTGAACTTGTAATTGTCAAATACAGAACTTAAAATTGATAGCTTCTAATTATTATTTCAAATTATAACTTGCAGATCTGAACTTGTAATTGTCAAATACAGAACTTAAAATAGATAGCTTCTAATTATTATTGCAAATTATAACTTGAAGATCTGAACTTGTAATTGTCAAATACAGAACTTCTAATTGTTAAATACAAATTATTAGTGCAAATTATAACTTGAAGATCTGACCTTGTAATTGTCAAATACAGAACTTAAAATTGATAGCTTCTAATTATTATTGTAAATTATAACTTGAAGATCTGAACTTGTAATTGTCAAATACAGAACTTAAAATTGATAGCTTCTAATTATTATTGCAAATAATAACTTGAAGATCTGAACTTGTAATTGTCAAATACAGAACTTAAAATTGATAGCTTCTAATTATTATTGCAAATTATAATTTGAAGATCTGAACTTGTAATAGACAAATACGCAACTTAGCATTGTTAAATACAAATTGTGATTGCAAATTATAACTTGAAGATCTGAACGTGTACTAGTGAATTACAGAACTTAGATTTGTTAAATTCAAATTATTATTTCAAATTTTAACTTGGAGATCTGAACTTGTAATTGTCAAATACAGAACTTCTAATTGATAGCTTCTAATTATTATTGTAAATTATAACTTGAAGATCTGAGCTTGTAATAGTGAATTACAGAACTTAGATTTGTTAAATTCAAATTATTATTTCAAATTATAACTTGAAGATCTGAACTAGTAATTGTCAAAAACAGAACTTAAAATTGATAGCTTCTAATTATTATTTCAAATTATAACTTGAAGATCTTAACTTGTAATTGTCAAATACAGAACTTAAAATTGATAGCTTCTAATTATTATTGCAAATTATAACTTGAAGATCTGAACTTGTAATTGTCAAATACAGAACTTAAAATTGATAGCTTCTAATTATTATTGCAAATTATAACTTGAAGATCTGAACTTGTAATAGGTAAATACAGAACTTCGAATTGTTAAATTCAAACTTAGATTGCAAATAATAATTTGAAGATCTGAACTTGTAATAGTCAAATACAGAACTTAAAATTGATAGCTTCTAATTATTATTGCAAATTATAACTTGAAGATCTGAACTTGTACTAGTGAATTACAGAACTTAGATTTGTTAAATTCAAATTATTATTTTAAATTATAACTTGGAGATCTGAACTTGTAATTGTCAAATACAGAACTTAAAATTGGTAGCTTCTAATTATTATTGCAAATTATAACTTGAAGATCCTAACTTGTAATTGTCAAATACAGAACTTCTAATTGTTAAATACAAATTATTAGTGCAAATTATAACTTGAAGATCTGACCTTGTAATTGTCAAATACAGAACTTAAAATTGATAGCTTCTAATTATTATTGCAAATAATAGTTTGAAGATCTGTACTTGTAATTGTCAAATACAGAACTTAAAAGTGATAGCTTATAATTATAATTCAAATTATAACTTGAAGATCTGAACTTGTAATAGTCAAATACAGAACTTCGAATTGTTAAATACAAAGTATTAGTGCAAATTATTACTTGAAGATCTGAACCTGTAATAGGTAAATACAGAACTTCGAATGATTAAATTCAAACTAAGATTGCAAATAATAATTTGCAGATCTGAACTTGTAATAGTCAAATACAGAACTTCTAATTGTTAAATACAAATTATTAGTGAAAATTATTACTTGAAGATCTGAACTAGTAATTGTCAAATACAGCACTTAAAATTGATAGCTTCTAATTATTATTGCAAATTATAACTTGAAGATCTGAACTTGTAATTGTCAAATACAGAACTTAAAATTGATAGCTTCTAATTATTATTTCAAATTATAACTTGGAGATCTGAACTTGTAATTGTCAAATACAGAACTTAAAATTGGTAGCTTCTAATTATTATTGCAAATTATAACTTGAAGATCCTAACTTGTAATTGTCAAATACAGAACTTCTAATTGTTAAATACAAATTATTAGTGCATATTATAACTTGAAGATCTGACCTTGTAATTGTCAAATACAGAACTTAAAATTGATAGCTTCTAATTATTATTGCAAATTATAACTTGAAGATCTGAACGTGTACTAGTGAATTACAGAACTTAGATTTGTTAAATTCAAATTATTATTTCAAATTATAACTTGGAGATCTGAACTTGTAATTGTCAAATACAGAACTTCTAATTGATAGCTTCTAATTATTATTGTAAATTATAACTTGGAGATCTGAGCTTGTAATAGTGAATTACAGAACTTAGATTTGTTAAATTCAAATTATTATTTCAAATTATAACTTGAAGATCTGAACTAGTAATTGTCAAATACAGAACTTAAAATTGATAGCTTCTAATTATTATTGCAAATTATAACTTGAAGATCTGAACTTGTACTAGTGAATTACAGAACTTAGATTTGTTAAATTCAAATTATTATTTCAAATTATAACTTGGAGATCTGAACTTGTAATTGTCAAATACAGAACTTAAAATTGATAGCTTCTAATTATTATTGCAAATTATAACTTGAAGATCTGAACTTGTAATTGTCAAATACAGAACTTCTAATTGTTAAATACAAATTATTAGTGCAAATTATAACTTGAAGATCTGACCTTGTTATTGTCAAATACAGAACTTAAAATTGATAGCTTCTAATTATTATTGTAAATTATAACTTGAAGATCTGAACTTGTAATAGTGAATTACAGAACTTAGATTTGTTAAATTCAAATTATTATTTCAAATTATAACTTGAAGATCTGAACTAGTAATTGTCAAATACAGAACTTAAAATTGATAGCTTCTAATTATTATTGCAAATTATAACTTGAAGATCTGAACTTTTAATTGTCAAATACAGAACTTAATATTGATAGCTTCTAATTATTATTGTAAATTATAACTTGAAGATCTGAACTTGTAATTGTCAAATACAGAACTTAAAATTGAGAGCTTCTAATTATTATTGCAAATTAAAACTTGAAGATCTGAACTTGTAATTGTCAAATACAGAACTTAAAATTGATAGCTTCTAATTATTATTTCAAATTATAACTTGCAGATCTGAACTTGTAATTGTCAAATACAGAACTTAAAATTGATAGCTTCTAATTATTATTGCAAATTATAACTTGAAGATCTGAACTTGTAATAGTCAAATACAGAACTTCTAATTGTTAAATACAAATTATTAGTGCAAATTATAACTTGAAGATCTGAACTAGTAATTGTCAAATACAGAACTTAAAATTGATAGCTTCTAATTATTATTGCAAATTATAACTTGAAGATCTGAACTTGTAATTGTCAAATACAGAACTTAAAATTGATAGCTTCTAATTATTATTTCAAATTATAACTTGAAGATCTTAACTTGTAATTGTCAAATACAGAACTTAAAATTGATAGCTTCTAATTATTATTGCAAATTATAACTTGAAGATCTGAACTTGTAATTGTCAAATACAGAACTTCTAATTGTTAAATACAAATTATTAGTGCAAATTATAACTTGAAGATCTGAACTTGTAATTGTCAAATACAGAACTTAAAATTGATAGCTTCTAATTATTACTTCAAATTATAACTTGGAGATCTGAACTTGTAATTGTCAAATACAGAACTTAAAATTGATAGCTTCTAATTATTATTGCAAATAATAATTTGAAGATCTGAACTTGTAATAGTCAAATACAGAACTTCTAATTGTTAAATACAAATTATTAGTGCAAATTATTACTTGAAGATCTGAACTAGTAATTGTCAAATACAGCACTTAAAATTGATAGCTTCTAATTATTATTGCAAATTATAACTTGAAGATCTGAACTTGTAATTGTCAAATACAGAACTTAAAATTGATAGCTTCTAATTATTATTTCAAATTATAACTTGCAGATCTGAACTTGTAATTGTCAAATACAGAACTTAAAATTGATAGCTTCTAATTATTATTGCAAATTATAACTTGAAGATCTGAACTTGTAATTGTCAAATACAGAACTTCTAATTGTTAAATACAAATTATTAGTGCAAATTATAACTTGAAGATCTGACCTTGTAATTGTCAAATACAGAACTTAAAATTGATAGCTTCTAATTATTATTGTAAATTATAACTTGAAGATCTGAACTTGTAATTGTCAAATACAGAACTTAAAATTGATAGCTTCTAATTATTATTGCAAATAATAACTTGAAGATCTGAACTTGTAATTGTCAAATACAGAACTTAAAATTGATAGCTTCTAATTATTATTGCAAATTATAATTTGAAGATCTGAACTTGTAATAGACAAATACGCAACTTAGCATTGTTAAATACAAATTGTGATTGCAAATTATAACTTGAAGATCTGAACGTGTACTAGTGAATTACAGAACTTAGATTTGTTAAATTCAAATTATTATTTCAAATTTTAACTTGGAGATCTGAACTTGTAATTGTCAAATACAGAACTTCTAATTGATAGCTTCTAATTATTATTGTAAATTATAACTTGAAGATCTGAGCTTGTAATAGTGAATTACAGAACTTAGATTTGTTAAATTCAAATTATTATTTCAAATTATAACTTGAAGATCTGAACTAGTAATTGTCAAAAACAGAACTTAAAATTGATAGCTTCTAATTATTATTTCAAATTATAACTTGAAGATCTTAACTTGTAATTGTCAAATACAGAACTTAAAATTGATAGCTTCTAATTATTATTGCAAATTATAACTTGAAGATCTGAACTTGTAATTGTCAAATACAGAACTTAAAATTGATAGCTTCTAATTATTATTGCAAATTATAACTTGAAGATCTGAACTTGTAATAGGTAAATACAGAACTTCGAATTGTTAAATTCAAACTTAGATTGCAAATAATAATTTGAAGATCTGAACTTGTAATAGTCAAATACAGAACTTAAAATTGATAGCTTCTAATTATTATTGCAAATTATAACTTGAAGATCTGAACTTGTACTAGTGAATTACAGAACTTAGATTTGTTAAATTCAAATTATTATTTCAAATTATAACTTGGAGATCTGAACTTGTAATTGTCAAATACAGAACTTAAAATTGGTAGCTTCTAATTATTATTGCAAATTATAACTTGAAGATCCTAACTTGTAATTGTCAAATACAGAACTTCTAATTGTTAAATACAAATTATTAGTGCAAATTATAACTTGAAGATCTGACCTTGTAATTGTCAAATACAGAACTTAAAATTGATAGCTTCTAATTATTATTGCAAATTATAACTTGAAGATCTGAACGTGTAATTGTCAAATACAGAACTTCTAATTGTTAAATACAAATTATTAGTGCAAATTATAACTTGAAGATCTGAACTTGTAATTATCAAATACAGAACTTAAAATTGATAGCTTCTAATTATTATTTCAAATTATAACTTGAAGATCTGAACTTGTAATTGTCAAATACAGAACTTAAAATTAATAGCTTCTAATTATTATTGCAAATAATAACTTGATGATCTGAACTTGTAATTGTCAAATGCAGAACTTAAAATTGATAGCTTCTAATTATTATTGCAAATAATAGTTTGAAGATCTGTACTTGTAATTGTCAAATACAGAACTTAAAATTGATAGCTTATAATTATAATTCAAATTATAACTTGAAGATCTGAACTTGTAATAGTCAAATACAGAACTTCGAATTGTTAAATACAAAGTATTAGTGCAAATTATTACTTGAAGATCTGAACCTGTAATAGGTAAATACAGAACTTCGAATGATTAAATTCAAACTAAGATTGCAAATAATAATTTGAAGATCTGAACTTGTAATAGTCAAATACAGAACTTCTAATTGTTAAATACAAATTATTAGTGAAAATTACTACTTGAAGATCTGAACTAGTAATTGTCAAATACAGCACTTAAAATTGATAGCTTCTAATTATTATTGCAAATTATAACTTGAAGATCTGAACTTGTAATTGTTAAATACAGAACTTAAAATTGATAGCTTCTAATTATTATTTCAAATTATAACTTGGAGATCTGAACTTGTAATTGTCAAATACAGAACTTAAAATTGGTAGCTTCTAATTATTATTGCAAATTATAACTTGAAGATCCTAACTTGTAATTGTCAAATACAGAACTTCTAATTGTTAAATACAAATTATTAGTGCAAATTATAACTTGAAGATCTGACCTTGTAATTGTCAAATACAGAACTTAAAATTGATAGCTTCTAATTATTATTGCAAATTATAACTTGAAGATCTGAACGTGTACTAGTGAATTACAGAACTTAGAATTAATAAATTCAAATTATTATTTCAAATTATAACTTGGAGATCTGAACTTGTAATTGTCAAATACAGAACTTCTAATTGATAGCTTCTAATTATTATTGTAAATTATAACTTGGAGATCTGAGCTTGTAATAGTGAATTACAGAACTTAGATTTGTTAAATTCAAATTATTATTTCAAATTATAACTTGAAGATCTGAACTAGTAATTGTCAAATACAGAACTTAAAATTGATAGCTTCTAATTATTATTGCAAATTATAACTTGAAGATCTGAACTTGTACTAGTGAATTACAGAACTTAGATTTGTTAAATTCAAATTATTATTTCAAATTATAACTTGGAGATCTGAACTTGTAATTGTCAAATACAGAACTTAAAATTGATAGCTTCTAATTATTATTGCAAATTATAACTTGAAGATCTGAACTTGTAATTGTCAAATACAGAACTTCTAATTGTTAAATACAAATTATTAGTGCAAATTATAACTTGAAGATCTGAACTTGTAATAGTGAATTACAGAACTTAGATTTGTTAAATTCAAATTATTATTTCAAATTATAACTTGAAGATCTGAACGAGTAATTGTCAAATACAGAACTTAAAATTGATAGCTTCTAATTATTATTGCAAATTATAACTTGAAGATCTGAACTTTTAATTGTCAAATACAGAACTTAAAATTGATAGCTTCTAATTATTATTGTAAATTATAACTTGAAGATCTGAACTTGTAATTGTCAAATACAGAACTTAAAATTGAGAGCTTCTAATTATTATTGCAAATTATAACTTGAAGATCTGAACTTGTAATTGTCAAATACAGAACTTAAAATTGATAGCTTCTAATTATTATTTCAAATTATAACTTGAAGATCTGAACTTGTAATTGTCAAATACAGAACTTAAAATTGATAGCTTCTAATTATTATTGCAAATTATAACTTGAAGATCTGAACTTGTCATAGTCAAATACAGAACTTCTAATTGTTAAATACAAATTATTGGTGCAAATTATAACTTGAAGCTCTGAACTAGTAATTGTCAAATACAGAACTTAAAATTGATAGCTTCTAATTATTATTGCAAATTATAACTTGAAGATCTGAACTTGTAATTGTCAAATACAGAACTTAAAATTGATAGCTTCTAATTATTATTGCAAATTATAACTTGAAGATCTGAACTTTTAATTGTCAAATACAGAACTTAATATTGATAGCTTCTAATTATTATTGTAAATTATAACTTGAAGATCTGAACTTGTAATTGTCAAATACAGAACTTAAAATTGAGAGCTTCTAATTATTATTGCAAATTAAAACTTGAAGATCTGAACTTGTAATTGTCAAATACAGAACTTAAAATTGATAGCTTCTAATTATTATTTCAAATTATAACTTGCAGATCTGAACTTGTAATTGTCAAATACAGAACTTAAAATTGATAGCTTCTAATTATTATTGCAAATTATAACTTGAAGATCTGAACTTGTAATAGTCAAATACAGAACTTCTAATTGTTAAATACAAATTATTAGTGCAAATTATAACTTGAAGATCTGAACTAGTAATTGTCAAATACAGAACTTAAAATTGATATCTTCTAATTATTATTGCAAATTATAACTTGAAGATCTGAACTTGTAATTGTCAAATACAGAACTTAAAATTGATAGCTTCTAATTATTATTTCAAATTATAACTTGAAGATCTTAACTTGTAATTGTCAAATACAGAACTTAAAATTGATAGCTTCTAATTATTATTGCAAATTATAACTTGAAGATCTGAACTTGTAATTGTCAAATACAGAACTTCTAATTGTTAAATACAAATTATTAGTGCAAATTATAACTTGAAGATCTGAACTTGTAATTGTCAAATACAGAACTTAAAATTGATAGCTTCTAATTATTACTTCAAATTATAACTTGGAGATCTGAACTTGTAATTGTCAAATACAGAACTTAAAATTGATAGCTTCTAATTATTATTGCAAATAATAATTTGAAGATCTGAACTTGTAATAGTCAAATACAGAACTTCTAATTGTTAAATACAAATTATTAGTGCAAATTATTACTTGAAGATCTGAACTAGTAATTGTCAAATACAGCACTTAAAATTGATAGCTTCTAATTATTATTGCAAATTATAACTTGAAGATCTGAACTTGTAATTGTCAAATACAGAACTTAAAATTGATAGCTTCTAATTATTATTTCAAATTATAACTTGCAGATCTGAACTTGTAATTGTCAAATACAGAACTTAAAATTGATAGCTTCTAATTATTATTGCAAATTATAACTTGAAGATCTGAACTTGTAATTGTCAAATACAGAACTTCTAATTGTTAAATACAAATTATTAGTGCAAATTATAACTTGAAGATCTGACCTTGTAATTGTCAAATACAGAACTTAAAATTGATAGCTTCTAATTATTATTGTAAATTATAACTTGAAGATCTGAACTTGTAATTGTCAAATACAGAACTTAAAATTGATAGCTTCTAATTATTATTGCAAATTATAATTTGAAGATCTGAACTTGTAATAGACAAATACGCAACTTAGCATTGTTAAATACAAATTGTGATTGCAAATTATAACTTGAAGATCTGAACGTGTACTAGTGAATTACAGAACTTAGATTTGTTAAATTCAAATTATTATTTCAAATTTTAACTTGGAGATCTGAACTTGTAATTGTCAAATACAGAACTTCTAATTGATAGCTTCTAATTATTATTGTAAATTATAACTTGAAGATCTGAACTTGTAATAGTCAAATACAGAACTTCGAATTGTTAAATACAAAGTATTAGTGCAAATTATTACTTGAAGATCTGAACCTGTAATAGGTAAATACAGAACTTCGAATGATTAAATTCAAACTAAGATTGCAAATAATAATTTGAAGATCTGAACTTGTAATAGTCAAATACAGAACTTCTAATTGTTAAATACAAATTATTAGTGAAAATTACTACTTGAAGATCTGAACTAGTAATTGTCAAATACAGCACTTAAAATTGATAGCTTCTAATTATTATTGCAAATTATAACTTGAAGATCTGAACTTGTAATTGTTAAATACAGAACTTAAAATTGATAGCTTCTAATTATTATTTCAAATTATAACTTGGAGATCTGAACTTGTAATTGTCAAATACAGAACTTAAAATTGGTAGCTTCTAATTATTATTGCAAATTATAACTTGAAGATCCTAACTTGTAATTGTCAAATACAGAACTTCTAATTGTTAAATACAAATTATTAGTGCAAATTATAACTTGAAGATCTGACCTTGTAATTGTCAAATACAGAACTTAAAATTGATAGCTTCTAATTATTATTGCAAATTATAACTTGAAGATCTGAACGTGTACTAGTGAATTACAGAACTTAGAATTAATAAATTCAAATTATTATTTCAAATTATAACTTGGAGATCTGAACTTGTAATTGTCAAATACAGAACTTCTAATTGATAGCTTCTAATTATTATTGTAAATTATAACTTGGAGATCTGAGCTTGTAATAGTGAATTACAGAACTTAGATTTGTTAAATTCAAATTATTATTTCAAATTATAACTTGAAGATCTGAACTAGTAATTGTCAAATACAGAACTTAAAATTGATAGCTTCTAATTATTATTGCAAATTATAACTTGAAGATCTGAACTTGTACTAGTGAATTACAGAACTTAGATTTGTTAAATTCAAATTATTATTTCAAATTATAACTTGGAGATCTGAACTTGTAATTGTCAAATACAGAACTTAAAATTGATAGCTTCTAATTATTATTGCAAATTATAACTTGAAGATCTGAACTTGTAATTGTCAAATACAGAACTTCTAATTGTTAAATACAAATTATTAGTGCAAATTATAACTTGAAGATCTGAACTTGTAATAGTGAATTACAGAACTTAGATTTGTTAAATTCAAATTATTATTTCAAATTATAACTTGAAGATCTGAACTAGTAATTGTCAAATACAGAACTTAAAATTGATAGCTTCTAATTATTATTGCAAATTATAACTTGAAGATCTGAACTTTTAATTGTCAAATACAGAACTTAAAATTGATAGCTTCTAATTATTATTGTAAATTATAACTTGCAGATCTGAACTTGTAATTGTCAAATACAGAACTTAAAATTGAGAGCTTCTAATTATTATTGCAAATTATAACTTGAAGATCTGAACTTGTAATTGTCAAATACAGAACTTAAAATTGATAGCTTCTAATTATTATTTCAAATTATAACTTGAAGATCTGAACTTGTAATTGTCAAATACAGAACTTAAAATTGATAGCTTCTAATTATTATTGCAAATTATAACTTGAAGATCTGAACTTGTCATAGTCAAATACAGAACTTCTAATTGTTAAATACAAATTATTGGTGCAAATTATAACTTGAAGCTCTGAACTAGTAATTGTCAAATACAGAACTTAAAATTGATAGCTTCTAATTATTATTGCAAATTATAACTTGAAGATCTGAACTTGTAATTGTCAAATACAGAACTTAAAATTGATAGCTTTTAATTATTATTTCAAATTATAACTTGAAGATCTTAACTTGTAATTGTCAAATACAGAACTTAAAATTGATAGCTTCTAATTATTATTGCAAATTATAACTTGAAGATCTGAACTTGTAATTGTCAAATACAGAACTTAAAATTGATAGCTTCTAATTATTATTGCAAATTATAACTTGAAGATCTGAACTTGTAATAGGTAAATACAGAACTTCGAATTGTTAAATTCAAACTAAGATTGCAAATAATAATTTGAAGATCTGAACTTGTAATAGTCAAATACAGAACTTAAAATTGATAGCTTCTAATTATTATTGCAAAATATAACTTGAAGATCTGTACTTGTAATTGTCAAATACAGAACTTAAAATTGATAGCTTCTAATTATTATTTCAAATTATAACTTGAAGATCTGAACTTGTAATTGTCAAATACAGAACTTAAAATTGATAGCTTCTAATTATTATTGCAAATTATAACTTGAAGATCTGAACTTGTAATTGTCAAATACAGAACTTCTAATTGTTAAATACAAATTATTAGTGCAAATTATAACTTGAAGATCTGACCTTGTAATTGTCAAATACAGAACTTAAAATTGATAGCTTCTAATTATTATTGTAAATTATAACTTGAAGATCTGAACTTGTAATAGTGAATTACAGAACTTAGATTTGTTAAATTCAAATTATTATTTCAAATTATAACTTGAAGATCTGAACTAGTAATTGTCAAATACAGAACTTAAAATTGATAGCTTCTAATTATTATTGCAAATTATAACTTGAAGATCTGAACTTGTCAAATACAGAACTTAAAATTGATAGCTTCTAATTATTATTGCAAATTATAACTTGAAGATCTGAACTTGTAATAGTCAAATACAGAACTTCTAATTGTTAAATACAAATTATTAGTGCAAATTATAACTTGAAGCTCTGAACTAGTAATTGTCAAATACAGAACTTAAAATTGATAGCTTCTAATTATTATTGCAAATTATAACTAGAAGATCTGAACTTGTAATTGTCAAATACAGAACTTAAAATTGATAGCTTCTAATTATTATTTCAAATTATAACTTGAAGATCTTAACTTGTAATTGTCAAATACAGAACTTAAAATTGATAGCTTCTAATTATTATTGTAAATTATAACTTGAAGATCTGAACTTGTAATAGTGAATTACAGAACTTAGATTTGTTAAATTCAAATTATTATTTCAAATTATAACTTGAAGATCTGAACTAGTAATTGTCAAATACAGAACTTAAAATTGATAGCTTCTAATTATTATTGCAAATTATAACTTGAAGATCTGAACTTTTAATTGTCAAATACAGAACTTAAAATTGATAGCTTCTAATTATTATTGTAAATTATAACTTGAAGATCTGAACTTGTAATTGTCAAATACAGAACTTAAAATTGAGAGCTTCTAATTATTATTGCAAATTAAAACTTGAAGATCTGAACTTGTAATTGTCAAATACAGAACTTAAAATTGATAGCTTCTAATTATTATTTCAAATTATAACTTGCAGATCTGAACTTGTAATTGTCAAATACAGAACTTAAAATTGATAGCTTCTAATTATTATTGCAAATTATAACTTGAAGATCTGAACTTGTAATAGTCAAATACAGAACTTCTAATTGTTAAATACAAATTATTAGTGCAAATTATAACTTGAAGATCTGAACTAGTAATTGTCAAATACAGAACTTAAAATTGATAGCTTCTAATTATTATTGCAAATTATAACTTGAAGATCTGAACTTGTAATTGTCAAATACAGAACTTAAAATTGATAGCTTCTAATTATTATTTCAAATTATAACTTGAAGATCTTAACTTGTAATTGTCAAATACAGAACTTAAAATTGATAGCTTCTAATTATTATTGCAAATTATAACTTGAAGATCTGAACTTGTAATTGTCAAATACAGAACTTCTAATTGTTAAATACAAATTATTAGTGCAAATTATAACTTGAAGATCTGAACTTGTAATTGTCAAATACAGAACTTAAAATTGATAGCTTCTAATTATTACTTCAAATTATAACTTGGAGATCTGAACTTGTAATTGTCAAATACAGAACTTAAAATTGATAGCTTCTAATTATTATTGCAAATAATAATTTGAAGATCTGAACTTGTAATAGTCAAATACAGAACTTCTAATTGTTAAATACAAATTATTAGTGCAAATTATTACTTGAAGATCTGAACTAGTAATTGTCAAATACAGCACTTAAAATTGATAGCTTCTAATTATTATTGCAAATTATAACTTGAAGATCTGAACTTGTAATTGTCAAATACAGAACTTAAAATTGATAGCTTCTAATTATTATTTCAAATTATAACTTGCAGATCTGAACTTGTAATTGTCAAATACAGAACTTAAAATTGATAGCTTCTAATTATTATTGCAAATTATAACTTGAAGATCTGTACTTGTAATTGTCAAATACAGAACTTAAAATTGATAGCTTCTAATTATTATTTCAAATTATAACTTGAAGATCTGAACTTGTAATTGTCAAATATAGAACTTAAAATTGATAGCTTCTAATTATTATTGCAAATTATAACTTGAAGATCTGAACTTGTAATTGTCAAATACAGAACTTCTAATTGTTAAATACAAATTATTAGTGCAAATTATAACTTGAAGATCTGACCTTGTAATTGTCAAATACAGAACTTAAAATTGATAGCTTCTAATTATTATTGTAAATTATAACTTGAAGATCTGAACTTGTAATAGTGAATTACAGAACTTAGATTTGTTAAATTCAAATTATTATTTCAAATTATAACTTGAAGATCTGAACTAGTAATTGTCAAATACAGAACTTAAAATTGATAGCTTCTAATTATTATTGCAAATTATAACTTGAAGATCTGAACTTGTCAAATACAGAACTTAAAATTGATAGCTTCTAATTATTATTGCAAATTATAACTTGAAGATCTGAACTTGTAATAGTCAAATACAGAACTTCTAATTGTTAAATACAAATTATTAGTGCAAATTATAACTTGAAGCTCTGAACTAGTAATTGTCAAATACAGAACTTAAAATTGATAGCTTCTAATTATTATTGCAAATTATAACTAGAAGATCTGAACTTGTAATTGTCAAATACAGAACTTAAAATTGATAGCTTCTAATTATTATTTCAAATTATAACTTGAAGATCTTAACTTGTAATTGTCAAATACAGAACTTAAAATTGATAGCTTCTAATTATTATTGTAAATTATAACTTGAAGATCTGAACTTGTAATAGTGAATTACAGAACTTAGATTTGTTAAATTCAAATTATTATTTCAAATTATAACTTGAAGATCTGAACTAGTAATTGTCAAATACAGAACTTAAAATTGATAGCTTCTAATTATTATTGCAAATTATAACTTGAAGATCTGAACTTTTAATTGTCAAATACAGAACTTAAAATTGATAGCTTCTAATTATTATTGTAAATTATAACTTGAAGATCTGAACTTGTAATTGTCAAATACAGAACTTAAAATTGAGAGCTTCTAATTATTATTGCAAATTAAAACTTGAAGATCTGAACTTGTAATTGTCAAATACAGAACTTAAAATTGATAGCTTCTAATTATTATTTCAAATTATAACTTGCAGATCTGAACTTGTAATTGTCAAATACAGAACTTAAAATTGATAGCTTCTAATTATTATTGCAAATTATAACTTGAAGATCTGAACTTGTAATAGTCAAATACAGAACTTCTAATTGTTAAATACAAATTATTAGTGCAAATTATAACTTGAAGATCTGAACTAGTAATTGTCAAATACAGAACTTAAAATTGATAGCTTCTAATTATTATTGCAAATTATAACTTGAAGATCTGAACTTGTAATTGTCAAATACAGAACTTAAAATTGATAGCTTCTAATTATTATTTCAAATTATAACTTGAAGATCTTAACTTGTAATTGTCAAATACAGAACTTAAAATTGATAGCTTCTAATTATTATTGCAAATTATAACTTGAAGATCTGAACTTGTAATTGTCAAATACAGAACTTCTAATTGTTAAATACAAATTATTAGTGCAAATTATAACTTGAAGATCTGAACTTGTAATTGTCAAATACAGAACTTAAAATTGATAGCTTCTAATTATTACTTCAAATTATAACTTGGAGATCTGAACTTGTAATTGTCAAATACAGAACTTAAAATTGATAGCTTCTAATTATTATTGCAAATAATAATTTGAAGATCTGAACTTGTAATAGTCAAATACAGAACTTCTAATTGTTAAATACAAATTATTAGTGCAAATTATTACTTGAAGATCTGAACTAGTAATTGTCAAATACAGCACTTAAAATTGATAGCTTCTAATTATTATTGCAAATTATAACTTGAAGATCTGAACTTGTAATTGTCAAATACAGAACTTAAAATTGATAGCTTCTAATTATTATTTCAAATTATAACTTGCAGATCTGAACTTGTAATTGTCAAATACAGAACTTAAAATTGATAGCTTCTAATTATTATTGCAAATTATAACTTGAAGATCTGAACTTGTAATTGTCAAATACAGAACTTCTAATTGTTAAATACAAATTATTAGTGCAAATTATAACTTGAAGATCTGACCTTGTAATTGTCAAATACAGAACTTAAAATTGATAGCTTCTAATTATTATTGTAAATTATAACTTGAAGATCTGAACTTGTAATTGTCAAATACAGAACTTAAAATTGATAGCTTCTAATTATTATTGCAAATAATAACTTGAAGATCTGAACTTGTAATTGTCAAATACAGAACTTAAAATTGATAGCTTCTAATTATTATTGCAAATTATAATTTGAAGATCTGAACTTGTAATAGACAAATACGCAACTTAGCATTGTTAAATACAAATTGTGATTGCAAATTATAACTTGAAGATCTGAACGTGTACTAGTGAATTACAGAACTTAGATTTGTTAAATTCAAATTATTATTTCAAATTTTAACTTGGAGATCTGAACTTGTAATTGTCAAATACAGAACTTCTAATTGATAGCTTCTAATTATTATTGTAAATTATAACTTGAAGATCTGAGCTTGTAATAGTGAATTACAGAACTTAGATTTGTTAAATTCAAATTATTATTTCAAATTATAACTTGAAGATCTGAACTAGTAATTGTCAAAAACAGAACTTAAAATTGATAGCTTCTAATTATTATTTCAAATTATAACTTGAAGATCTTAACTTGTAATTGTCAAATACAGAACTTAAAATTGATAGCTTCTAATTATTATTGCAAATTATAACTTGAAGATCTGAACTTGTAATTGTCAAATACAGAACTTAAAATTGATAGCTTCTAATTATTATTGCAAATTATAACTTGAAGATCTGAACTTGTAATAGGTAAATACAGAACTTCGAATTGTTAAATTCAAACTTAGATTGCAAATAATAATTTGAAGATCTGAACTTGTAATAGTCAAATACAGAACTTAAAATTGATAGCTTCTAATTATTATTGCAAATTATAACTTGAAGATCTGAACTTGTACTAGTGAATTACAGAACTTAGATTTGTTAAATTCAAATTATTATTTCAAATTATAACTTGGAGATCTGAACTTGTAATTGTCAAATACAGAACTTAAAATTGATAGCTTCTAATTATTATTTCAAATTATAACTTGGAGATCTGAACTTGTAATTGTAAAATACAGAACTTAAAATTGGTAGCTTCTAATTATTATTGCAAATTATAACTTGAAGATCCTAACTTGTAATTGTCAAATACAGAACTTCTAATTGTTAAATACAAATTATTAGTGCAAATTATAACTTGAAGATCTGACCTTGTAATTGTCAAATACAGAACTTAAAATTGATAGCTTCTAATTATTATTGCAAATTATAACTTGAAGATCTGAACGTGTAATTGTCAAATACAGAACTTCTAATTGTTAAATACAAATTATTAGTGCAAATTATAACTTGAAGATCTGAACTTGTAATTATCAAATACAGAACTTAAAATTGATAGCTTCTAATTATTATTTCAAATTATAACTTGAAGATCTGAACTTGTAATTGTCAAATACAGAACTTAAAATTAATAGCTTCTAATTATTATTGCAAATAATAACTTGATGATCTGAACTTGTAATTGTCAAATGCAGAACTTAAAATTGATAGCTTCTAATTATTATTGCAAATAATAGTTTGAAGATCTGTACTTGTAATTGTCAAATACAGAACTTAAAATTGATAGCTTATAATTATAATTCAAATTATAACTTGAAGATCTGAACTTGTAATAGTCAAATACAGAACTTCGAATTGTTAAATACAAAGTATTAGTGCAAATTATTACTTGAAGATCTGAACCTGTAATAGGTAAATACAGAACTTCGAATGATTAAATTCAAACTAAGATTGCAAATAATAATTTGAAGATCTGAACTTGTAATAGTCAAATACAGAACTTCTAATTGTTAAATACAAATTATTAGTGAAAATTACTACTTGAAGATCTGAACTAGTAATTGTCAAATACAGCACTTAAAATTGATAGCTTCTAATTATTATTGCAAATTATAACTTGAAGATCTGAACTTGTAATTGTTAAATACAGAACTTAAAATTGATAGCTTCTAATTATTATTTCAAATTATAACTTGGAGATCTGAACTTGTAATTGTCAAATACAGAACTTAAAATTGGTAGCTTCTAATTATTATTGCAAATTATAACTTGAAGATCCTAACTTGTAATTGTCAAATACAGAACTTCTAATTGTTAAATACAAATTATTAGTGCAAATTATAACTTGAAGATCTGACCTTGTAATTGTCAAATACAGAACTTAAAATTGATAGCTTCTAATTATTATTGCAAATTATAACTTGAAGATCTGAACTTGTAATTGTCAAATACAGAACTTCTAATTGTTAAATACAAATTATTAGTGCAAATTATAACTTGAAGATCTGACCTTGTAATTGTCAAATACAGAACTTAAAATTGATAGCTTCTAATTATTATTGTAAATTATAACTAGAAGATCTGAACTTGTAATTGTCAAATACAGAACTTAAAATTGAGAGCTTCTAATTATTATTGCAAATTATAACTTGAAGATCTGAACTTGTAATTGTCAAATACAGAACTTAAAATTGATAGCTTCTAATTATTATTTCAAATTATAACTTGAAGATCTGAACTTGTAATTGTCAAATACAGAACTTAAAATTGATAGCTTCTAATTATTATTGCAAATTATAACTTGAAGATCTGAACTTGTCATAGTCAAATACAGAACTTCTAATTGTTAAATACAAATTATTGGTGCAAATTATAACTTGAAGCTCTGAACTAGTAATTGTCAAATACAGAACTTAAAATTGATAGCTTCTAATTATTATTGCAAATTATAACTTGAAGATCTGAACTTGTAATTGTCAAATACAGAACTTAAAATTGATAGCTTTTAATTATTATTTCAAATTATAACTTGAAGATCTTAACTTGTAATTGTCAAATACAGAACTTAAAATTGATAACTTCTAATTATTATTGCAAATTATAACTTGAAGATCTGAACTTGTAATTGTCAAATACAGAACTTAAAATTGATAGCTTCTAATTATTATTGCAAATTATAACTTGAAGATCTGAACTTGTAATAGGTAAATACAGAACTTCGAATTGTTAAATTCAAACTAAGATTGCAAATAATAATTTGAAGATCTGAACTTGTAATAGTCAAATACAGAATTTAAAATTGATAGCTTCTAATTATTATTGCAAAATATAACTTGAAGATCTGTACTTGTAATTGTCAAATACAGAACTTAAAATTGATAGCTTCTAATTATTATTTCAAATTATAACTTGAAGATCTGAACTTGTAATTGTCAAATACAGAACTTAAAATTGATAGCTTCTAATTATTATTGCAAATTATAACTTGAAGATCTGAACTTGTAATTGTCAAATACAGAACTTCTAATTGTTAAATACAAATTATTAGTGCAAATTATAACTTGAAGATCTGACCTTGTAATTGTCAAATACAGAACTTAAAATTGATAGCTTCAAATTATTATTGTAAATTATAACTTGAAGATCTGAACTTGTAATAGTGAATTACAGAACTTAGATTTGTTAAATTCAAATTATTATTTCAAATTATAACTTGAAGATCTGAACTAGTAATTGTCAAATACAGAACTTAAAATTGATAGCTTCTAATTATTATTGCAAATTATAACTTGAAGATCTGAACTTGTCAAATACAGAACTTAAAATTGATAGCTTCTAATTATTATTGCAAATTATAACTTGAAGATCTGAACTTGTAATAGTCAAATACAGAACTTCTAATTGTTAAATACAAATTATTAGTGCAAATTATAACTTGAAGCTCTGAACTAGTAATTGTCAAATACAGAACTTAAAATTGATAGCTTCTAATTATTATTGCAAATTATAACTTGAAGATCTGAACTTGTAATTGTCAAATACAGAACTTAAAATTGATAGCTTCTAATTATTATTTCAAATTATAACTTGAAGATCTTAACTTGTAATTGTCAAATACAGAACTTAAAATTGATAGCTTCTAATTATTATTGCAAATTATAACTTGAAGATCTGAACTTGTAATTGTCAAATACAGAACTTAAAATTGATAGCTTCTAATTATTATTGCAAATTATAACTTGAAGATCTGAACTTGTAATTGTCAAATACAGAACTTAAAATTGATAGCTTCTAATTATTATTGCAAATAATAACTTGAAGATCTGAACTTGTAATTATCAAATGCAGAACTTAAAATTGATAGCTTCTAATTATTATTGCAAATAATAATTTGAAGATCTGTACTTGCAATTGTCAAATACAGAACTTAAAATTGATAGCTTCTAATTATTATTTCAAATTATAACTTGAAGATCTGAACTTGTAATTGTCAAATACAGAACTTAAAATTGAGAGCTTCTAATTATTATTGCAAATTAAAACTTGAAGATCTGAACTTGTAATTGTCAAATACAGAACTTAAAATTGATAGCTTCTAATTATTATTTCAAATTATAACTTGCAGATCTGAACTTGTAATTGTCAAATACAGAACTTAAAATTGATAGCTTCTAATTATTATTGCAAATTATAACTTGAAGTTCTGAACTTGTAATAGTCAAATACAGAACTTCTAATTGTTAAATACAAATTATTAGTGCAAATTATAACTTGAAGATCTGAACTAGTAATTGTCAAATACAGAACTTAAAATTGATAGCTTCTAATTATTATTGCAAATTATAACTTGAAGATCTGAACTTGTAATTGTCAAATACAGAACTTAAAATTGATAGCTTCTAATTATTATTTCAAATTATAACTTGAAGATCTTAACTTGTAATTGTCAAATACAGAACTTAAAATTGATAGCTTCTAATTATTATTGCAAATTATAACTTGAAGATCTGAACTTGTAATTGTCAAATACAGAACTTCTAATTGTTAAATACAAATTATTAGTGCAAATTATAACTTGAAGATCTGAACTTGTAATTGTCAAATACAGAACTTAAAATTGATAGCTTCTAATTATTACTTCAAATTATAACTTGGAGATCTGAACTTGTAATTGTCAAATACAGAACTTAAAATTGATAGCTTCTAATTATTATTGCAAATAATAATTTGAAGATCTGAACTTGTAATAGTCAAATACAGAACTTCTAATTGTTAAATACAAATTATTAGTGCAAATTATTACTTGAAGATCTGAACTAGTAATTGTCAAATACAGCACTTAAAATTGATAGCTTCTAATTATTATTGCAAATTATAACTTGAAGATCTGAACTTGTAATTGTCAAATACAGAACTTAAAATTGATAGCTTCTAATTATTATTTCAAATTATAACTTGCAGATCTGAACTTGTAATTGTCAAATACAGAACTTAAAATTGATAGCTTCTAATTATTATTGCAAATTATAACTTGAAGATCTGTACTTGTAATTGTCAAATACAGAACTTAAAATTGATAGCTTCTAATTATTATTTCAAATTATAACTTGAAGATCTGAACTTGTAATTGTCAAATACAGAACTTAAAATTGATAGCTTCTAATTATTATTGCAAATTATAACTTGAAGATCTGAACTTGTAATTGTCAAATACAGAACTTCTAATTGTTAAATACAAATTATTAGTGCAAATTATAACTTGAAGATCTGACCTTGTAATTGTCAAATACAGAACTTAAAATTGATAGCTTCTAATTATTATTGTAAATTATAACTTGAAGATCTGAACTTGTAATAGTGAATTACAGAACTTAGATTTGTTAAATTCAAATTATTATTTCAAATTATAACTTGAAGATCTGAACTAGTAATTGTCAAATACAGAACTTAAAATTGATAGCTTCTAATTATTATTGCAAATTATAACTTGAAGATCTGAACTTGTCAAATACAGAACTTAAAATTGATAGCTTCTAATTATTATTGCAAATTATAACTTGAAGATCTGAACTTGTAATAGTCAAATACAGAACTTCTAATTGTTAAATACAAATTATTAGTGCAAATTATAACTTGAAGCTCTGAACTAGTAATTGTCAAATACAGAACTTAATATTGATAGCTTCTAATTATTATTGCAAATTATAACTAGAAGATCTGAACTTGTAATTGTCAAATACAGAACTTAAAATTGATAGCTTCTAATTATTATTTCAAATTATAACTTGAAGATCTTAACTTGTAATTGTCAAATACAGAACTTAAAATTGATAGCTTCTAATTATTATTGTAAATTATAACTTGAAGATCTGAACTTGTAATAGTGAATTACAGAACTTAGATTTGTTAAATTCAAATTATTATTTCAAATTATAACTTGAAGATCTGAACTAGTAATTGTCAAATACAGAACTTAAAATTGATAGCTTCTAATTATTATTGCAAATTATAACTTGAAGATCTGAACTTTTAATTGTCAAATACAGAACTTAAAATTGATAGCTGCTAATTATTATTGTAAATTATAACTTGAAGATCTGAACTTGTAATTGTCAAATACAGAACTTAAAATTGAGAGCTTCTAATTATTATTGCAAATTAAAACTTGAAGATCTGAACTTGTAATTGTCAAATACAGAACTTAAAATTGATAGCTTCTAATTATTATTTCAAATTATAACTTGCAGATCTGAACTTGTAATTGTCAAATACAGAACTTAAAATTGATAGCTTCTAATTATTATTGCAAATTATAACTTGAAGATCTGAACTTGTAATAGTCAAATACAGAACTTCTAATTGTTAAATACAAATTATTAGTGCAAATTATAACTTGAAGATCTGAACTAGTAATTGTCAAATACAGAACTTAAAATTGATAGCTTCTAATTATTATTGCAAATTATAACTTGAAGATCTGAACTTGTAATTGTCAAATACAGAACTTAAAATTGATAGCTTCTAATTATTATTTCAAATTATAACTTGAAGATCTTAACTTGTAATTGTCAAATACAGAACTTAAAATTGATAGCTTCTAATTATTATTGCAAATTATAACTTGAAGATCTGAACTTGTAATTGTCAAATACAGAACTTCTAATTGTTAAATACAAATTATTAGTGCAAATTATAACTTGAAGATCTGAACTTGTAATTGTCAAATACAGAACTTAAAATTGATAGCTTCTAATTATTACTTCAAATTATAACTTGGAGATCTGAACTTGTAATTGTCAAATACAGAACTTAAAATTGATAGCTTCTAATTATTATTGCAAATAATAATTTGAAGATCTGAACTTGTAATAGTCAAATACAGAACTTCTAATTGTTAAATACAAATTATTAGTGCAAATTATTACTTGAAGATCTGAACTAGTAATTGTCAAATACAGCACTTAAAATTGATAGCTTCTAATTATTATTGCAAATTATAACTTGAAGATCTGAACTTGTAATTGTCAAATACAGAACTTAAAATTGATAGCTTCTAATTATTATTTCAAATTATAACTTGCAGATCTGAACTTGTAATTGTCAAATACAGAACTTAAAATTGATAGCTTCTAATTATTATTGCAAATTATAACTTGAAGATCTGAACTTGTAATTGTCAAATACAGAACTTCTAATTGTTAAATACAAATTATTAGTGCAAATTATAACTTGAAGATCTGACCTTGTAATTGTCAAATACAGAACTTAAAATTGATAGCTTCTAATTATTATTGTAAATTATAACTTGAAGATCTGAACTTGTAATTGTCAAATACAGAACTTAAAATTGATAGCTTCTAATTATTATTGCAAATAATAACTTGAAGATCTGAACTTGTAATTGTCAAATACAGAACTTAAAATTGATAGCTTCTAATTATTATTGCAAATTATAATTTGAAGATCTGAACTTGTAATAGACAAATACGCAACTTAGCATTGTTAAATACAAATTGTGATTGCAAATTATAACTTGAAGATCTGAACGTGTACTAGTGAATTACAGAACTTAGATTTGTTAAATTCAAATTATTATTTCAAATTTTAACTTGGAGATCTGAACTTGTAATTGTCAAATACAGAACTTCTAATTGATAGCTTCTAATTATTATTGTAAATTATAACTTGAAGATCTGAGCTTGTAATAGTGAATTACAGAACTTAGATTTGTTAAATTCAAATTATTATTTCAAATTATAACTTGAAGATCTGAACTAGTAATTGTCAAAAACAGAACTTAAAATTGATAGCTTCTAATTATTATTTCAAATTATAACTTGAAGATCTTAACTTGTAATTGTCAAATACAGAACTTAAAATTGATAGCTTCTAATTATTATTGCAAATTATAACTTGAAGATCTGAACTTGTAATTGTCAAATACAGAACTTAAAATTGATAGCTTCTAATTATTATTGCAAATTATAACTTGAAGATCTGAACTTGTAATAGGTAAATACAGAACTTCGAATTGTTAAATTCAAACTTAGATTGCAAATAATAATTTGAAGATCTGAACTTGTAATAGTCAAATACAGAACTTAAAATTGATAGCTTCTAATTATTATTGCAAATTATAACTTGAAGATCTGAACTTGTACTAGTGAATTACAGAACTTAGATTTGTTAAATTCAAATTATTATTTCAAATTATAACTTGGAGATCTGAACTTGTAATTGTCAAATACAGAACTTAAAATTGATAGCTTCTAATTATTATTTCAAATTATAACTTGGAGATCTGAACTTGTAATTGTAAAATACAGAACTTAAAATTGGTAGCTTCTAATTATTATTGCAAATTATAACTTGAAGATCCTAACTTGTAATTGTCAAATACAGAACTTCTAATTGTTAAATACAAATTATTAGTGCAAATTATAACTTGAAGATCTGACCTTGTAATTGTCAAATACAGAACTTAAAATTGATAGCTTCTAATTATTATTGCAAATTATAACTTGAAGATCTGAACGTGTAATTGTCAAATACAGAACTTCTAATTGTTAAATACAAATTATTAGTGCAAATTATAACTTGAAGATCTGAACTTGTAATTATCAAATACAGAACTTAAAATTGATAGCTTCTAATTATTATTTCAAATTATAACTTGAAGATCTGAACTTGTAATTGTCAAATACAGAACTTCGAATTGTTAAATACAAAGTATTAGTGCAAATTATTACTTGAAGATCTGAACCTGTAATAGGTAAATACAGAACTTCGAATGATTAAATTCAAACTAAGATTGCAAATAATAATTTGAAGATCTGAACTTGTAATAGTCAAATACAGAACTTCTAATTGTTAAATACAAATTATTAGTGAAAATTACTACTTGAAGATCTGAACTAGTAATTGTCAAATACAGCACTTAAAATTGATAGCTTCTAATTATTATTGCAAATTATAACTTGAAGATCTGAACTTGTAATTGTTAAATACAGAACTTAAAATTGATAGCTTCTAATTATTATTTCAAATTATAACTTGGAGATCTGAACTTGTAATTGTCAAATACAGAACTTAAAATTGGTAGCTTCTAATTATTATTGCAAATTATAACTTGAAGATCCTAACTTGTAATTGTCAAATACAGAACTTCTAATTGTTAAATACAAATTATTAGTGCAAATTATAACTTGAAGATCTGACCTTGTAATTGTCAAATACAGAACTTAAAATTGATAGCTTCTAATTATTATTGCAAATTATAACTTGAAGATCTGAACTTGTAATTGTCAAATACAGAACTTCTAATTGTTAAATACAAATTATTAGTGCAAATTATAACTTGAAGATCTGACCTTGTAATTGTCAAATACAGAACTTAAAATTGATAGCTTCTAATTATTATTGTAAATTATAACTAGAAGATCTGAACTTGTAATTGTCAAATACAGAACTTAAAATTGAGAGCTTCTAATTATTATTGCAAATTATAACTTGAAGATCTGAACTTGTAATTGTCAAATACAGAACTTAAAATTGATAGCTTCTAATTATTATTTCAAATTATAACTTGAAGATCTGAACTTGTAATTGTCAAATACAGAACTTAAAATTGATAGCTTCTAATTATTATTGCAAATTATAACTTGAAGATCTGAACTTGTCATAGTCAAATACAGAACTTCTAATTGTTAAATACAAATTATTGGTGCAAATTATAACTTGAAGCTCTGAACTAGTAATTGTCAAATACAGAACTTAAAATTGATAGCTTCTAATTATTATTGCAAATTATAACTTGAAGATCTGAACTTGTAATTGTCAAATACAGAACTTAAAATTGATAGCTTTTAATTATTATTTCAAATTATAACTTGAAGATCTTAACTTGTAATTGTCAAATACAGAACTTAAAATTGATAGCTTCTAATTATTATTGCAAATTATAACTTGAAGATCTGAACTTGTAATTGTCAAATACAGAACTTAAAATTGATAGCTTCTAATTATTATTGCAAATTATAACTTGAAGATCTGAACTTGTAATAGGTAAATACAGAACTTCGAATTGTTAAATTCAAACTAAGATTGCAAATAATAATTTGAAGATCTGAACTTGTAATAGTCAAATACAGAATTTAAAATTGATAGCTTCTAATTATTATTGCAAAATATAACTTGAAGATCTGTACTTGTAATTGTCAAATACAGAACTTAAAATTGATAGCTTCTAATTATTATTTCAAATTATAACTTGAAGATCTGAACTTGTAATTGTCAAATACAGAACTTAAAATTGATAGCTTCTAATTATTATTGCAAATTATAACTTGAAGATCTGAACTTGTAATTGTCAAATACAGAACTTCTAATTGTTAAATACAAATTATTAGTGCAAATTATAACTTGAAGATCTGACCTTGTAATTGTCAAATACAGAACTTAAAATTGATAGCTTCTAATTATTATTGTAAATTATAACTTGAAGATCTGAACTTGTAATAGTGAATTACAGAACTTAGATTTGTTAAATTCAAATTATTATTTCAAATTATAACTTGAAGATCTGAACTAGTAATTGTCAAATACAGAACTTAAAATTGATAGCTTCTAATTATTATTGCAAATTATAACTTGAAGATCTGAACTTGTCAAATACAGAACTTAAAATCGATAGCTTCTAATTATTATTGCAAATTATAACTTGAAGATCTGAACTTGTAATAGTCAAATACAGAACTTCTAATTGTTAAATACAAATTATTAGTGCAAATTATAACTTCAAGCTCTGAACTAGTAATTGTCAAATACAGAACTTAAAATTGATAGCTTCTAATTATTATTGCAAATTATAACTTGAAGATCTGAACTTGTAATTGTCAAATACAGAACTTAAAATTGATAGCTTCTAATTATTATTTCAAATTATAACTTGAAGATCTTAACTTGTAATTGTCAAATACAGAACTTAAAATTGATAGCTTCTAATTATTATTGCAAATTATAACTTGAAGATCTGAACTTGTAATTGTCAAATACAGAACTTAAAATTGATAGCTTCTAATTATTATTGCAAATTATAACTTGAAGATCTGAACTTGTAATTGTCAAATACAGAACTTAAAATTGATAGCTTCTAATTATTATTGCAAATAATAACTTGAAGATCTGAACTTGTAATTATCAAATGCAGAACTTAAAATTGATAGCTTCTAATTATTATTGCAAATAATAATTTGAAGATCTGTACTTGCAATTGTCAAATACAGAACTTAAAATTGATAGCTTCTAATTATTATTTCAAATTATAACTTGAAGATCTGCACTTGTAATTGTCAAATACAGAACTTAAAATTAATAGCTTCTAATTATTATTGCAAATAATAACTTGAAGATCTGAACTTGTAATTGTCAAATGCCGAACTTAAAATTGATAGCTTCTAATTATTATTGCAAATAATAGTTTGAAGATCTGTACTTGTAATTGTCAAATACAGAACTTAAAATTGATAGCTTATAATTATTATTGCAAATTATAATTTGAAGATCTGAACTTGTAATAGACAAATACGCAACTTAGCATTGTTAAATACAAATTGTGATTGCAAATTATAACTTGAAGATCTGAACCTGTAATAGGTAAATACAGAACTTCGAATGATTAAATTCAAACTAAGATTGCAAATAATAATTTGAAGATCTGAACTTGTAATAGTCAAATACAGAACTTCTAATTGTTAAATACAAATTATTAGTGAAAATTATTACTTGAAGATCTGAACTAGTAATTGTCAAATACAGCACTTAAAATTGATAGCTTCTAATTATTATTGCAAATTATAACTTGAAGATCTGAACTTGTAATTGTCAAATACAGAACTTAAAATTGATAGCTTCTAATTATTATTTCAAATTATCACTTGGAGATCTGAACTTGTAATTGTCAAATACAGAACTTAAAATTGGTAGCTTCTAATTATTATTGCAAATTATAACTTGACGATCCTAACTTGTAATTGTCAAATACAGAACTTCTAATTGTTAAATACAAATTATTAGTGCAAATTATAACTTGAAGATCTGACCTTGTAATTGTCAAATACAGAACTTAAAATTGATAGCTTCTAATTATTATTGCAAATTATAACTTGAAGATCTGAACGTGTAATTGTCAAATACAGAACTTCTAATTGTTAAATACAAATTATTAGTGCAAATTATAACTTGAAGATCTGAACTTGTAATTGTCAAATACAGAACTTAAAATTAATAGCTTCTAATTATTATTGCAAATAATAACTTGAAGATCTGAACTTGTAATTGTCAAATGCAGAACTTAAAATTGATAGCTTCTAATTATTATTGCAAATAATAGTTTGAAGATCTGTACTTGTAATTGTCAAATACAGAACTTAAAATTGATAGCTTATAATTATAATTCAAATTATAACTTGAAGATCTGAACTTGTAATAGTCAAATACAGAACTTCGAATTGTTAAATACAAAGTATTAGTGCAAATTATTACTTGAAGATCTGAACCTGTAATAGGTAAATACAGAACTTCGAATGATTAAATTCAAACTAAGATTGCAAATAATAATTTGAAGATCTGAACTTGTAATAGTCAAATACAGAACTTCTAATTGTTAAATACAAATTATTAGTGAAAATTATTACTTGAAGATCTGAACTAGTAATTGTCAAATACAGCACTTAAAATTGATAGCTTCTAATTATTATTGCAAATTATAACTTGAAGATCTGAACTTGTAATTGTCAAATACAGAACTTAAAATTGATAGCTTCTAATTATTATTTCAAATTATCACTTGGAGATCTGAACTTGTAATTGTCAAATACAGAACTTAAAATTGGTAGCTTCTAATTATTATTGCAAATTATAACTTGACGATCCTAACTTGTAATTGTCAAATACAGAACTTCTAATTGTTAAATACAAATTATTAGTGCAAATTATAACTTGAAGATCTGACCTTGTAATTGTCAAATACAGAACTTAAAATTGATAGCTTCTAATTATTATTGCAAATTATAACTTGAAGATCTGAACGTGTAATTGTCAAATACAGAACTTCTAATTGTTAAATACAAATTATTAGTGCAAATTATAACTTGAAGATCTGAACTTGTAATTGTCAAATACAGAACTTAAAATTAATAGCTTCTAATTATTATTGCAAATAATAACTTGAAGATCTGAACTTGTAATTGTCAAATGCAGAACTTAAAATTGATAGCTTCTAATTATTATTGCAAATAATAGTTTGAAGATCTGTACTTGTAATTGTCAAATACAGAACTTAAAATTGATAGCTTATAATTATAATTCAAATTATAACTTGAAGATCTGAACTTGTAATAGTCAAATACAGAACTTCGAATTGTTAAATACAAAGTATTAGTGCAAATTATTACTTGAAGATCTGAACCTGTAATAGGTAAATACAGAACTTCGAATGATTAAATTCAAACTAAGATTGCAAATAATAATTTGAAGATCTGAACTTGTAATAGTCAAATACAGAACTTCTAATTGTTAAATACAAATTATTAGTGAAAATTATTACTTGAAGATCTGAACTAGTAATTGTCAAATACAGCACTTAAAATTGATAGCTTCTAATTATTATTGCAAATTATAACTTGAAGATCTGAACTTGTAATTGTCAAATACAGAACTTAAAATTGATAGCTTCTAATTATTATTTCAAATTATAACTTGGAGATCTGAACTTGTAATTGTCAAATACAGAACTTAAAATTGGTAGCTTCTAATTATTATTGCAAATTATAACTTGAAGATCCTAACTTGTAATTGTCAAATACAGAACTTCTAATTGTTAAATACAAATTATTAGTGCAAATTATAACTTGAAGATCTGACCTTGTAATTGTCAAATACAGAACTTAAAATTGATAGCTTCTAATTATAATTGCAAATTATAACTTGAAGATCTGAACGTGTACTAGTGAATTACAGAACTTAGATTTGTTAAATTCAAATTATTATTTCAAATTTTAACTTGGAGATCTGAACTTGTAATTGTCAAATACAGAACTTCTAATTGATAGCTTCTAATTATTATTGTAAATTATAACTTGAAGATCTGGGCTTGTAATAGTGAATTACAGAACTTAGATTTGTTAAATTCAAATTATTATTTCAAATTATAACTTGAAGATCTGAACTAGTAATTGTCAAATACAGAACTTAAAATTGATAGCTTCTAATTATTATTTCAAATTATAACTTGAAGATCTTAACTTGTAATTGTCAAATACAGAACTTAAAATTGATAGCTTCTAATTATTATTGCAAATTATAACTTGAAGATCTGAACTTGTAATTGTCAAATACAGAACTTAAAATTGATAGCTTCTAATTATTATTGCAAATTATTACTTGAAGATCTGAACTTGTAATAGGTAAATACAGAACTTCGATTTGTTAAATTCAAACTAAGATTGCAAATAATAATTTGAAGATCTGAACTTGTAATAGTCAAATACAGAACTTAAAATTGATAGCTTCTAATTATTATTGCAAATTATAGCTTGAAGATCTGAACTTGTACTAGTGAATTACAGAACTTAGATTTGTTAAATTCAAATTATTATTTCAAATTATAACTTGGAGATCTGAACTTGTAATTGTCAAATACAGAACTTAAAATTGATAGCTTCTAATTATTATTTCAAATTATAACTTGGAGATCTGAACTTGTAATTGTCAAATACAGAACTTCTAATTGTTAAATACAAATTATTAGTGCAAATTATAACTTGAAGATCTGACCTTGTAATTATCAAATACAGAACTTAAAATTGATAGCTTCTAATTATTATTTCAAATTATAACTTGAAGATCTGAACTTGTAATTGTCAAATACAGAACTTAAAATTAATAGCTTCTAATTATTATTGCAAATAATAACTTGATGATCTGAACTTGTAATTGTCAAATGCAGAACTTAAAATTGATAGCTTCTAATTATTATTGCAAATAATAGTTTGAAGATCTGTACTTGTAATTGTCAAATACAGAACTTAAAATTGATAGCTTATAATTATAATTCAAATTATAACTTGAAGATCTGAACTTGTAATAGTCAAATACAGAACTTCGAATTGTTAAATACAAAGTATTAGTGCAAATTATTACTTGAAGATCTGAACCTGTAATAGGTAAATACAGAACTTCGAATGATTAAATTCAAACTAAGATTGCAAATAATAATTTGTAGATCTGAACTTGTAATAGTCAAATACAGAACTTCTAATTGTTAAATACAAATTATTAGTGAAAATTATTACTTGAAGATCTGAACTAGTAATTGTCAAATACAGCACTTAAAATTGATAGCTTCTAATTATTATTGCAAATTATAACTTGAAGATCTGAACTTGTAATTGTCAAATACAGAACTTAAAATTGATAGCTTCTAATTATTATTTCAAATTATAACTTGGAGATCTGAACTTGTAATTGTCAAATACAGAACTTAAAATTGGTAGCTTCTAATTATTATTGCAAATTATAACTTGAAGATCCTAACTTGTAATTGTCAAATACAGAACTTCTAATTGTTAAATACAAATTATTAGTGCAAATTATAACTTGAAGATCTGACCTTGTAATTGTCAAATACAGAACTTAAAATTGATAGCTTCTAATTATTATTGCAAATTATAACTTGAAGATCTGAACGTGTACTAGTGAATTACAGAACTTAGATTTGTTAAATTCAAATTATTATTTCAAATTATAACTTGGAGATCTGAACTTGTAATTGTCAAATACAGAACTTCTAATTGATAGCTTCTAATTATTATTGTAAAATATAACTTGAAGATCTGAGCTTGTAATAGTGAATTACAGAACTTAGATTTGTTAAATTCAAATTATTATTTCAAATTATAACTTGAAGATCTGAACTAGTAATTGTCAAATACAGAACTTAAAATTGATAGCTTCTAATTATTATTTCAAATTATAACATGAAGATCTGAACTTGTAATTGTCAAATACAGAACATAAATTAATAGCTTCTAATTATTATTGCAAATAATAACTTGAAGATCTGAACTTGTAATTGTCAAATGCAGAACTTAAAATTGATAGCTTCTAATTATTATTGCAAATAATAGTTTGAAGATCTGTACTTGTAATTGTCAAATACAGAACTTAAAATTGATAGCTTATAATTATAATTCAAATTATAACTTGAAGATCTGAACTTGTAATAGTCAAATATAGAACTTCGAATTGTTAAATACAAAGTATTAGTGCAAATTATTACTTGAAGATCTGAACCTGTAATAGGTAAATACAGAACTTCGAATGATTAAATTCAAACTAAGATTGCAAATAATAATTTGAAGATCTGAACTTGTAATAGTCAAATACAGAACTTCTAATTGTTAAATACAAATTATTAGTGAAAATTATTACTTGAAGATCTGAACTAGTAATTGTCAAATACAGCACTTAAAATTGATAGCTTCTAATTATTATTGCAAATTATAACTTGAAGATCTGAACTTGTAATTGTCAAATACAGAACTTAAAATTGATAGCTTCTAATTATTATTTCAAATTATAACTTGGAGATCTGAACTTGTAATTGTCAAATACAGAACTTAAAATTGGTAGCTTCTAATTATTATTGCAAATTATAACTTGAAGATCCTAACTTGTAATTGTCAAATACAGAACTTAAAATTGATAGCTTCTAATTATTATTGCAAATTATAACTTGAAGATCTGAACTTGTAATAGGAAAATACAGAACTTCGAATTGTTAAATTCAAACTAAGATTGCAAATAATAATTTGAAGATCTGAACTTGTAATAGTCAAATACAGAACTTAAAATTGATAGCTTCTAATTATTATTGCAAATTATAACTTGAAGATCTGAACTTGTACTAGTGAATTACAGAACTTAGATTTGTTAAATTCAAATTATTATTTCAAATTATAACTTGGAGATCTGAACTTGTAATTGTCAAATACAGAACTTAAAATTGATAGCTTCTAATTATTATTTCAAATTATAACTTGGAGATCTGAACTTGTAATTGTCAAATACAGAACTTAAAATTGGTAGCTTCTAATTATTATTGCAAATTATAACTTGAAGATCCTAACTTGTAATTGTCAAATACAGAACTTCTAATTGTTAAATACAAATTATTAGTGCAAATTATAACTTGAAGATCTGACCTTGTAATTGTCAAATACAGAACTTAAAATTGATAGCTTCTAATTATTATTGCAAATTATAACTTGAAGATCTGAACGTGTAATTGTCAAATACAGAACTTCTAATTGTTAAATACAAATTATTAGTGCAAATTATAACTTGAAGATCTGAACTTGTAATTATCAAATACAGAACTTAAAATTGATAGCTTCTAATTATTATTTCAAATTATAACTTGAAGATCTGAACTTGTAATTGTCAAATACAGAACTTAAAATTAATAGCTTCTAATTATTATTGCAAATAATAACTTGATGATCTGAACTTGTAATTGTCAAATGCAGAACTTAAAATTGATAGCTTATAATTATAATTCAAATTATAACTTGAAGATCTGAACTTGTAATAGTCAAATACAGAACTTCGAATTGTTAAATACAAAGTATTAGTGCAAATTATTACTTGAAGATCTGAACCTGTAATAGGTAAATACAGAACTTCGAATGATTAAATTCAAACTAAGATTGCAAATAATAATTTGAAGATCTGAACTTGTAATAGTCAAATACAGAACTTCTAATTGTTAAATACAAATTATTAGTGAAAATTATTACTTGAAGATCTGAACTAGTAATTGTCAAATACAGCACTTAAAATTGATAGCTTCTAATTATTATTGCAAATTATAACTTGAAGATCTGAACTTGTAATTGTCAAATACAGAACTTAAAATTGATAGCTTCTAATTATTATTTCAAATTATAACTTGGAGATCTGAACTTGTAATTGTCAAATACAGAACTTAAAATTGGTAGCTTCTAATTATTATTGCAAATTATAACTTGAAGATCCTAACTTGTAATTGTCAAATACAGAATTTCTAATTGTTAAATACAAATTATTAGTGCAAATTATAACTTGAAGATCTGACCTTGTAATTGTCAAATACAGAACTTAAAATTGATAGCTTCTAATTATAATTGCAAATTATAACTTGAAGATCTGAACGTGTACTAGTGAATTACAGAACTTAGATTTGTTAAATTCAAATTATTATTTCAAATTATAACTTGGAGATCTGAACTTGTAATTGTCAAATACAGAACTTCTAATTGATAGCTTCTAATTATTAGTGTAAATTATAACTTGGAGATCTGAGCTTGTAATAGTGAATTACAGAACTTAGATTTGTTAAATTCAAATTATTATTTCAAATTATAACTTGAAGATCTGAACTAGTAATTGTCAAATACAGAACTTAAAATTGATAGCTTCTAATTATTATTGCAAATTATAACTTGAAGATCTGAACTTGTACTAGTGAATTACAGAACTTAGATTTGTTAAATTCAAATTATTATTTCAAATTATAACTTGGAGATCTGAACTTGTAATTGTCAAATACAGAACTTAAAATTGATAGCTTCTAATTATTATTGCAAATTATAACTTGAAGATCTGAACTTGTAATTGTCAAATACAGAACTTCTAATTGTTAAATACAAATTATTAGTGCAAATTATAACTTGAAGATCTGACCTTGTAATTGTCAAATACAGAACTTAAAATTGATAGCTTCTAATTATTATTGTAAATTATAACTTGAAGATCTGAACTTGTAATAGTGAATTATAGAACTTAGATTTGTTAAATTCAAATTATTATTTCAAATTATAACTTGAAGATCTGAACTAGTAATTGTCAAATACAGAACTTAAAATTGATAGCTTCTAATTATTATTGCAAATTATAACTTGAAGATCTGAACTTTTAATTGTCAAATACAGAACTTAAAATTGATAGCTTCTAATTATTATTGTAAATTATAACTTGAAGATCTGAACTTGTAATTGTCAAATACAGAACTTAAAATTGAGAGCTTCTAATTATTATTGCAAATTATAACTTGAAGATCTGAACTTGTAATTGTCAAATACAGAACTTAAAATTGATAGCTTCTAATTATTATTTCAAATTATAACTTGAAGATCTGAACTTGTAATTGACAAATACAGAACTTAAAATTGATAGCTTCTAATTATTATTGCAAATTATAACTTGAAGATCTGAACTTGTAATAGTCAAATACAGAACTTCTAATTGTTAAATACAAATTATTAGTGCAAATTATAACTTGAAGATCTGAACTAGTAATTGTCAAATACAGAACTTAAAATTGATAGCTTCTAATTATTATTGCAAATTATAACTTGAAGATCTGAACTTGTAATTGTCAAATACAGAACTTAAAATTGATAGCTTCTAATTATTATTTCAAATTATAACTTGAAGATCTTAACTTGTAATTGTCAAATACAGAACTTAAAATTGATAGCTTCTAATTATTATTGCAAATTATAACTTGAAGATCTGAACTTGTAATTGTCAAATACAGAACTTCTAATTGTTAAATACAAATTATTAGTGCAAATTATAACTTGAAGATCTGAACTTGTAATTGTCAAATACAGAACTTAAAATTGATAGCTTCTAATTATTATTTCAAATTATAACTTGGAGATCTGAACTTGTAATTGTCAAATACAGAACTTAAAATTGATAGCTTCTAATTATTATTCCAAATAATAATTTGAAGATCTGAACTTGTAATAGTCAAATACAGAACTTCTAATTGTTAAATACAAATTATTAGTGCAAATTATTACTTGAAGATCTGAACTAGTAATTGTCAAATACAGCACTTAAAATTGATAGCTTCTAATTATTATTGCAAATTATAACTTGAAGATCTGAACTTGTAATTGTCAAATACAGAACTTAAAATTGATAGCTTCTAATTATTATTTCAAATTATAACTTGGAGATCTGAACTTGTAATTGTCAAATACAGAACTTAAAATTGATAGCTTCTAATTATTATTGCAAATTATAACTTGAAGATCTGAACTTGTAATTGTCAAATACAGAACTTCTAATTGTTAAATACAAATTATTAGTGCAAATTATAACTTGAAGATCTGACCTTGTAATTGTCAAATACAGAACTTAAAATTGATAGCTTCTAATTATTATTGTAAATTATAACTTGAAGATCTGAACTTGTAATTGTCAAATACAGAACTTAAAATTGATAGCTTCTAATTATTATTGCAAATAATAACTTGAAGATCTGAACTTGTAATTGTCAAATACAGAACTTAAAATTGATAGCTTCTAATTATTATTGCAAATTATAATTTGAAGATCTGAACTTGTAATAGACAAATACGCAACTTAGCATTGTTAAATACAAATTGTGATTGCAAATTATAACTTGAAGATCTGAACTTGTAATTGTCAAATACAGAACTTCTAATTGTTAAATACAAATTATTAGTGCAAATTATAACTTGAAGATCTGACCTTGTAATTGTCAAATACAGAACTTAAAATTGATAGCTTCTAATTATTATTGTAAATTATAACTTGAAGATCTGAACTTGTAATAGTGAATTATAGAACTTAGATTTGTTAAATTCAAATTATTATTTCAAATTATAACTTGAAGATCTGAACTAGTAATTGTCAAATACAGAACTTAAAATTGATAGCTTCTAATTATTATTGCAAATTATAACTTGAAGATCTGAACTTTTAATTGTCAAATACAGAACTTAAAATTGATAGCTTCTAATTATTATTGTAAATTATAACTTGAAGATCTGAACTTGTAATTGTCAAATACAGAACTTAAAATTGAGAGCTTCTAATTATTATTGCAAATTATAACTTGAAGATCTGAACTTGTAATTGTCAAATACAGAACTTAAAATTGATAGCTTCTAATTATTATTTCAAATTATAACTTGAAGATCTGAACTTGTAATTGACAAATACAGAACTTAAAATTGATAGCTTCTAATTATTATTGCAAATTATAACTTGAAGATCTGAACTTGTAATAGTCAAATACAGAACTTCTAATTGTTAAATACAAATTATTAGTGCAAATTATAACTTGAAGATCTGAACTAGTAATTGTCAAATACAGAACTTAAAATTGATAGCTTCTAATTATTATTGCAAATTATAACTTGAAGATCTGAACTTGTAATTGTCAAATACAGAACTTAAAATTGATAGCTTCTAATTATTATTTCAAATTATAACTTGAAGATCTTAACTTGTAATTGTCAAATACAGAACTTAAAATTGATAGCTTCTAATTATTATTGCAAATTATAACTTGAAGATCTGAACTTGTAATTGTCAAATACAGAACTTCTAATTGTTAAATACAAATTATTAGTGCAAATTATAACTTGAAGATCTGAACTTGTAATTGTCAAATACAGAACTTAAAATTGATAGCTTCTAATTATTATTTCAAATTATAACTTGGAGATCTGAACTTGTAATTGTCAAATACAGAACTTAAAATTGATAGCTTCTAATTATTATTCCTAATAATAATTTGAAGATCTGAACTTGTAATAGTCAAATACAGAACTTCTAATTGTTAAATACAAATTATTAGTGCAAATTATTACTTGAAGATCTGAACTAGTAATTGTCAAATACAGCACTTAAAATTGATAGCTTCTAATTATTATTGCAAATTATAACTTGAAGATCTGAACTTGTAATTGTCAAATACAGAACTTAAAATTGATAGCTTCTAATTATTATTTCAAATTATAACTTGGAGATCTGAACTTGTAATTGTCAAATACAGAACTTAAAATTGATAGCTTCTAATTATTATTGCAAATTATAACTTGAAGATCTGAACTTGTAATTGTCAAATACAGAACTTCTAATTGTTAAATACAAATTATTAGTGCAAATTATAACTTGAAGATCTGACCTTGTAATTGTCAAATACAGAACTTAAAATTGATAGCTTCTAATTATTATTGTAAATTATAACTTGAAGATCTGAACTTGTAATTGTCAAATACAGAACTTAAAATTGATAGCTTCTAATTATTATTGCAAATAATAACTTGAAGATCTGAACTTGTAATTGTCAAATACAGAACTTAAAATTGATAGCTTCTAATTATTATTGCAAATTATAATTTGAAGATCTGAACTTGTAATAGACAAATACGCAACTTAGCATTGTTAAATACAAATTGTGATTGCAAATTATAACTTGAAGATCTGAACCTGTAATAGGTAAATACAGAACTTCGAATGATTAAATTCAAACTAAGATTGCAAATAATAATTTGAAGATCTGAACTTGAAATTGTCAAATGCAGAACTTAAAATTGATAGCTTCTAATTATATTGCAAATAATAGTTTGAAGATCTGTACTTGTAATTGTCAAATACAGAACTTAAAATTGATAGCTTATAATTATAATTCAAATTATAACTTGAAGATCTGAACTTGTAATTGTCAAATACAGAACTTAAAATTAATAGCTTCTAACTATTATTGCAAATAATAACTTGAAGATCTGAACTTGTAATTGTCAAATGCAGAACTTAAAATTGATAGCTTCTAATTATTATTTCAAATTATAACTTGGAGATCTGAACTTGTAATTGTCAAATACAGAACTTAAAATTGGTAGCTTCTAATTATTATTGCAAATAATAACTTGAAGATCTGAACTTGTAATTGTCAAATGCAGAACTTAAAATTAATAGCTTCTAACTATTATTGCAAATAATAACTTGAAGATCTGAACTTGTAATTGTCAAATGCAGAACTTAAAATTGATAGCTTCTAATTATTATTGCAAATAATAGTTTGAAGATCTGTACTTGTAATTGTCAAATACAGAACTTAAAATTGATAGCTTATAATTATAATTCAAATTATAACTTGAAGATCTGAACTTGTAATAGTCAAATACAGAACTTCGAATTGTTAAATACAAAGTATTATTTCAAATTATAACTTGAAGATCTGAACTAGTAATTGTCAAATACAGAACTTAAAATTGATAGCTTCTAATTATTATTTCAAATTATAACTTGAAGATCTTAACTTGTAATTGTCAAATACAGAACTTAAAATTGATAGCTTCTAATTATTATTGCAAATTATAACTTGAAGATCTGAACTTGTAATTGTCAAATACAGAACTTAAAATTGATAGCTTCTAATTATTATTGCAAATTATAACTTGAAGATCTGAACTTGTAATAGGTAAACACAGAACTTCGAATTGTTAAATTCAAACTTAGATTGCAAATAATAATTTGAAGATCTGAACTTGTAATAGTCAAATACAGAACTTAAAATTGATAGCTTCTAATTATTATTGCAAATTATAACTTGAAGATTTGAACTTGTACTAGTGAATTACAGAACTTAGATTTGTTAAATTCAAATTATTATTTCAAATTATAACTTGGAGATCTGAACTTGTAATTGTCAAATACAGAACTTAAAATTGATAGCTTCTAATTATTATTTCAAATTATAACTTGGAGATCTGAACTTGTAATTGTCAAATACAGAACTTAAAATTGGTAGCTTCTAATTATTATTGCAAATTATAACTTGAAGATCCTAACTTGTAATTGTCAAATACAGAACTTCTAATTGTTAAATACAAATTATTAGTGCAAATTATAACTTGAAGATCTGACCTTGTAATTGTCAAATACAGAACTTAAAATTGATAGCTTCTAGTAAGCGAAATTTCTCGCCCCCAGGTATAATAAAAGGAAACTTCTTGGGTAATGGGGCGTACTCAATAAAACAACAATCACATTAAATCGACATGTTTCGGTCAATGTTCTTGACCATCTTCAGGACTACAATAAAGATAAAGAATATGAGTCAGTTACATGTCGACAATTAAAATGTACTGTGATTACCTCTTAATGTAGATGTTAGGCGTGTTTTTAAAGTACATACGTAAAATGACAATCAGGTGAAATATAGATACGGACGGCATCCACTGCATCAGGTATTGGTCAAGTATAAAATTAATTTAAAACTATGAACACAAATGCTAAAAATAATTAAGTAAAAATAAAACCGTCGAAATGACATACATAAATAAACGTTATCAACAACCAAATGATAAACTAAAATTATTGTAAAACTAAAATTACTAACAACAAAGACGGAATAAAGACTGGAACACCGCAACATTGAATGCCGTATAAACCAAGCGGTGTAAGGAGGTATCACAGTAACAAAAATATATCCTCCCAAAACAGAAACGGGAGTCACAAAAATAATATAATAATCAACAAAGGGACAAAAAACGTACACCAATAGCAAAGCGAAGAACTAAGTCGATCACTCTCGCTTGATCTTCTTGTGATAAATATGCAGCAAGGACTTGAACGCATTATCCATTTGTTCAAAATCTGTGATTTTATTGACGTTGTTTTTGGTGGTAATCACATATGAAGATTCGAGGAACAATCGCTTCGGGTAACTATGTTCCACCGCCAGGACCTCAACGTCGCTCATGTCGAAGACGTGGTTGCTCTGGTTAAGATGCTCCGATATACCTGTCTTGTTGGAACCCACCCTTGCATCGTATCTGTGCTGCTTCAGTCTCTCCGATAGCAGCTGCTTGGTCTGTCCAATGTAAGATAACCCACATTCACAGATAATTTTGTAAACCACGTTACTTTTATATTTAGTTGGGAGAGGATCTTTAACATTAGAGTACACCAAGTTGCCAAGTTTGAAATTGTTGTAAAAGGCCAGGCAAATCTGACCACCCTGGATGAATTCTTTTAAGATGTCTCTGATCCTATCAGATAACGACGGGTGAAAGGTCAACTTCTGGTAACGTGGTTTTATCTCGTCAGAATCAACTGATATATTCATCTGGGGCACCCTTGTTCTTTTTGGACGAAACAAAGTCATGTGAACTAGTCTGTGTGGGTATGAGTTTTTTAAAAGTTGGTCTTTAAGTTGTAACACACGAGAGGTTCTAATATCCGGGCTCACCACGGTATCAATTTGCAGGAGTAAGGTGTTTATGACACCCATCTTTTGGTTGAAGGGGTGTGCAGAGTTGTAGTTCAATAATCTGTCGCAAGATGATGGTTTCTTGTAGAGATCCGTGAAAAGCGTTCCATCTAATCTCCTGCACACCAACATATCCAAGAATGGGATAACTCGCTCAACCTCCATCTCGTGGGTAAACTTTAATCGGTCGTCAAACTCATTAAGGACATCCAAACATCTCTGAACTTTGCTTGAAGGGACGGCAGTCAAGATGTCATCTACGTATAACATCAGGAATGGGATCGGAAAGTCAATGCTACTCATGAAATTCATAAGGAGGTCTTGCATGACAAAATTAGCAAAAACAGGGCTAGCAGCATCCCCCATTGCTGCCCCAATCTGTTGTGAGTAGAAGCTACCATCAAATTGAAAGTAGCTATTATCGAAGATAGTTTCAACAACTTTCACGAAGGTATCCATAGGTATATCGGTAAAATCCGCAATCAGATCCCAATTGTTAGTAAGGGAAGCAATAACAGTTTCCTTGGACACATTGGTAAAGAGTGACGTGACGTCGAATGAAACCAAGACATAACCATCAGGCAGAGTGGAGCGGCTTATAATTTCCATAGCATCCGCAGAGTTTCTAACATTGTAGGGAAAGAATGGCGTCACATTATTCAAAATGGAATGGAGAAATCTGGCCAAGGGGATCGACGGGGACTGCACACAACTAACTACCGGTCTCAAAGGGATGCCAGGTTTGTGGGCCTTCGGTAAACCGTAAGCTCGAGGGGGCCGAGCATTATAAATGGTTAATTTCTTTTTTGTGAATTCGTCGATACAGCCCACGTCAAACAACTTCCTCGCCATATTGTTAAACTTTCTCTGAATGGAAGTGGTAGGATCAACATCCAACTTTTTATACGTGTCAGTGTCTTCCAGTAGTTCGAGCATTTTTCTCTTGTAGTCAAGCTTGCTTAAGATAACAGTGGTGTTACCCTTGTCAGCTCTCAGCACACAAACCTCCGGGTTGTCTTTAAGGAACTTTTTTGTGGTAAGGATCTGTCTCATGATGTTGGATTTCCTTTTGTTGTTTCCTTTGTTACAAAAATTATGTGTAACATTGAGAACTCTACTACGGAGTTCGTTTCTTTCTTTTTCCGTAGTTTTTAGACTATTAATAATGTAGTTAACTTCAGATAGGAAAGTGTGCATTGGAAACTCCCTTAATGAAGGGACAATGCTGAACTTGGGACCCAATGACAACGTTCTAGCCACCACTTCAGGTATCTGGATTCCAGAGTGGTTAAGAACCCAAGAAGCATCCCCCAAGGTGTCATTCTCTTTGGTCTTGCACAGATCATCGAATTTCCTGTGGTTGTTGCCTCTGATTCGATTAAATAGGGGCTCCAGGGACTGGGTGTTACTTTTGATGATACTGTTTACCAAGGGGGCAGGTATCAAGGTAGAGAGTACCTGTCTATAATGTTGTAAATCATCTTTAAGAGTTTTTATTTCCGTACAAACCATGCGAATATGGAGTCCTAAAATACCAAATTGGAACCCATCCAACAATCTCTCTGCTTCCCGTAATATCCCCCGGTCTGGGATGAGCCTCCTCGCCACACATGCCACGTTCTTCTGTATGAACGACGGGTACACCCCCTCCGATCTGCATCGCAGCAAGAAGATTCTCCTGTTCCTCGCCTTGACCAGCGCAGTCAAAATCTTTCGCACCCTCTTCACAGCGTCGACCGCATCCAACCCATACTCCAACCTAAATTGCCGATAGAAACCCATGGAATAGTAAGCGAAATTTCTCGCCCCCAGGTATAATAAAAGGAAACTTCTTGGGTAATGGGGCGTACTCAATAAAACAACAATCACATTAAATCGACATGTTTCGGTCAATGTTCTTGACCATCTTCAGGACTACAATAAAGATAAAGAATATGAGTCAGTTACATGTCGACAATTAAAATGTACTGTGATTACCTCTTAATGTAGATGTTAGGCGTGTTTTTAAAGTACATACGTAAAATGACAATCAGGTGAAATATAGATACGGACGGCATCCACTGCATCAGGTATTGGTCAAGTATAAAATTAATTTAAAACTATGAACACAAATGCTAAAAATAATTAAGTAAAAATAAAACCGTCGAAATGACATACATAAATAAACGTTATCAACAACCAAATGATAAACTAAAATTATTGTAAAACTAAAATTACTAACAACAAAGACGGAATAAAGACTGGAACACCGCAACATTGAATGCCGTATAAACCAAGCGGTGTAAGGAGGTATCACAGTAACAAAAATATATCCTCCCAAAACAGAAACGGGAGTCACAAAAATAATATAATAATCAACAAAGGGACAAAAAACGTACACCAATAGCAAAGCGAAGAACTAAGTCGATCACTCTCGCTTGATCTTCTTGTGATAAATATGCAGCAAGGACTTGAACGCATTATCCATTTGTTCAAAATCTGTGATTTTATTGACGTTGTTTTTGGTGGTAATCACATATGAAGATTCGAGGAACAATCGCTTCGGGTAACTATGTTCCACCGCCAGGACCTCAACGTCGCTCATGTCGAAGACGTGGTTGCTCTGGTTAAGATGCTCCGATATACCTGTCTTGTTGGAACCCACCCTTGCATCGTATCTGTGCTGCTTCAGTCTCTCCGATAGCAGCTGCTTGGTCTGTCCAATGTAAGATAACCCACATTCACAGATAATTTTGTAAACCACGTTGCTTTTATATTTAGTTGGGAGAGGATCTTTAACATTAGAGTACACCAAGTTGCCAAGTTTGAAATTGTTGTAAAAGGCCAGGCAAATCTGACCACCCTGGATGAATTCTTTTAAGATGTCTCTGATCCTATCAGATAACGACGGGTGAAAGGTCAACTTCTGGTAACGTGGTTTTATCTCGTCAGAATCAACTGATATATTCATCTGGGGCACCCTTGTTCTTTTTGGACGAAACAAAGTCATGTGAACTAGTCTGTGTGGGTATGAGTTTTTTAAAAGTTGGTCTTTAAGTTGTAACACACGAGAGGTTCTAATATCCGGGCTCACCACGGTATCAATTTGCAGGAGTAAGGTGTTTATGACACCCATCTTTTGGTTGAAGGGGTGTGCAGAGTTGTAGTTCAATAATCTGTCGCAAGATGATGGTTTCTTGTAGAGATCCGTGAAAAGCGTTCCATCTAATCTCCTGCACACCAACATATCCAAGAATGGGATAACTCGCTCAACCTCCATCTCGTGGGTAAACTTTAATCGGTCGTCAAACTCATTAAGGACATCCAAACATCTCTGAACTTTGCTTGAAGGGACGGCAGTCAAGATGTCATCTACGTATAACATCAGGAATGGGATCGGAAAGTCAATGCTACTCATGAAATTCATAAGGAGGTCTTGCATGACAAAATTAGCAAAAACAGGGCTAGCAGCATCCCCCATTGCTGCCCCAATCTGTTGTGAGTAGAAGCTACCATCAAATTGAAAGTAGCTATTATCGAAGATAGTTTCAACAACTTTCACGAAGGTATCCATAGGTATATCGGTAAAATCCGCAATCAGATCCCAATTGTTAGTAAGGGAAGCAATAACAGTTTCCTTGGACACATTGGTAAAGAGTGACGTGACGTCGAATGAAACCAAGACATAACCATCAGGCAGAGTGGAGCGGCTTATAATTTCCATAGCATCCGCAGAGTTTCTAACATTGTAGGGAAAGAATGGCGTCACATTATTCAAAATGGAATGGAGAAATCTGGCCAAGGGGATCGACGGGGACTGCACACAACTAACTACCGGTCTCAAAGGGATGCCAGGTTTGTGGGCCTTCGGTAAACCGTAAGCTCGAGGGGGCCGAGCATTATAAATGGTTAATTTCTTTTTTGTGAATTCGTCGATACAGCCCACGTCAAACAACTTCCTCGCCATATTGTTAAACTTTCTCTGAATGGAAGTGGTAGGATCAACATCCAACTTTTTATACGTGTCAGTGTCTTCCAGTAGTTCGAGCATTTTTCTCTTGTAGTCAAGCTTGCTTAAGATAACAGTGGTGTTACCCTTGTCAGCTCTCAGCACACAAACCTCCGGGTTGTCTTTAAGGAACTTTTTTGTGGTAAGGATCTGTCTCATGATGTTGGATTTCCTTTTGTTGTTTCCTTTGTTACAAAAATTATGTGTAACATTGAGAACTCTACTACGGAGTTCGTTTCTTTCTTTTTCCGTAGTTTTTAGACTATTAATAATGTAGTTAACTTCAGATAGGAAAGTGTGCATTGGAAACTCCCTTAATGAAGGGACAATGCTGAACTTGGGACCCAATGACAACGTTCTAGCCACCACTTCAGGTATCTGGATTCCAGAGTGGTTAAGAACCCAAGAAGCATCCCCCAAGGTGTCATTCTCTTTGGTCTTGCACAGATCATCGAATTTCCTGTGGTTGTTGCCTCTGATTCGATTAAATAGGGGCTCCAGGGACTGGGTGTTACTTTTGATGATACTGTTTACCAAGGGGGCAGGTATCAAGGTAGAGAGTACCTGTCTATAATGTTGTAAATCATCTTTAAGAGTTTTTATTTCCGTACAAACCATGCGAATATGGAGTCCTAAAATACCAAATTGGAACCCATCCAACAATCTCTCTGCTTCCCGTAATATCCCCCGGTCTGGGATGAGCCTCCTCGCCACACATGCCACGTTCTTCTGTATGAACGACGGGTACACCCCCTCCGATCTGCATCGCAGCAAGAAGATTCTCCTGTTCCTCGCCTTGACCAGCGCAGTCAAAATCTTTCGCACCCTCTTCACAGCGTCGACCGCATCCAACCCATACTCCAACCTAAATTGCCGATAGAAACCCATGGAATAGTAAGCGAAATTTCTCGCCCCCAGGTATAATAAAAGGAAACTTCTTGGGTAATGGGGCGTACTCAATAAAACAACAATCACATTAAATCGACATGTTTCGGTCAATGTTCTTGACCATCTTCAGGACTACAATAAAGATAAAGAATATGAGTCAGTTACATGTCGACAATTAAAATGTACTGTGATTACCTCTTAATGTAGATGTTAGGCGTGTTTTTAAAGTACATACGTAAAATGACAATCAGGTGAAATATAGATACGGACGGCATCCACTGCATCAGGTATTGGTCAAGTATAAAATTAATTTAAAACTATGAACACAAATGCTAAAAATAATTAAGTAAAAATAAAACCGTCGAAATGACATACATAAATAAACGTTATCAACAACCAAATGATAAACTAAAATTATTGTAAAACTAAAATTACTAACAACAAAGACGGAATAAAGACTGGAACACCGCAACATTGAATGCCGTATAAACCAAGCGGTGTAAGGAGGTATCACAGTAACAAAAATATATCCTCCCAAAACAGAAACGGGAGTCACAAAAATAATATAATAATCAACAAAGGGACAAAAAACGTACACCAATAGCAAAGCGAAGAACTAAGTCGATCACTCTCGCTTGATCTTCTTGTGATAAATATGCAGCAAGGACTTGAACGCATTATCCATTTGTTCAAAATCTGTGATTTTATTGACGTTGTTTTTGGTGGTAATCACATATGAAGATTCGAGGAACAATCGCTTCGGGTAACTATGTTCCACCGCCAGGACCTCAACGTCGCTCATGTCGAAGACGTGGTTGCTCTGGTTAAGATGCTCCGATATACCTGTCTTGTTGGAACCCACCCTTGCATCGTATCTGTGCTGCTTCAGTCTCTCCGATAGCAGCTGCTTGGTCTGTCCAATGTAAGATAACCCACATTCACAGATAATTTTGTAAACCACGTTACTTTTATATTTAGTTGGGAGAGGATCTTTAACATTAGAGTACACCAAGTTGCCAAGTTTGAAATTGTTGTAAAAGGCCAGGCAAATCTGACCACCCTGGATGAATTCTTTTAAGATGTCTCTGATCCTATCAGATAACGACGGGTGAAAGGTCAACTTCTGGTAACGTGGTTTTATCTCGTCAGAATCAACTGATATATTCATCTGGGGCACCCTTGTTCTTTTTGGACGAAACAAAGTCATGTGAACTAGTCTGTGTGGGTATGAGTTTTTTAAAAGTTGGTCTTTAAGTTGTAACACACGAGAGGTTCTAATATCCGGGCTCACCACGGTATCAATTTGCAGGAGTAAGGTGTTTATGACACCCATCTTTTGGTTGAAGGGGTGTGCAGAGTTGTAGTTCAATAATCTGTCGCAAGATGATGGTTTCTTGTAGAGATCCGTGAAAAGCGTTCCATCTAATCTCCTGCACACCAACATATCCAAGAATGGGATAACTCGCTCAACCTCCATCTCGTGGGTAAACTTTAATCGGTCGTCAAACTCATTAAGGACATCCAAACATCTCTGAACTTTGCTTGAAGGGACGGCAGTCAAGATGTCATCTACGTATAACATCAGGAATGGGATCGGAAAGTCAATGCTACTCATGAAATTCATAAGGAGGTCTTGCATGACAAAATTAGCAAAAACAGGGCTAGCAGCATCCCCCATTGCTGCCCCAATCTGTTGTGAGTAGAAGCTACCATCAAATTGAAAGTAGCTATTATCGAAGATAGTTTCAACAACTTTCACGAAGGTATCCATAGGTATATCGGTAAAATCCGCAATCAGATCCCAATTGTTAGTAAGGGAAGCAATAACAGTTTCCTTGGACACATTGGTAAAGAGTGACGTGACGTCGAATGAAACCAAGACATAACCATCAGGCAGAGTGGAGCGGCTTATAATTTCCATAGCATCCGCAGAGTTTCTAACATTGTAGGGAAAGAATGGCGTCACATTATTCAAAATGGAATGGAGAAATCTGGCCAAGGGGATCGACGGGGACTGCACACAACTAACTACCGGTCTCAAAGGGATGCCAGGTTTGTGGGCCTTCGGTAAACCGTAAGCTCGAGGGGGCCGAGCATTATAAATGGTTAATTTCTTTTTTGTGAATTCGTCGATACAGCCCACGTCAAACAACTTCCTCGCCATATTGTTAAACTTTCTCTGAATGGAAGTGGTAGGATCAACATCCAACTTTTTATACGTGTCAGTGTCTTCCAGTAGTTCGAGCATTTTTCTCTTGTAGTCAAGCTTGCTTAAGATAACAGTGGTGTTACCCTTGTCAGCTCTCAGCACACAAACCTCCGGGTTGTCTTTAAGGAACTTTTTTGTGGTAAGGATCTGTCTCATGATGTTGGATTTCCTTTTGTTGTTTCCTTTGTTACAAAAATTATGTGTAACATTGAGAACTCTACTACGGAGTTCGTTTCTTTCTTTTTCCGTAGTTTTTAGACTATTAATAATGTAGTTAACTTCAGATAGGAAAGTGTGCATTGGAAACTCCCTTAATGAAGGGACAATGCTGAACTTGGGACCCAATGACAACGTTCTAGCCACCACTTCAGGTATCTGGATTCCAGAGTGGTTAAGAACCCAAGAAGCATCCCCCAAGGTGTCATTCTCTTTGGTCTTGCACAGATCATCGAATTTCCTGTGGTTGTTGCCTCTGATTCGATTAAATAGGGGCTCCAGGGACTGGGTGTTACTTTTGATGATACTGTTTACCAAGGGGGCAGGTATCAAGGTAGAGAGTACCTGTCTATAATGTTGTAAATCATCTTTAAGAGTTTTTATTTCCGTACAAACCATGCGAATATGGAGTCCTAAAATACCAAATTGGAACCCATCCAACAATCTCTCTGCTTCCCGTAATATCCCCCGGTCTGGGATGAGCCTCCTCGCCACACATGCCACGTTCTTCTGTATGAACGACGGGTACACCCCCTCCGATCTGCATCGCAGCAAGAAGATTCTCCTGTTCCTCGCCTTGACCAGCGCAGTCAAAATCTTTCGCACCCTCTTCACAGCGTCGACCGCATCCAACCCATACTCCAACCTAAATTGCCGATAGAAACCCATGGAATAGTAAGCGAAATTTCTCGCCCCCAGGTATAATAAAAGGAAACTTCTTGGGTAATGGGGCGTACTCAATAAAACAACAATCACATTAAATCGACATGTTTCGGTCAATGTTCTTGACCATCTTCAGGACTACAATAAAGATAAAGAATATGAGTCAGTTACATGTCGACAATTAAAATGTACTGTGATTACCTCTTAATGTAGATGTTAGGCGTGTTTTTAAAGTACATACGTAAAATGACAATCAGGTGAAATATAGATACGGACGGCATCCACTGCATCAGGTATTGGTCAAGTATAAAATTAATTTAAAACTATGAACACAAATGCTAAAAATAATTAAGTAAAAATAAAACCGTCGAAATGACATACATAAATAAACGTTATCAACAACCAAATGATAAACTAAAATTATTGTAAAACTAAAATTACTAACAACAAAGACGGAATAAAGACTGGAACACCGCAACATTGAATGCCGTATAAACCAAGCGGTGTAAGGAGGTATCACAGTAACAAAAATATATCCTCCCAAAACAGAAACGGGAGTCACAAAAATAATATAATAATCAACAAAGGGACAAAAAACGTACACCAATAGCAAAGCGAAGAACTAAGTCGATCACTCTCGCTTGATCTTCTTGTGATAAATATGCAGCAAGGACTTGAACGCATTATCCATTTGTTCAAAATCTGTGATTTTATTGACGTTGTTTTTGGTGGTAATCACATATGAAGATTCGAGGAACAATCGCTTCGGGTAACTATGTTCCACCGCCAGGACCTCAACGTCGCTCATGTCGAAGACGTGGTTGCTCTGGTTAAGATGCTCCGATATACCTGTCTTGTTGGAACCCACCCTTGCATCGTATCTGTGCTGCTTCAGTCTCTCCGATAGCAGCTGCTTGGTCTGTCCAATGTAAGATAACCCACATTCACAGATAATTTTGTAAACCACGTTACTTTTATATTTAGTTGGGAGAGGATCTTTAACATTAGAGTACACCAAGTTGCCAAGTTTGAAATTGTTGTAAAAGGCCAGGCAAATCTGACCACCCTGGATGAATTCTTTTAAGATGTCTCTGATCCTATCAGATAACGACGGGTGAAAGGTCAACTTCTGGTAACGTGGTTTTATCTCGTCAGAATCAACTGATATATTCATCTGGGGCACCCTTGTTCTTTTTGGACGAAACAAAGTCATGTGAACTAGTCTGTGTGGGTATGAGTTTTTTAAAAGTTGGTCTTTAAGTTGTAACACACGAGAGGTTCTAATATCCGGGCTCACCACGGTATCAATTTGCAGGAGTAAGGTGTTTATGACACCCATCTTTTGGTTGAAGGGGTGTGCAGAGTTGTAGTTCAATAATCTGTCGCAAGATGATGGTTTCTTGTAGAGATCCGTGAAAAGCGTTCCTTCTACTCACAACAGATTGGGGCAGCAATGGGGGATGCTGCTAGCCCTGTTTTTGCTAATTTTGTCATGCAAGACCTCCTTATGAATTTCATGAGTAGCATTGACTTTCCGATCCCATTCCTGATGTTATACGTAGATGACATCTTGACTGCCGTCCCTTCAAGCAAAGTTCAGAGATGTTTGGATGTCCTTAATGAGTTTGACGACCGATTAAAGTTTACCCACGAGATGGAGGTTGAGCGAGTTATCCCATTCTTGGATATGTTGGTGTGCAGGAGATTAGATGGAACGCTTTTCACGGATCTCTACAAGAAACCATCATCTTGCGACAGATTATTGAACTACAACTCTGCACACCCCTTCAACCAAAAGATGGGTGTCATAAACACCTTACTCCTGCAAATTGATACCGTGGTGAGCCCGGATATTAGAACCTCTCGTGTGTTACAACTTAAAGACCAACTTTTAAAAAACTCATACCCACACAGACTAGTTCACATGACTTTGTTTCGTCCAAAAAGAACAAGGGTGCCCCAGATGAATATATCAGTTGATTCTGACGAGATAAAACCACGTTACCAGAAGTTGACCTTTCACCCGTCGTTATCTGATAGGATCAGAGACATCTTAAAAGAATTCATCCAGGGTGGTCAGATTTGCCTGGCCTTTTACAACAATTTCAAACTTGGCAACTTGGTGTACTCTAATGTTAAAGATCCTCTCCCAACTAAATATAAAAGTAACGTGGTTTACAAAATTATCTGTGAATGTGGGTTATCTTACATTGGACAGACCAAGCAGCTGCTATCGGAGAGACTGAAGCAGCACAGATACGATGCAAGGGTGGGTTCCAACAAGACAGGTATATCGGAGCATCTTAACCAGAGCAACCACGTCTTCGACATGAGCGACGTTGAGGTCCTGGCGGTGGAACATAGTTACCCGAAGCGATTGTTCCTCGAATCTTCATATGTGATTACCACCAAAAACAACGTCAATAAAATCACAGATTTTGAACAAATGGATAATGCGTTCAAGTCCTTGCTGCATATTTATCACAAGAAGATCAAGCGAGAGTGATCGACTTAGTTCTTCGCTTTGCTATTGGTGTACGTTTTTTGTCCCTTTGTTGATTATTATATTATTTTTGTGACTCCCGTTTCTGTTTTGGGAGGATATATTTTTGTTACTGTGATACCTCCTTACACCGCTTGGTTTATACGGCATTCAATGTTGCGGTGTTCCAGTCTTTATTCCGTCTTTGTTGTTAGTAATTTTAGTTTTACAATAATTTTAGTTTATCATTTGGTTGTTGATAACGTTTATTTATGTATGTCATTTCGACGGTTTTATTTTTACTTAATTATTTTTAGCATTTGTGTTCATAGTTTTAAATTAATTTTATACTTGACCAATACCTGATGCAGTGGATGCCGTCCGTATCTATATTTCACCTGATTGTCATTTTACGTATGTACTTTAAAAACACGCCTAACATCTACATTAAGAGGTAATCACAGTACATTTTAATTGTCGACATGTAACTGACTCATATTCTTTATCTTTATTGTAGTCCTGAAGATGGTCAAGAACATTGACCGAAACATGTCGATTTAATGTGATTGTTGTTTTATTGAGTACGCCCCATTACCCAAGAAGTTTCCTTTTATTGATAGCTTCTAATTATTATTGCAAATTATAACTTGAAGATCTGAACGTGTAATTGTCAAATACAGAACTTCTAATTGTTAAATACAAATTATTAGTGCAAATTATAACTTGAAGATCTGAACTTGTAATTATCAAATACAGAACTTCTAATTGTTAAATACAAATTATTAGTGAAAATTACTACTTGAAGATCTGAACTAGTAATTGTCAAATACAGCACTTAAAATTGATAGCTTCTAATTATTATTGCAAATTATAACTTGAAGATCTGAACTTGTAATTGTCAAATACAGAACTTAAAATTGATAGCTTCTAATTATTATTTCAAATTATAACTTGGAGATCTGAACTTGTAATTGTCAAATACAGAACTTAAAATTGGTAGCTTCTAATTATTATTGCAAATTATAACTTGAAGATCCTAACTTGTAATTGTCAAATACAGAACTTCTAATTGTTAAATACAAATTATTAGTGCAAATTATAACTTGAAGATCTGACCTTGTAATTGTCAAATACAGAACTTAAAATTGATAGCTTCTAATTATTATTGCAAATTATAGCTTGAAGATCTGAACTTGTACTAGTGAATTACAGAACTTAGATTTGTTAAATTCAAATTATTATTTCAAATTATAACTTGGAGATCTGAACTTGTAATTGTCAAATACAGAACTTAAAATTGATTGCTTCTAATTATTATTTCAAATTATAACTTGGAGATCTGAACTTGTAATTGTCAAATACAGAACTTAAAATTGGTAGCTTCTAATTATTATTGCAAATTATAACTTGAAGATCCTAACTTGTAATTGTCAAATACAGAACTTCTAATTGTTAAATACAAATTATTAGTGCAAATTATAACTTGAAGATCTGACCTTGTAATTGTCAAATACAGAACTTAAAATTGATAGCTTCTAATTATTATTGCAAATTATAACTTGAAGATCTGAACGTGTAATTGTCAAATACAGAACTTCTAATTGTTAAATACAAATTATTAGTGCAAATTATAACTTGAAGATCTGAACTTGTAATTATCAAATACAGAACTTAAAATTGATAGCTTCTAATTATTATTTCAAATTATAACTTGAAGATCTGAACTTGTAATTGTCAAATACAGAACTTAAAATTAATAGCTTCTAATTATTATTGCAAATAATAACTTGATGATCTGAACTTGTAATTGTCAAATGCAGAACTTAAAATTGATAGCTTCTAATTATTATTGCAAATAATAGTTTGAAGATCTGTACTTGTAATTGTCAAATACAGAACTTAAAATTGATAGCTTATAATTATAATTCAAATTATAACTTGAAGATCTGAACTTGTAATAGTCAAATACAGAACTTCGAATTGTTAAATACAAAGTATTAGTGCAAATTATTACTTGAAGATCTGAACCTGTAATAGGTAAATACAGAACTTCGAATGATTAAATTCAAACTAAGATTGCAAATAATAATTTGTAGATCTGAACTTGTAATAGTCAAATACAGAACTTAAAATTGATAGCTTCTAATTATTATTTCAAATTATAACTTGGAGATCTGAACTTGTAATTGTCAAATACAGAACTTAAAATTGGTAGCTTCTAATTATTATTGCAAATTATAACTTGAAGATCCTAACTTGTAATTGTCAAATACAGAACTTAAAATTGATAGCTTCTAATTATTATTTCAAATTATAACTTGGAGATCTGAACTTGTAATTGTCAAATACAGAACTTAAAATTGGTAGCTTCTAATTATTATTGCAAATTATAACTTGAAGATCTGAACTTGTAATTGTCAAATACAGAACTTAAAATTGATAGCTTCTAATTATTATTTCAAATTATAACTTGGAGATCTGAACTTGTAATTGTCAAATACAGAACTTAAAATTGGTAGCTTCTAATTATTATTGCAAATTATAACTTGAAGATCCTAACTTGTAATTGTCAAATACAGAACTTCTAATTGTTAAATACAAATTATTAGTGCAAATTATAACTTGAAGATCTGACCTTGTAATTGTCAAATACAGAACTTAAAATTGATAGCTTCTAATTATTATTTCAAATTATAACTTGGAGATCTGAACTTGTAATTGTCAAATACAGAACTTAAAATTGGTAGCTTCTAATTATTATTGCAAATTATAACTTGAAGATCCTAACTTGTAATTGTCAAATACAGAACTTCGAATTGTTAAATACAAATTATTAGTGAAAATTATTACTTGAAGATCTGAACTAGTAATTGTCAAATACAGCACTTAAAATTGATAGCTTCTAATTATTATTGCAAATTATAACTTGAAGATCTGAACTTGTAATTGTCAAATACAGAACTTAAAATTGATAGCTTCTAATTATTATTTCAAATTATAACTTGGAGATCTGAACTTGTAATTGTCAAATACAGAACTTAAAATTGGTAGCTTCTAATTATTATTGCAAATTATAACTTGAAGATCCTAACTTGTAATTGTCAAATACAGAACTTCTAATTGTTAAATACAAATTATTAGTGCAAATTATAACTTGAAGATCTGACCTTGTAATTGTCAAATACAGAACTTAAAATTGATAGCTTCTAATTATTATTGCAAATTATAACTTGAAGATCTGAACGTGTACTAGTGAATTACAGAACTTAGATTTGTTAAATTCAAATTATTATTTCAAATTATAACTTGGAGATCTGAACTTGTAATTGTCAAATACAGAACTTCTAATTGATAGCTTCTAATTATTATTGTAAATTATAACTTGAAGATCTGAGCTTGTAATAGTGAATTACAGAACTTAGATTTGTTAAATTCAAATTATTATTTCAAATTATAACTTGAAGATCTGAACTAGTAATTGTCAAATACAGAACTTAAAATTGATAGCTTCTAATTATTATTTCAAATTATAACATGAAGATCTGAACTTGTAATTGTCAAATACAGAACATAAATTAATAGCTTCTAATTATTATTGCAAATAATAACTTGAAGATCTGAACTTGTAATTGTCAAATGCAGAACTTAAAATTGATAGCTTCTAATTATTATTGCAAATAATAGTTTGAAGATCTGTACTTGTAATTGTCAAATACAGAACTTAAAATTGATAGCTTATAATTATAATTCAAATTATAACTTGAAGATCTGAACTTGTAATAGTCAAATACAGAACTTCGAATTGTTAAATACAAAGTATTAGTGCAAATTATTACTTGAAGATCTGAACCTGTAATAGGTAAATACAGAACTTCGAATGATTAAATTCAAACTAAGATTGCAAATAATAATTTGAAGATCTGAACTTGTAATAGTCAAATACAGAACTTCTAATTGTTAAATACAAATTATTAGTGAAAATTATTACTTGAAGATCTGAACTAGTAATTGTCAAATACAGCACTTAAAATTGATAGCTTCTAATTATTATTGCAAATTATAACTTGAAGATCTGAACTTGTAATTGTCAAATACAGAACTTAAAATTGATAGCTTCTAATTATTATTTCAAATTATAACTTGGAGATCTGAACTTGTAATTGTCAAATACAGAACTTAAAATTGGTAGCTTCTAATTATTATTGCAAATTATAACTTGAAGATCCTAACTTGTAATTGTCAAATACAGAACTTAAAATTGATAGCTTCTAATTATTATTGCAAATTATAACTTGAAGATCTGAACTTGTAATAGGAAAATACAGAACTTCGAATTGTTAAATTCAAACTAAGATTGCAAATAATAATTTGAAGATCTGAACTTGTAATAGTCAAATACAGAACTTAAAATTGATAGCTTCCAATTATTATTGCAAATTATAACTTGAAGATCTGAACTTGTACTAGTGAATTACAGAACTTAGATTTGTTAAATTCAAATTATTATTTCAAATTATAACTTGGAGATCTGAACTTGTAATTGTCAAATACAGAACTTAAAATTGATAGCTTCTAATTATTATTTCAAATTATAACTTGGAGATCTGAACTTGTAATTGTCAAATACAGAACTTAAAATTGGTAGCTTCTAATTATTATTGCAAATTATAACTTGAAGATCCTAACTTGTAATTGTCAAATACAGAACTTCTAATTGTTAAATACAAATTATTAGTGCAAATTATAACTTGAAGATCTGACCTTGTAATTGTCAAATACAGAACTTAAAATTGATAGCTTCTAATTATTATTGCAAATTATAACTTGAAGATCTGAACGTGTAATTGTCAAATACAGAACTTCTAATTGTTAAATACAAATTATTAGTGCAAATTATAACTTGAAGATCTGAACTTGTAATTATCAAATACAGAACTTAAAATTGATAGCTTCTTATTATTATTTCAAATTATAACTTGAAGATCTGAACTTGTAATTGTCAAATACAGAACTTAAAATTAATAGCTTCTAATTATTATTGCAAATAATAACTTGATGATCTGAACTTGTAATTGTCAAATGCAGAACTTAAAATTGATAGCTTATAATTATAATTCAAATTATAACTTGAAGATCTGAACTTGTAATAGTCAAATACAGAACTTCGAATTGTTAAATACAAAGTATTAGTGCAAATTATTACTTGAAGATCTGAACCTGTAATAGGTAAATACAGAACTTCGAATGATTAAATTCAAACTAAGATTGCAAATAATAATTTGAAGATCTGAACTTGTAATAGTCAAATACAGAACTTCTAATTGTTAAATACAAATTATTAGTGAAAATTATTACTTGAAGATCTGAACTAGTAATTGTCAAATACAGCACTTAAAATTGATAGCTTCTAATTATTATTGCAAATTATAACTTGAAGATCTGAACTTGTAATTGTCAAATACAGAACTTAAAATTGATAGCTTCTAATTATTATTTCAAATTATAACTTGGAGATCTGAACTTGTAATTGTCAAATACAGAACTTAAAATTGGTAGCTTCTAATTATTATTGCAAATTATAACTTGAAGATCCTAACTTGTAATTGTCAAATACAGAACTTCTAATTGTTAAATACAAATTATTAGTGCAAATTATAACTTGAAGATCTGACCTTGTAATTGTCAAATACAGAACTTAAAATTGATAGCTTCTAATTATTATTGCAAATTATAACTTGAAGATCTGAACGTGTACTAGTGAATTACAGAACTTAGATTTGTTAAATTCAAATTATTATTTCAAATTATAACTTGGAGATCTGAACTTGTAATTGTCAAATACAGAACTTCTAATTGATAGCTTCTAATTATTATTGTAAATTATAACTTGGAGATCTGACCTTGTAATAGTGAATTACAGAACTTAGATTTGTTAAATTCAAATTATTATTTCAAATTATAACTTGAAGATCTGAACTAGTAATTGTCAAATACAGAACTTAAAATTGATAGCTTCTAATTATTATTGCAAATTATAACTTGAAGATCTGAACTTGTACTAGTGAATTACAGAACTTAGATTTGTTAAATTCAAATTATTATTTCAAATTATAACTTGGAGATCTGAACTTGTAATTGTCAAATACAGAACTTAAAATTGATAGCTTCTAATTATTATTGCAAATTATAACTTGAAGATCTGAACTTGTAATTGTCAAATACAGAACTTCTAATTGTTAAATACAAATTATTAGTGCAAATTATAACTTGAAGATCTGACCTTGTAATTGTCAAATACAGAACTTAAAATTGATAGCTTCTAATTATTATTGTAAATTATAACTTGAAGATCTGAACTTGTAATAGTGAATTATAGAACTTAGATTTGTTAAATTCAAATTATTATTTAAAATTATAACTTGAAGATCTGAACTAGTAATTGTCAAATACAGAACTTAAAATTGATAGCTTCTAATTATTATTGCAAATTATAACTTGAAGATCTGAACTTTTAATTGTCAAATACAGAACTTAAAATTGATAGCTTCTAATTATTATTGTAAATTATAACTTGAAGATCTGAACTTGTAATTGTCAAATACAGAACTTAAAATTGAGAGCTTCTAATTATTATTGCAAATTATAACTTGAAGATCTGAACTTGTAATTGTCAAATACAGAACTTAAAATTGATAGCTTCTAATTATTATTTCAAATTATAACTTGAAGATCTGAACTTGTAATTGACAAATACAGAACTTAAAATTGATAGCTTCTAATTATTATTGCAAATTATAACTTGAAGATCTGAACTTGTAATAGTCAAATACAGAACTTCTAATTGTTAAATACAAATTATTAGTGCAAATTATAACTTGAAGATCTGAACTAGTAATTGTCAAATACAGAACTTAAAATTGATAGCTTCTAATTATTATTGCAAATTATAACTTGAAGATCTGAACTTGTAATTGTCAAATACAGAACTTAAAATTGATAGCTTCTAATTATTATTTCAAATTATAACTTGAAGATCTTAACTTGTAATTGTCAAATACAGAACTTAAAATTGATAGCTTCTAATTATTATTGCAAATTATAACTTGAAGATCTGAACTTGTAATTGTCAAATACAGAACTTCTAATTGTTAAATACAAATTATTAGTGCAAATTATAACTTGAAGATCTGAACTTGTAATTGTCAAATACAGAACATAAAATTGATAGCTTCTAATTATTATTTCAAATTATAACTTGGAGATCTGAACTTGTAATTGTCAAATACAGAACTTAAAATTGATAGCTTCTAATTATTATTCCAAATAATAATTTGAAGATCTGAACTTGTAATAGTCAAATACAGAACTTCTAATTGTTAAATACAAATTATTAGTGCAAATTATTACTTGAAGATCTGAACTAGTAATTGTCAAATACAGCACTTAAAATTGATAGCTTCTAATTATTATTGCAAATTATAACTTGAAGATCTGAACTTGTAATTGTCAAATACAGAACTTAAAATTGATAGCTTCTAATTATTATTTCAAATTATAACTTGGAGATCTGAACTTGTAATTGTCAAATACAGAACTTAAAATTGATAGCTTCTAATTATTATTGCAAATTATAACTTGAAGATCTGAACTTGTAATTGTCAAATACAGAACTTCTAATTGTTAAATACAAATTATTAGTGCAAATTATAACTTGAAGATCTGACCTTGTAATTGTCAAATACAGAACTTAAAATTGATAGCTTCTAATTATTATTGTAAATTATAACTTGAAGATCTGAACTTGTAATTGTCAAATACAGAACTTAAAATTGATAGCTTCTAATTATTATTGCAAATAATAACTTGAAGATCTGAACTTGTAATTGTCAAATACAGAACTTAAAATTGATAGCTTCTAATTATTATTGCAAATTATAATTTGAAGATCTGAACTTGTAATAGACAAATACTCAACTTAGCATTGTTAAATACAAATTGTGATTGCAAATTATAACTTGAAGATCTGAACCTGTAATAGGTAAATACAGAACTTCGAATGATTAAATTCAAACTAAGATTGCAAATAATAATTTGAAGATCTGAACTTGAAATTGTCAAATGCAGAACTTAAAATTGATAGCTTCTAATTATATTGCAAATAATAGTTTGAAGATCTGTACTTGTAATTGTCAAATACAGAACTTAAAATTGATAGCTTATAATTATAATTCAAATTATAACTTGAAGATCTGAACTTGTAATTGTCAAATACAGAACTTAAAATTAATAGCTTCTAACTATTATTGCAAATAATAACTTGAAGATCTGAACTTGTAATTGTCAAATGCAGAACTTAAAATTGATAGCTTCTAATTATTATTTCAAATTATAACTTGGAGATCTGAACTTGTAATTGTCAAATACAGAACTTAAAATTGGTAGCTTCTAATTATTATTGCAAATAATAACTTGAAGATCTGAACTTGTAATTGTCAAATGCAGAACTTAAAATTAATAGCTTCTAACTATTATTGCAAATAATAACTTGAAGATCTGAACTTGTAATTGTCAAATGCAGAACTTAAAATTGATAGCTTCTAATTATTATTGCAAATAATAGTTTGAAGATCTGTACTTGTAATTGTCAAATACAGAACTTAAAATTGATAGCTTATAATTATAATTCAAATTATAACTTGAAGATCTGAACTTGTAATAGTCAAATACAGAACTTCGAATTGTTAAATACAAAGTATTATTTCAAATTATAACTTGAAGATCTGAACTAGTAATTGTCAAATACAGAACTTAAAATTGATAGCTTCTAATTATTATTTCAAATTATAACTTGAAGATCTTAACTTGTAATTGTCAAATACAGAACTTAAAATTGATAGCTTCTAATTATTATTGCAAATTATAACTTGAAGATCTGAACTTGTAATTGTCAAATACAGAACTTAAAATTGATAGCTTCTAATTATTATTGCAAATTATAACTTGAAGATCTGAACTTGTAATAGGTAAATACAGAACTTCGAATTGTTAAATTCAAACTTAGATTGCAAATAATAATTTGAAGATCTGAACTTGTAATAGTCAAATACAGAACTTAAAATTGATAGCTTCTAATTATTATTGCAAATTATAACTTGAAGATTTGAACTTGTACTAGTGAATTACAGAACTTAGATATGTTAAATTCAAATTATTATTTCAAATTATAACTTGGAGATCTGAACTTGTAATTGTCAAATACAGAACTTAAAATTGATAGCTTCTAATTATTATTTCAAATTATAACTTGGAGATCTGAACTTGTAATTGTCAAATACAGAACTTAAAATTGGTAGCTTCTAATTATTATTGCAAATTATAACTTGAAGATCCTAACTTGTAATTGTCAAATACAGAACTTCTAATTGTTAAATACAAATTATTAGTGCAAATTATAACTTGAAGATCTGACCTTGTAATTGTCAAATACAGAACTTAAAATTGATAGCTTCTAATTATTATTGCAAATTATAACTTGAAGATCTGAACGTGTAATTGTCAAATACAGAACTTCTAATTGTTAAATACAAATTATTAGTGCAAATTATAACTTGAAGATCTGAACTTGTAATTATCAAATACAGAACTTAAAATTGATAGCTTCTAATTATTATTTCAAATTATAACTTGAAGATCTGAACTTGTAATTGTCAAATACAGAACTTAAAATTAATAGCTTCTAATTATTATTGCAAATAATAGTTTGAAGATCTGTACTTGTAATTGTCAAATACAGAACTTAAAATTGATAGCTTATAATTATAATTCAAATTATAACTTGAAGATCTGAACTTGTAATAGTCAAATACAGAACTTCGAATTGTTAAATACAAAGTATTATTTCAAATTATAACTTGAAGATCTGAACTAGTAATTGTCAAATACAGAACTTAAAATTGATAGCTTCTAATTATTATTTCAAATTATAACTTGAAGATCTTAACTTGTAATTGTCAAATACAGAACTTAAAATTGATAGCTTCTAATTATTATTGCAAATTATAACTTGAAGATCTGAACTTGTAATTGTCAAATACAGAACTTAAAATTGATAGCTTCTAATTATTATTGCAAATTATAACTTGAAGATCTGAACTTGTAATAGGTAAATACAGAGCTTCGAATTGTTAAATTCAAACTTAGATTGCAAATAATAATTTGAAGATCTGAACTTGTAATAGTCAAATACAGAACTTAAAATTGATAGCTTCTAATTATTATTGCAAATTATAACTTGAAGATTTGAACTTGTACTAGTGAATTACAGAACTTAGATATGTTAAATTCAAATTATTATTTCAAATTATAACTTGGAGATCTGAACTTGTAATTGTCAAATACAGAACTTAAAATTGATAGCTTCTAATTATTATTTCAAATTATAACTTGGAGATCTGAACTTGTAATTGTCAAATACAGAACTTAAAATTGGTAGCTTCTAATTATTATTGCAAATTATAACTTGAAGATCCTAACTTGTAATTGTCAAATACAGAACTTCTAATTGTTAAATACAAATTATTAGTGCAAATTATAACTTGAAGATCTGACCTTGTAATTGTCAAATACAGAACTTAAAATTGATAGCTTCTAATTATTATTGCAAATTATAACTTGAAGATCTGAACGTGTAATTGTCAAATACAGAACTTCTAATTGTTAAATACAAATTATTAGTGCAAATTATAACTTGAAGATCTGAACTTGTAATTATCAAATACAGAACTTAAAATTGATAGCTTCTAATTATTATTTCAAATTATAACTTGAAGATCTGAACTTGTAATTGTCAAATACAGAACTTAAAATTAATAGCTTCTAATTATTATTGCAAATAATAACTTGATGATCTGAACTTGTAATTGTCAAATGCAGAACTTAAAATTGATAGCTTCTAATTATTATTGCAAATAATAGTTTGAAGATCTGTACTTGTAATTGTCAAATACAGAACTTAAAATTGATAGCTTATAATTATAATTCAAATTATAACTTGAAGATCTGAACTTGTAATAGTCAAATACAGAACTTCGAATTGTTAAATACAAAGTATTAGTGCAAATTATTACTTGAAGATCTGAACCTGTAATAGGTAAATACAGAACTTCGAATGATTAAATTCAAACTAAGATTGCAAATAATAATTTGAAGATCTGAACTTGTAATAGTCAAATACAGAACTTCTAATTGTTAAATACAAATTATTAGTGAAAATTACTACTTGAAGATCTGAACTAGTAATTGTCAAATACAGCACTTAAAATTGATAGCTTCTAATTATTATTGCAAATTATAACTTGAAGATCTGAACTTGTAATTGTCAAATACAGAACTTAAAATTGATAGCTTCTAATTATTATTTCAAATTATAACTTGGAGATCTGAACTTGTAATTGTCAAATACAGAACTTAAAATTGGTAGCTTCTAATTATTATTGCAAATTATAACTTGAAGATCCTAACTTGTAATTGTCAAATACAGAACTTCTAATTGTTAAATACAAATTATTAGTGCAAATTATAACTTGAAGATCTGACCTTGTAATTGTCAAATACAGAACTTAAAATTGATAGCTTCTAATTATTATTGCAAATTATAACTTGAAGATCTGAACGTGTACTAGTGAATTACAGAACTTAGATTTAATAAATTCAAATTATTATTTCAAATTATAACTTGGAGATCTGAACTTGTAATTGTCAAATACAGAACTTCTAATTGATAGCTTCTAATTATTATTGTAAATTATAACTTGGAGATCTGAGCTTGTAATAGTGAATTACAGAACTTAGATTTGTTAAATTCAAATTATTATTTCAAATTATAACTTGAAGATCTGAACTAGTAATTGTCAAATACAGAACTTAAAATTGATAGCTTCTAATTATTATTGCAAATTATAACTTGAAGATCTGAACTTGTACTAGTGAATTACAGAACTTAGATTTGTTAAATTCAAATTATTATTTCAAATTATAACTTGGAGATCTGAACTTGTAATTGTCAAATACAGAACTTAAAATTGATAGCTTCTAATTATTATTGCAAATTATAACTTGAAGATCTGAACTTGTAATTGTCAAATACAGAACTTCTAATTTTTAAATACAAATTATTAGTGCAAATTATAACTTGAAGATCTGACCTTGTAATTGTCAAATACAGAACTTAAAATTGATAGCTTCTAATTATTATTCTAAATTATAACTTGAAGATCTGAACTTGTAATAGTGAATTACAGAACTTAGATTTGTTAAATTCAAATTATTATTTCAAATTATAACTTGAAGATCTGAACTAGTAATTGTCAAATACAGAACTTAAAATTGATAGCTTCTAATTATTATTGCAAATTATAACTTGAAGATCTGAACTTTTAATTGTCAAATACAGAACTTAAAATTGATAGCTTCTAATTATTATTGTAAATTATAACTTGAAGATCTGAACTTGTAATTGTCAAATACAGAACTTAAAATTGAGAGCTTCTAATTATTATTGCAAATTATAACTTGAAGATCTGAACTTGTAATTGTCAAATACAGAACTTAAAATTGATAGCTTCTAATTATTATTTCAAATTATAACTTGAAGATCTGAACTTGTAATTGTCAAATACAGAACTTAAAATTGATAGCTTCTAATTATTATTGCAAATTATAAATTGAAGATCTGAACTTGTCATAGTCAAATACAGAACTTCTAATTGTTAAATACAAATTATTGGTGCAAATTATAACTTGAAGCTCTGAACTAGTAATTGTCAAATACAGAACTTAAAATTGATAGCTTCTAATTATTATTGCAAATTATAACTTGAAGATCTGAACTTGTAATTGTCAAATACAGAACTTAAAATTGATAGCTTTTAATTATTATTTCAAATTATAACTTGAAGATCTGAACTTGTAATTGTCAAATACAGAACATAAATTAATAGCTTCTAATTATTATTGCAAATAATAACTTGAAGATCTGAACTTGTAATTGTCAAATACAGAACTTAAAATTGATAGCTTCTAATTATTATTGCAAATTATAACTTGAAGATCTGAACTTGTAATAGGTAAATACAGAACTTCGAATTGTTAAATTCAAACTAAGATTGCAAATAATAATTTGAAGATCTGAACTTGTAATAGTCAAATACAGAACTTAAAATTGATAGCTTCTAATTATTATTGCAAAATATAACTTGAAGATCTGTACTTGTAATTGTCAAATACAGAACTTAAAATTGATAGCTTCTAATTATTATTTCAAATTATAACTTGAAGATCTGAACTTGTAATTGTCAAATACAGAACTTAAAATTGATAGCTTCTAATTATTATTGCAAATTATAACTTGAAGATCTGAACTTGTAATTGTCAAATACAGAACTTCTAATTGTTAAATACAAATTATTAGTGCAAATTATAACTTGAAGATCTGACCTTGTAATTGTCAAATACAGAACTTAAAATTGATAGCTTCTAATTATTATTGTAAATTATAACTTGAAGATCTGAACTTGTAATAGTGAATTACAGAACTTAGATTTGTTAAATTCAAATTATTATTTCAAATTATAACTTGAAGATCTGAACTAGTAATTGTCAAATACAGAACTTAAAATTGATAGCTTCTAATTATTATTGCAAATTATAACTTGAAGATCTGAACTTGTCAAATACAGAACTTAAAATTGATAGCTTCTAATTATTATTGCAAATTATAACTTGAAGATCTGAACTTGTAATAGTCAAATACAGAACTTCTAATTGTTAAATACAAATTATTAGTGCAAATTATAACTTGAAGCTCTGAACTAGTAATTGTCAAATACAGAACTTAAATTTGATAGCTTCTAATTATTATTGCAAATTATAACTTGAAGATCTGAACTTGTAATTGTCAAATACAGAGCTTAAAATTGATAGCTTCTAATTATTATTTCAAATTATAACTTGAAGATCTTAACTTGTAATTGTCAAATACAGAACTTAAAATTGATAGCTTCTAATTATTATTGCAAATTATAACTTGAAGATCTGAACTTGTAATTGTCAAATACAGAACTTAAAATTGATAGCTTCTAATTATTATTGCAAATTATAACTTGAAGATCTGAACTTGTAATAGGTAAATACAGAACTTCGAATTGTTAAATTCAAACTAAGAATGCAAATAATAATTTGAAGATCTGAACTTGTAATAGTCAAATACAGAACTTAAAATTGATAGCTTCTAATTATTATTGCAAAATATAACTTGAAGATCTGTACTTGTAATTGTCAAATACAGAACTTAAAATTGATAGCTTCTAATTATTATTTCAAATTATAACTTGTAGATCTGAACTTGTAATTGTCAAATACAGAACTTAAAATTGATAGCTTCTAATTATTATTGCAAATTATAACTTGAAGATCTGAACTTGTAATTGTCAAATACAGAACTTAAAATTGATAGCTTCTAATTATTATTGCAAATAATAACTTGAAGATCTGAACTTGTAATTATCAAATGCAGAACTTAAAATTGATAGCTTCTAATTATTATTGCAAATAATAATTTGAAGATCTGTACTTGCAATTGTCAAATACAGAACTTAAAATTGATAGCTTCTAATTATTATTTCAAATTATAACTTGAAGATCTGCACTTGTAATTGTCAAATACAGAACTTAAAATTAATAGCTTCTAATTATTATTGCAAATAATAACTTGAAGATCTGAACTTGTAATTGTCAAATGCCGAACTTAAAATTGATAGCTTCTAATTATTATTGCAAATAATAGTTTGAAGATCTGTACTTGTAATTGTCAAATACAGAACTTAAAATTGATAGCTTATAATTATAATTCAAATTATAACTTGAAGATCTGAACTTGTAATAGTCAAATACAGAACTTCGAATTGTTAAATACAAAGTATTAGTGCAAATTATTACTTGAAGATCTGAACCTGTAATAGGTAAATACAGAACTTCGAATGATTAAATTCAAACTAAGATTGCAAATAATAATTTGAAGATCTGAACTTGTAATAGTCAAATACAGAACTTCTAATTGTTAAATACAAATTATTAGTGAAAATTACTACTTGAAGATCTGAACTAGTAATTGTCAAATACAGCACTTAAAATTGATAGCTTCTAATTATTATTGCAAATTATAACTTGAAGATCTGAACTTGTAATTGTCAAATACAGAACTTAAAATTGATAGCTTCTAATTATTATTTCAAATTATAACTTGGAGATCTGAACTTGTAATTGTCAAATACAGAACTTAAAATTGGTAGCTTCTAATTATTATTGCAAATTATAACTTGAAGATCCTAACTTGTAATTGTCAAATACAGAACTTCTAATTGTTAAATACAAATTATTAGTGCAAATTATAACTTGAAGATCTGACCTTGTAATTGTCAAATACAGAACTTAAAATTGATAGCTTCTAATTATTATTGCAAATTATAACTTGAAGATCTGAACGTGTACTAGTGAATTACAGAACTTAGATTTAATAAATTCAAATTATTATTTCAAATTATAACTTGGAGATCTGAACTTGTAATTGTCAAATACAGAACTTCTAATTGATAGCTTCTAATTATTATTGTAAATTATAACTTGGAGATCTGAGCTTGTAATAGTGAATTACAGAACTTAGATTTGTTAAATTCAAATTATTATTTCAAATTATAACTTGAAGATCTGAACTAGTAATTGTCAAATACAGAACTTAAAATTGATAGCTTCTAATTATTATTGCAAATTATAACTTGAAGATCTGAACTTGTAATTGTCAAATACAGAACTTAAAATTGATAGCTTCTAATTATTATTTCAAATTATAACTTGAAGATCTGAACTTGTAATTGTCAAATACAGAACTTAAAATTGATAGCTTCTAATTATTATTGCAAATTATAACTTGAAGATCTGAACTTGTAATTGTCAAATACAGAACTTCTAATTTTTAAATACAAATTATTAGTGCAAATTATAACTTGAAGATCTGACCTTGTAATTGTCAAATACAGAACTTAAAATTGATAGCTTCTAATTATTATTGTAAATTATAACTTGAAGATCTGAACTTGTAATAGTGAATTACAGAACTTAGATTTGTTAAATTCAAATTATTATTTCAAATTATAACTTGAAGATCTGAACTAGTAATTGTCAAATACAGAACTTAAAATTGATAGCTTCTAATTATTATTGCAAATTATAACTTGAAGATCTGAACTTTTAATTGTCAAATACAGAACTTAAAATTGATAGCTTCTAATTATTATTGTAAATTATAACTTGAAGATCTGAACTTGTAATTGTCAAATACAGAACTTAAAATTGAGAGCTTCTAATTATTATTGCAAATTATAACTTGAAGATCTGAACTTGTAATTGTCAAATACAGAACTTAAAATTGATAGCTTCTAATTATTATTTCAAATTATAACTTGAAGATCTGAACTTGTAATTGTCAAATACAGAACTTAAAATTGATAGCTTCTAATTATTATTGCAAATTATAACTTGAAGATCTGAACTTGTCATAGTCAAATACAGAACTTCTAATTGTTAAATACAAATTATTGGTGCAAATTATAACTTGAAGCTCTGAACTAGTAATTGTCAAATACAGAACTTAAAATTGATAGCTTCTAATTATTATTGCAAATTATAACTTGAAGATCTGAACTTGTAATTGTCAAATACAGAACTTAAAATTGATAGCTTTTAATTATTATTTCAAATTATAACTTGAAGATCTGAACTTGTAATTGTCAAATACAGAACATAAATTAATAGCTTCTAATTATTATTGCAAATAATAACTTGAAGATCTGAACTTGTAATTGTCAAATACAGAACTTAAAATTGATAGCTTCTAATTATTATTGCAAATTATAACTTGAAGATCTGAACTTGTAATAGGTAAATACAGAACTTCGAATTGTTAAATTCAAACTAAGATTGCAAATAATAATTTGAAGATCTGAACTTGTAATAGTCAAATACAGAACTTAAAATTGATAGCTTCTAATTATTATTGCAAAATATAACTTGAAGATCTGTACTTGTAATTGTCAAATACAGAACTTAAAATTGATAGCTTCTAATTATTATTTCAAATTATAACTTGAAGATCTGAACTTGTAATTGTCAAATACAGAACTTAAAATTGATAGCTTCTAATTATTATTGCAAATTATAACTTGAAGATCTGAACTTGTAATTGTCAAATACAGAACTTCTAATTGTTAAATACAAATTATTAGTGCAAATTATAACTTGAAGATCTGACCTTGTAATTGTCAAATACAGAACTTAAAATTGATAGCTTCTAATTATTATTGTAAATTATAACTTGAAGATCTGAACTTGTAATAGTGAATTACAGAACTTAGATTTGTTAAATTCAAATTATTATTTCAAATTATAACTTGAAGATCTGAACTAGTAATTGTCAAATACAGAACTTAAAATTGATAGCTTCTAATTATTATTGCAAATTATAACTTGAAGATCTGAACTTGTCAAATACAGAACTTAAAATTGATAGCTTCTAATTATTATTGCAAATTATAACTTGAAGATCTGAACTTGTAATAGTCAAATACAGAACTTCTAATTGTTAAATACAAATTATTAGTGCAAATTATAACTTGAAGCTCTGAACTAGTAATTGTCAAATACAGAACTTAAAATTGATAGCTTCTAATTATTATTGCAAATTATAACTTGAAGATCTGAACTTGTAATTGTCAAATACAGAGCTTAAAATTGATAGCTTCTAATTATTATTTCAAATTATAACTTGAAGATCTTAACTTGTAATTGTCAAATACAGAACTTAAAATTGATAGCTTCTAATTATTATTGCAAATTATAACTTGAAGATCTGAACTTGTAATTGTCAAATACAGAACTTAAAATTGATAGCTTCTAATTATTATTGCAAATTATAACTTGAAGATCTGAACTTGTAATAGGTAAATACAGAACTTCGAATTGTTAAATTCAAACTAAGAATGCAAATAATAATTTGAAGATCTGAACTTGTAATAGTCAAATACAGAACTTAAAATTGATAGCTTCTAATTATTATTGCAAAATATAACTTGAAGATCTGTACTTGTAATTGTCAAATACAGAACTTAAAATTGATAGCTTCTAATTATTATTTCAAATTATAACTTGTAGATCTGAACTTGTAATTGTCAAATACAGAACTTAAAATTGATAGCTTCTAATTATTATTGCAAATTATAACTTGAAGATCTGAACTTGTAATTGTCAAATACAGAACTTAAAATTGATAGCTTCTAATTATTATTGCAAATAATAACTTGAAGATCTGAACTTGTAATTATCAAATGCAGAACTTAAAATTGATAGCTTCTAATTATTATTGCAAATAATAATTTGAAGATCTGTACTTGCAATTGTCAAATACAGAACTTAAAATTGATAGCTTCTAATTATTATTTCAAATTATAACTTGAAGATCTGCACTTGTAATTGTCAAATACAGAACTTAAAATTAATAGCTTCTAATTATTATTGCAAATAATAACTTGAAGATCTGAACTTGTAATTGTCAAATGCCGAACTTAAAATTGATAGCTTCTAATTATTATTGCAAATAATAGTTTGAAGATCTGTACTTGTAATTGTCAAATACAGAACTTAAAATTGATAGCTTATAATTATTATTGCAAATTATAATTTGAAGATCTGAACTTGTAATAGACAAATACGCAACTTAGCATTGTTAAATACAAATTGTGATTGCAAATTATAACTTGAAGATCTGAACCTGTAATAGGTAAATACAGAACTTCGAATGATTAAATTCAAACTAAGATTGCAAATAATAATTTGAAGATCTGAACTTGTAATAGTCAAATACAGAACTTCTAATTGTTAAATACAAATTATTAGTGAAAATTATTACTTGAAGATCTGAACTAGTAATTGTCAAATACAGCACTTAAAATTGATAGCTTCTAATTATTATTGCAAATTATAACTTGAAGATCTGAACTTGTAATTGTCAAATACAGAACTTAAAATTGATAGCTTCTAATTATTATTTCAAATTATCACTTGGAGATCTGAACTTGTAATTGTCAAATACAGAACTTAAAATTGGTAGCTTCTAATTATTATTGCAAATTATAACTTGACGATCCTAACTTGTAATTGTCAAATACAGAACTTCTAATTGTTAAATACAAATTATTAGTGCAAATTATAACTTGAAGATCTGACCTTGTAATTGTCAAATACAGAACTTAAAATTGATAGCTTCTAATTATTATTGCAAATTATAACTTGAAGATCTGAACGTGTAATTGTCAAATACAGAACTTCTAATTGTTAAATACAAATTATTAGTGCAAATTATAACTTGAAGATCTGAACTTGTAATTATCAAATACAGAACTTAAAATTGATAGCTTCTAATTATTATTTCAAATTATAACTTGAAGATCTGAACTTGTAATTGTCAAATACAGAACTTAAAATTAATAGCTTCTAATTATTATTGCAAATAATAACTTGAAGATCTGAACTTGTAATTGTCAAATGCAGAACTTAAAATTGATAGCTTCTAATTATTATTGCAAATAATAGTTTGAAGATCTGTACTTGTAATTGTCAAATACAGAACTTAAAATTGATAGCTTATAATTATAATTCAAATTATAACTTGAAGATCTGAACTTGTAATAGTCAAATACAGAACTTCGAATTGTTAAATACAAAGTATTAGTGCAAATTATTACTTGAAGATCTGAACCTGTAATAGGTAAGTACAGAACTTCGAATGATTAAATTCAAACTAAGATTGCAAATAATAATTTGAAGATCTGAACTTGTAATAGTCAAATACAGAACTTCTAATTGTTAAATACAAATTATTAGTGAAAATTATTACTTGAAGATCTGAACTAGTAATTGTCAAATACAGCACTTAAAATTGATAGCTTCTAATTATTATTGCAAATTATAACTTGAAGATCTGAACTTGTAATTGTCAAATACAGAACTTAAAATTGATAGCTTCTAATTATTATTTCAAATTATAACTTGGAGATCTGAACTTGTAATTGTCAAATACAGAACTTAAAATTGGTAGCTTCTAATTATTATTGCAAATTATAACTTGAAGATCCTAACTTGTAATTGTCAAATACAGAACTTTTAATTGTTAAATACAAATTATTAGTGCAAATTATAACTTGAAGATCTGACCTTGTAATTGTCAAATACAGAACTTAAAATTGATAGCTTCTAATTATAATTGCAAATTATAACTTGAAGATCTGAACGTGTACTAGTGAATTACAGAACTTAGATTTGTTAAATTCAAATTATTATTTCAAATTTTAACTTGGAGATCTGAACTTGGAATTGTCAAATACAGAACTTCTAATTGATAGCTTCTAATTATTATTGTAAATTATAACTTGAAGATCTGAGCTTGTAATAGTGAATTACAGAACTTAGATTTGTTAAATTCAAATTATTATTTCAAATTATAACTTGAAGATCTGAACTAGTAATTGTCAAATACAGAACTTAAAATTGATAGCTTCTAATTATTATTTCAAATTATAACTTGAAGATCTGAACTTGTAATTGTCAAATACAGAACTTAAAATTAATAGCTTCTAATTATTATTGCAAATAATAACTTGATGATCTGAACTTGTAATTGTCAAATGCAGAACTTAAAATTGATAGCTTCTAATTATTATTGCAAATAATAGTTTGAAGATCTGTACTTGTAATTGTCAAATACAGAACTTAAAATTGATAGCTTATAATTATAATTCAAATTATAACTTGAAGATCTGAACTTAATAGTCAAATACAGAACTTCGAATTGTTAAATACAAAGTATTAGTGCAAATTATTACTTGAAGATCTGAACCTGTAATAGGTAAATACAGAACTTCGAATGATTAAATTCAAACTAAGATTGCAAATAATAATTTGTAGATCTGAACTTGTAATAGTCAAATACAGAACTTCTAATTGTTAAATACAAATTATTAGTGAAAATTATTACTTGAAGATCTGAACTAGTAATTGTCAAATACAGCACTTAAAATTGATAGCTTCTAATTATTATTGCAAATTATAACTTGAAGATCTGAACTTGTAATTGTCAAATACAGAACTTAAAATTGATAGCTTCTAATTATTATTTCAAATTATAACTTGGAGATCTGAACTTGTAATTGTCAAATACAGAACTTAAAATTGGTAGCTTCTAATTATTATTGCAAATTATAACTTGAAGATCCTAACTTGTAATTGTCAAATACAGAACTTCTAATTATTAAATACAAATTATTAGTGCAAATTATAACTTGAAGATCTGACCTTGTAATTGTCAAATACAGAACTTAAAATTGATAGCTTCTAATTATTATTGCAAATTATAACTTGAAGATCTGAACGTGTACTAGTGAATTACAGAACTTAGATTTGTTAAATTCAAATTATTATTTCAAATTATAACTTGGAGATCTGAACTTGTAATTGTCAAATACAGAACTTCTAATTGATAGCTTCTAATTATTATTGTAAATTATAACTTGAAGATCTGAGCTTGTAATAGTGAATTACAGAACTTAGATTTGTTAAATTCAAATTATTATTTCAAATTATAACTTGAAGATCTGAACTAGTAATTGTCAAATACAGAACTTAAAATTGATAGCTTCTAATTATTATTTCAAATTATAACATGAAGATCTGAACTTGTAATTGTCAAATACAGAACATAAATTAATAGCTTCTAATTTTTATTGCAAATAATAACTTGAAGATCTGAACTTGTAATTGTCAAATGCAGAACTTAAAATTGATAGCTTCTAATTATTATTGCAAATAATAGTTTGAAGATCTGTACTTGTAATTGTCAAATACAGAACTTAAAATTGATAGCTTATAATTATAATTCAAATTATAACTTGAAGATCTGAACTTGTAATAGTCAAATACAGAACTTCGAATTGTTAAATACAAAGTATTAGTGCAAATTATTACTTGAAGATCTGAACCTGTAATAGGTAAATACAGAACTTCGAATGATTAAATTCAAACTAAGATTGCAAATAATAATTTGAAGATCTGAACTTGTAATAGTCAAATACAGAACTTCTAATTGTTAAATACAAATTATTAGTGAAAATTATTACTTGAAGATCTGAACTAGTAATTGTCAAATACAGCACTTAAAATTGATAGCTTCTAATTATTATTGCAAATTATAACTTGAAGATCTGAACTTGTAATTGTCAAATACAGAACTTAAAATTGATAGCTTCTAATTATTATTTCAAAATATAACTTGGAGATCTGAACTTGTAATTGTCAAATACAGAACTTAAAATTGGTAGCTTCTAATTATTATTGCAAATTATAACTTGAAGATCCTAACTTGTAATTGTCAAATACAGAACTTCTAATTGTTAAATACAAATTATTAGTGCAAATTATAACTTGAAGATCTGACCTTGTAATTGTCAAATACAGAACTTAAAATTGATAGCTTCTAATTATAATTGCAAATTATAACTTGAAGATCTGAACGTGTACTAGTGAATTACAGAACTTAGATTTGTTAAATTCAAATTATTATTTCAAATTTTAACTTGGAGATCTGAACTTGTAATTGTCAAATACAGAACTTCTAATTGATAGCTTCTAATTATTATTGTAAATTATAACTTGAAGATCTGAGCTTGTAATAGTGAATTACAGAACTTAGATTTGTTAAATTCAAATTATTATTTCAAATTATAACTTGAAGATCTGAACTAGTAATTGTCAAATACAGAACTTAAAATTGATAGCTTCTAATTATTATTTCAAATTATAACTTGAAGATCTTAACTTGTAATTGTCAAATACAGAACTTAAAATTGATAGCTTCTAATTATTATTGCAAATTATAACTTGAAGATCTGAACTTGTAATTGTCAAATACAGAACTTAAAATTGATAGCTTCTAATTATTATTGCAAATTATAACTTGAAGATCTGAACTTGTAATAGGTAAATACAGAACTTCGAATTGTTAAATTCAAACTAAGATTGCAAATAATAATTTGAAGATCTGAACTTGTAATAGTCAAATACAGAACTTAAAATTGATAGCTTCTAATTATTATTGCAAATTATAACTTGAAGATCTGAACTTGTACTAGTGAATTACAGAACTTAGATTTGTTAAATTCAAATTATTATTTCAAATTATAACTTGGAGATCTGAACTTGTAATTGTCAAATACAGAACTTAAAATTGATAGCTTCTAATTATTATTTCAAATTATAACTTGGAGATCTGAACTTGTAATTGTCAAATACAGAACTTAAAATTGGTAGCTTCTAATTATTATTGCAAATTATAACTTGAAGATCCTAACTTGTAATTGTCAAATACAGAACTTCTAATTGTTAAATACAAATTATTAGTGCAAATTATAACTTGAAGATCTGACCTTGTAATTGTCAAATACAGAACTTAAAATTGATAGCTTCTAATTATTATTGCAAATTATAACTTGAAGATCTGAACGTGTAATTGTCAAATACAGAACTTCGAATTGTTAAATACAAAGTATTAGTGCAAATTATTACTTGAAGATCTGAACCTGTAATAGGTAAATACAGAACTTCGAATGATTAAATTCAAACTAAGATTGCAAATAATAATTTGAAGATCTGAACTTGTAATAGTCAAATACAGAACTTCTAATTGTTAAATACAAATTATTAGTGAAAATTATTACTTGAAGATCTGAACTAGTAATTGTCAAATACAGCACTTAAAATTGATAGCTTCTAATTATTATTGCAAATTATAACTTGAAGATCTGAACTTGTAATTGTCAAATACAGAACTTAAAATTGATAGCTTCTAATTATTATTTCAAATTATAACTTGGAGATCTGAACTTGTAATTGTCAAATACAGAACTTAAAATTGGTAGCTTCTAATTATTATTGCAAATTATAACTTGAAGATCCTAACTTGTAATTGTCAAATACAGAACTTCTAATTGTTAAATACAAATTATTAGTGCAAATTATAACTTGAAGATCTGACCTTGTAATTGTCAAATACAGAACTTAAAATTGATAGCTTCTAATTATTATTGCAAATTATAACTTGAAGATCTGAACGTGTACTAGTGAATTACAGAACTTGGATTTGTTAAATTCAAATTATTATTTCAAATTATAACTTGGAGATCTGAACTTGTAATTGTCAAATACAGAACTTCTAATTGATAGCTTCTAATTATTATTGTAAATTATAACTTGGAGATCTGAGCTTGTAATAGTGAATTACAGAACTTAGATTTGTTAAATTCAAATTATTATTTCAAATTATAACTTGAAGATCTGAACTAGTAATTGTCAAATACAGAACTTAAAATTGATAGCTTCTAATTATTATTGCAAATTATAACTTGAAGATCTGAACTTGTAATTGTCAAATACAGAACTTCTAATTGTTAAATACAAATTATTAGTGCAAATTATAACTTGAAGATCTGACCTTGTAATTGTCAAATACAGAACTTAAAATTGATAGCTTCTAATTATTATTGTAAATTATAACTTGAAGATCTGAACTTGTAATAGTGAATTACAGAACTTAGATTTGTTAAATTCAAATTATTATTTCAAATTATAACTTGAAGATCTGAACTAGTAATTGTCAAATACAGAACTTAAAATTGATAGCTTCTAATTATTATTGCAAACTATAACTTGAAGATCTGAACTTTTAATTGTCAAATACAGAACTTAAAATTGATAGCTTCTAATTATTATTGTAAATTATAACTTGAAGATCTGAACTTGTAATTGTCAAATACAGAACTTAAAATTGAGAGCTTCTAATTATTATTGCAAATTATAACTTGAAGATCTGAACTTGTAATTGTCAAATACAGAACTTAAAATTGATAGCTTCTAATTATTATTTCAAATTATAACTTGAAGATCTGAACTTGTAATTGTCAAATACAGAACTTAAAATTGATAGCTTCTAATTATTATTGCAAATTATAACTTGAAGATCTGAACTTGTAATAGTCAAATACAGAACTTCTAATTGTTAAATACAAATTATTAGTGCAAATTATAACTTGAAGATCTGAACTAGTAATTGTCAAATACAGAACTTAAAATTGATAGCTTCTAAATATTATTGCAAATTATAACTTGAAGATCTGAACTTGTAATTGTCAAATACAGAACTTAAAATTGATAGCTTCTAATTATTATTTCAAATTATAACTTGAAGATCTTAACTTGTAATTGTCAAATACAGAACTTAAAATTGATAGCTTCTAATTATTATTGCAAATTATAACTTGAAGATCTGAACTTGTAATTGTCAAATACAGAACTTCTAATTGTTAAATACAAATTATTAGTGCAAATTATAACTTGAAGATCTGAACTTGTAATTGTCAAATACAGAACTTAAAATTGATAGCTTCTAATTATTATTTCAAATTATAACTTGGAGATCTGAACTTGTAATTGTCAAATACAGAACTTAAAATTGATAGCTTCTAATTATTATTGCAAATAATAATTTGAAGATCTGAACTTGTAATAGTCAAATACAGAACTTCTAATTGTTAAATACAAATTATTAGTGCAAATTATTACTTGAAGATCTGAACTAGTAATTGTCAAATACAGCACTTAAAATTGATAGCTTCTAATTATTATTGCAAATTATAACTTGAAGATCTGAACTTGTAATTGTCAAATACAGAACTTAAAATTGATAGCTTCTAATTATTATTTCAAATTATAACTTGGAGATCTGAACTTGTAATTGTCAAATACAGAACTTAAAATTGATAGCTTCTAATTATTATTGCAAATTATAACTTGAAGATCTGAACTTGTAATTGTCAAATACAGAACTTCTAATTGTTAAATACAAATTATTAGTGCAAATTATAACTTGAAGATCTGACCTTGTAATTGTCAAATACAGAACTTAAAATTGATAGCTTCTAATTATTATTGTAAATTATAACTTGAAGATCTGAACTGGTAATTGTCAAATACAGAACTTAAAATTGATAGCTTCTAATTATTATTGCAAATAATAACTTGAAGATCTGAACTTGTAATTGTCAAATACAGAACTTAAAATTGATAGCTTCTAATTATTATTGCAAATTATAATTTGAAGATCTGAACTTGTAATAGACAAATACGCAATTTAGCATTGTTAAATACAAATTGTGATTGCAAATTATAACTTGAAGATCTGAACCTGTAATAGGTAAATACAGAACTTCGAATGATTAAATTCAAACTAAGATTGCAAATAATAATTTGAAGATCTGAACTTGAAATTGTCAAATGCAGAACTTAAAATTGATAGCTTCTAATTATATTGCAAATAATAGTTTGAAGATCTGTACTTGTAATTGTCAAATACAGAACTTAAAATTGATAGCTTATAATTATAATTCAAATTATAACTTGAAGATCTGAACTTGTAATTGTCAAATACAGAACTTAAAATTAATAGCTTCTAACTATTATTGCAAATAATAACTTGAAGATCTGAACTTGTAATTGTCAAATGCAGAACTTAAAATTGATAGCTTCTAATTATTATTTCAAATTATAACTTGGAGATCTGAACTTGTAATTGTCAAATACAGAACTTAAAATTGGTAGCTTCTAATTATTATTGCAAATAATAACTTGAAGATCTGAACTTGTAATTGTCAAATGCAGAACTTAAAATTAATAGCTTCTAACTATTATTGCAAATAATAACTTGAAGATCTGAACTTGTAATTGTCAAATGCAGAACTTAAAATTGATAGCTTCTAATTATTATTGCAAATAATAGTTTGAAGATCTGTACTTGTAATTGTCAAATACAGAACTTAAAATTGATAGCTTATAATTATAATTCAAATTATAACTTGAAGATCTGAACTTGTAATAGTCAAATACAGAACTTCGAATTGTTAAATACAAAGTATTAGTGCTAATTATTATTTGAAGATCTGAACCTGTAATAGGTAAATACAGAACTTCGAATGATTAAATTCAAACTAAGATTGCAAATAATAATTTGAAGATCTGAACTTGTAATAGTCAAATACAGAACTTCTAATTGTTAAATACAAATTATTAGTGAAAATTATTACTTGAAGATCTGAACTAGTAATTGTCAAATACAGCACTTAAAATTGATAGCTTCTAATTATTATTGCAAATTATAACTTGAAGATCTGAACTTGTAATTGTCAAATACAGAACTTAAAATTGATAGCTTCTAATTATTATTTCAAATTATAACTTTGGAGATCTGAACTTGTAATTGTCAAATACAGAACTTAAAATTGGTAGCTTCTAATTATTATTGCAAATTATAACTTGAAGATCCTAACTTGTAATTGTCAAATACAGAACTTCTAATTGTTAAATACAAATTATTAGTGCAAATTATAACTTGAAGATCTGACCTTGTAATTGTCAAATACAGAACTTAAAATTGATAGCTTCTAATTATAATTGCAAATTATAACTTGAAGATCTGAACGTGTACTAGTGAATTACAGAACTTAGATTTGTTAAATTCAAATTATTATTTCAAATTTTAACTTGGAGATCTGAACTTGTAATTGTCAAATACAGAACTTCTAATTGATAGCTTCTAATTATTATTGTAAATTATAACTTGAAGATCTGAGCTTGTAATAGTGAATTACAGAACTTAGATTTGTTAAATTCAAATTATTATTTCAAATTATAACTTGAAGATCTGAACTAGTAATTGTCAAATACAGAACTTAAAATTGATAGCTTCTAATTATTATTTCAAATTATAACATGAAGATCTGAACTTGTAATTGTCAAATACAGAACTTAAAATTAATAGCTTCTAATTATTATTGCAAATAATAACTTGAAGATCTGAACTTGTAATTGTCAAATGCAGAACTTAAAATTGATAGCTTCTAATTATTATTGCAAATAATAGTTTGAAGATCTGTACTTGTAATTGTCAAATACGGAACTTAAAATTGATAGCTTATAATTATAATTCAAATTATAACTTGAAGATCTGAACTTGTAATAGTCAAATACAGAACTTCGAATTGTTAAATACAAAGTATTAGTGCAAATTATTACTTGAAGATCTGAACCTGTAATAGGTAAATACAGAACTTCGAATTGTTAAATTCAAACTAAGATTGCAAATAATAATTTGAAGATCTGAACTTGTAATAGTCAAATACAGAACTTAAAATTGATAGCTTCTAATTATTATTGCAAATTATAGCTTGAAGATCTGAACTTGTACTAGTGAATTACAGAACTTAGATTTGTTAAATTCAAATTATTATTTCAAATTATAACTTGGAGATCTGAACTTGTAATTGTCAAATACAGAACTTAAAATTGATAGCTTCTAATTATTATTTCAAATTATAACTTGGAGATCTGCACTTGTAATTGTCAAATACAGAACTTAAAATTGGTAGCTTCTAATTATTATTGCAAATTATAACTTGAAGATCCTAACTTGTAATTGTCAAATACAGAACTTCTAATTGTTAAATACAAATTATTAGTGCAAATTATAACTTGAAGATCTGACCTTGTAATTGTCAAATACAGAACTTAAAATTGATAGCTTCTAATTATTATTGCAAATTATAACTTGAAGATCTGAACGTGTAATTGTCAAATACAGAACTTCTAATTGTTAAATACAAATTATTAGTGCAAATTATAACTTGAAGATCTGAACTTGTAATTATCAAATACAGAACTTAAAATTGATAGCTTCTAATTATTATTTCAAATTATAACTTGAAGATCTGAACTTGTAATTGTCAAATACAGAACTAAAAATTAATAGCTTCTAATTATTATTGCAAATAATAACTTGATGATCTGAACTTGTAATTGTCAAATGCAGAACTTAAAATTGATAGCTTCTAATTATTATTGCAAATAATAGTTTGAAGATCTGTACTTGTAATTGTCAAATACAGAACTTAAAATTGATAGCTTATAATTATAATTCAAATTATAACTTGAAGATCTGAACTTGTAATAGTCAAATACAGAACTTCGAATTGTTAAATACAAAGTATTAGTGCAAATTATTACTTGAAGATCTGAACCTGTAATAGGTAAATACAGAACTTCGAATGATTAAATTCAAACTAAGATTGCAAATAATAATTTGTAGATCTGAACTTGTAATAGTCAAATACAGAACTTCTAATTGTTAAATACAAATTATTAGTGAAAATTATTACTTGAAGATCTGAACTAGTAATTGTCAAATACAGCACTTAAAATTGATAGCTTCTAATTATTATTGCAAATTATAACTTGAAGATCTGAACTTGTAATTGTCAAATACAGAACTTAAAATTGATAGCTTCTAATTATTATTTCAAATTATAACTTGGAGATCTGAACTTGTAATTGTCAAATACAGAACTTAAAATTGGTAGCTTCTAATTATTATTGCAAATTATAACTTGAAGATCCTAACTTGTAATTGTCAAATACAGAACTTCTAATTGTTAAATACAAATTATTAGTGCAAATTATAACTTGAAGATCTGACCTTGTAATTGTCAAATACAGAACTTAAAATTGATAGCTTCTAATTATTATTGCAAATTATAACTTGAAGATCTGAACGTGTACTAGTGAATTACAGAACTTAGATTTGTTAAATTCAAATTATTATTTCAAATTATAACTTGGAGATCTGAACTTGTAATTGTCAAATACAGAACTTCTAATTGATAGCTTCTAATTATTATTGTAAATTATAACTTGAAGATCTGAGCTTGTAATAGTGAATTACAGAACTTAGATTTGTTAAATTCAAATTATTATTTCAAATTATAACTTGAAGATCTGAACTAGTAATTGTCAAATACAGAACTTAAAATTGATAGCTTCTAATTATTATTTCAAATTATAACATGAAGATCTGAACTTGTAATTGTCAAATACAGAACTTAAAATTAATAGCTTCTAATTATTATTGCAAATAATAACTTGAAGATCTGAACTTGTAATTGTCAAATGCAGAACTTAAAATTGATAGCTTCTAATTATTATTGCAAATAATAGTTTGAAGATCTGTACTTGTAATTGTCAAATACAGAACTTAAAATTGATAGCTTATAATTATAATTCAAATTATAACTTGAAGATCTGAACTTGTAATAGTCAAATACAGAACTTCGAATTGTTAAATACAAAGTATTAGTGCAAATTATTACTTGAAGATCTGAACCTGTAATAGGTAAATACAGAACTTCGAATGATTAAATTCAAACTAAGATTGCAAATAATAATTTGAAGATCTGAACTTGTAATAGTCAAATACAGAACTTCTAATTGTTAAATACAAATTATTAGTGAAAATTATTACTTGAAGATCTGAACTAGTAATTGTCAAATACAGCACTTAAAATTGATAGCTTCTAATTATTATTGCAAATTATAACTTGAAGATCTGAACTTGTAATTGTCAAATACAGAACTTAAAATTGATAGCTTCTAATTATTATTTCAAATTATAACGTGGAGATCTGAACTTGTAATTGTCAAATACAGAACTTAAAATTGGTAGCTTCTAATTATTATTGCAAATTATAACTTGAAGATCCTAACTTGTAATTGTCAAATACAGAACTTCTAATTGTTAAATACAAATTATTAGTGCAAATTATAACTTGAAGATCTGACCTTGTAATTGTCAAATACAGAACTTAAATAGATAGCTTCTAATTATAATTGCAAATTATAACTTGAAGATCTGAACGTGTACTAGTGAATTACAGAACTTAGATTTGTTAAATTCAAATTATTATTTCAAATTATAACTTGGAGATCTGAACTTGTAATTGTCAAATACAGAACTTAAAATTGATAGCTTCTAATTATTATTTCAAATTATAACTTGGAGATCTGAACTTGTAATTGTCAAATACAGAACTTAAAATTGGTAGCTTCTAATTATTATTGCAAATTATAACTTGAAGATCCTAACTTGTAATTGTCAAATACAGAACTTCTAATTGTTAAATACAAATTATTAGTGCAAATTATAACTTGAAGATCTGACCTTGTAATTGTCAAATACAGAACTTAAAATTGATAGCTTCTAATTATTATTGTAAATTATAACTTGAAGATCTGAACTGGTAATTGTCAAATACAGAACTTAAAATTGATAGCTTCTAATTATTATTGCAAATAATAACTTGAAGATCTGAACTTGTAATTGTCAAATACAGAACTTAAAATTGATAGCTTCTAATTATTATTGCAAATTATAATTTGAAGATCTGAACTTGTAATAGACAAATACGCAACTTAGCATTGTTAAATACAAATTGTGATTGCAAATTATAACTTGAAGATCTGAACCTGTAATAGGTAAATACAGAACTTCGAATGATTAAATTCAAACTAAGATTGCAAATAATAATTTGAAGATCTGAACTTGAAATTGTCAAATGCAGAACTTAAAATTGATAGCTTCTAATTATATTGCAAATAATAGTTTGAAGATCTGTACTTGTAATTGTCAAATACAGAACTTAAAATTGATAGCTTATAATTATAATTCAAATTATAACTTGAAGATCTGAACTTGTAATTGTCAAATACAGAACTTAAAATTAATAGCTTCTAACTATTATTGCAAATAATAACTTGAAGATCTGAACTTGTAATTGTCAAATGCAGAACTTAAAATTGATAGCTTCTAATTATTAGTTCAAATTATAACTTGGAGATCTGAACTTGTAATTGTCAAATACAGAACTTAAAATTGGTAGCTTCTAATTATTATTGCAAATAATAACTTGAAGATCTGAACTTGTAATTGTCAAATGCAGAACTTAAAATTAATAGCTTCTAACTATTATTGCAAATAATAACTTGAAGATCTGAACTTGTAATTGTCAAATGCAGAACTTAAAATTGATAGCTTCTAATTATTATTGCAAATAATAGTTTGAAGATCTGTACTTGTAATTGTCAAATACAGAACTTAAAATTGATAGCTTATAATTATAATTCAAATTATAACTTGAAGATCTGAACTTGTAATAGTCAAATACAGAACTTCGAATTGTTAAATACAAAGTATTAGTGCAAATTATTACTTGAAGATCTGAACCTGTAATAGGTAAATACAGAACTTCGAATGATTAAATTCAAACTAAGATTGCAAATAATAATTTGAAGATCTGAACTTGTAATAGTCAAATACAGAACTTCTAATTGTTAAATACAAATTATTAGTGAAAATTATTACTTGAAGATCTGAACTAGTAATTGTCAAATACAGCACTTAAAATTGATAGCTTCTAATTATTATTGCAAATTATAACTTGAAGATCTGAACTTGTAATTGTCAAATACAGAACTTAAAATTGATAGCTTCTAATTATTATTTCAAATTATAACTTTGGAGATCTGAACTTGTAATTGTCAAATACAGAACTTAAAATTGGTAGCTTCTAATTATTATTGCAAATTATAACTTGAAGATCCTAACTTGTAATTGTCAAATACAGAACTTCTAATTGTTAAATACAAATTATTAGTGCAAATTATAACTTGAAGATCTGACCTTGTAATTGTCAAATACAGAACTTAAAATTGATAGCTTCTAATTATAATTGCAAATTATAACTTGAAGATCTGAACGTGTACTAGTGAATTACAGAACTTCGAATTGTTAAATTCAAACTAAGATTGCAAATAATAATTTGAAGATCTGAACTTGTAATAGTCAAATACAGAACTTAAAATTGATAGCTTCTAATTATTATTGCAAATTATAGCTTGAAGATCTGAACTTGTACTAGTGAATTACAGAACTTAGATTTGTTAAATTCAAATTATTATTTCAAATTATAACTTGGAGATCTGAACTTGTAATTGTCAAATACAGAACTTAAAATTGATAGCTTCTAATTATTATTTCAAATTATAACTTGGAGATCTGAACTTGTAATTGTCAAATACAGAACTTAAAATTGGTAGCTTCTAATTATTATTGCAAATTATAACTTGAAGATCCTAACTTGTAATTGTCAAATACAGAACTTCTAATTGTTAAATACAAATTATTAGTGCAAATTATAACTTGAAGATCTGACCTTGTAATTGTCAAATACAGAACTTAAAATTGATAGCTTCTAATTATTATTGCAAATTATAACTTGAAGATCTGAACGTGTAATTGTCAAATACAGAACTTCTAATTGTTAAATACAAATTATTAGTGCAAATTATAACTTGAAGATCTGAACTTGTAATTATCAAATACAGAACTTAAAATTGATAGCTTCTAATTATTATTTCAAATTATAACTTGAAGATCTGAACTTGTAATTGTCAAATACAGAACTTAAAATTAATAGCTTCTAATTATTATTGCAAATAATAACTTGATGATCTGAACTTGTAATTGTCAAATGCAGAACTTAAAATTGATAGCTTCTAATTATTATTGCAAATAATAGTTTGAAGATCTGTACTTGTAATTGTCAAATACAGAACTTAAAATTGATAGCTTATAATTATAATTCAAATTATAACTTGAAGATCTGAACTTGTAATAGTCAAATACAGAACTTCGAATTGTTAAATACAAAGTATTAGTGCAAATTATTACTTGAAGATCTGAACCTGTAATAGGTAAATACAGAACTTCGAATGATTAAATTCAAACTAAGATTGCAAATAATAATTTGTAGATCTGAACTTGTAATAGTCAAATACAGAACTTCTAATTGTTAAATACAAATTATTAGTGAAAATTATTACTTGAAGATCTGAACTAGTAATTGTCAAATACAGCACTTAAAATTGATAGCTTCTAATTATTATTGCAAATTATAACTTGAAGATCTGACCTTGTAATTGTCAAATACAGAACTTAAAATTGATAGCTTCTAATTATTATTGCAAATTATAACTTGAAGATCTGAACGTGTACTAGTGAATTACAGAACTTAGATTTGTTAAATTCAAATTATTATTTCAAATTATAACTTGGAGATCTGAACTTGTAATTGTCAAATACAGAACTTCTAATTGATAGCTTCTAATTATTATTGTAAATTATAACTTGAAGATCCTAGCTTGTAATAGTGAATTACAGAACTTAGATTTGTTAAATTCAAATTATTATTTCAAATTATACCTTGAAGATCTGAACTAGTAATTGTCAAATACAGAACTTAAAATTGATAGCTTCTAATTATTATTTCAAATTATAACATGAAGATCTGAACTTGTAATTGTCAAATACAGAACATAAATTAATAGCTTCTAATTATTATTGCAAATAATAACTTGAAGATCTGAACTTGTAATTGTCAAATGCAGAACTTAAAATTGATAGCTTCTAATTATTATTGCAAATAATAGTTTGAAGATCTGTACTTGTAATTGTCAAATACAGAACTTAAAATTGATAGCTTATAATTATAATTCAAATTATAACTTGAAGATCTGAACTTGTAATAGTCAAATACAGAACTTCGAATTGTTAAATACAAAGTATTAGTGCAAATTATAACTTGAAGATCTGACCTTGTAATTGTCAAATACAGAACTTAAAATTGATAGCTTCTAATTATTATTGCAAATTATAACTTGAAGATCTGAACGTGTACTAGTGAATTACAGAACTTAGATTTGTTAAATTCAAATTATTATTTCAAATTATAACTTGGAGATCTGAACTTGTAATTGTCAAATACAGAACTTAAAATTGATAGCTTCTAATTATTATTTCAAATTATAACTTGGAGATCTGAACTTGTAATTGTCAAATACAGAACTTAAAATTGGTAGCTTCTAATTATTATTGCAAATTATAACTTGAAGATCCTAACTTGTAATTGTCAAATGCAGAACTTAAAATTAATAGCTTCTAACTATTATTGCAAATAATAACTTGAAGATCTGAACTTGTAATTGTCAAATGCAGAACTTAAAATTGATAGCTTCTAATTATTATTGCAAATAATAGTTTGAAGATCTGTACTTGTAATTGTCAAATACAGAACTTAAAATTGATAGCTTATAATTATAATTCAAATTATAACTTGAAGATCTGAACTTGTAATAGTCAAATACACAACTTCGAATTGTTAAATACAAAGTATTAGTGCAAATTATTACTTGAAGATCTGAACCTGTAATAGGTAAATACAGAACTTCGAATGATTAAATTCAAACTAAGATTGCAAATAATAATTTGAAGATCTGAACTTGTAATAGTCAAATACAGAACTTCTAATTGTTAAATACAAATTATTAGTGAAAATTATTACTTGAAGATCTGAACTAGTAATTGTCAAATACAGCACTTAAAATTGATAGCTTCTAATTATTATTGCAAATTATAACTTGAAGATCTGAACTTGTAATTGTCAAATACAGAACTTAAAATTGATAGCTTCTAATTATTATTTCAAATTATAACTTTGGAGATCTGAACTTGTAATTGTCAAATACAGAACTTAAAATTGGTAGCTTCTAATTATTATTGCAAATTATAACTTGAAGATCCTAACTTGTAATTGTCAAATACAGAACTTCTAATTGTTAAATACAAATTATTAGTGCAAATTATAACTTGAAGATCTGACCTTGTAATTGTCAAATACAGAACTTAAAATTGATAGCTTCTAATTATAATTGCAAATTATAACTTGAAGATCTGAACGTGTACTAGTGAATTACAGAACTTCGAATTGTTAAATTCAAACTAAGATTGCAAATAATAATTTGAAGATCTGAACTTGTAATAGTCAAATACAGAACTTAAAATTGATAGCTTCTAATTATTATTGCAAATTATAGCTTGAAGATCTGAACTTGTACTAGTGAATTACAGAACTTAGATTTGTTAAATTCAAATTATTATTTCAAATTATAACTTGGAGATCTGAACTTGTAATTGTCAAATACAGAACTTAAAATTGATAGCTTCTAATTATTATTTCAAATTATAACTTGGAGATCTGAACTTGTAATTGTCAAATACAGAACTTAAAATTGGTAGCTTCTAATTATTATTGCAAATTATAACTTGAAGATCCTAACTTGTAATTGTCAAATACAGAACTTCTAATTGTTAAATACAAATTATTAGTGCAAATTATAACTTGAAGATCTGACCTTGTAATTGTCAAATACAGAACTTAAAATTGATAGCTTCTAATTATTATTGCAAATTATAACTTGAAGATCTGAACGTGTAATTGTCAAATACAGAACTTCTAATTGTTAAATACAAATTATTAGTGCAAATTATAACTTGAAGATCTGAACTTGTAATTATCAAATACAGAACTTAAAATTGATAGCTTCTAATTATTATTTCAAATTATAACTTGAAGATCTGAACTTGTAATTGTCAAATACAGAACTTAAAATTAATAGCTTCTAATTATTATTGCAAATAATAACTTGATGATCTGAACTTGTAATTGTCAAATGCAGAACTTAAAATTGATAGCTTCTAATTATTATTGCAAATAATAGTTTGAAGATCTGTACTTGTAATTGTCAAATACAGAACTTAAAATTGATAGCTTATAATTATAATTCAAATTATAACTTGAAGATCTGAACTTGTAATAGTCAAATACAGAACTTCGAATTGTTAAATACAAAGTATTAGTGCAAATTATTACTTGAAGATCTGAACCTGTAATAGGTAAGTACAGAACTTCGAATGATTAAATTCAAACTAAGATTGCAAATAATAATTTGTAGATCTGAACTTGTAATAGTCAAATACAGAACTTCTAATTGTTAAATACAAATTATTAGTGAAAATTATTACTTGAAGATCTGAACTAGTAATTGTCAAATACAGCACTTAAAATTGATAGCTTCTAATTATTATTGCAAATTATAGCTTGAAGATCTGAACTTGTACTAGTGAATTACAGAACTTAGATTTGTTAAATTCAAATTATTATTTCAAATTATAACTTGGAGATCTGAACTTGTAATTGTCAAATACAGAACTTAAAATTGATAGCTTCTAATTATTATTTCAAATTATAACTTGGAGATCTGAACTTGTAATTGTCAAATACAGAACTTAAAATTGGTAGCTTCTAATTATTATTGCAAATTATAACTTGAAGATCCTAACTTGTAATTGTCAAATACAGAACTTCTAATTGTTAAATACAAATTATTAGTGCAAATTATAACTTGAAGATCTGACCTTGTAATTGTCAAATACAGAACTTAAAATTGATAGCTTCTAATTATTATTGCAAATTATAACTTGAAGATCTGAACGTGTAATTGTCAAATACAGAACTTCTAATTGTTAAATACAAATTATTAGTGCAAATTATAACTTGAAGATCTGAACTTGTAATTATCAAATACAGAACTTAAAATTGATAGCTTCTAATTATTATTTCAAATTATAACTTGAAGATCTGAACTTGTAATTGTCAAATACAGAACTTAAAATTAATAGCTTCTAATTATTATTGCAAATAATAACTTGATGATCTGAACTTGTAATTGTCAAATGCAGAACTTAAAATTGATAGCTTCTAATTATTATTGCAAATAATAGTTTGAAGATCTGTACTTGTAATTGTCAAATACAGAACTTAAAATTGATAGCTTATAATTATAATTCAAATTATAACTTGAAGATCTGAACTTGTAATAGTCAAATACAGAACTTCGAATTGTTAAATACAAAGTATTAGTGCAAATTATTACTTGAAGATCTGAACCTGTAATAGGTAAATACAGAACTTCGAATGATTAAATTCAAACTAAGATTGCAAATAATAATTTGTAGATCTGAACTTGTAATAGTCAAATACAGAACTTCTAATTGTTAAATACAAATTATTAGTGAAAATTATTACTTGAAGATCTGAACTAGTAATTGTCAAATACAGCACTTAAAATTGATAGCTTCTAATTATTATTGCAAATTATAACTTGAAGATCTGACCTTGTAATTGTCAAATACAGAACTTAAAATTGATAGCTTCTAATTATTATTGCAAATTATAACTTGAAGATCTGAACGTGTACTAGTGAATTACAGAACTTAGATTTGTTAAATTCAAATTATTATTTCAAATTATAACTTGGAGATCTGAACTTGTAATTGTCAAATACAGAACTTCTAATTGATAGCTTCTAATTATTATTGTAAATTATAACTTGAAGATCTGAGCTTGTAATAGTGAATTACAGAACTTAGATTTGTTAAATTCAAATTATTATTTCAAATTATACCTTGAAGATCTGAACTAGTAATTGTCAAATACAGAACTTAAAATTGATAGCTTCTAATTATTATTTCAAATTATAACATGAAGATCTGAACTTGTAATTGTCAAATACAGAACATAAATTAATAGCTTCTAATTATTATTGCAAATAATAACTTGAAGATCTGAACTTGTAATTGTCAAATGCAGAACTTAAAATTGATAGCTTCTAATTATTATTGCAAATAATAGTTTGAAGATCTGTACTTGTAATTGTCAAATACAGAACTTAAAATTGATAGCTTATAATTATAATTCAAATTATAACTTGAAGATCTGAACTTGTAATAGTCAAATACAGAACTTCGAATTGTTAAATACAAGGTATTAGTGCAAATTATTACTTGAAGATCTGAACCTGTAATAGGTAAATACAGAACTTCGAATGATTAAATTCAAACTAAGATTGCAAATAATAATTTGAAGATCTGAACTTGTAATAGTCAAATACAGAACTTCTAATTGTTAAATACAAATTATTAGTGAAAATTATTACTTGAAGATCTGAACTAGTAATTGTCAAATACAGCACTTAAAATTGATAGCTTCTAATTATTATTGCAAATTATAACTTGAAGATCTGAACTTGTAATTGTCAAATACAGAACTTAAAATTGATAGCTTCTAATTATTATTTCAAATTATAACTTGGAGATCTGAACTTGTAATTGTCAAATACAGAACTTAAAATTGGTAGCTTCTAATTATTATTGCAAATTATAACTTGAAGATCCTAACTTGTAATTGTCAAATACAGAACTTCTAATTGTTAAATACAAATTATTAGTGCAAATTATAACTTGAAGATCTGACCTTGTAATTGTCAAATACAGAACTTAAAATTGATAGCTTCTAATTATAATTGAAAATTATAACTTGAAGATCTGAACGTGTACTAGTGAATTACAGAACTTAGATTTGTTAAATTCAAATTATTATTTCAAATTTTAACTTGGAGATCTGAACTTGTAATTGTCAAATACAGAACTTCTAATTGAAAGCTTCTAATTATTATTGTAAATTATAACTTGAAGATCTGAGCTTGTAATAGTGAATTACAGAACTTAGATTTGTTAAATTCAAATTATTATTTCAAATTATAACTTGAAGATCTGAACTAGTAATTGTCAAATACAGAACTTAAAATTGGTAGCTTCTAATTATTATTGCAAATTATAACTTGAAGATCCTAACTTGTAATTGTCAAATACAGAACTTCTAATTGTTAAATACAAATTATTAGTGCAAATTATAACTTGAAGATCTGACCTTGTAATTGTCAAATACAGAACTTAAAATTGATAGCTTCTAATTATTATTGCAAATTATAACTTGAAGATCTGAACGTGTAATTGTCAAATACAGAACTTCTAATTGATAAATACAAATTATTAGTGCAAATTATAACTTGAAGATCTGAACTTGTAATTATCAAATACAGAACTTAAAATTGATAGCTTCTAATTATTATTTCAAATTATAACTTGAAGATCTGAACTTGTAATTGTCAAATACAGAACTTAAAATTAATAGCTTCTAATTATTATTGCAAATAATAACTTGATGATCTGAACTTGTAATTGTCAAATGCAGAACTTAAAATTGATAGCTTATAATTATAATTCAAATTATAACTTGAAGATCTGAACTTGTAATAGTCAAATACAGAACTTCGAATTGTTAAATACAAAGTATTAGTGCAAATTATTACTTGAAGATCTGAACCTGTAATAGGTAAATACAGAACTTCGAATGATTAAATTCAAACTAAGATTGCAAATAATAATTTGAAGATCTGAACTTGTAATAGTCAAATACAGAACTTCTAATTGTTAAATACAAATTATTAGTGAAAATTATTACTTGAAGATCTGAACTAGTAATTGTCAAATACAGCACTTAAAATTGATAGCTTCTAATTATTATTGCAAATTATAACTTGAAGATCTGAACTTGTAATTGTCAAATACAGAACTTAAAATTGATAGCTTCTAATTATTATTTCAAATTATAACTTGGAGATCTGAACTTGTAATTGTCAAATACAGAACTTAAAATTGGTAGCTTCTAATTATTATTGCAAATTATAACTTGAAGATCCTAACTTGTAATTGTCAAATACAGAACTTCTAATTGTTAAATACAAATTATTAGTGCAAATTATAACTTGAAGATCTGACCTTGTAATTGTCAAATACAGAACTTAAAATTGATAGCTTCTAATTATTATTGCAAATTATAACTTGAAGATCTGAACGTGTACTAGTGAATTACAGAACTTAGATTTGTTAAATTCAAATTATTATTTCAAATTATAACTTGGAGATCTGAACTTGTAATTGTCAAATACAGAACTTCTAATTGATAGCTTCTAATTATTATTGTAAATTATAACTTGGAGATCTGAGCTTGTAATAGTGAATTACAGAACTTAGATTTGTTAAATTCAAATTATTATTTCAAATTATAACTTGAAGATCTGAACTAGTAATTGTCAAATACAGAACTTAAAATTGATAGCTTCTAATTATTATTGCAAATTATAACTTGAAGATCTGAACTTGTACTAGTGAATTACAGAACTTAGATTTGTTAAATTCAAATTATTATTTCAAATTATAACTTGGAGATCTGAACTTGTAATTGTCAAATACAGAACTTAAAATTGATAGCTTCTAATTATTATTGCAAATTATAACTTGAAGATCTGAACTTGTAATTGTCAAATACAGAACTTCTAATTGTTAAATACAAATTATTAGTGCAAATTATAACTTGAAGATCTGACCTTGTAATTGTCAAATACAGAACTTAAAATTGATAGCTTCTAATTATTATTGTAAATTATAACTTGAAGATCTGAACTTGTAATAGTGAATTACAGAACTTAGATTTGTTAAATTCAAATTATTATTTCAAATTATAACTTGAAGATCTGAACTAGTAATTGTCAAATACAGAACTTAAAATTGATAGCTTCTAATTATTATTGCAAACTATAACTTGAAGATCTGAACTTTTAATTGTCAAATACAGAACTTAAAATTGATAGCTTCTAATTATTATTGTAAATTATAACTTGAAGATCTGAACTTGTAATTGTCAAATACAGAACTTAAAATTGAGAGCTTCTAATTATTATTGCAAATTATAACTTGAAGATCTGAACTTGTAATTGTCAAATACAGAACTTAAAATTGATAGCTTCTAATTATTATTTCAAATTATAACTTGAAGATCTGAACTTGTAATTGTCAAATACAGAACTTAAAATTGATAGCTTCTAATTATTATTGCAAATTATAACTTGAAGATCTGAACTTGTAATAGTCAAATACAGAACTTCTAATTGTTAAATACAAATTATTAGTGCAAATTATAACTTGAAGATCTGAACTAGTAATTGTCAAATACAGAACTTAAAATTGATAGCTTCTAATTATTATTGCAAATTATAACTTGAAGATCTGAACTTGTAATTGTCAAATACAGAACTTAAAATTGATAGCTTCTAATTATTATTTCAAATTATAACTTGAAGATCTTAACTTGTAATTGTCAAATACAGAACTTAAAATTGATAGCTTCTAATTATTATTGCAAATTATAACTTGAAGATCTGAACTTGTAATTGTCAAATACAGAACTTCTAATTGTTAAATACAAATTATTAGTGCAAATTATAACTTGAAGATCTGAACTTGTAATTGTCAAATACAGAACTTAAAATTGATAGCTTCTAATTATTATTTCAAATTATAACTTGGAGATCTGAACTTGTAATTGTCAAATACAGAACTTAAAATTGATAGCTTCTAATTATTATTGCAAATAATAATTTGAAGATCTGAACTTGTAATAGTCAAATACAGAACTTCTAATTGTTAAATACAAATTATTAGTGCAAATTATTACTTGAAGATCTGAACTAGTAATTGTCAAATACAGCACTTAAAATTGATAGCTTCTAATTATTATTGCAAATTATAACTTGAAGATCTGAACTTGTAATTGTCAAATACAGAACTTAAAATTGATAGCTTCTAATTATTATTTCAAATTATAACTTGGAGATCTGAACTTGTAATTGTCAAATACAGAACTTAAAATTGATAGCTTCTAATTATTATTGCAAATTATAACTTGAAGATCTGAACTTGTAATTGTCAAATACAGAACTTCTAATTGTTAAATACAAATTATTAGTGCAAATTATAACTTGAAGATCTGACCTTGTAATTGTCAAATACAGAACTTAAAATTGATAGCTTCTAATTATTATTGTAAATTATAACTTGAAGATCTGAACTGGTAATTGTCAAATACAGAACTTAAAATTGATAGCTTCTAATTATTATTGCAAATAATAACTTGAAGATCTGAACTTGTAATTGTCAAATACAGAACTTAAAATTGATAGCTTCTAATTACTATTGCAAATTATAATTTGAAGATCTGAACTTGTAATAGACAAATACGCAACTTAGCATTGTTAAATACAAATTGTGATTGCAAATTATAACTTGAAGATGTGAACCTGTAATAGGTAAATACAGAACTTCGAATGATTAAATTCAAACTAAGATTGCAAATAATAATTTGAAGATCTGAACTTGAAATTGTCAAATGCAGAACTTAAAATTGATAGCTTCTAATTATATTGCAAATAATAGTTTGAAGATCTGTACTTGTAATTGTCAAATACAGAACTTAAAATTGATAGCTTATAATTATAATTCAAATTATAACTTGAAGATCTGAACTTGTAATTGTCAAATACAGAACTTAAAATTAATAGCTTCTAACTATTATTGCAAATAATAACTTGAAGATCTGAACTTGTAATTGTCAAATGCAGAACTTAAAATTGATAGCTTCTAATTATTATTTCAAATTATAACTTGGAGATCTGAACTTGTAATTGTCAAATACAGAACTTAAAATTGGTAGCTTCTAATTATTATTGCAAATAATAACTTGAAGATCTGAACTTGTAATTGTCAAATGCAGAACTTAAAATTAATAGCTTCTAACTATTATTGCAAATAATAACTTGAAGATCTGAACTTGTAATTGTCAAATGCAGAACTTCTAATTGTTAAATACAAATTATTAGTGAAAATTATTACTTGAAGATCTGAACTAGTAATTGTCAAATACAGCACTTAAAATTGATAGCTTCTAATTATTATTGCAAATTATAACTTGAAGATCTGAACTTGTAATTGTCAAATACAGAACTTAAAATTGATAGCTTCTAATTATTACTTCAAATTATAACTTTGGAGATCTGAACTTGTAATTGTCAAATACAGAACTTAAAATTGGTAGCTTCTAATTATTATTGCAAATTATAACTTGAAGATCCTAACTTGTAATTGTCAAATACAGAACTTCTAATTGTTAAATACAAATTATTAGTGCAAATTATAACTTGAAGATCTGACCTTGTAATTGTCAAATACAGAACTTAAAATTGATAGCTTCTAATTATAATTGCAAATTATAACTTGAAGATCTGAACGTGTACTAGTGAATTACAGAACTTAGATTTGTTAAATTCAAATTATTATTTCAAATTTTAACTTGGAGATCTGAACTTGTAATTGTCAAATACAGAACTTCTAATTGATAGCTTCTAATTATTATTGTAAATTATAACTTGAAGATCTGAGCTTGTAATAGTGAATTACAGAACTTAGATTTGTTAAATTCAAATTATTATTTCAAATTATAACTTGAAGATCTGAACTAGTAATTGTCAAATACAGAACTTAAAATTGATAGCTTCTAATTATTATTTCAAATTATAACATGAAGATCTGAACTTGTAATTGTCAAATACAGAACTTAAAATTAATAGCTTCTAATTATTATTGCAAATAATAACTTGAAGATCTGAACTTGTAATTGTCAAATGCAGAACTTAAAATTGATAGCTTCTAATTATTATTGCAAATAATAGTTTGAAGATCTGTACTTGTAATTGTCAAATACGGAACTTAAAATTGATAGCTTATAATTATAATTCAAATTATAACTTGAAGATCTGAACTTGTAATAGTCAAATACAGAACTTCGAATTGTTAAATACAAAGTATTAGTGCAAATTATTACTTGAAGATCTGAACCTGTAATAGGTAAATACAGAACTTCGAATTGTTAAATTCAAACTAAGATTGCAAATAATAATTTGAAGATCTGAACTTGTAATAGTCAAATACAGAACTTAAAATTGATAGCTTCTAATTATTATTGCAAATTATAGCTTGAAGATCTGAACTTGTACTAGTGAATTACAGAACTTAGATTTGTTAAATTCAAATTATTATTTCAAATTATAACTTGGAGATCTGAACTTGTAATTGTCAAATACAGAACTTAAAATTGATAGCTTCTAATTATTATTTCAAATTATAACTTGGAGATCTGAACTTGTAATTGTCAAATACAGAACTTAAAATTGGTAGCTTCTAATTATTATTGCAAATTATAACTTGAAGATCCTAACTTGTAATTGTCAAATACAGAACTTCTAATTGTTAAATACAAATTATTAGTGCAAATTATAACTTGAAGATCTGACCTTGTAATTGTCAAATACAGAACTTAAAATTGATAGCTTCTAATTATTATTGCAAATTATAACTTGAAGATCTGAACGTGTAATTGTCAAATACAGAACTTCTAATTGTTAAATACAAATTATTAGTGCAAATTATAACTTGAAGATCTGAACTTGTAATTATCAAATACAGAACTTAAAATTGATAGCTTCTAATTATTATTTCAAATTATAACTTGAAGATCTGAACTTGTAATTGTCAAATACAGAACTTAAAATTAATAGCTTCTAATTATTATTGCAAATAATAACTTGATGATCTGAACTTGTAATTGTCAAATGCAGAACTTAAAATTGATAGCTTCTAATTATTATTGCAAATAATAGTTTGAAGATCTGTACTTGTAATTGTCAAATACAGAACTTAAAATTGATAGCTTATAATTATAATTCAAATTATAACTTGAAGATCTGAACTTGTAATAGTCAAATACAGAACTTCGAATTGTTAAATACAAAGTATTAGTGCAAATTATTACTTGAAGATCTGAACCTGTAATAGGTAAATACAGAACTTCGAATGATTAAATTCAAACTAAGATTGCAAATAATAATTTGTAGATCTGAACTTGTAATAGTCAAATACAGAACTTCTAATTGTTAAATACAAATTATTAGTGAAAATTATTACTTGAAGATCTGAACTAGTAATTGTCAAATACAGCACTTAAAATTGATAGCTTCTAATTATTATTGCAAATTATAACTTGAAGATCTGAACTTGTAATTGTCAAATACAGAACTTAAAATTGATAGCTTCTAATTATTATTTCAAATTATAACTTGGAGATCTGAACTTGTAATTGTCAAATACAGAACTTAAAATTGGTAGCTTCTAATTATTATTGCAAATTATAACTTGAAGATCCTAACTTGTAATTGTCAAATACAGAACTTCTAATTGTTAAATACAAATTATTAGTGCAAATTATAACTTGAAGATCTGACCTTGTAATTGTCAAATACAGAACTTAAAATTGATAGCTTCTAATTATTATTGCAAATTATAACTTGAAGATCTGAACGTGTACTAGTGAATTACAGAACTTAGATTTGTTAAATTCAAATTATTATTTCAAATTATAACTTGGAGATCTGAACTTGTAATTGTCAAATACAGAACTTCTAATTGATAGCTTCTAATTATTATTGTAAATTATAACTTGAAGATCTGAGCTTGTAATAGTGAATTACAGAACTTAGATTTGTTAAATTCAAATTATTATTTCAAATTATAACTTGAAGATATGAACTAGTAATTGTCAAATACAGAACTTAAAATTGATAGCTTCTAATTATTATTTCAAATTATAACATGAAGATCTGAACTTGTAATTGTCAAATACAGAACTTAAAATTAATAGCTTCTAATTATTATTGCAAATAATAACTTGAAGATCTGAACTTGTAATTGTCAAATGCAGAACTTAAAATTGATAGCTTCTAATTATTATTGCAAATAATAGTTTGAAGATCTGTACTTGTAATTGTCAAATACAGAACTTAAAATTGATAGCTTATAATTATAATTCAAATTATAACTTGAAGATCTGAACTTGTAATAGTCAAATACAGAACTTCGAATTGTTAAATACAAAGTATTAGTGCAAATTATTACTTGAAGATCTGAACCTGTAATAGGTAAATACAGAACTTCGAATGATTAAATTCAAACTAAGATTGCAAATAATAATTTGAAGATCTGAACTTGTAATAGTCAAATACAGAACTTCTAATTGTTAAATACAAATTATTAGTGAAAATTATTACTTGAAGATCTGAACTAGTAATTGTCAAATACAGCACTTAAAATTGATAGCTTCTAATTATTATTGCAAATTATAACTTGAAGATCTGAACTTGTAATTGTCAAATACAGAACTTAAAATTGATAGCTTCTAATTATTATTTCAAATTATAACGTGGAGATCTGAACTTGTAATTGTCAAATACAGAACTTAAAATTGGTAGCTTCTAATTATTATTGCAAATTATAACTTGAAGATCCTAACTTGTAATTGTCAAATACAGAACTTCTAATTGTTAAATACAAATTATTAGTGCAAATTATAACTTGAAGATCTGACCTTGTAATTGTCAAATACAGAACTTAAATAGATAGCTTCTAATTATAATTGCAAGTTATAACTTGGAGATCTGAACTTGTAATTGTCAAATACAGAACTTAAAATTGGTAGCTTCTAATTATTATTGCAAATTATAACTTGAAGATCCTAACTTGTAATTGTCAAATACAGAACTTCTAATTGTTAAATACAAATTATTAGTGCAAATTATAACTTGAAGATCTGACCTTGTAATTGTCAAATACAGAACTTAAAATTGATAGCTTCTAATTATTATTGTAAATTATAACTTGAAGATCTGAACTGGTAATTGTCAAATACAGAACTTAAAATTGATAGCTTCTAATTATTATTGCAAATAATAACTTGAAGATCTGAACTTGTAATTGTCAAATACAGAACTTAAAATTGATAGCTTCTAATTATTATTGCAAATTATAATTTGAAGATCTGAACTTGTAATAGACAAATACGCAACTTAGCATTGTTAAATACAAATTGTGATTGCAAATTATAACTTGAAGATCTGAACCTGTAATAGGTAAATACAGAACTTCGAATGATTAAATTCAAACTAAGATTGCAAATAATAATTTGAAGATCTGAACTTGAAATTGTCAAATGCAGAACTTAAAATTGATAGCTTCTAATTATATTGCAAATAATAGTTTGAAGATCTGTACTTGTAATTGTCAAATACAGAACTTAAAATTGATAGCTTATAATTATAATTCAAATTATAACTTGAAGATCTGAACTTGTAATTGTCAAATACAGAACTTAAAATTAATAGCTTCTAACTATTATTGCAAATAATAACTTGAAGATCTGAACTTGTAATTGTCAAATGCAGAACTTAAAATTGATAGCTTCTAATTATTATTTCAAATTATAACTTGGAGATCTGAACTTGTAATTGTCAAATACAGAACTTAAAATTGGTAGCTTCTAATTATTATTTCAAATAATAACTTGAAGATCTGAACTTGTAATTGTCAAATGCAGAACTTAAAATTAATAGCTTCTAACTATTATTGCAAATAATAACTTGAAGATCTGAACTTGTAATTGTCAAATGCAGAACTTAAAATTGATAGCTTCTAATTATTATTGCAAATAATAGTTTGAAGATCTGTACTTGTAATTGTCAAATACAGAACTTAAAATTGATAGCTTATAATTATAATTCAAATTATAACTTGAAGATCTGAACTTGTAATAGTCAAATACAGAACTTCGAATTGTTAAATACAAAGTATTAGTGCAAATTATTACTTGAAGATCTGAACCTGTAATAGGTAAATACAGAACTTCGAATGATTAAATTCAAACTAAGATTGCAAATAATAATTTGAAGATCTGAACTTGTAATAGTCAAATACAGAACTTCTAATTGTTAAATACAAATTATTAGTGAAAATTATTACTTGAAGATCTGAACTAGTAATTGTCAAATACAGCACTTAAAATTGATAGCTTCTAATTATTATTGCAAATTATAACTTGAAGATCTGAACTTGTAATTGTCAAATACAGAACTTAAAATTGATAGCTTCTAATTATTATTTCAAATTATAACTTTGGAGATCTGAACTTGTAATTGTCAAATACAGAACTTAAAATTGGTAGCTTCTAATTATTATTGCAAATTATAACTTGAAGATCCTAACTTGTAATTGTCAAATACAGAACTTCTAATTGTTAAATACAAATTATTAGTGCAAATTATAACTTGAAGATCTGACCTTGTAATTGTCAAATACAGAACTTAAAATTGATAGCTTCTAATTATAATTGCAAATTATAACTTGAAGATCTGAACGTGTACTAGTGAATTACAGAACTTCGAATTGTTAAATTCAAACTAAGATTGCAAATAATAATTTGAAGATCTGAACTTGTAATAGTCAAATACAGAACTTAAAATTGATAGCTTCTAATTATTATTGCAAATTATAGCTTGAAGATCTGAACTTGTACTAGTGAATTACAGAACTTAGATTTGTTAAATTCAAATTATTATTTCAAATTATAACTTGGAGATCTGAACTTGTAATTGTCAAATACAGAACTTAAAATTGATAGCTTCTAATTATTATTTCAAATTATAACTTGGAGATCTGAACTTGTAATTGTCAAATACAGAACTTAAAATTGGTAGCTTCTAATTATTATTGCAAATTATAACTTGAAGATCCTAACTTGTAATTGTCAAATACAGAACTTCTAATTGTTAAATACAAATTATTAGTGCAAATTATAACTTGAAGATCTGACCTTGTAATTGTCAAATACAGAACTTAAAATTGATAGCTTCTAATTATTATTGCAAATTATAACTTGAAGATCTGAACGTGTAATTGTCAAATACAGAACTTCTAATTGTTAAATACAAATTATTAGTGCAAATTATAACTTGAAGATCTGAACTTGTAATTATCAAATACAGAACTTAAAATTGATAGCTTCTAATTATTATTTCAAATTATAACTTGAAGATCTGAACTTGTAATTGTCAAATACAGAACTTAAAATTAATAGCTTCTAATTATTATTGCAAATAATAACTTGATGATCTGAACTTGTAATTGTCAAATGCAGAACTTAAAATTGATAGCTTCTAATTATTATTGCAAATAATAGTTTGAAGATCTGTACTTGTAATTGTCAAATACAGAACTTAAAATTGATAGCTTATAATTATAATTCAAATTATAACTTGAAGATCTGAACTTGTAATAGTCAAATACAGAACTTCGAATTGTTAAATACAAAGTATTAGTGCAAATTATTACTTGAAGATCTGAACCTGTAATAGGTAAATACAGAACTTCGAATGATTAAATTCAAACTAAGATTGCAAATAATAATTTGTAGATCTGAACTTGTAATAGTCAAATACAGAACTTCTAATTGTTAAATACAAATTATTAGTGAAAATTATTACTTGAAGATCTGAACTAGTAATTGTCAAATACAGCACTTAAAATTGATAGCTTCTAATTATTATTGCAAATTATAACTTGAAGATCTGAACTTGTAATTGTCAAATACAGAACTTAAAATTGATAGCTTCTAATTATTATTTCAAATTATAACTTGGAGATCTGAACTTGTAATTGTCAAATACAGAACTTAAAATTGGTAGCTTCTAATTATTATTGCAAATTATAACTTGAAGATCCTAACTTGTAATTGTCAAATACAGAACTTCTAATTGTTAAATACAAATTATTAGTGCAAATTATAACTTGAAGATCTGACCTTGTAATTGTCAAATACAGAACTTAAAATTGATAGCTTCTAATTATTATTGCAAATTATAACTTGAAGATCTGAACGTGTACTAGTGAATTACAGAACTTAGATTTGTTAAATTCAAATTATTATTTCAAATTATAACTTGGAGATCTGAACTTGTAATTGTCAAATACAGAACTTCTAATTGATAGCTTCTAATTATTATTGTAAATTATAACTTGAAGATCTGAGCTTGTAATAGTGAATTACAGAACTTAGATTTGTTAAATTCAAATTATTATTTCAAATTATAACTTGAAGATCTGAACTAGTAATTGTCAAATACAGAACTTAAAATTGATAGCTTCTAATTATTATTTCATATTATAACATGAAGATCTGAACTTGTAATTGTCAAATACAGAACTTAAAATTAATAGCTTCTAATTATTATTGCAAATAATAACTTGAAGATCTGAACTTGTAATTGTCAAATGCAGAACTTAAAATTGATAGCTTCTAATTATTATTGCAAATAATAGTTTGAAGATCTGTACTTGTAATTGTCAAATACAGAACTTAAAATTGATAGCTTATAATTATAATTCAAATTATAACTTGAAGATCTGAACTTGTAATAGTCAAATACAGAACTTCGAATTGTTAAATACAAAGTATTAGTGCAAATTATTACTTGAAGATCTGAACCTGTAATAGGTAAATACAGAACTTCGAATGATTAAATTCAAACTAAGATTGCAAATAATAATTTGAAGATCTGAACTTGTAATAGTCAAATACAGAACTTCTAATTGTTAAATACAAATTATTAGTGAAAATTATTACTTGAAGATCTGAACTAGTAATTGTCAAATACAGCACTTAAAATTGATAGCTTCTAATTATTATTGCAAATTATAACTTGAAGATCTGAACTTGTAATTGTCAAATACAGAACTTAAAATTGATAGCTTCTAATTATTATTTCAAATTATAACGTGGAGATCTGAACTTGTAATTGTCAAATACAGAACTTAAAATTGGTAGCTTCTAATTATTATTGCAAATTATAACTTGAAGATCCTAACTTGTAATTGTCAAATACAGAACTTCTAATTGTTAAATACAAATTATTAGTGCAAATTATAACTTGAAGATCTGACCTTGTAATTGTCAAATACAGAACTTAAATAGATAGCTTCTAATTATAATTGCAAATTATAACTTGAAGATCTGAACGTGTACTAGTGAATTACAGAACTTAGATTTGTTAAATTCAAATTATTATTTCAAATTATAACTTGGAGATCTGAACTTGTAATTGTCAAATACAGAACTTAAAATTGATAGCTTCTAATTATTATTTCAAATTATAACTTGGAGATCTGAACTTGTAATTGTCAAATACAGAACTTAAAATTGGTAGCTTCTAATTATTATTGCAAATTATAACTTGAAGATCCTAACTTGTAATTGTCAAATACAGAACTTCTAATTGTTAAATACAAATTATTAGTGCAAATTATAACTTGAAGATCTGACCTTGTAATTGTCAAATACAGAACTTAAAATTGATAGCTTCTAATTATTATTGTAAATTATAACTTGAAGATCTGAACTGGTAATTGTCAAATACAGAACTTAAAATTGATAGCTTCTAATTATTATTGCAAATAATAACTTGAAGATCTGAACTTGTAATTGTCAAATACAGAACTTAAAACTGATAGCTTCTAATTATTATTGCAAATTATAATTTGAAGATCTGAACTTGTAATAGACAAATACGCAACTTAGCATTGTTAAATACAAATTGTGATTGCAAATTATAACTTGAAGATCTGAACCTGTAATAGGTAAATACAGAACTTCGAATGATTAAATTCAAACTAAGATTGCAAATAATAATTTGAAGATCTGAACTTGAAATTGTCAAATGCAGAACTTAAAATTGATAGCTTCTAATTATATTGCAAATAATAGTTTGAAGATCTGTACTTGTAATTGTCAAATACAGAACTTAAAATTGATAGCTTATAATTATAATTCAAATTATAACTTGAAGATCTGAACTTGTAATTGTCAAATACAGAACTTAAAATTAATAGCTTCTAACTATTATTGCAAATAATAACTTGAAGATCTGAACTTGTAATTGTCAAATGCAGAACTTAAAATTGATAGCTACTAATTATTATTTCAAATTATAACTTGGAGATCTGAACTTGTAATTGTCAAATACAGAACTTAAAATTGGTAGCTTCTAATTATTATTGCAAATAATAACTTGAAGATCTGAACTTGTAATTGTCAAATGCAGAACTTAAAATTAATAGCTTCTAACTATTATTGCAAATAATAACTTGAAGATCTGAACTTGTAATTGTCAAATGCAGAACTTAAAATTGATAGCTTCTAATTATTATTGCAAATAATAGTTTGAAGATCTGTACTTGTAATTGTCAAATACAGAACTTAAAATTGATAGCTTATAATTATAATTCAAATTATAACTTGAAGATCTGAACTTGTAATAGTCAAATACAGAACTTCGAATTGTTAAATACAAAGTATTAGTGCAAATTATTACTTGAAGATCTGAACCTGTAATAGGTAAATACAGAACTTCGAATGATTAAATTCAAACTAAGATTGCAAATAATAATTTGAAGATCTGAACTTGTAATAGTCAAATACAGAACTTCTAATTGTTAAATACAAATTATTAGTGAAAATTATTACTTGAAGATCTGAACTAGTAATTGTCAAATACAGCACTTAAAATTGATAGCTTCTAATTATTATTGCAAATTATAACTTGAAGATCTGAACTTGTAATTGTCAAATACAGAACTTAAAATTGATAGCTTCTAATTATTATTTCAAATTATAACTTTGGAGATCTGAACTTGTAATTGTCAAATACAGAACTTAAAATTGGTAGCTTCTAATTATTATTGCAAATTATAACTTGAAGATCCTAACTTGTAATTGTCAAATACAGAACTTCTAATTGTTAAATACAAATTATTAGTGCAAATTATAACTTGAAGATCTGACCTTGTAATTGTCAAATACAGAACTTAAAATTGATAGCTTCTAATTATAATTGCAAATTATAACTTGAAGATCTGAACGTGTACTAGTGAATTACAGAACTTAGATTTGTTAAATTCAAATTATTATTTCAAATTTTAACTTGGAGATCTGAACTTGTAATTGTCAAATACAGAACTTCTAATTGATAGCTTCTAATTATTATTGTAAATTATAACTTGAAGATCTGAGCTTGTAATAGTGAATTACAGAACTTAGATTTGTTAAATTCAAATTATTATTTCAAATTATAACTTGAAGATCTGAACTAGTAATTGTCAAATACAGAACTTAAAATTGATAGCTTCTAATTATTATTTCAAATTATAACATGAAGATCTGAACTTGTAATTGTCAAATACAGAACTTAAAATTAATAGCTTCTAATTATTATTGCAAATAATAACTTGAAGATCTGAACTTGTAATTGTCAAATGCAGAACTTAAAATTGATAGCTTCTAATTATTATTGCAAATAATAGTTTGAAGATCTGTACTTGTAATTGTCAAATACGGAACTTAAAATTGATAGCTTATAATTATAATTCAAATTATAACTTGAAGATCTGAACTTGTAATAGTCAAATACAGAACTTCGAATTGTTAAATACAAAGTATTAGTGCAAATTATTACTTGAAGATCTGAACCTGTAATAGGTAAATACAGAACTTCGAATTGTTAAATTCAAACTAAGATTGCAAATAATAATTTGAAGATCTGAACTTGTAATAGTCAAATACAGAACTTAAAATTGATAGCTTCTAATTATTATTGCAAATTATAGCTTGAAGATCTGAACTTGTACTAGTGAATTACAGAACTTAGATTTGTTAAATTCAAATTATTATTTCAAATTATAACTTGGAGATCTGAACTTGTAATTGTCAAATACAGAACTTAAAATTGATAGCTTCTAATTATTATTTCAAATTATAACTTGGAGATCTGAACTTGTAATTGTCAAATACAGAACTTAAAATTGGTAGCTTCTAATTATTATTGCAAATTATAACTTGAAGATCCTAACTTGTAATTGTCAAATACAGAACTTCTAATTGTTAAATACAAATTATTAGTGCAAATTATAACTTGAAGATCTGACCTTGTAATTGTCAAATACAGAACTTAAAATTGATAGCTTCTAATTATTATTGCAAATTATAACTTGAAGATCTGAACGTGTAATTGTCAAATACAGAACTTCTAATTGTTAAATACAAATTATTAGTGCAAATTATAACTTGAAGATCTGAACTTGTAATTATCAAATACAGAACTTAAAATTGATAGCTTCTAATTATTATTTCAAATTATAACTTGAAGATCTGAACTTGTAATTGTCAAATACAGAACTTAAAATTAATAGCTTCTAATTATTATTGCAAATAATAACTTGATGATCTGAACTTGTAATTGTCAAATGCAGAACTTAAAATTGATAGCTTCTAATTATTATTGCAAATAATAGTTTGAAGATCTGTACTTGTAATTGTCAAATACAGAACTTAAAATTGATAGCTTATAATTATAATTCAAATTATAACTTGAAGATCTGAACTTGTAATAGTCAAATACAGAACTTCGAATTGTTAAATACAAAGTATTAGTGCAAATTATTACTTGAAGATCTGAACCTGTAATAGGTAAATACAGAACTTCGAATGATTAAATTCAAACTAAGATTGCAAATAATAATTTGTAGATCTGAACTTGTAATAGTCAAATACAGAACTTCTAATTGTTAAATACAAATTATTAGTGAAAATTATTACTTGAAGATCTGAACTAGTAATTGTCAAATACAGCACTTAAAATTGATAGCTTCTAATTATTATTGCAAATTATAACTTGAAGATCTGAACTTGTAATTGTCAAATACAGAACTTAAAATTGATAGCTTCTAATTATTATTTCAAATTATAACTTGGAGATCTGAACTTGTAATTGTCAAATACAGAACTTAAAATTGGTAGCTTCTAATTATTATTGCAAATTATAACTTGAAGATCCTAACTTGTAATTGTCAAATACAGAACTTCTAATTGTTAAATACAAATTATTAGTGCAAATTATAACTTGAAGATCTGACCTTGTAATTGTCAAATACAGAACTTAAAATTGATAGCTTCTAATTATTATTGCAAATTATAACTTGAAGATCTGAACGTGTACTAGTGAATTACAGAACTTAGATTTGTTAAATTCAAATTATTATTTCAAATTATAACTTGGAGATCTGAACTTGTAATTGTCAAATACAGAACTTCTAATTGATAGCTTCTAATTATTATTGTAAATTATAACTTGAAGATCTGAGCTTGTAATAGTGAATTACAGAACTTAGATTTGTTAAATTCAAATTATTATTTCAAATTATAACTTGAAGATCTGAACTAGTAATTGTCAAATACAGAACTTAAAATTGATAGCTTCTAATTATTATTTCAAATTATAACATGAAGATCTGAACTTGTAATTGTCAAATACAGAACTTAAAATTAATAGCTTCTAATTATTATTGCAAATAATAACTTGAAGATCTGAACTTGTAATTGTCAAATGCAGAACTTAAAATTGATAGCTTCTAATTATTATTGCAAATAATAGTTTGAAGATCTGTACTTGTAATTGTCAAATACAGAACTTAAAATTGATAGCTTATAATTATAATTCAAATTATAACTTGAAGATCTGAACTTGTAATAGTCAAATACAGAACTTCGAATTGTTAAATACAAAGTATTAGTGCAAATTATTACTTGAAGATCTGAACCTGTAATAGGTAAATACAGAACTTCGAATGATTAAATTCAAACTAAGATTGCAAATAATAATTTGAAGATCTGAACTTGTAATAGTCAAATACAGAACTTCTAATTGTTAAATACAAATTATTAGTGAAAATTATTACTTGAAGATCTGAACTAGTAATTGTCAAATACAGCACTTAAAATTGATAGCTTCTAATTATTATTGCAAATTATAACTTGAAGATCTGAACTTGTAATTGTCAAATACAGAACTTAAAATTGATAGCTTCTAATTATTATTTCAAATTATAACGTGGAGATCTGAACTTGTAATTGTCAAATACAGAACTTAAAATTGGTAGCTTCTAATTATTATTGCAAATTATAACTTGAAGATCCTAACTTGTAATTGTCAAATACAGAACTTCTAATTGTTAAATACAAATTATTAGTGCAAATTATAACTTGAAGATCTGACCTTGTAATTGTCAAATACAGAACTTAAATAGATAGCTTCTAATTATAATTGCAAATTATAACTTGAAGATCTGAACGTGTACTAGTGAATTACAGAACTTAGATTTGTTAAATTCAAATTATTATTTCAAATTTTAACTTGGAGATCTGAACTTGTAATTGTCAAATACAGAACTTCTAATTGATAGCTTCTAATTATTATTGTAAATTATAACTTGAAGATCTGAGCTTGTAATAGTGAATTACAGAACTTAGATTTGTTAAATTCAAATTATTATTTCAAATTATAACTTGAAGATCTGAACTAGTAATTGTCAAATACAGAACTTAAAATTGATAGCTTCTAATTATTATTGCAAATTATAACTTGGAGATCTGAACTTGTAATTGTCAAATACAGAACTTAAAATTGATAGCTTCTAATTATTATTTCAAATTATAACTTGAAGATCTTAACTTGTAATTGTCAAATACAGAACTTAAAATTGATAGCTTCTAATTATTATTGCAAATTATAACTTGAAGATCTGAACTAGTAATTGTCAAATACAGAACTTAAAATTGATAGCTTCTAATTATTATTGCAAATTATAACTTGGAGATCTGAACTTGTAATTGTCAAATACAGAACTTAAAATTGATAGCTTCTAATTATTATTTCAAATTATAACTTGAAGATCTTAACTTGTAATTGTCAAATACAGAACTTAAAATTGATAGCTTCTAATTATTATTGCAAATTATAACTTGAAGATCTGAACTTGTAATTGTCAAATACAGAACTTAAAATTGATAGCTTCTAATTATTATTGCAAATTATAACTTGAAGATCTGAACTTGTAATAGGTAAATACAGAACTTCGAATTGTTAAATTCAAACTAAGATTGCAAATAATAATTTGAAGATCTGAACTTGTAATAGTCAAATACAGAACTTAAAATTGATAGCTTCTAATTATTATTGCAAATTATAACTTGAAGATCTGAACTTGTAATTGTCAAATACAGAACTTAAAATTGTTAGCTTCTAATTATTATTTCAAATTATAACTTGGAGATCTGAACTTGTAATTGTCAAATACAGAACTTAAAATTGGTAGCTTCTAATTATTATTGCAAATTATAACTTGAAGATCCTAACTTGTAATTGTCAAATACAGAACTTCTAATTGTTAAATACAAATTATTAGTGCAAATTATAACTTGAAGATCTGACCTTGTAATTGTCAAATACAGAACTTAAAATTGATAGCTTCTAATTATTATTGCAAATTATAACTTGAAGATCTGAACGTGTAATTGTCAAATACAGAACTTCTAATTGTTAAATACAAATTATTAGTGCAAATTATAACTTGAAGATCTGAACTTGTAATTATCAAATACAGAACTTAAAATTGATAGCTTCTAATTATTATTTCAAATTATAACTTGAAGATCTGAACTTGTAATTGTCAAATACAGAACTTAAAATTAATAGCTTCTAATTATTATTGCAAATAATAACTTGATGATCTGAACTTGTAATTGTCAAATGCAGAACTTAAAATTGATAGCTTCTAATTATTATTGCAAATAATAGTTTGAAGATCTGTACTTGTAATTGTCAAATACAGAACTTAAAATTGATAGCTTATAATTATAATTCAAATTATAACTTGAAGATCTGAACTTGTAATAGTCAAATACAGAACTTCGAATTGTTAAATACAAAGTATTAGTGCAAATTATTACTTGAAGATCTGAACCTGTAATAGGTAAATACAGAACTTCGAATGATTAAATTCAAACTAAGATTGCAAATAATAATTTGAAGATCTGAACTTGTAATAGTCAAATACAGAACTTCTAATTGTTAAATACAAATTATTAGTGAAAATTATTACTTGAAGATCTGAACTAGTAATTGTCAAATACAGCACTTAAAATTGATAGCTTCTAATTATTATTGCAAATTATAACTTGAAGATCTGAACTTGTAATTGTCAAATACAGAACTTAAAATTGATAGCTTCTAATTATTATTTCAAATTATAACTTGGAGATCTGAACTTGTAATTGTCAAATACAGAACTTAAAATTGGTAGCTTCTAATTATTATTGCAAATTATAACTTGAAGATCCTAACTTGTAATTGTCAAATACAGAACTTCTAATTGTTAAATACAAATTATTAGTGCATATTATAACTTGAAGATCTGACCTTGTAATTGTCAAATACAGAACTTAAAATTGATAGCTTCTAATTATTATTGCAAATTATAACTTGAAGATCTGAACGTGTACTAGTGAATTACAGAACTTAGATTTGTTAAATTCAAATTATTATTTCAAATTATAACTTGGAGATCTGAACTTGTAATTGTCAAATACAGAACTTCTAATTGATAGCTTCTAATTATTATTGTAAATTATAACTTGGAGATCTGAGCTTGTAATAGTGAATTACAGAACTTAGATTTGTTAAATTCAAATTATTATTTCAAATTATAACTTGAAGATCTGAACTAGTAATTGTCAAATACAGAACTTAAAATTGATAGCTTCTAATTATTATTGCAAATTATAACTTGAAGATCTGAACTTGTACTAGTGAATTACAGAACTTAGATTTGTTAAATTCAAATTATTATTTCAAATTATAACTTGGAGATCTGAACTTGTAATTGTCAAATACAGAACTTAAAATTGATAGCTTCTAATTATTATTGCAAATTATAACTTGAAGATCTGAACTTGTAATTGTCAAATACAGAACTTCTAATTGTTAAATACAAATTATTAGTGCAAATTATAACTTGAAGATCTGACCTTGTAATTGTCAAATACAGAACTTAAAATTGATAGCTTCTAATTATTATTGTAAATTATAACTTGAAGATCTGAACTTGTAATAGTGAATTACAGAACTTAGATTTGTTAAATTCAAATTATTATTTCAAATTATAACTTGAAGATCTGAACTAGTAATTGTCAAATACAGAACTTAAAATTGATAGCTTCTAATTATTATTGCAAATTATAACTTGAAGATCTGAACTTTTAATTGTCAAATACAGAACTTAAAATTGATAGCTTCTAATTATTATTGTAAATTATAACTTGAAGATCTGACCTTGTAATTGTCAAATACAGAACTTAAAATTGATAGCTTCTAATTATTATTGCAAATTATAACTTGAAGATCTGAACGTGTACTAGTGAATTACAGAACTTAGATTTGTTAAATTCAAATTATTATTTCAAATTATAACTTGGAGATCTGAACTTGTAATTGTCAAATACAGAACTTCTAATTGATAGCTTCTAATTATTATTGTAAATTATAACTTGGAGATCTGAGCTTGTAATAGTGAATTACAGAACTTAGATTTGTTAAATTCAAATTATTATTTCAAATTATAACTTGAAGATCTGAACTAGTAATTGTCAAATACAGAACTTAAAATTGATAGCTTCTAATTATTATTGCAAATTATAACTTGAAGATCTGAACTTGTACTAGTGAATTACAGAACTTAGATTTGTTAAATTCAAATTATTATTTCAAATTATAACTTGGAGATCTGAACTTGTAATTGTCAAATACAGAACTTAAAATTGATAGCTTCTAATTATTATTGCAAATTATAACTTGAAGATCTGAACTTGTAATTGTCAAATACAGAACTTCTAATTGTTAAATACAAATTATTAGTGCAAATTATAACTTGAAGATCTGACCTTGTAATTGTCAAATACAGAACTTAAAATTGATAGCTTCTAATTATTATTGTAAATTATAACTTGAAGATCTGAACTTGTAATAGTGAATTACAGAACTTAGATTTGTTAAATTCAAATTATTATTTCAAATTATAACTTGAAGATCTGAACTAGTAATTGTCAAATACAGAACTTAAAATTGATAGCTTCTAATTATTATTGCAAATTATAACTTGAAGATCTGAACTTTTAATTGTCAAATACAGAACTTAAAATTGATAGCTTCTAATTATTATTGTAAATTATAACTTGAAGATCTGACCTTGTAATTGTCAAATACAGAACTTAAAATTGATAGCTTCTAATTAATATTGCAAATTATAACTTGAAGATCTGAACGTGTACTAGTGAATTACAGAACTTAGATTTGTTAAATTCAAATTATTATTTCAAATTATAACTTGGAGATCTGAACTTGTAATTGTCAAATACAGAACTTCTAATTGATAGCTTCTAATTATTATTGTAAATTATAACTTGGAGATCTGAGCTTGTAATAGTGAATTACAGAACTTAGATTTGTTAAATTCAAATTATTATTTCAAATTATAACTTGAAGATCTGAACTAGTAATTGTCAAATACAGAACTTAAAATTGATAGCTTCTAATTATTATTTCAAATTATAACTTGGAGATCTGAACTTGTAATTGTCAAATACAGAACTTAAAATTGGTAGCTTCTAATTATTATTGCAAATTATAACTTGAAGATCCTAACTTGTAATTGTCAAATACAGAACTTCTAATTGTTAAATACAAATTATTAGTGCAAATTATAACTTGAAGATCTGACCTTGTAATTGTCAAATACAGAACTTAAAATTGATAGCTTCTAATTATTATTGCAAATTATAACTTGAAGATCTGAACGTGTAATTGTCAAATACAGAACTTCTAATTGTTAAATACAAATTATTAGTGCAAATTATAACTTGAAGATCTGAACTTGTAATTATCAAATACAGAACTTAAAATTGATAGCTTCTAATTATTATTTCAAATTATAACTTGAAGATCTGAACTTGTAATTGTCAAATACAGAACTTAAAATTAATAGCTTCTAATTATTATTGCAAATAATAACTTGATGATCTGAACTTGTAATTGTCAAATGCAGAACTTAAAATTGATAGCTTCTAATTATTATTGCAAATAATAGTTTGAAGATCTGTACTTGTAATTGTCAAATACAGAACTTAAAATTGATAGCTTATAATTATAATTCAAATTATAACTTGAAGATCTGAACTTGTAATAGTCAAATACAGAACTTCGAATTATTAAATACAAAGTATTAGTGCAAATTATTACTTGAAGATCTGAACCTGTAATAGGTAAATACAGAACTTCGAATGATTAAATTCAAACTAAGATTGCAAATAATAATTTGAAGATCTGAACTTGTAATAGTCAAATACAGAACTTCTAATTGTTAAATACAAATTATTTGTGAAAATTATTACTTGAAGATCTGAACTAGTAATTGTCAAATACAGCACTTAAAATTGATAGCTTCTAATTATTATTGCAAATTATAACTTGAAGATCTGAACTTGTAATTGTCAAATACAGAACTTAAAATTGATAGCTTCTAATTATTATTTCAAATTATAACTTGGAGATCTGAACTTGTAATTGTCAAATACAGAACTTAAAATTGGTAGCTTCTAATTATTATTGCAAATTATAACTTGAAGATCCTAACTTGTAATTGTCAAATACAGAACTTCTAATTGTTAAATACAAATTATTAGTGCATATTATAACTTGAAGATCTGACCTTGTAATTGTCAAATACAGAACTTAAAATTGATAGCTTCTAATTATTATTGCAAATTATAACTTGAAGATCTGAACGTGTACTAGTGAATTACAGAACTTAGATTTGTTAAATTCAAATTATTATTTCAAATTATAACTTGGAGATCTGAACTTGTAATTGTCAAATACAGAACTTCTAATTGATAGCTTCTAATTATTATTGTAAATTATAACTTGGAGATCTGAGCTTGTAATAGTGAATTACAGAACTTAGATTTGTTAAATTCAAATTATTATTTCAAATTATAACTTGAAGATCTGAACTAGTAATTGTCAAATACAGAACTTAAAATTGATAGCTTCTAATTATTATTGCAAATTATAACTTGAAGATCTGAACTTGTACTAGTGAATTACAGAACTTAGATTTGTTAAATTCAAATTATTATTTCAAATTATAACTTGGAGATCTGAACTTGTAATTGTCAAATACAGAACTTAAAATTGATAGCTTCTAATTATTATTGCAAATTATAACTTGAAGATCTGAACTTGTAATTGTCAAATACAGAACTTCTAATTGTTAAATACAAATTATTAGTGCAAATTATAACTTGAAGATCTGACCTTGTAATTGTCAAATACAGAACTTAAAATTGATAGCTTCTAATTATTATTGTAAATTATAACTTGAAGATCTGAACTTGTAATAGTGAATTACAGAACTTAGATTTGTTAAATTCAAATTATTATTTCAAATTATAACTCGAAGATCTGAACTAGTAATTGTCAAATACAGAACTTAAAATTGATAGCTTCTAATTATTATTGCAAATTATAACTTGAAGATCTGAACTTTTAATTGTCAAATACAGAACTTAAAATTGATAGCTTCTAATTATTATTGTAAATTATAACTTGAAGATCTGAACTTGTAATTGTCAAATACAGAACTTAAAATTGAGAGCTTCTAATTATTATTGCAAATTAAAACTTGAAGATCTGAACTTGTAATTGTCAAATACAGAACTTAAAATTGATAGCTTCTAATTATTATTTCAAATTATAACTTGAAGATCTGAACTTGTAATTGTCAAATACAGAACTTAAAATTGATAGCTTCTAATTATTATTGCAAATTATAACTTGAAGATCTGAACTTGTAATAGTCAAATACAGAACTTCTAATTGTTAAATACAAATTATTAGTGCAAATTATAACTTGAAGATCTGAACTAGTAATTGTCAAATACAGAACTTAAAATTGATAGCTTCTAATTATTATTGCAAATTATAACTTGAAGATCTGAACTTGTAATTGTCAAATACAGAACTTAAAATTGATAGCTTCTAATTATTATTTCAAATTATAACTTGAAGATCTTAACTTGTAATTGTCAAATACAGAACTTAAAATTGATAGCTTCTAATTATTATTGCAAATTATAACTTGAAGATCTGAACTTGTAATTGTCAAATACAGAACTTCTAATTGTTAAATCCAAATTATTAGTGCAAATTATAACTTGAAGATCTGAACTTGTAATTGTCAAATACAGAACTTAAAATTGATAGCTTCTAATTATTATTTCAAATTATAACTTGGAGATCTGAACTTGTAATTGTCAAATACAGAACTTAAAATTGATAGCTTCTAATTATTATTGCAAATAATAATTTGAAGATCTGAACTTGTAATAGTCAAATACAGAACTTCTAATTGTTAAATACAAATTATTAGTGCAAATTATTACTTGAAGATCTGAACTAGTAATTGTCAAATACAGCACTTAAAATTGATAGCTTCTAATTATTATTGCAAATTATAACTTGAAGATCTGAACTTGTAATTGTCAAATACAGAACTTAAAATTGATAGCTACTAATTATTATTTCAAATTATAACTTGCAGATCTGAACTTGTAATTGTCAAATACAGAACTTAAAATTGATAGCTTCTAATTATTATTGCAAATTATAACTTGAAGATCTGAACTTGTAATTGTCAAATACAGAACTTCTAATTGTTAAATACAAATTATTAGTGCAAATTATAACTTGAAGATCTGACCTTGTAATTGTCAAATACAGAACTTAAAATTGATAGCTTCTAATTATTATTGTAAATTATAACTTGAAGATCTGAACTTGTAATTGTCAAATACAGAACTTAAAATTGATAGCTTCTAATTATTATTGCAAATAATAACTTGAAGATCTGAACTTGTAATTGTCAAATACAGAACTTAAAATTGATAGCTTCTAATTATTATTGCAAATTATAATTTGAAGATCTGAACTTGTAATAGACAAATACGCAACTTAGCATTGTTAAATACAAATTGTGATTGCAAATTATAACTTGAAGATCTGAACGTGTACTAGTGAATTACAGAACTTAGATTTGTTAAATTCAAATTATTATTTCAAATTTTAACTTGGAGATCTGAACTTGTAATTGTCAAATACAGAACTTCTAATTGATAGCTTCTAATTATTATTGTAAATTATAACTTGAAGATCTGAGCTTGTAATAGTGAATTACAGAACTTAGATTTGTTAAATTCAAATTATTATTTCAAATTATAACTTGAAGATCTGAACTAGTAATTGTCAAATACAGAACTTAAAATTGATAGCTTCTAATTATTATTTCAAATTATAACTTGAAGATCTTAACTTGTAATTGTCAAATACAGAACTTAAAATTGATAGCTTCTAATTATTATTGCAAATTATAACTTGAAGATCTGAACTTGTAATTGTCAAATACAGAACTTAAAATTGATAGCTTCTAATTATTATTGCAAATTATAACTTGAAGATCTGAACTTGTAATAGGTAAATACAGAACTTCGAATTGTTAAATTCAAACTTAGATTGCAAATAATAATTTGAAGATCTGAACTTGTAATAGTCAAATACAGAACTTAAAATTGATAGCTTCTAATTATTATTGCAAATTATAACTTGAAGATCTGAACTTGTACTAGTGAATTACAGAACTTAGATTTGTTAAATTCAAATTATTATTTCAAATTATAACTTGGAGATCTGAACTTGTAATTGTCAAATACAGAACTTAAAATTGATAGCTTCTAATTATTATTTCAAATTATAACTTGGAGATCTGAACTTGTAATTGTCAAATACAGAACTTAAAATTGGTAGCTTCTAATTATTATTGCAAATTATAACTTGAAGATCCTAACTTGTAATTGTCAAATACAGAACTTCTAATTGTTAAATACAAATTATTAGTGCAAATTATAACTTGAAGATCTGACCTTGTAATTGTCAAATACAGAACTTAAAATTGATAGCTTCTAATTATTATTGCAAATTATAACTTGAAGATCTGAACGTGTAATTGTCAAATACAGAACTTCTAATTGTTAAATACAAATTATTAGTGCAAATTATAACTTGAAGATCTGAACTTGTAATTATCAAATACAGAACTTAAAATTGATAGCTTCTAATTATTATTTCAAATTATAACTTGAAGATCTGAACTTGTAATTGTCAAATACAGAACTTAAAATTAATAGCTTCTAATTATTATTGCAAATAATAACTTGATGATCTGAACTTGTAATTGTCAAATGCAGAACTTAAAATTGATAGCTTCTAATTATTATTGCAAATAATAGTTTGAAGATCTGTACTTGTAATTGTCAAATACAGAACTTAAAATTGATAGCTTATAATTATAATTCAAATTATAACTTGAAGATCTGAACTTGTAATAGTCAAATACAGAACTTCGAATTGTTAAATACAAAGTATTAGTGCAAATTATTACTTGAAGATCTGAACCTGTAATAGGTAAATACAGAACTTCGAATGATTAAATTCAAACTAAGATTGCAAATAATAATTTGAAGATCTGAACTTGTAATAGTCAAATACAGAACTTCTAATTGTTAAATACAAATTATTAGTGAAAATTACTACTTGAAGATCTGAACTAGTAATTGTCAAATACAGCACTTAAAATTGATAGCTTCTAATTATTATTGCAAATTATAACTTGAAGATCTGAACTTGTAATTGTCAAATACAGAACTTAAAATTGATAGCTTCTAATTATTATTTCTAATTATAACTTGGAGATCTGAACTTGTAATTGTCAAATACAGAACTTAAAATTGGTAGCTTCTAATTATTATTGCAAATTATAACTTGAAGATCCTAACTTGTAATTGTCAAATACAGAACTTCTAATTGTTAAATACAAATTATTAGTGCAAATTATAACTTGAAGATCTGACCTTGTAATTGTCAAATACAGAACTTAAAATTGATAGCTTCTAATTATTATTGCAAATTATAACTTGAAGATCTGAACGTGTACTAGTGAATTACAGAACTTAGATTTAATAAATTCAAATCATTATTTCAAATTATAACTTGGAGATCTGAACTTGTAATTGTCAAATACAGAACTTCTAATTGATACCTTCTAATTATTATTGTAAATTATAACATGGAGATCTGAGCTTGTAATAGTGAATTACAGAACTTAGATTTGTTAAATTCAAATTATTATTTCAAATTATAACTTGAAGATCTGAACTAGTAATTGTCAAATACAGAACTTAAAATTGATAGCTTCTAATTATTATTGCAAATTATAACTTGAAGATCTGAACTTGTACTAGTGAATTACAGAACTTAGATTTGTTAAATTCAAATTATTATTTCAAATTATAACTTGGAGATCTGAACTTGTAATTGTCAAATACAGAACTTAAAATTGATAGCTTCTAATTATTATTGCAAATTATAACTTGAAGATCTGAACTTGTAATTGTCAAATACAGAACTTCTAATTGTTAAATACAAATTATTAGTGCAAATTATAACTTGAAGATCTGACCTTGTAATTGTCAAATACAGAACTTAAAATTGATAGCTTCTAATTATTATTATAAATTATAACTTGAAGATCTGAACTTGTAATAGTGAATTACAGAACTTAGATTTGTTAAATTCAAATTATTATTTCAAATTATAACTTGAAGATCTGAACTAGTAATTGTCAAATACAGAACTTAAAATTGATAGCTTCTAATTATTATTGCAAATTATAACTTGAAGATCTGAACGTGTACTAGTGAATTACAGAACTTAGATTTGTTAAATTCAAATTATTATTTCAAATTATAACTTGGAGATCTGAACTTGTAATTGTCAAATACAGAACTTCTAATTGATAGCTTCTAATTATTATTGTAAATTATAACTTGGAGATCTGAGCTTGTAATAGTGAATTACAGAACTTAGATTTGTTAAATTCAAATTATTATTTCAAATTATAACTTGAAGATCTGAACTAGTAATTGTCAAATACAGAACTTAAAATTGATAGCTTCTAATTATTATTGCAAATTATAACTTGAAGATCTGAACTTGTACTAGTGAATTACAGAACTTAGATTTGTTAAATTCAAATTATTATTTCAAATTATAACTTGGAGATCTGAACTTGTAATTGTCAAATACAGAACTTAAAATTGATAGCTTCTAATTATTATTGCAAATTATAACTTGAAGATCTGAACTTGTAATTGTCAAATACAGAACTTCTAATTGTTAAATACAAATTATTAGTGCAAATTATAACTTGAAGATCTGACCTTGTAATTGTCAAATACAGAACTTAAAATTGATAGCTTCTAATTATTATTGTAAATTATAACTTGAAGATCTGAACTTGTAATAGTGAATTACAGAACTTAGATTTGTTAAATTCAAATTATTATTTCAAATTATAACTTGAAGATCTGAACTAGTAATTGTCAAATACAGAACTTAAAATTGATAGCTTCTAATTATTATTGCAAATTATAACTTGAAGATCTGAACTTTTAATTGTCAAATACAGAACTTAAAATTGATAGCTTCTAATTATTATTGTAAATTATAACTTGAAGATCTGACCTTGTAATTGTCAAATACAGAACTTAAAATTGATAGCTTCTAATTATTATTGCAAATTATAACTTGAAGATCTGAACGTGTACTAGTGAATTACAGAACTTAGATTTGTTAAATTCAAATTATTATTTCAAATTATAACTTGGAGATCTGAACTTGTAATTGTCAAATACAGAACTTCTAATTGATAGCTTCTAATTATTATTGTAAATTATAACTTGGAGATCTGAGCTTGTAATAGTGAATTACAGAACTTAGATTTGTTAAATTCAAATTATTATTTCAAATTATAACTTGAAGATCTGAACTAGTAATTGTCAAATACAGAACTTAAAATTGATAGCTTCTAATTATTATTGCAAATTATAACTTGAAGATCTGAACTTGTACTAGTGAATTACAGAACTTAGATTTGTTAAATTCAAATTATTATTTCAAATTATAACTTGGAGATCTGAACTTGTAATTGTCAAATACAGAACTTAAAATTGATAGCTTCTAATTATTATTGCAAATTATAACTTGAAGATCTGAACTTGTAATTGTCAAATACAGAACTTCTAATTGTTAAATACAAATTATTAGTGCAAATTATAACTTGAAGATCTGACCTTGTAATTGTCAAATACAGAACTTAAAATTGATAGCTTCTAATTATTATTGTAAATTATAACTTGAAGATCTGAACTTGTAATAGTGAATTACAGAACTTAGATTTGTTAAATTCAAATTATTATTTCAAATTATAACTTGAAGATCTGAACTAGTAATTGTCAAATACAGAACTTAAAATTGATAGCTTCTAATTATTATTGCAAATTATAACTTGAAGATCTGAACTTTTAATTGTCAAATACAGAACTTAAAATTGATAGCTTCTAATTATTATTGTAAATTATAACTTGAAGATCTGACCTTGTAATTGTCAAATACAGAACTTAAAATTGATAGCTTCTAATTATTATTGCAAATTATAACTTGAAGATCTGAACGTGTACTAGTGAATTACAGAACTTAGATTTGTTAAATTCAAATTATTATTTCAAATTATAACTTGGAGATCTGAACTTGTAATTGTCAAATACAGAACTTCTAATTGATAGCTTCTAATTATTATTGTAAATTATAACTTGGAGATCTGAGCTTGTAATAGTGAATTACAGAACTTAGATTTGTTAAATTCAAATTATTATTTCAAATTATAACTTGAAGATCTGAACTAGTAATTGTCAAATACAGAACTTAAAATTGATAGCTTCTAATTATTATTTCAAATTATAACTTGGAGATCTGAACTTGTAATTGTCAAATACAGAACTTAAAATTGGTAGCTTCTAATTATTATTGCAAATTATAACTTGAAGATCCTAACTTGTAATTGTCAAATACAGAACTTCTAATTGTTAAATACAAATTATTAGTGCAAATTATAACTTGAAGATCTGACCTTGTAATTGTCAAATACAGAACTTAAAATTGATAGCTTCTAATTATTATTGCAAATTATAACTTGAAGATCTGAACGTGTAATTGTCAAATACAGAACTTCTAATTGTTAAATACAAATTATTAGTGCAAATTATAACTTGAAGATCTGAACTTGTAATTATCAAATACAGAACTTAAAATTGATAGCTTCTAATTATTATTTCAAATTATAACTTGAAGATCTGAACTTGTAATTGTCAAATACAGAACTTAAAATTAATAGCTTCTAATTATTATTGCAAATAATAACTTGATGATCTGAACTTGTAATTGTCAAATGCAGAACTTAAAATTGATAGCTTCTAATTATTATTGCAAATAATAGTTTGAAGATCTGTACTTGTAATTGTCAAATACAGAACTTAAAATTGATAGCTTATAATTATAATTCAAATTATAACTTGAAGATCTGAACTTGTAATAGTCAAATACAGAACTTCGAATTATTAAATACAAAGTATTAGTGCAAATTATTACTTGAAGATCTGAACCTGTAATAGGTAAATACAGAACTTCGAATGATTAAATTCAAACTAAGATTGCAAATAATAATTTGAAGATCTGAACTTGTAATAGTCAAATACAGAACTTCTAATTGTTAAATACAAATTATTTGTGAAAATTATTACTTGAAGATCTGAACTAGTAATTGTCAAATACAGCACTTAAAATTGATAGCTTCTAATTATTATTGCAAATTATAACTTGAAGATCTGAACTTGTAATTGTCAAATACAGAACTTAAAATTGATAGCTTCTAATTATTATTTCAAATTATAACTTGGAGATCTGAACTTGTAATTGTCAAATACAGAACTTAAAATTGGTAGCTTCTAATTATTATTGCAAATTATAACTTGAAGATCCTAACTTGTAATTGTCAAATACAGAACTTCTAATTGTTAAATACAAATTATTAGTGCATATTATAACTTGAAGATCTGACCTTGTAATTGTCAAATACAGAACTTAAAATTGATAGCTTCTAATTATTATTGCAAATTATAACTTGAAGATCTGAACGTGTACTAGTGAATTACAGAACTTAGATTTGTTAAATTCAAATTATTATTTCAAATTATAACTTGGAGATCTGAACTTGTAATTGTCAAATACAGAACTTCTAATTGATAGCTTCTAATTATTATTGTAAATTATAACTTGGAGATCTGAGCTTGTAATAGTGAATTACAGAACTTAGATTTGTTAAATTCAAATTATTATTTCAAATTATAACTTGAAGATCTGAACTAGTAATTGTCAAATACAGAACTTAAAATTGATAGCTTCTAATTATTATTGCAAATTATAACTTGAAGATCTGAACTTGTACTAGTGAATTACAGAACTTAGATTTGTTAAATTCAAATTATTATTTCAAATTATAACTTGGAGATCTGAACTTGTAATTGTCAAATACAGAACTTAAAATTGATAGCTTCTAATTATTATTGCAAATTATAACTTGAAGATCTGAACTTGTAATTGTCAAATACAGAACTTCTAATTGTTAAATACAAATTATTAGTGCAAATTATAACTTGAAGATCTGACCTTGTAATTGTCAAATACAGAACTTAAAATTGATAGCTTCTAATTATTATTGTAAATTATAACTTGAAGATCTGAACTTGTAATAGTGAATTACAGAACTTAGATTTGTTAAATTCAAATTATTATTTCAAATTATAACTCGAAGATCTGAACTAGTAATTGTCAAATACAGAACTTAAAATTGATAGCTTCTAATTATTATTGCAAATTATAACTTGAAGATCTGAACTTTTAATTGTCAAATACAGAACTTAAAATTGATAGCTTCTAATTATTATTGTAAATTATAACTTGAAGATCTGAACTTGTAATTGTCAAATACAGAACTTAAAATTGAGAGCTTCTAATTATTATTGCAAATTAAAACTTGAAGATCTGAACTTGTAATTGTCAAATACAGAACTTAAAATTGATAGCTTCTAATTATTATTTCAAATTATAACTTGAAGATCTGAACTTGTAATTGTCAAATACAGAACTTAAAATTGATAGCTTCTAATTATTATTGCAAATTATAACTTGAAGATCTGAACTTGTAATAGTCAAATACAGAACTTCTAATTGTTAAATACAAATTATTAGTGCAAATTATAACTTGAAGATCTGAACTAGTAATTGTCAAATACAGAACTTAAAATTGATAGCTTCTAATTATTATTGCAAATTATAACTTGAAGATCTGAACTTGTAATTGTCAAATACAGAACTTAAAATTGATAGCTTCTAATTATTATTTCAAATTATAACTTGAAGATCTTAACTTGTAATTGTCAAATACAGAACTTAAAATTGATAGCTTCTAATTATTATTGCAAATTATAACTTGAAGATCTGAACTTGTAATTGTCAAATACAGAACTTCTAATTGTTAAATCCAAATTATTAGTGCAAATTATAACTTGAAGATCTGAACTTGTAATTGTCAAATACAGAACTTAAAATTGATAGCTTCTAATTATTATTTCAAATTATAACTTGGAGATCTGAACTTGTAATTGTCAAATACAGAACTTAAAATTGATAGCTTCTAATTATTATTGCAAATAATAATTTGAAGATCTGAACTTGTAATAGTCAAATACAGAACTTCTAATTGTTAAATACAAATTATTAGTGCAAATTATTACTTGAAGATCTGAACTAGTAATTGTCAAATACAGCACTTAAAATTGATAGCTTCTAATTATTATTGCAAATTATAACTTGAAGATCTGAACTTGTAATTGTCAAATACAGAACTTAAAATTGATAGCTACTAATTATTATTTCAAATTATAACTTGCAGATCTGAACTTGTAATTGTCAAATACAGAACTTAAAATTGATAGCTTCTAATTATTATTGCAAATTATAACTTGAAGATCTGAACTTGTAATTGTCAAATACAGAACTTCTAATTGTTAAATACAAATTATTAGTGCAAATTATAACTTGAAGATCTGACCTTGTAATTGTCAAATACAGAACTTAAAATTGATAGCTTCTAATTATTATTGTAAATTATAACTTGAAGATCTGAACTTGTAATTGTCAAATACAGAACTTAAAATTGATAGCTTCTAATTATTATTGCAAATAATAACTTGAAGATCTGAACTTGTAATTGTCAAATACAGAACTTAAAATTGATAGCTTCTAATTATTATTGCAAATTATAATTTGAAGATCTGAACTTGTAATAGACAAATACGCAACTTAGCATTGTTAAATACAAATTGTGATTGCAAATTATAACTTGAAGATCTGAACGTGTACTAGTGAATTACAGAACTTAGATTTGTTAAATTCAAATTATTATTTCAAATTTTAACTTGGAGATCTGAACTTGTAATTGTCAAATACAGAACTTCTAATTGATAGCTTCTAATTATTATTGTAAATTATAACTTGAAGATCTGAGCTTGTAATAGTGAATTACAGAACTTAGATTTGTTAAATTCAAATTATTATTTCAAATTATAACTTGAAGATCTGAACTAGTAATTGTCAAATACAGAACTTAAAATTGATAGCTTCTAATTATTATTTCAAATTATAACTTGAAGATCTTAACTTGTAATTGTCAAATACAGAACTTAAAATTGATAGCTTCTAATTATTATTGCAAATTATAACTTGAAGATCTGAACTTGTAATTGTCAAATACAGAACTTAAAATTGATAGCTTCTAATTATTATTGCAAATTATAACTTGAAGATCTGAACTTGTAATAGGTAAATACAGAACTTCGAATTGTTAAATTCAAACTTAGATTGCAAATAATAATTTGAAGATCTGAACTTGTAATAGTCAAATACAGAATTTAAAATTGATAGCTTCTAATTATTATTGCAAATTATAACTTGAAGATCTGAACTTGTACTAGTGAATTACAGAACTTAGATTTGTTAAATTCAAATTATTATTTCAAATTATAACTTGGAGATCTGAACTTGTAATTGTCAAATACAGAACTTAAAATTGATAGCTTCTAATTATTATTTCAAATTATAACTTGGAGATCTGAACTTGTAATTGTCAAATACAGAACTTAAAATTGGTAGCTTCTAATTATTATTGCAAATTATAACTTGAAGATCCTAACTTGTAATTGTCAAATACAGAACTTCTAATTGTTAAATACAAATTATTAGTGCAAATTATAACTTGAAGATCTGACCTTGTAATTGTCAAATACAGAACTTAAAATTGATAGCTTCTAATTATTATTGCAAATTATAACTTGAAGATCTGAACGTGTAATTGTCAAATACAGAACTTCTAATTGTTAAATACAAATTATTAGTGCAAATTATAACTTGAAGATCTGAACTTGTAATTATCAAATACAGAACTTAAAATTGATAGCTTCTAATTATTATTTCAAATTATAACTTGAAGATCTGAACTTGTAATTGTCAAATACAGAACTTAAAATTAATAGCTTCTAATTATTATTGCAAATAATAACTTGATGATCTGAACTTGTAATTGTCAAATGCAGAACTTAAAATTGATAGCTTCTAATTATTATTGCAAATAATAGTTTGAAGATCTGTACTTGTAATTGTCAAATACAGAACTTAAAATTGATAGCTTATAATTATAATTCAAATTATAACTTGAAGATCTGAACTTGTAATAGTCAAATACAGAACTTCGAATTGTTAAATACAAAGTATTAGTGCAAATTATTACTTGAAGATCTGAACCTGTAATAGGTAAATACAGAACTTCGAATGATTAAATTCAAACTAAGATTGCAAATAATAATTTGAAGATCTGAACTTGTAATAGTCAAATACAGAACTTCTAATTGTTAAATACAAATTATTAGTGAAAATTACTACTTGAAGATCTGAACTAGTAATTGTCAAATACAGCACTTAAAATTGATAGCTTCTAATTATTATTGCAAATTATAACTTGAAGATCTGAACTTGTAATTGTCAAATACAGAACTTAAAATTGATAGCTTCTAATTATTATTTCTAATTATAACTTGGAGATCTGAACTTGTAATTGTCAAATACAGAACTTAAAATTGGTAGCTTCTAATTATTATTGCAAATTATAACTTGAAGATCCTAACTTGTAATTGTCAAATACAGAACTTCTAATTGTTAAATACAAATTATTAGTGCAAATTATAACTTGAAGATCTGACCTTGTAATTGTCAAATACAGAACTTAAAATTGATAGCTTCTAATTATTATTGCAAATTATAACTTGAAGATCTGAACGTGTACTAGTGAATTACAGAACTTAGATTTAATAAATTCAAATTATTATTTCAAATTATAACTTGGAGATCTGAACTTGTAATTGTCAAATACAGAACTTCTAATTGATACCTTCTAATTATTATTGTAAATTATAACTTGGAGATCTGAGCTTGTAATAGTGAATTACAGAACTTAGATTTGTTAAATTCAAATTATTATTTCAAATTATAACTTGAAGATCTGAACTAGTAATTGTCAAATACAGAACTTAAAATTGATAGCTTCTAATTATTATTGCAAATTATAACTTGAAGATCTGAACTTGTACTAGTGAATTACAGAACTTAGATTTGTTAAATTCAAATTATTATTTCAAATTATAACTTGGAGATCTGAACTTGTAATTGTCAAATACAGAACTTAAAATTGATAGCTTCTAATTATTATTGCAAATTATAACTTGAAGATCTGAACTTGTAATTGTCAAATACAGAACTTCTAATTGTTAAATACAAATTATTAGTGCAAATTATAACTTGAAGATCTGACCTTGTAATTGTCAAATACAGAACTTAAAATTGATAGCTTCTAATTATTATTATAAATTATAACTTGAAGATCTGAACTTGTAATAGTGAATTACAGAACTTAGATTTGTTAAATTCAAATTATTATTTCAAATTATAACTTGAAGATCTGAACTAGTAATTGTCAAATACAGAACTTAAAATTGATAGCTTCTAATTATTATTGCAAATTATAACTTGAAGATCTGAACTTTTAATTGCCAAATACAGAACTTAAAATTGATAGCTTCTAATTATTATTGTAAATTATAACTTGAAGATCTGAACTTGTAATTGTCAAATACAGAACTTAAAATTGAGAGCTTCTAATTATTATTGCAAATTATAACTTGAAGATCTGAACTTGTAATTGTCAAATACAGAACTTAAAATTGATAGCTTCTAATTATTATTTCAAATTATAACTTGAAGATCTGAACTTGTAATTGTCAAATACAGAACTTAAAATTGATAGCTTCTAATTATTATTGCAAATTATAACTTGAAGATCTGAACTTGTCATAGTCAAATACAGAACTTCTAATTGTTAAATACAAATTATTAGTGCAAATTATAACTTGAAGATCTGAACTAGTAATTGTCAAATACAGAACTTAAAATTGATAGCTTCTAATTATTATTGCAAATTATAACTTGAAGATCTGAACTTGTAATTGTCAAATACAGAACTTAAAATTGATAGCTTCTAATTATTATTTCAAATTATAACTTGAAGATCTTAACTTGTAATTGTCAAATACAGAACTTAAAATTGATAGCTTCTAATTATTATTGCAAATTATAACTTGAAGATCTGAACTTGTAATTGTCAAATACAGAACTTCTAATTGTTAAATACAAATTATTAGTGCAAATTATAACTTGAAGATCTGAACTTGTAATTGTCAAATACAGAACTTCTAATTGTTAAATACAAATTATTAGTGCAAATTATAACTTGAAGATCTGAACTAGTAATTGTCAAATACAGAACTTAAAATTGATAGCTTCTAATTATTATTGCAAATTATAACTTGAAGATCTGAACTTGTCATAGTCAAATACAGAACTTCTAATTGTTAAATACAAATTATTAGTGCAAATTATAACTTGAAGATCTGAACTAGTAATTGTCAAATACAGAACTTAAAATTGATAGCTTCTAATTATTATTGCAAATTATAACTTGAAGATCTGAACTTGTAATTGTCAAATACAGAACTTAAAATTGATAGCTTCTAATTATTATTTCAAATTATAACTTGAAGATCTTAACTTGTAATTGTCAAATACAGAACTTAAAATTGATAGCTTCTAATTATTATTGCAAATTATAACTTGAAGATCTGAACTTGTAATTGTCAAATACAGAACTTCTAATTGTTAAATACAAATTATTAGTGCAAATTATAACTTGAAGATCTGAACTTGTAATTGTCAAATACAGAACTTAAAATTGATAGCTTCTAATTATTATTTCAAATTGTAACTTGGAGATCTGAACTTGTAATTGTCAAATACAGAACTTAAAATTGATAGCTTCTAATTATTATTGCAAATAATAATTTGAAGATCTGAACTTGTAATAGTCAAATACAGAACTTCTAATTGTTAAATACAAATTATTAGTGCAAATTATTACTTGAAGATCTGAACTAGTAATTGTCAAATACAGCACTTAAAATTGATAGCTTCTAATTATTATTGCAAATTATAACTTGAAGATCTGAACTTGTAATTGTCAAATACAGAACTTAAAATTGATAGCTTCTAATTATTATTTCAAATTATAACTTGGAGATCTGAACTTGTAATTGTCAAATACAGAACTTAAAATTGATAGCTTCTAATTATTATTGCAAATTATAACTTGAAGATCTGAACGTGTACTAGTGAATTACAGAACTTAGATTTAATAAATTCAAATTATTATTTCAAATTATAACTTGGAGATCTGAACTTGTAATTGTCAAATACAGAACTTCTAATTGATAGCTTCTAATTATTATTGTAAATTATAACTTGGAGATCTGAGCTTGTAATAGTGAATTACAGAACTTATATTTGTTAAATTCAAATTATTATTTCAAATTATAACTTGAAGATCTGAACTAGTAATTGTCAAATACAGAGCTTAAAATTGATAGCTTCTAATTATTATTGCAAATTATAACTTGAAGATCTGAACTTGTACTAGTGAATTACAGAACTTAGATTTGTTAAATTCAAATTATTATTTCAAATTATAACTTGGAGATCTGAACTTGTAATTGTCAAATACAGAACTTAAAATTGATAGCTTCTAATTATTATTGCAAATTATAACTTGAAGATCTGAACTTGTAATTGTCAAATACAGAACTTCTAATTGTTAAATACAAATTATTAGTGCAAATTATAACTTGAAGATCTGACCTTGTAATTGTCAAATACAGAACTTAAAATTGATAGCTTCTAATTATTAGTGCAAATTATAACTTGAAGATCTGAACTAGTAATTGTCAAATACAGAACTTAAAATTGATAGCTTCTAATTATTATTGCAAATTATAACTTGAAGATCTGAACTTTTAATTGTCAAATACAGAACTTAAAATTGATAGCTTCTAATTATTATTGTAAATTATAACTTGAAGATCTGAACTTGTAATTGTCAAATACAGAACTTAAAATTGAGAGCTTCTAATTATTATTGCAAATTATAACTTGAAGATCTGAACTTGTAATTGTCAAATACAGAACTTAAAATTGATAGCTTCTAATTATTATTTCAAATTATAACTTGAAGATCTGAACTTGTAATTGTCAAATACAGAACTTAAAATTGATAGCTTCTAATTATTATTGCAAATTATAACTTGAAGATCTGAACTTGTCATAGTCAAATACAGAACTTCTAATTGTTATATACAAATTATTAGTGCAAATTATAACTTGAAGATCTGAACTAGTAATTGTCAAATACAGAACTTAAAATTGATAGCTTCTAATTATTATTGCAAATTATAACTTGAAGATCTGAACTTGTAATTGTCAAATACAGAACTTAAAATTGATAGCTTCTAATTATTATTTCAAATTATAACTTGAAGATCTTAACTTGTAATTGTCAAATACAGAACTTAAAATTGATAGCTTCTAATTATTATTGCAAATTATAACTTGAAGATCTGAACTTGTAATTGTCAAATACAGAACTTCTAATTGTTAAATACAAATTATTAGTGCAAATTATAACTTGAAGATCTGAACTTGTAATTGTCAAATACAGAACTTCTAATTGTTAAATACAAATTATTAGTGCAAATTATAACTTGAAGATCTGAACTAGTAATTGTCAAATACAGAACTTAAAATTGATAGCTTCTAATTATTATTGCAAATAATAACTTGAAGATCTGAACTTGTCATAGTCAAATACAGAACTTCTAATTGTTAAATACAAATTATTAGTGCAAATTATAACTTGAAGATCTGAACTAGTAATTGTCAAATACAGAACTTAAAATTGATAGCTTCTAATTATTATTGCAAATTATAACTTGAAGATCTGAACTTGTAATTGTCAAATACAGAACTTAAAATTGATAGCTTCTAATTATTATTTCAAATTATAACTTGAAGATCTTAACTTGTAATTGTCAAATACAGAACTTAAAATTGATAGCTTCTAATTATTATTGCAAATTATAACTTGAAGATCTGAACTTGTAATTGTCAAATACAGAACTTCTAATTGTTAAATACAAATTATTAGTGCAAATTATAACTTGAAGATCTGAACTTGTAATTGTCAAATACAGAACTTAAAATTGATAGCTTCTAATTATTATTTCAAATTATAACTTGGAGATCTGAACTTGTAATTGTCAAATACAGAACTTAAAATTGATAGCTTCTAATTATTATTGCAAATAATAATTTGAAGATCTGAACTTGTAATAGTCAAATACAGAACTTCTAATTGTTAAATACAAATTATTAGTGCAAATTATTACTTGAAGATCTGAACTAGTAATTGTCAAATACAGCACTTAAAATTGATAGCTTCTAATTATTATTGCAAATTATAACTTGAAGATCTGAACTTGTAATTGTCAAATACAGAACTTAAAATTGATAGCTTCTAATTATTATTTCAAATTATAACTTGGAGATCTGAACTTGTAATTGTCAAATACAGAACTTAAAATTGATAGCTTCTAATTATTATTGCAAATTATAACTTGAAGATCTGAACTTGTAATTGTCAAATACAGAACTTCTAATTGTTAAATACAAATTATTAGTGCAAATTATAACTTGAAGATCTGACCTTGTAATTGTCAAATACAGAACTTAAAATTGATAGCTTCTAATTATTATTGTAAATTATAACTTGAAGATCTGAACTTGTAATTGTCAAATACAGAACTTAAAATTGATAGCTTCTAATTATTATTGCAAATAATAACTTGAAGATCTGAACTTGTAATTGTCAAATACAGAACTTAAAATTGATAGCTTCTAATTATTATTGCAAATTATAATTTGAAGATCTGAACTTGTAATAGACAAATACGCAACTTAGCATTGTTAAATACAAATTGTGATTGCAAATTATAACTTGAAGATCTGAACCTGTAATAGGTAAATACAGAACTTCGAATTGTTAAATTCAAACTAAGTTTGCAAATAATAAATTGAAGATCTGAACTTGTAATAGTCAAATACAGAACTTCGAATTGTTAAATACAAATTATTATTGCAAATTATAACTTGAAGATCTGAACTTGTAATTGTCAAATACAGAACTTAAAATTGATAGCTTCTAATTATTATTGCAAATTATAACTTGAAGATCTGAACTTGTAGTAGGTAAATACAGAACTTCGAATTGTTAAATACAAACTAAGATTGTAAATAATAATTTGATGATCTGAACTTGTAATTGTCAAATACAGAACTTAAAATTGATAGCTTCTAATTATAATTGCAAATTATAACTTCAAGATCTGAACTAGTAATAGTGAATTACAGAACTTAGATTTGTTAAATACAAATTATTATTTCAAGTTATAACTTGAAGATCTGAACTTGTAACTGTCAAATACAGAACTTAGAATTGATACCTTCACATTGTGATTGCAAATTATAACTTGAAGATCTGTACTTGTAGTGGGTAAATACAGAACTTCGAATTGTTAAATTCAAACTAAGTTTGCAAATAATAATTTGAAGATCTGAACTTGTAATAGTCAAATACAGAACTTCGAATTGTTAAATCCAAATTATTATTATTATAAATAATTATTATTAGTACAAATTATAACTTGAAGATCTTTACTTGTATTAGGTAAACACAGAACTTTAAATTGTTAAATTCAAACTAAGATTGCAAATAATAATTTGAAGATCTGAACTTGTAATAGTCAAATACAGAACTTCGAATTGTTAAATACAATTTATTATTGCAAATTATAACTTGAAGATCTGAACTTTAAATTGTCAAATACAGAACTTAAAATTGATAGCTTCCAATTATTATTGCAAATTATAACTTGAAGATCTGAACTTGTAATAGTCAAATACAGAACTTCGAATTGTTAAATCCAAATTATTAGTACAAATTATAACAAGAAGATCTTTACTTGTATTAGGTAAATACAGAACTTCAAATTGTTAAATTCAAACTAAGTTTGCAAATAATAATTTGAAGATCTGAACTTCTAATAGTCAAATACAGAACTTCGAATTGTGAAATACAAATTATTATTGCAAATTATAACTTGAAGATCTGAACTTGTTATTGTCAAATACAGAACTTAAAATTGATAGCTTCTAATTATTATTGCAAATTATAATTTGAAGATCTGAACTTGTAGTAGGTAAATACAGAACTTCGAATTGATAAATACAAACTAATACTGCAAATAATAATTTGAAGATCTGAACTTGTAATAGTCAAATACAGAACTTCGAATTGTTAAATCCAAATTATTAGTACAAATTATAACTTGAAGATCTTAACTTGTATTAGGTAAATACAGAACTTCAAATTGTTAAATTCAAACTAAGATTGCAAATAATAATTTGAAGATCTGAACTTGTAATAGTCAAATACAGAACTTCGAAATGTTAAATACAAATTATTATTGCAAATTATAACTTGAAGATCTGAACTTGTAATTGTCAAATACAGAACTTAAAATTGATAGCTTCTAATTATTATTGCAAATTATAACTTGAAGATCTGAACTTGTAGGAGATAAATACAGAACTTCGAATTGATAAATACAAACTAAGACTGCAAATAATAATTTGAAGATCTGAACTTGTAGTAGTCATATACAGAACTTCGAATTGTTAAATACAAATTATTATTGCAAATTATAACTTGAAGATCTGAACTTGTAATTGTCAAATACAGAACTTATAATTGATAGCTTCTAATTATTATTGCAAATTATAACTTGAAGTTCTGAACTTGTAGTAGGTAAATACAGAACTTCGAATTGATAAATACAAACTAAGACTGCAAATAATAATTTGAAGATCTGAACTTGTAGTAGTCATATACAGAACTTCGAATTGTTAAATACAAATTATTATTGCAAATTATAACTTGAAGATCTGAACTTGTAATTGTCAAATACAGAACTTATAATTGATAGCTTCTAATTATTATTGCAAATTATAACTTGAAGATCTGAACTTGTAATAGTGAATTACAGAACTTAGATTTGTTAAATATAAATTATTATTTTAAATTATAACTTGTAGATCTGAACTTGTATTAGGTAAATACAGAACTTCAAATTGTTAAATTCAAACTAAGATTGCAAATAATAATTTGAAGATCTGAACTTGTAATAGTCAAATACAGAACTTCGAATTGTTAAATACAAATTATTAGTACAAATTATAACTTGAAGATCTTAACTTGTATTAGGTAAATACAGAACTTCTAATTGTTAAACACAAACTAATACTGCAAATAATAATTTGAAGATCTGAACTTGTAATAGTCAAATACAGAACTTCGAATTGTTAAATCCAAATTATTAGTACAAATTATAACTTGAAGATCTTAACTTGTATTAGGTAAATACAGAACTTCAAATTGTTAAATTCAAACTAAGATTGCAAATAATAATTTGAAGATCTGAACTTGTAATAGTCAAATACAGAACTTCGAATTGTTAAATACAAATTATTATTGCAAATTATAACTTGTAGATCTGAAACTTGTAATTGTCAAATACAGAACTTAAAATTGATAGCTTCTAATTATTATAGCAAATTATAACTTGAAGATCTGAACTTGTAGTAGGTAAATACAGAACTTCGAATTGTTAAATACAAACTAAGATTGTAAATAATAATTTGAAGATCTGAACTTGTAATAGTCAAATACAGAACTTCGAATTGATAGCTTCTAATTATTATAGCAAATTATAACTTGAAGATCTGAACTTGTAGTAGGTAAATACAGAACTTCGAATTGTTAAATACAAACTAAGATTGCAAATAATAATTTGAAGATCTGAACTTGTAATAGTCAAATACAGAACTTCGAAATGTTAAATACAAATTATTAGTGCAAATTATAACTTGAAGATCTGAACTTGTAATTGTCAAATACAGAACTTAAAATTGATAGCTTCTAATTATTATTGCAAATTATAACTTGAAGATCTAAACTTGTAATAGTGAATTACAGAACTTAGATTTGTTAAATATAAATTATTATTTCAAATTATAACTTGAAGATCTGAACTTGTATTAGGTAAATACAGAACTTCAAATTGTTAAATTCAAACTAAGATTGCAAATAATAATTTGAAGATCTGAACTTGTAGTAGTCATATACAGAACTTCGAATTGTTAAATACAAATTATTATTGCAAATTATAACTTGAAGATCTGAACTTGTAATAGTGAATTACAGAACTTAGATTTGTTAAATATAAATTATTAGTACAAATTATAACTTGAAGATCTTTACTTGTATTAGGTAAATACAGAACTTCAAATTGTTAAATTCAAACTAAGATTGCAAATAATAAATTGAAGATCTGAACTTGTAATAGTCAAATACAGAACTTCGAATTGTTAAATACATATTATTAGTACAAATTATAACTTGAAGATCTTAACTTGTATTAGGTAAATACAGAACTTCAAATTGTTAAATTCAAACTAAGATTGCAAATAATAATTTGAAGATCTGAACTTGTAATAGTCAAATACAGAACTTCGAAATGTTAAATACAAATTATTATTGCAAATTATAACTTGAAGATCTGAACTTGTAATTGTCAAATACAGAACTTAAAATTGATAGCTTCTAATTATTATTGCAAATAATAACTTGAAGATCTGAACTTGTAGGAGGTAAATACAGAACTTCGAATTGATAAATACAAACTAAGACTGCAAATAATAATTTGAAGATCTGAACTTGTAGTAGTCATATACAGAACTTCGAATTGTTAAATACAAATTATTATTGCAAATTATAACTTGAAGATCTGAACTTGTAATTGTCAAATACAGAACTTATAATTGATAGCTTCTAATTATTATTGCAAATTATAACTTGAAGATCTGAACTTGTAGGAGGTAAATACAGAACTTCGAATTGATAAATACAAACTAAGACTGCAAATAATAATTTGAAGATCTGAACTTGTAATAGTCAAATACAGGACTTCGAAATGTTAAATACAAATTATTATTGCAAATTATAACTTGAAGATCTGAACTTGTAATTGTCAAATACAGAACTTAAAATTGATAGCTTCTAATTATTATTGCAAATTATAACTTGAAGATCTGAACTTGTAGGAGGTAAATACAGAACTTCGAATTGATAAATACAAACTAAGACTGCAAATTATAACTTGAAGATCTGAACTAGTAATAGTGAATTACAGAACTTAGATTTGATAAATACAAATTATTATTTCAAGTTATAACTTGAAGATCTGAACTTGTAACTGTCAAATACAGAACTTAGAATTGATACCTTCACATTGTGATTGCAAATTATAACTTGAAGATCTGTACTTGTAGTGGGTAAATACAGAACTTCGAATTGTTAAATTCAAACTAAGTTTGCAAATAATGAATTGAAGATCTGAACTTGTAATAGTCAAATACAGAACTTCGAATTGTTAAATACAAATTATTATTGCAAATTATAACTTGAAGATCTGAACTTGTAATTGTCAAATACAGAACTTCGAATTGTTAAATCCAAATTATTAGTACAAATTATAACTTGAAGATCTTAACTTGTATTAGGTAAATACAGAACTTCAAATTGTTAAATTCAAACTAAGATTGCAAATAATAATTTGAAGATCTGAACTTGTAATAGTCAAATACAGAACTTCGAAATGTTAAATACAAATTATTATTGCAAATTATAACTTGAAGATCTGAACTTGTAATTGTCAAATACAGAACTTAAAATTGATAGCTTCTAATTATTATTGCAAATTATAACTTGAAGATCTGAACTTGTAGGAGGTAAATACAGAACTTCGAATTGATAAATACAAACTAAGACTGCAAATAATAATTTGAAGATCTGAACTTGTAGTAGTCATATACAGAACTTCGAATTGTTAAATACAAATTATTATTGCAAATTATAACTTGAAGATCTGAACTTGTAATTGTCAAATACAGAACTTAAAATTGATAGCTTCTAATTATTATTGCAAATTATAACTTGAAGATCTGAACTTGTAGGAGGTAAATACAGAACTTCGAATTGATAAATACAAACTAAGACTGCAAATTATAACTTGAAGATCTGAACTAGTAATAGTGAATTACAGAACTTAGATTTGATAAATACAAATTATTATTTCAAGTTATAACTTGAAGATCTGAACTTGTAACTGTCAAATACAGAACTTAGAATTGATACCTTCACATTGTGATTGCAAATTATAACTTGAAGATCTGTACTTGTAGTGGGTAAATATAGAACTTCGAATTGTTAAATTCAAACTAAGTTTGCAAATAATGAATTGAAGATCTGAACTTGTAATAGTCAAATACAGAACTTCGAATTGTTAAATACAAATTATTATTGCAAATTATAACTTGAAGATCTGAACTTGTAATTGTCAAATACAGAACTTAAAATTGAAAGCTTCTAATTATTATTGCAAATTATAACTTGAAGATCTGAACTTGTAGTAGGTAAATACAGAACTTCGATTTGTTAAATACAAACTAAGATTGTAAATAATAATTTGAAGATCTGAACTTGTAATTGTCAAATACAGAACTTAAAATTGATAGCTGCTAATTATAATTGCAAATTATAACTTCAAGATCTGAACTAGTAATAGTGAATTACAGAACTTCGAATTGTTAAATACAAATTATTATTGCAAATTATAACTTGAAGATCTGAACTTGTAATTGTCAAATACAGAACTTATAATTGATAGCTTCTAATTATTATTGCAAATTATAACTTGAAGTTCTGAACTAGTAGTAGGTAAATACAGAACTTCGAATTGTTAAATACAAATTATTATTTCAAGTTATAACTTGAAGATCTGAACTTGTAATAGTCAAATACAGAACTTCGAATTGTTAAATACAAATTATTATTGCAAATTATAACTTGAAGATCTGTACTTGTAGTGGGTAAATACAGAACTTCGAATTGTTAAATTCAAACTAAGTTTGCAAATAATAATTAGAAGATCTGAACTTGTAATAGTCAAATACAAAACTTCGAATTGGTAAATCCAAATTATTAGTACAAATTATAACTTGAAGATCTTTACTTGTATTAGGTAAATACAGAACTTCAAATTGTTAAATTCAAACTAAGATTGCAAATAATAATTTGAAGATCTGAACTTGTAATAGTCAAATACAGAACTTCGAAATGTTAAATACAAATTATTATTGCAAATTATAACTTGAAGATCTGAACTTGTAATTGTCAAATACAGAACTTAAAATTGATAGCTTCTAATTATTATTGCAAATTATAACTTGAAGATCTGAACTTGTAGGAGGTAAATACAGAACTTCGAATTGATAAATACAAACTAAGACTGCAAATAATAATTTGAAGATCTGAACTTGTAGTAGTCATATACAGAACTTCGAATTGTTAAATACAAATTATTATTGCAAATTATAACTTGAAGATCTGAACTTGTAATTGTCAAATACAGAACTTATAATTGATAGCTTCTAATTATTATTGCAAATTATAACTTGAAGATCTGAACTTGTAGGAGGTAAATACAGAACTTCGAATTGATAAATACAAACTAAGACTGCAAATTATAACTTGAAGATCTGAACTAGTAATAGTGAATTACAGAACTTAGATTTGATAAATACAAATTATTATTTCAAGTTATAACTTGAAGATCTGAACTTGTAACTGTCAAATACAGAACTTAGAATTGATACCTTCACATTGTGATTGCAAATTATAACTTGAAGATCTGTACTTGTAGTGGGTAAATACAGAACTTCGAATTGTTAAATTCAAACTAAGTTTGCAAATAATGAATTGAAGATCTGAACTTGTAATAGTCAAATACAGAACTTCGAATTGTTAAATACAAATTATTATTGCAAATTATAACTTGAAGATCTGAACTTGTAATTGTCAAATACAGAACTTAAAATTGAAAGCTTCTAATTATTATTGCAAATTATAACTTGAAGATCTGAACTTGTAGTAGGTAAATACAGAACTTCGAATTGTTAAATACAAACTAAGATTGTAAATAATAATTTGAAGATCTGAACTTGTAATTGTCAAATACAGAACTTAAAATTGATAGCTGCTAATTATAATTGCAAATTATAACTTCAAGATCTGAACTAGTAATAGTGAATTACAGAACTTCGAATTGTTAAATACAAATTATTATTGCAAATTATAACTTGAAGATCTGAACTTGTAATTGTCAAATACAGAACTTATAATTGATAGCTTCTAATTATTATTGCAAATTATAACTTGAAGTTCTGAACTAGTAGTAGGTAAATACAGAACTTCGAATTGTTAAATACAAATTATTATTTCAAGTTATAACTTGAAGATCTGAACTTGTAATAGTCAAATACAGAACTTCGAATTGTTAAATACAAATTATTATTGCAAATTATAACTTGAAGATCTGAACTAGTAATAGTGAATTACAGAACTTAGATTTGATAAATACAAATTATTATTTCAAGTTATAACTTGAAGATCTGAACTTGTAACTGTCAAATACAGAACTTAGAATTGATACCTTCACATTGTGATTGCAAATTATAACTTGAAGATCTGTACTTGTAGTGGGTAAATACAGAACTTCGAATTGTTAAATACAAACTAAGTTTGCAAATAATGAATTGAAGATCTGAACTTGTAATAGTCAAATACAGAACTTCGAATTGTTAAATACAAATTATTATTGCAAATTATAACTTGAAGATCTGAACTTGTAATTGTCAAATACAGAACTTCGAATTGTTAAATCCAAATTATTAGTACAAATTATAACTTGAAGATCTTAACTTGTATTAGGTAAATACAGAACTTCAAATTGTTAAATTCAAACTAAGATTGCAAATAATAATTTGAAGATCGTAACTTGTAATAGTCAAATACAGAACTTCGAATTGTTAAATACAAATTATTATTGCAAATTATAACTTGTAGATCTGAAACTTGTAATTGTCAAATACAGAACTTAAAATTGATAGCTTCTAATTATTATAGCAAATTATAACTTGAAGATCTGAACTTGTAGTAGGTAAATACAGAACTTCGAATTGTTAAATACAAACTAAGATTGTAAATAATAATTTGAAGATCTGAACTTGTAATAGTCAAATACAGAACTTCGAATTGATAGCTTCTAATTATTATAGCAAATTATAACTTGAAGATCTGAACTTGTAATTGTCAAATACAGAACTTAAAATTGATAGCTTATAATTATTATTGCAAATTATAATTTGAAGATCTGAACTTGTAATAGTCAAATACAGAACTTCGAATTGTTAAATACAAATTATTATTGCAAATTATAACTTGAAGATCTGAACTTGTAATTGTCAAATACAGAACTTAAAATTGAAAGCTTCTAATTATTATTGCAAATTATAACTTGAAGATCTGAACTTGTAGTAGGTAAATACAGAACTTCGAATTGTTAAATACAAACTAAGATTGTAAATAATAATTTGAAGATCTGAACTTGTAATTGTCAAATACAGAACTTAAAATTGATAGCTGCTAATTATAATTGCAAATTATAACTTCAAGATCTGAACTAGTAATAGTGAATTACAGAACTTCGAATGATTAAATACAAATTATTATTGCAAATTATAACTTGAAGATCTGAACTTGTAATTGTCAAATACAGAACTTATAATTGATAGCTTCTAATTATTATTGCAAATTATAACTTGAAGTTCTGAACTAGTAGTAGGTAAATACAGAACTTCGAATTGTTAAATACAAATTATTATTTCAAGTTATAACTTGAAGATCTGAACTTGTAATAGTCAAATACAGAACTTCGAATTGTTAAATACAAATTATTATTGCAAATTATAACTTGAAGATCTGAACTAGTAATAGTGAATTACAGAACTTAGATTTGATAAATACAAATTATTATTTCAAGTTATAACTTGAAGATCTGAACTTGTAACTGTCAAATACAGAACTTAGAATTGATACCTTCACATTGTGATTGCAAATTATAACTTGAAGATCTGTACTTGTAGTGGGTAAATACAGAACTTCGAATTGTTAAATACAAACTAAGTTTGCAAATAATGAATTGAAGATCTGAACTTGTAATAGTCAAATACAGAACTTCGAATTGTTAAATACAAATTATTATTGCAAATTATAACTTGAAGATCTGAACTTGTAATTGTCAAATACAGAACTTCGAATTGTTAAATCCAAATTATTAGTACAAATTATAACTTGAAGATCTTAACTTGTATTAGGTAAATACAGAACTTCAAATTGTTAAATTCAAACTAAGATTGCAAATAATAATTTGAAGATCGTAACTTGTAATAGTCAAATACAGAACTTCGAATTGTTAAATACAAATTATTATTGCAAATTATAACTTGTAGATCTGAAACTTGTAATTGTCAAATACAGAACTTAAAATTGATAGCTTCTAATTATTATAGCAAATTATAACTTGAAGATCTGAACTTGTAGTAGGTAAATACAGAACTTCGAATTGTTAAATACAAACTAAGATTGTAAATAATAATTTGAAGATCTGAACTTGTAATAGTCTAATACAGAACTTCGAATTGATAGCTTCTAATTATTATAGCAAATTATAACTTGAAGATCTGAACTTGTAGTAGGTAAATACAGAACTTCGAATTGTTAAATACAAACTAAGATTGCAAATAATAATTTGAAGATCTGAACTTGTAATAGTCAAATACAGAACTTCGAAATGTTAAATACAAACTAAGTTTGCAAATAATAAATTGAAGATCTGAACTTGTAATAGTCAAATACAGAACTTCGAATTGTTAAATACAAATTATTATTGCAAATTATAACTTGAAGATCTGAACTTGTAATTGTCAAATACAGAACTTAAAATTGATAGCTTCTAATTATAATTGCAAATTATAACTTCAAGATCTGAACTAGTAATAGTGAATTACAGAACTTAGATTTGTTAAATACAAATTATTATTTCAAGTTATAACTTGAAGATCTGAACTTGTAACTGTCAAATACAGAACTTAGAATTGATACCTTCACATTGTGATTGCAAATTATAACTTGAAGATCTGTACTTGTAGTGGGTAAATACAGAACTTCGAATTGTTAAATTCAAACTAAGTTTGCAAATAATAATTTGAAGATCTGAACTTGTAATAGTCAAATACAGAACTTCGAATTGTTAAATCCAAATTATTATTATTATAAATAATTATTATTAGTACAAATTATAACTTGAAGATCTTTACTTGTATTAGGTAAACACAGAACTTTAAATTGTTAAATTCAAACTAAGATTGCAAATAATAATTTGAAGATCTGAACTTGTAATAGTCAAATACAGAACTTCGAATTGTTAAATACAAATTATTATTGCAAATTATAACTTGAAGATCTGAACTTTAAATTGTCAAATACAGAACTTAAAATTGATAGCTTCCAATTATTATTGCAAATTATAACTTGAAGATCTGAACTTGTAATAGTCAAATACAGAACTTCGAATTGTTAAATCCAAATTATTAGTACAAATTATAACAAGAAGATCTTTACTTGTATTAGGTAAATACAGAACTTCAAATTGTTAAATTCAAACTAAGTTTGCAAATAATAATTTGAAGATCTGAACTTCTAATAGTCAAATACAGAACTTCGAATTGTGAAATACAAATTATTATTGCAAATTATAACTTGAAGATCTGAACTTGTTATTGTCAAATACAGAACTTAAAATTGATAGCTTCTAATTATTATTGCAAATTATAATTTGAAGATCTGAACTTGTAGTAGGTAAATACAGAACTTCGAATTGATAAATACAAACTAATACTGCAAATAATAATTTGAAGATCTGAACTTGTAATAGTCAAATACAGAACTTCGAATTGTTAAATCCAAATTATTAGTACAAATTATAACTTGAAGATCTTAACTTGTATTAGGTAAATACAGAACTTCAAATTGTTAAATTCAAACTAAGATTGCAAATAATAATTTGAAGATCTGAACTTGTAATAGTCAAATACAGAACTTCGAAATGTTAAATACAAATTATTATTGCAAATTATAACTTGAAGATCTGAACTTGTAATTGTCAAATACAGAACTTAAAATTGATAGCTTCTAATTATTATTGCAAATTATAACTTGAAGATCTGAACTTGTAGGAGATAAATACAGAACTTCGAATTGATAAATACAAACTAAGACTGCAAATAATAATTTGAAGATCTGAACTTGTAGTAGTCATATACAGAACTTCGAATTGTTAAATACAAATTATTATTGCAAATTATAACTTGAAGATCTGAACTTGTAATTGTCAAATACAGAACTTATAATTGATAGCTTCTAATTATTATTGCAAATTATAACTTGAAGTTCTGAACTTGTAGTAGGTAAATACAGAACTTCGAATTGATAAATACAAACTAAGACTGCAAATAATAATTTGAAGATCTGAACTTGTAGTAGTCAAATACAGAACTTCGAATTGTTAAATACAAATTATTATTGCAAATTATAACTTGAAGATCTGAACTTGTAATTGTCAAATACAGAACTTATAATTGATAGCTTCTAATTATTATTGCAAATTATAACTTGAAGATCTGAACTTGTAATAGTGAATTACAGAACTTAGATTTGTTAAATATAAATTATTATTTTAAATTATAACTTGTAGATCTGAACTTGTATTAGGTAAATACAGAACTTCAAATTGTTAAATTCAAACTAAGATTGCAAATAATAATTTGAAGATCTGAACTTGTAATAGTCAAATACAGAACTTCGAATTGTTAAATACAAATTATTAGTACAAATTATAACTTGAAGATCTTAACTTGTATTAGGTAAATACAGAACTTCTAATTGTTAAACACAAACTAATACTGCAAATAATAATTTGAAGATCTGAACTTGTAATAGTCAAATACAGAACTTCGAATTGTTAAATCCAAATTATTAGTACAAATTATAACTTGAAGATCTTAACTTGTATTAGGTAAATACAGAACTTCAAATTGTTAAATTCAAACTAAGATTGCAAATAATAATTTGAAGATCTGAACTTGTAATAGTCAAATACAGAACTTCGAATTGTTAAATACAAATTATTATTGCAAATTATAACTTGTAGATCTGAAACTTGTAATTGTCAAATACAGAACTTAAAATTGATAGCTTCTAATTATTATAGCAAATTATAACTTGAAGATCTGAACTTGTAGTAGGTAAATACAGAACTTCGAATTGTTAAATACAAACTAAGATTGTAAATAATAATTTGAAGATCTGAACTTGTAATAGTCAAATACAGAACTTCGAATTGATAGCTTCTAATTATTATAGCAAATTATAACTTGAAGATCTGAACTTGTAGTAGGTAAATACAGAACTTCGAATTGTTAAATACAAACTAAGATTGCAAATAATAATTTGAAGATCTGAACTTGTAATAGTCAAATACAGAACTTCGAAATGTTAAATACAAATTATTAGTGCAAATTATAACTTGAAGATCTGAACTTGTAATTGTCAAATACAGAACTTAAAATTGATAGCTTCTAATTATTATTGCAAATTATAACTTGAAGATCTAAACTTGTAATAGTGAATTACAGAACTTAGATTTGTTAAATATAAATTATTATTTCAAATTATAACTTGAAGATCTGAACTTGTATTAGGTAAATACAGAACTTCAAATTGTTAAATTCAAACTAAGATTGCAAATAATAATTTGAAGATCTGAACTTGTAGTAGTCATATACAGAACTTCGAATTGTTAAATACAAATTATTATTGCAAATTATAACTTGAAGATCTGAACTTGTAATAGTGAATTACAGAACTTAGATTTGTTAAATATAAATTATTAGTACAAATTATAACTTGAAGATCTTTACTTGTATTAGGTAAATACAGAACTTCAAATTGTTAAATTCAAACTAAGATTGCAAATAATAATTTGAAGATCTGAACTTGTAATAGTCAAATACAGAACTTCGAATTGTTAAATACATATTATTAGTACAAATTATAACTTGAAGATCTTAACTTGTATTAGGTAAATACAGAACTTCAAATTGTTAAATTCAAACTAAGATTGCAAATAATAATTTGAAGATCTGAACTTGTAATAGTCAAATACAGAACTTCGAAATGTTAAATACAAATTATTATTGCAAATTATAACTTGAAGATCTGAACTTGTAATTGTCAAATACAGAACTTAAAATTGATAGCTTCTAATTATTATTGCAAATTATAACTTGAAGATCTGAACTTGTAGGAGGTAAATACAGAACTTCGAATTGATAAATACAAACTAAGACTGCAAATAATAATTTGAAGATCTGAACTTGTAGTAGTCATATACAGAACTTCGAATTGTTAAATACAAATTATTATTGCAAATTATAACTTGAAGATCTGAACTTGTAATTGTCAAATACAGAACTTATAATTGATAGCTTCTAATTATTATTGCAAATTATAACTTGAAGATCTGAACTTGTAGGAGGTAAATACAGAACTTCGAATTGATAAATACAAACTAAGACTGCAAATAATAATTTGAAGATCTGAACTTGTAATAGTCAAATACAGGACTTCGAAATGTTAAATACAAATTATTATTGCAAATTATAACTTGAAGATCTGAACTTGTAATTGTCAAATACAGAACTTAAAATTGATAGCTTCTAATTATTATTGCAAATTATAACTTGAAGATCTGAACTTGTAGGAGGTAAATACAGAACTTCGAATTGATAAATACAAACTAAGACTGCAAATTATAACTTGAAGATCTGAACTAGTAATAGTGAATTACAGAACTTAGATTTGATAAATACAAATTATTATTTCAAGTTATAACTTGAAGATCTGAACTTGTAACTGTCAAATACAGAACTTAGAATTGATACCTTCACATTGTGATTGCAAATTATAACTTGAAGATCTGTACTTGTAGTGGGTAAATACAGAACTTCGAATTGTTAAATTCAAACTAAGTTTGCAAATAATGAATTGAAGATCTGAACTTGTAATAGTCAAATACAGAACTTCGAATTGTTAAATACAAATTATTATTGCAAATTATAACTTGAAGATCTGAACTTGTAATTGTCAAATACAGAACTTCGAATTGTTAAATCCAAATTATTAGTACAAATTATAACTTGAAGATCTTAACTTGTATTAGGTAAATACAGAACTTCAAATTGTTAAATTCAAACTAAGATTGCAAATAATAATTTGAAGATCGTAACTTGTAATAGTCAAATACAGAACTTCGAATTGTTAAATACAAATTATTATTGCAAATTATAACTTGTAGATCTGAAACTTGTAATTGTCAAATACAGAACTTAAAATTGATAGCTTCTAATTATTATAGCAAATTATAACTTGAAGATCTGAACTTGTAGTAGGTAAATACAGAACTTCGAATTGTTAAATACAAACTAAGATTGTAAATAATAATTTGAAGATCTGAACTTGTAATAGTCAAATACAGAACTTCGAATTGATAGCTTCTAATTATTATAGCAAATTATAACTTGAAGATCTGAACTTGTAGTAGGTAAATACAGAACTTCGAATTGTTAAATACAAACTAAGATTGCAAATAATAATTTGAAGATCTGAACTTGTAATAGTCAAATACAGAACTTCGAAATGTTAAATACAAATTATTAGTGCAAATTATAACTTGAAGATCTGAAGTTGTAATTGTCAAATACAGAACTTAAAATTGATAGCTTCTAATTATTATTGCAAATTATAACTTGAAGATCTAAACTTGTAATAGTGAATTACAGAACTTAGATTTGTTAAATATAAATTATTATTTCAAATTATAACTTGAAGATCTGAACTTGTATTAGGTAAATACAGAACTTCAAATTGTTAAATTCAAACTAAGATTGCAATTAATAATTTGAAGATCTGAACTTGTAGTAGTCATATACAGAACTTCGAATTGTTAAATACAAATTATTATTGCAAATTATAACTTGAAGATCTGAACTTGTAATAGTGAATTACAGAACTTAGATTTGTTAAATATAAATTATTAGTACAAATTATAACTTGAAGATCTTTACTTGTATTAGGTAAATACAGAACTTCAAATTGTTAAATTCAAACTAAGATTGCAAATAATAATTTGAAGATCTGAACTTGTAATAGTCAAATACAGAACTTCGAATTGTTAAATACATATTATTAGTACAAATTATAACTTGAAGATCTTAACTTGTATTAGGTAAATACAGAACTTCTAATTGTTAAACACAAACTAATACTGCAAATAATAATTTGAAGATCTGAACTTGTAATAGTCAAATACAGAACTTCGAATTGTTAAATCCAAATTATTAGTTAAAATTATAACTTGAAGATCTTAACTTGTATTAGGTAAATACAGAACTTCAAATTGTTAAATTCAAACTAAGATTGCAAATAATAATTTGAAGATCTGAACTTGTAATAGTCAAATACAGAACTTCGAAATGTTAAATACAAATTATTATTGCAAATTATAACTTGAAGATCTGAACTTGTAATTGTCAAATACAGAACTTAAAATTGATAGCTTCTAATTATTATTGCAAATTATAACTTGAAGATCTGAACTTGTAGGAGGTAAATACAGAACTTCGAATTGATAAATACAAACTAAGACTGCAAATAATAATTTGAAGATCTGAACTTGTAGTAGTCATATACAGAACTTCGAATTGTTAAATACAAATTATTATTGCAAATTATAACTTGAAGATCTGAACTTGTAATTGTCAAATACAGAACTTAAAATTGATAGCTTCTAATTATTATTGCAAATTATAACTTGAAGATCTGAACTTGTAGGAGGTAAATACAGAACTTCGAATTGATAAATACAAACTAAGACTGCAAATTATAACTTGAAGATCTGAACTAGTAATAGTGAATTACAGAACTTAGATTTGATAAATACAAATTATTATTTCAAGTTATAACTTGAAGATCTGAACTTGTAACTGTCAAATACAGAACTTAGAATTGATACCTTCACATTGTGATTGCAAATTATAACTTGAAGATCTGTACTTGTAGTGGGTAAATATAGAACTTCGAATTGTTAAATTCAAACTAAGTTTGCAAATAATGAATTGAAGATCTGAACTTGTAATAGTCAAATACAGAACTTCGAATTGTTAAATACAAATTATTATTGCAAATTATAACTTGAAGATCTGAACTTGTAATTGTCAAATACAGAACTTAAAATTGAAAGCTTCTAATTATTATTGCAAATTATAACTTGAAGATCTGAACTTGTAGTAGGTAAATACAGAACTTCGAATTGTTAAATACAAACTAAGATTGTAAATAATAATTTGAAGATCTGAACTTGTAATTGTCAAATACAGAACTTAAAATTGATAGCTGCTAATTATAATTGCAAATTATAACTTCAAGATCTGAACTAGTAATAGTGAATTACAGAACTTCGAATTGTTAAATACAAATTATTATTGCAAATTATAACTTGAAGATCTGAACTTGTAATTGTCAAATACAGAACTTATAATTGATAGCTTCTAATTATTATTGCAAATTATAACTTGAAGTTCTGAACTAGTAGTAGGTAAATACAGAACTTCGAATTGTTAAATACAAATTATTATTTCAAGTTATAACTTGAAGATCTGAACTTGTAATAGTCAAATACAGAACTTCGAATTGTTAAATACAAATTATTATTGCAAATTATAACTTGAAGATCTGTACTTGTAGTGGGTAAATACAGAACTTCGAATTGTTAAATTCAAACTAAGTTTGCAAATAATAATTAGAAGATCTGAACTTGTAATAGTCAAATACAAAACTTCGAATTGGTAAATCCAAATTATTAGTACAAATTATAACTTGAAGATCTTTACTTGTATTAGGTAAATACAGAACTTCAAATTGTTAAATTCAAACTAAGATTGCAAATAATAATTTGAAGATCTGAACTTGTAATAGTCAAATACAGAACTTCGAAATGTTAAATACAAATTATTATGGCAAATTATAACTTGAAGATCTGAACTTGTAATTGTCAAATACAGAACTTAAAATTGATAGCTTCTAATTATTATTGCAAATTATAACTTGAAGATCTGAACTTGTAGGAGGTAAATACAGAACTTCGAATTGATAAATACAAACTAAGACTGCAAATAATAATTTGAAGATCTGAACTTGTAGTAGTCATATACAGAACTTCGAATTGTTAAATACAAATTATTATTGCAAATTATAACTTGAAGATCTGAACTTGTAATTGTCAAATACAGAACTTATAATTGATAGCTTCTAATTATTATTGCAAATTATAACTTGAAGATCTGAACTTGTAGGAGGTAAATACAGAACTTCGAATTGATAAATACAAACTAAGACTGCAAATAATAATTTGAAGATCTGAACTTGTAATAGTCAAATACAGAACTTCGAAATGTTAAATACAAATTATTATTGCAAATTATAACTTGAAGATCTGAACTTGTAATTGTCAAATACAGAACTTAAAATTGATAGCTTCTAATTATTATTGCAAATTATAACTTGAAGATCTGAACTTGTAGGAGGTAAATACAGAACTTCGAATTGATAAATACAAACTAAGACTGCAAATTATAACTTGAAGATCTGAACTAGTAATAGTGAATTACAGAACTTAGATTTGATAAATACAAATTATTATTTCAAGTTATAACTTGAAGATCTGAACTTGTAACTGTCAAATACAGAACTTAGAATTGATACCTTCACATTGTGATTGCAAATTATAACTTGAAGATCTGTACTTGTAGTGGGTAAATACAGAACTTCGAATTGTTAAATTCAAACTAAGTTTGCAAATAATGAATTGAAGATCTGAACTTGTAATAGTCAAATACAGAACTTCGAATTGTTAAATACAAATTATTATTGCAAATTATAACTTGAAGATCTGAACTTGTAATTGTCAAATACAGAACTTAAAATTGAAAGCTTCTAATTATTATTGCAAATTATAACTTGAAGATCTGAACTTGTAGTAGGTAAATACAGAACTTCGAATTGTTAAATACAAACTAAGATTGTAAATAATAATTTGAAGATCTGAACTTGTAATTGTCAAATACAGAACTTAAAATTGATAGCTGCTAATTATAATTGCAAATTATAACTTCAAGATCTGAACTAGTAATAGTGAATTACAGAACTTCGAATTGTTAAATACAAATTATTATTGCAAATTATAACTTGAAGATCTGAACTTGTAATTGTCAAATACAGAACTTATAATTGATAGCTTCTAATTATTATTGCAAATTATAACTTGAAGTTCTGAACTAGTAGTAGGTAAATACAGAACTTCGAATTGTTAAATACAAATTATTATTTCAAGTTATAACTTGAAGATCTGAACTTGTAATAGTCAAATACAGAACTTCGAATTGTTAAATACAAATTATTATTGCAAATTATAACTTGAAGATCTGTACTTGTAGTGGGTAAATACAGAACTTCGAATTGTTAAATTCAAACTAAGTTTGCAAATAATAATTAGAAGATCTGAACTTGTAATAGTCAAATACAAAACTTCGAATTGGTAAATCCAAATTATTAGTACAAATTATAACTTGAAGATCTTTACTTGTATTAGGTAAATACAGAACTTCAAATTGTTAAATTCAAACTAAGATTGCAAATAATAATTTGAAGATCTGAACTTGTAATAGTCAAATACAGAACTTCGAATTGTTAAATACAAATTATTATTGCAAATTATAACTTGAAGATCTGAACTTGTAATAGTGAATTACAGAAGTTAGATTTGTTAAATATAAATTATTATTTCAAATTATAACTTGAAGATCTGAACTTGTAGTAGGTAAATACAGAACTTCGAATTGTTAAATTCAAACTAGGATTGCAAATAATACTTTGAAGATCTGAACTTGTAATAGTCAAATACTGAACTTCGAATTGTTAAATACAAATTATTATTGCAAATTATAACTTGAAGATCTGAACTTGTAATTGTCAATTACAGAACTTAAAATTGATAGCTTCTAATTATTATTGCAAATTATAACTTGAAGGTCTGAACTTGTAGTAGGTAAATACAGAACTTCGAATTGTTAAATACAAACTAAGACTGCAAATAATAATTTGAAGATCTGAACTTGTAATAGTCAAATACAGAACTTCGAATTGTTAAATCCAAATTAATAGTACAAATTATAACTTGAAGATCTTAACTTGTATTAGGTAAATACAGAACTTCAAATTGTTAAATTCAAACTAAGATTGCAAATAATAATTTGAAGATCTGAACTTGTAATAGTCAAATACAGAACTTCGAATTGTTAAATACAAATTATTAGTTGCAAATTATAACTTGAAGATATGAACTTGTAATTGTCAACTACAGAACTTAAAATTGATAGCTTCTAATTATTATTGCAAATTATAACTTAAAGATCTGAACTTGTAGTAGGTAAATACAGAACTTCGAATTGTTAAATACAAACTAAGATTGTAAATAATAATTTGATAATCTGAACTTCTAATAGTCAAATACAGAACTCCGAATTGTTAAATACAAATTATTAGTGCAAATTATAACTTGAAAATCTGAACTTGTAATTGTCTAATACAGAACTTAAAATTGATAGCTACTAATTATTATTGCAAATTATAACTTGAAGATCTGAACTAGTAATAGTGAATTACAGAACTTAGATTTGATAAATACAAATTATTATTTCAAGTTATAACTTGACGATCTGAACTTGTAACTGTCAAATACAGAACTTAGAATTGATACCTTCACATTGTGATTGCAAATTATAACTTGAAGATCTGTACTTGTAGTGGGTAAATACAGAACTTCGAATTGTTAAATTCAAACTAAGTTTGCAAATAATAAATTGAAGATCTGAACTTGTAATAGTCAAATACAGAACTTCGAATTGTTAAATACAAATTATTATTGCAAATTATAACTTGAAGATCTGAACTTGTAATTGTCAAATACAGAACTTAAAATGTATCTAAAATGCTTCTAATTATTATTGCAAATTATAACTTGAAGATCTGAACTTGTAGTAGGTAAATACAGAACTTCGAATTGTTAAATACAAACTAAGATTGTAAATAATAATTTGAAGATCTGAACTTGTAATTGTCAAATACAGAACTTAAAATTGATAGCTTCTAATTATAATTGCAAATTATAACTTCAAGATCTGAACTAGTAATAGTGAATTACAGAACTTAGATTTGTTAAATACAAATTATTATTTCAAGTTATAACTTGAAGATCTGAACTTGTAACTGTCAAATACAGAACTTAGAATTGATACCTTCACATTGTGATTGCAAATTATAACTTGAAGATCTGTACTTGTAGTGGGTAAATACAGAACTTCGAATTGTTAAATTCAAACTAAGTTTGCAAATAATAATTTGAAGATCTGAACTTGTAATAGTCAAATACAGAACTTCGAATTGTTAAATCCAAATTATTAGTACAAATTATAACTTGAAGATCTTTACTTGGATTAGGTAAACACAGAACTTTAAATTGTTAAATTCAAACTAAGATTGCAAATAATAATTTGAAGATGTGAACTTGTAATAGTCAAATACAGAACTTCGAATTGTTAAATACAAATTATTATGGCAAATTATAACTAGAAGATCTGAACTTTAAATTGTCAAATACAGAACTTAAAATTGATAGCTTCCAATTATTATTGCAAATTATAATTTGAAGATCTGAACTTGTAATAGTCAAATACAGAACTTCGAATTGTTAAATCCAAATTATTAGTACAAATTATAACTTGAAGATCTTTACTTGTATTAGGTAAATACAGAACTTCAAATTGTTAAATTCAAACTAAGATTGCAAATAATAATTTGAAGATCTGAACTTCTAATAGTCAAATACAGAACTTCGAATTGTGAAATACAAATTATTATTGCAAATTATAACTTGAAGATCTGAACTTGTTATTGTCAAATACAGAACTTAAAATTGATAGCTTCTAATTATTATTGCAAATTATAACTTGAAGATCTGAACTTGTAGTAGGTAAATACAGAACTTCGAATTGATAAATACAAACTAATACTGCAAATAATAATTTGAAGATCTGAACTTGTAATAGTCAAATACAGAACTTCGAATTGTTAAATCCAAATTATTAGTACAAATTATAACTTGAAGATCTTAACTTGTATTAGGTAAATACAGAACTTCAAATTGTTAAATTCAAACTAAGATTGCAAATAATAATTTGAAGATCTGAACTTGTAATAGTCAAATACAGAACTTCGAAATGTTAAATACAAATTATTATTGCAAATTATAACTTGAAGATCTGAACTTGTAATTGTCAAATACAGAACTTAAAATTGATAGCTTCTAATTATTATTGCAAATTATAACTTGAAGATCTGAACTTGTAGGAGGTAAAAACAGAACTTCGAATTGATAAATACAAACTAAGACTGCAAATAATAATTTGAAGATCTGAACTTGTAGTAGTCATATACAGAACTTCGAATTGTTAAATACAAATTATTATTACAAATTATAACTTGAAGATCTGAACTTGTAATTGTCAAATACAGAACTTATAATTGATAGCTTCTAATTATTATTGCAAATTATAACTTGAAGTTCTGAACTTGTAGTAGGTAAATACAGAACTTCGAATTGTTAAATACAAACTAAGACTGCAAATAATAATTTGAAGATCTGAACTTGTAATAGTCAAATACAGAACTTCGAATTGTTAAATCCAAATTATTAGTACAAATTATAACTTGAAGATCTTAACTTGTATTAGGTAAATACAGAACTTCAAATTGTTAAATTCAAACTAAGATTGCAAATAATAATTTGAAGATCTGAACTTGTAATAGTCAAATACAGAACTTCGAAATGTTAAATACAAATTATTAGTGCAAATTATAACTTGAAGATCTGAACTTGTAATTGTCAAATACAGAACTTAAAATTGATAGCTTCTAATTATTATTGCAAATTATAACTTGAAGATCTGAACTTGTAATAGTGAATTACAGAACTTAGATTTGTTAAATATAAATTATTATTTCAAATTATAACTTGAAGATCTGAACTTGTATTAGGTAAATACAGAACTTCAAATTGTTAAATTCAAACTAAGATTGCAAATAATAATTTGAAGATCTGAACTTGTAATAGTCAAATCCAGAACTTCGAATTGTTAAATACAAATTATTAGTACAAATTATAACTTGAAGATCTTAACTTGTATTAGGTAAATACAGAACTTCTAATTGTTAAACACAAACTAATACTGCAAATAATAATTTGAAGATCTGAACTTGTAATAGTCAAATACAGAACTTCGAATTGTTAAATCCAAATTATTAGTACAAATTATAACTTGAAGATCTTAACTTGTATTAGGTAAATACAGAACTTCAAATTGTTAAATTCAAACTAAGATTGCAAATAATAATTTGAAGATCTGAACTTGTAATAGTCAAATACAGAACTTCGAAATGTTAAATACAAATTATTATTGCAAATTATAACTTGAAGATCTGAACTTGTAATTGTCAAATACAGAACTTAAAATTGATAGCTTCTAATTATTATTGCAAATTATAACTTGAAGATCTGAACTTGTAGGAGGTAAATACAGAACTTCGAATTGATAAATACAAACTAAGACTGCAAATAATAATTTGAAGATCTGAACTTGTAATAGTCAAATACAGAACTCCGAATTGTTAAATACAAATTATTAGTGCAAATTATAACTTGAAAATCTGAACTTGTAATTGTCTAATACAGAACTTAAAATTGATAGCTACTAATTATTATTGCAAATTATAACTTGAAGATCTGAACTTGTAATAGTCAAATACAGAACTTCGAAATGTTAAATACAAATTATTATTGCAAATTATAACTTGAAGATCTGAACTTGTAATTGTCAAATACAGAACTTAAAATTGATAGCTTCTAATTATTATTGCAAATTATAACTTGAAGATCTGAACTTGTAGGAGGTAAATACAGAACTTCGAATTGATAAATACAAACTAAGACTGCAAATTATAACTTGAAGATCTGAACTAGTAATAGTGAATTACAGAACTTAGATTTGATAAATACAAATTATTATTTCAAGTTATAACTTGAAGATCTGAACTTGTAACTGTCAAATACAGAACTTAGAATTGATACCTTCACATTGTGATTGCAAATTATAACTTGAAGATCTGTACTTGAAGTGGGTAAATACAGAACTTCGAATTGTTAAATTCAAACTAAGTTTGCAAATAATGAATTGAAGATCTGAACTTGTAATAGTCAAATACAGAACTTCGAATTGTTAAATACAAATTATTATTGCAAATTATAACTTGAAGATCTGAACTTGTAATTGTCAAATACTGAACTTAAAATTGAAAGCTTCTAATTATTATTGCAAATTATAACTTGAAGATCTGAACTTGTAGTAGGTAAATACAGAACTTCGAATTGTTAAATACAAACTAAGATTGTAAATAATAATTTGAAGATCTGAACTTGTAATTGTCAAATACAGAACTTAAAATTGATAGCTGCTAATTATAATTGCAAATTATAACTTCAAGATCTGAACTAGTAATAGTGAATTACAGAACTTCGAATTGTTAAATACAAATTATTATTGCAAATTATAACTTGAAGATCTGAACTTGTAATTGTCAAATACAGAACTTATAATTGATAGCTTCTAATTATTATTGCAAATTATAACTTGAAGTTCTGAACTAGTAGTAGGTAAATACAGAACTTCGAATTGTTAAATACAAATTATTATTTCAAGTTATAACTTGAAGATCTGAACTTGTAATAGTCAAATACAGAACTTCGAATTGTTAAATACAAATTATTATTGCAAATTATAACTTGAAGATCTGTACTTGTAGTGGGTAAATACAGAACTTCGAATTGTTAAATTCAAACTAAGTTTGCAAATAATAATTTGAAGATCTGAACTTGTAATAGTCAAATACAAAACTTCGAATTGGAAAATCCAAATTATTAGTACAAATTATAACTTGAAGATCTTTACTTGTATTAGGTAAATACAGAACTTCAAATTGTTAAATTCAAACTAAGATTGCAAATAATAATTTGAAGATCTGAACTTGTAATAGTCAAATACAGAACTTCGAATTGTTAAATACAAATTATTATTGCAAATTATAACTTGAAGATTTGAACTTGTAATAGTGAATTACAGAAGTTAGATTTGTTAAATATAAATTATTATTTCAAATTATAACTTGAAGATCTGAACTTGTAGTAGGTAAATACAGAACTTCGAATTGTTAAATTCAAACTAGGATTGCAAATAATACTTTGAAGATCTGAACTTGTAATAGTCAAATACTGAACTTCGAATTGTTAAATACAAATTATTATTGCAAATTATAACTTGAAGATCTGAACTTGTAATTGTCAATTACAGAACTTAAAATTGATAGCTTCTAATTATTATTGCAAATTATAACTTGAAGGTCTGAACTTGTAGTAGGTAAATACAGAACTTCGAATTGTTAAATACAAACTAAGACTGCAAATAATAATTTGAAGATCTGAACTTGTAATAGTCAAATACAGAACTTCGAATTGTTAAATCCAAATTATTAGTACAAATTATAACTTGAAGATCTTAACTTGTATTAGGTAAATACAGAACTTCAAATTGTTAAATTCAAACTAAGATTGCAAATAATAATTTGAAGATCTGAACTTGTAATAGTCAAATACAGAACTTCGAATTGTTAAATACAAATTATTAGTTGCAAATTATAACTTGAAGATATGAACTTGTAATTGTCAACTACAGAACTTAAAATTGATAGCTTCTAATTATTATTGCAAATTATAACTTAAAGATCTGAACTTGTAGTAGGTAAATACAGAACTTCGAATTGTTAAATACAAACTAAGATTGTAAATAATAATTTGATAATCTGAACTTCTAATAGTCAAATACAGAACTCCGAATTGTTAAATACAAATTATTAGTGCAAATTATAACTTGAAAATCTGAACTTGTAATTGTCTAATACAGAACTTAAAATTGATAGCTACTAATTATTATTGCAAATTATAACTTGAAGATCTGAACTAGTAATAGTGAATTACAGAACTTAGATTTGATAAATACAAATTATTATTTCAAGTTATAACTTGACGATCTGAACTTGTAACTGTCAAATACAGAACTTAGAATTGATACCTTCACATTGTGATTGCAAATTATAACTTGAAGATCTGTACTTGTAGTGGGTAAATACAGAACTTCGAATTGTTAAATTCAAACTAAGTTTGCAAATAATAAATTGAAGATCTGAACTTGTAATAGTCAAATACAGAACTTCGAATTGTTAAATACAAATTATTATTGCAAATTATAACTTGAAGATCTGAACTTGTAATTGTCAAATACAGAACTTAAAATTGATAGCTTCTAATTATTATTTCAAATTATAACTTGAAGATCTGAACTTGTAGTAGGTAAATACAGAACTTCGAATTGTTAAATACAAACTAAGATTGTAAATAATAATTTGAAGATCTGAACTTGTAATTGTCAAATACAGAACTTAAAATTGATAGCTTCTAATTATAATTGCAAATTATAACTTCAAGATCTGAACTAGTAATAGTGAATTACAGAACTTAGATTTGTTAAATACAAATTATTATTTCAAGTTATAACTTGAAGATCTGAACTTGTAACTGTCAAATACAGAACTTAGAATTGATACCTTCACATTGTGATTGCAAATTATAACTTGAAGATCTGTACTTGTAGTGGGTAAATACAGAACTTCGAATTGTTAAATTCAAACTAAGTTTGCAAATAATAATTTGAAGATCTGAACTTGTAATAGTCAAATACAGAACTTCGAATTGTTAAATCCAAATTATTAGTACAAATTATAACTTGAAGATCTTTACTTGGATTAAGTAAACACAGAACTTTAAATTGTTAAATTCAAACTAAGATTGCAAATAATAATTTGAAGATGTGAACTTGTAATAGTCAAATACAGAACTTCGAATTGTTAAATACAAATTATTATTGCAAATTATAACTTGAAGATCTGAACTTTAAATTGTCAAATACAGAACTTAAAATTGATAGCTTCCAATTATTATTGCAAATTATAACTTGAAGATCTGAACTTGTAATAGTCAAATACAGAACTTCGAATTGTTAAATCCAAATTATTAGTACAAATTATAACTTGAAGATCTTTACTTGTATTAGGTAAATACAGAACTTCAAATTGTTAAATTCAAACTAAGATTGCAAATAATAATTTGAAGATCTGAACTTCTAATAGTCAAATACAGAACTTCGAATTGTGAAATACAAATTATTATTGCAAATTATAACTTGAAGATCTGAACTTGTTATTGTCAAATACAGAACTTAAAATTGATAGCTTCTAATTATTATTGCAAATTATAACTTGAAGATCTGAACTTGTAGTAGGTAAATACAGAACTTCGAATTGATAAATACAAACTAATACTGCAAATAATAATTTGAAGATCTGAACTTGTAATAGTCAAATACAGAACTTCGAATTGTTAAATCCAAATTATTAGTACAAATTATAACTTGAAGATCTTAACTTGTATTAGGTAAATACAGAACTTCAAATTGTTAAATTCAAACTAAGATTGCAAATAATAATTTGAAGATCTGAACTTGTAATAGTCAAATACAGAACTTCGAAATGTTAAATACAAATTATTATTGCAAATTATAACTTGAAGATCTGAACTTGTAATTGTCAAATACAGAACTTAAAATTGATAGCTTCTAATTATTATTGCAAATTATAACTAGAAGATCTGAACTTGTAGGAGGTAAAAACAGAACTTCGAATTGATAAATACAAACTAAGACTGCAAATAATAATTTGAAGATCTGAACTTGTAGTAGTCATATACAGAACTTCGAATTGTTAAATACAAATTATTATTGCAAATTATAACTTGAAGATCTGAACTTGTAATTGTCAAATACAGAACTTATAATTGATAGCTTCTAATTATTATTGCAAATTATAACTTGAAGTTCTGAACTTGTAGTAGGTAAATACAGAACTTCGAATTGTTAAATACAAACTAAGACTGCAAATAATAATTTGAAGATCTGAATTTGTAATAGTCAAATACAGAACTTCGAATTGTTAAATCCAAATTATTAGTACAAATTATAACTTGAAGATCTTAACTTGTATTAGGTAAATACAGAACTTCAAATTGTTAAATTCAAACTAAGATTGCAAATAATAATTTGAAGATCTGAACTTGTAATAGTCAAATACAGAACTTCGAAATGTTAAATACAAATTATTAGTGCAAATTATAACTTGAAGATCTGAACTTGTAATTGTCAAATACAGAACTTAAAATTGATAGCTTCTAATTATTATTGCAAATTATAACTTGAAGATCTGAACTTGTAATAGTGAATTACAGAACTTAGATTTGTTAAATATAAATTATTATTTCAAATTATAACTTGAAGATCTGAACTTGTATTAGGTAAATACAGAACTTCAAATTGTTAAATTCAAACTAAGATTGCAAATAATAATTTGAAGATCTGAACTTGTAATAGTCAAATCCAGAACTTCGAATTGTTAAATACAAATTATTAGTACAAATTATAACTTGAAGATCTTAACTTGTATTAGGTAAATACAGAACTTCTAATTGTTAAACACAAACTAATACTGCAAATAATAATTTGAAGATCTGAACTTGTAATAGTCAAATACAGAACTTCGAATTGTTAAATCCAAATTATTAGTACAAATTATAACTTGAAGATCTTAACTTGTATTAGGTAAATACAGAACTTCAAATTGTTAAATTCAAACTAAGATTGCAAATAATAATTTGAAGATCTGAACTTGTAATAGTCAAATACAGAACTTCGAAATGTTAAATACAAATTATTATTGCAAATTATAACTTGAAGATCTGAACTTGTAATTGTCAAATACAGAACTTAAAATTGATAGCTTCTAATTATTATTGCAAATTATAACTTGAAGATCTGAACTTGTAGGAGGTAAATACAGAACTTCGAATTGATAAATACAAACTAATACTGCAAATAATAATTTGAAGATCTGAACTTGTAATAGTCAAATACAGAACTCCGAATTGTTAAATACAAATTATTAGTGCAAATTATAACTTGAAAATCTGAACTTGTAATTGTCTAATACAGAACTTAAAATTGATAGCTACTAATTATTATTGCAAATTATAACTTGAAGATCTGAACTAGTAATAGTGAATTACAGAACTTAGATTTGATAAATACAAATTATTATTTCAAGTTATAACTTGAAGATCTGAACTTGTAACTGTCAAATACAGAACTTAGAATTGATACCTTCACATTGTGATTGCAAATTATAACTTGAAGATCTGTACTTGTAGTGGGTAAATACAGAACTTCGAATTGTTAAATTCAAACTAAGTTTGCAAATAATAAATTGAAGATCTGAACTTGTAATAGTCAAATACAGAACTTCGAATTGTTAAATACAAATTATTATTGCAAATTATAACTTGAAGATCTGAACTTGTAATTGTCAAATACAGAACTTAAAATTGATAGCTTCTAATTATTATTGCAAATTATAACTTGAAGATCTGAACTTGTAGTAGGTAAATACAGAACTTCGAATTGTTAAATACAAACTAAGATTGTAAATAATAATTTGAAGATCTGAACTTGTAATTGTCAAATACAGAACTTAAAATTGATAGCTTCTAATTATAATTGCAAATTATAACTTCAAGATCTGAACTAGTAATAGTGAATTACAGAACTTAGATTTGTTAAATACAAATTATTATTTCAAGTTATAACTTGAAGATCTGAACTTGTAACTGTCAAATACAGAACTTAGAATTGATACCTTCACATTGTGATTGCAAATTATAACTTGAAGATCTGTACTTGTAGTGGGTAAATACAGAACTTCGAATTGTTAAATTCAAACTAAGTTTGCAAATAATAATTTGTAGATCTGAACTTGTAATAGTCAAATACAGAACTTCGAATTGTTAAATCCAAATTATTAGTACAAATTATAACTTGAAGATCTTTACTTGTATTAGGTAAACACAGAACTTTAAATTGTTAAATTCAAACTAAGATTGCAAATAATAATTTGAAGATCTGAACTTGTAATAGTCAAATACAGAACTTCGAATTGTTAAATACAAATTATTATTGCAAATTATAACTTGAAGATCTGAACTTTAAATTGTCAAATACAGAACTTAAAATTGATAGCTTCCAATTATTATTGCAAATTATAACTTGAAGATCTGAACTTGTAATAGTCAAATACAGAACTTCGAATTGTTAAATCCAAATTATTAGTACAAATTATAACAAGAAGATCTTTACTTGTATTAGGTAAATACAGAACTTCAAATTGTTAAATTCAAACTAAGATTGCAAATAATAATTTGAAGATCTGAACTTCTAATAGTCAAATACAGAACTTCGAATTGTGAAATACAAATTATTATTGCAAATTATAACTTGAAGATCTGAACTTGTTATTGTCAAATACAGAACTTAAAATTGATAGCTTCTAATTATTATTGCAAATTATAATTTGAAGATCTGAACTTGTAGTAGGTAAATACAGAACTTCGAATTGATAAATACAAACTAATACTGCAAATAATAATTTGAAGATCTGAACTTGTAATAGTCAAATACAGAACTTCGAATTGTTAAATCCAAATTATTAGTACAAATTATAACTTGAAGATCTTAACTTGTATTAGGTAAATACAGAACTTCAAATTGTTAAATTCAAACTAAGATTGCAAATAATAATTTGAAGATCTGAACTTGTAATAGTCAAATACAGAACTTCGAAATGTTAAATACAAATTATTATTGCAAATTATAACTTGAAGATCTGAACTTGTAATTGTCAAATACAGAACTTAAAATTGATAGCTTCTAATTATTATTGCAAATTATAACTTGAAGATCTGAACTTGTAGGAGGTAAATACAGAACTTCGAATTGATAAATACAAACTAAGACTGCAAATAATAATTTGAAGATCTGAACTTGTAGTAGTCATATACAGAACTTCGAATTGTTAAATACAAATTATTATTGCAAATTATAACTTGAAGATCTGAACTTGTAATTGTCAAATACAGAACTTATAATTGATAGCTTCTAATTATTATTGCAAATTATAACTTGAAGTTCTGAACTTGTAGTAGGTAAATACAGAACTTCGAATTGATAAATACAAACTAAGACTGCAAATAATAATTTGAAGATCTGAACTTGTAGTAGTCATATACAGAACTTCGAATTGTTAAATACAAATTATTATTGCAAATTATAACTTGAAGATCTGAACTTGTAATTGTCAAATACAGAACTTATAATTGATAGCTTCTAATTATTATTGCAAATTATAACTTGAAGATCTGAACTTGTAATAGTGAATTACAGAACTTAGATTTGTTAAATATAAATTATAATTTCAAATTATAACTTGTAGATCTGAACTTGTATTAGGTAAATACAGAACTTCAAATTGTTAAATTCAAACTAAGATTGCAAATAATAATTTGAAGATCTGAACTTGTAATAGTCAAATACAGAACTTCGAATTGTTAAATACAAATTATTAGTACAAATTATAACTTGAAGATCTTAACTTGTATTAGGTAAATACAGAACTTCTAATTGTTAAACACAAACTAATACTGCAAATAATAATTTGAAGACCTGAACTTGTAATAGTCAAGTACAGAACTTCGAACTGTTAAATCCAAATTATTACTACAAATTATAACTTGAAGATCTTAACTTGTATTAGGTAAATACAGAACTTCAAATTGTTAAATTCAAACTAAGATTGCAAATAATAATTTGAAGATCTGAACTTGTAATAGTCAAATACAGAACTTCCAAATGTTAAATACAAATTATTATTGCAAATTATAACTTGAAGATCTGAACTTGTAATAGTCAAATACAGAACTTAAAATTGATAGCTTCTAATTATTATTGCAAATTATAACTTGAAGATCTGAACTTGTAGGAGGTAAATACAGAACTTCGAATTGATAAATACAAACTAAGACTGCAAATAATAATTTGAAGATCTGAACTTGTAATAGTCAAATACAGAACTTCGAATTGTTAAATCCAAATTATTAGTACAAATTATAACTTGAAGATCTTAACTTGTATTAGGTAAATACAGAACTTCAAATTGTTAAATTCAAACTAAGATTGCAAATAATAATTTGAAGATCGTAACTTGTAATAGTCAAATACAGAACTTCGAATTGTTAAATACAAATTATTATTGCAAATTATAACTTGTAGATCTGAAACTTGTAATTGTCAAATACAGAACTTAAAATTGATAGCTTCTAATTATTATAGCAAATTATAACTTGAAGATCTGAACTTGTAGTAGATAAATACAGAACTTCGAATTGTTAAATACAAACTAAGATGGTAAATAATAATTTGAAGATCTGAACTTGTAATAGTCACATACAGAACTTCGAATTGATAGCTTCTAATTATTATAGCAAATTATAACTTGAAGATCTGAACTTGTAGTAGGTAAATACAGAACTTCGAATTGTTAAATACAAACTAAGATTGCAAATAATAATTTGAAGATCTGAACTTGTAATAGTCAAATACAGAACTTCGAAATGTTAAATACAAATTATTAGTGCAAATTATAACTTGAAGATCTGAACTTGTAATTGTCAAATACAGAACTTAAAATTGATAGCTTCTAATTATTATTGCAAATTATAACTTGAAGATCTGAACTTGTAATAGTGAATTACAGAACTTAGATTTGTTAAATATAAATTATTATTTCAAATTATAACTTGAAGATCTGAACTTGTATTAGGTAAATACAGAACTTCAAATTGTTAAATTCAAACTAAGATTGCAAATAATAATTTGAAGATCTGAACTTGTAGTAGTCATATACAGAACTTCGAATTGTTAAATACAAATTATTATTGCAAATTATAACTTGAAGATCTGAACTTGTAATAGTGAATTACAGAACTTAGATTTGTTAAATATAAATTATTAGTACAAATTATAACTTGAAGATCTTTACTTATATTAGGTAAATACAGAACTTCAAATTGTTAAATTCAAACTAAGATTGCAAATAATAATTTGAAGATCTGAACTTGTAATAGTCAAATACAGAACTTCGAATTGTTAAATACAAATTATTAGTACAAATTATAACTTGAAGATCTTAACTTGTATTAGGTAAATACAGAACTTCTAATTGTTAAACACAAACTAATACTGCAAATAATAATTTGAAGATCTGAACTTGTAATAGTCAAATACAGAACTTCGAATTGTTAAATTCAAATTATTAGTACAAATTATAACTTGAAGATCTTAACTTGTATTAGGTAAATACAGAACTTCAAATTGTTAAATTTAAACTAAGATTGCAAATAATAATTTGAAGATCTGAACTTGTAATAGTCAAATACAGAACTTCGAAATGTTAAATACAAATTATTATTGCAAATTATAACTTGAAGATCTGAACTTGTAATTGTCAAATACAGAACTTAAAATTGATAGCTTCTAATTATTATTGCAAATTATAACTTGAAGATCTGAACTTGTAGGAGGTAAATACAGAACTTCGAATTGATAAATACAAACTAAGACTGCAAATAATAATTTGAAGATCTGAACTTGTAATAGTCAAATACAGAACTTCGAATTGTTAAATCCAAATTATTAGTACAAATTATAACTTAAAGATCTTAACTTGTATTAGGTAAATACAGAACTTCAAATTGTTAAATTCAAACTAAGATTGCAAATAATAATTTGAAGCTGTGAACTTGTAATAGTCAAATACAGAACTTCGAATTGTTAAATACAAATTATTATTGCAAATTATAACTTGAAGATCTGAACTTGTAATTGTCAAATACAGAACTTATAATTGATAGCTTCTAATTATTATTGCAAATTATAACTTGAAGTTCTGAACTTGTAGTAGGTAAATACAGAACTTCGAATTGTTAAATACAAACTAAGACTGCAAATAATAATTTGAAGATCTGAACTTCTAATAGTCAAATACAGAACTTCGAATTGTTAAATCCAAATTATTAGTACAAATTATAACTTGAAGATCTAAACTTGTATTAGGTAAATACAGAACTTTAAATTGTTAAATTCAAACTAAGATTGCAAATATTAATTTGAAGATCTGAACTTGTAATAGTCAAATACAGAACTTCGAAATGTTAAATACAAATTATTATTGCAAATTATAACTTGAAGATCTGAACTTGTAATTGTCAAATACAGAACTTAAAATTGATAGCTTCTAATTATTATTGCAAATTATAACTTGAACATCTGAACTTGTAATTGTCAAATACAGAACTTAAAATTGATAGCTTCTAATTATTATTTCAAATTATAACTTGAAGATCTGAACTTGTAATTGTCAAATACAGAACTTAAAATTGATAGCTTCTAATTATTATTGCAAATTATAACTTGAAGATCTGAACTTGTAATAGTCAAATACAGAACTTCTAATTGTTAAATACAAATTATTAGTGCAAATTATAACTTGAAGATCTGAACTAGTAATTGTCAAATACAGAACTTAAAATTGATAGCTTCTAATTATTATTGCAAATTATAACTTGAAGATCTGAACTTGTAATTGTCAAATACAGAACTTAAAATTGATAGCTTCTAATTATTATTTCAAATTATAACTTGAAGATCTTAACTTGTAATTGTCAAATACAGAACTTAAAATTGATAGCTTCTAATTATTATTGCAAATTATAACTTGAAGATCTGAACTTGTAATTGTCAAATACAGAACTTAAAATTGATAGCTTCTAATTATTATTGCAAATTATAACTTGAACATCTGAACTTGTAATTGTCAAATACAGAACTTAAAATTGATAGCTTCTAATTATTATTTCAAATTATAACTTGAAGATCTGAACTTGTAATTGTCAAATACAGAACTTAAAATTGATAGCTTCTAATTATTATTGCAAATTATAACTTGAAGATCTGAACTTGTAATAGTCAAATACAGAACTTCTAATTGTTAAATACAAATTATTAGTGCAAATTATAACTTGAAGATCTGAACTAGTAATTGTCAAATACAGAACTTAAAATTGATAGCTTCTAATTATTATTGCAAATTATAACTTGAAGATCTGAACTTGTAATTGTCAAATACAGAACTTAAAATTGATAGCTTCTAATTATTATTTCAAATTATAACTTGAAGATCTTAACTTGTAATTGTCAAATACAGAACTTAAAATTGATAGCTTCTAATTATTATTGCAAATTATAACTTGAAGATCTGAACTTGTAATTGTCAAATACAGAACTTCTAATTGTTAAATACAAATTATTAGTGCAAATTATAACTTGAAGATCTGAACTTGTAATTGTCAAATACAGAACTTAAAATTGGTAGATTCTATTTATTATTGTAAATTATAACATGAAGATCTGAACTTGTAATTGTCAAATACAGCACTTAAAATTGATAGCTTCTAATTATTATTGCAAATTATAATTTGAAGATCTGAACTTGTAATAGACAAATACGCAACTTAGCATTGTTAAATACAAATTGTGATTGCAAATTATAACTTGAAGATCTGAACCTGTAATAGGTAAATACAGAACTTCGCATTGTTAAATTCAAACTAAGTTTGCAAATAATAAATTGAAGATCTGTACTTGTAATAGTCAAATACAGAACTTCGAATTGTTAAATACAAATTATTATTTGCTAATTATAACTTGAAGATATGAACTTGTAATTGTCAACTACAGAACTTAAAATTGATAGCTTCTAATTATTATTGCAAATTATAACTTGAAGATCTGAACTTGTAATAGTGAATTACAGAACTTAGATTTGTTAAATATAAATTATTAGTACAAATTATAACTTGAAGATCTTTACTTATATTAGGTAAATACAGAACTTCAAATTGTTAAATTCAAACTAAGATTGCAAATAATAATTTGAAGATCTGAACTTGTAATAGTCAAATACAGAACTTCGAATTGTTAAATACAAATTATTAGTACAAATTATAACTTGAAGATCTTAACTTGTATTAGGTAAATACAGAACTTCTAATTGTTAAACACAAACTAATACTGCAAATAATAATTTGAAGATCTGAACTTGTAATAGTCAAATACAGAACTTCGAATTGTTAAATTCAAATTATTAGTACAAATTATAACTTGAAGATCTTAACTTGTATTAGGTAAATACAGAACTTCAAATTGTTAAATTCAAACTAAGATTGCAAATAATAATTTGAAGATCTGAACTTGTAATAGTCAAATACAGAACTTCGAAATGTTAAATACAAATTATTATTGCAAATTATAACTTGAAGATCTGAACTTGTAATTGTCAAATACAGAACTTAAAATTGATAGCTTCTAATTATTATTGCAAATTATAACTTGAAGATCTGAACTTGTAGGAGGTAAATACAGAACTTCGAATTGATAAATACAAACTAAGACTGCAAATAATAATTTGAAGATCTGAACTTGTAATAGTCAAATACAGAACTTCGAATTGTTAAATCCAAATTATTAGTACAAATTATAACTTGAAGATCTTAACTTGTATTAGGTAAATACAGAACTTCAAATTGTTAAATTCAAACTAAGATTGCAAATAATAATTTGAAGATCTGAACTTGTAATAGTCAAATACAGAACTTCGAATTGTTAAATACAAATTATTATTGCAAATTGTAACTTGTAGATCTGAAACTTGTAATTGTCAAATACAGAACTTAAAATTGATAGCTTCTAATTATTATAGCAAATTATAACTTGAAGATCTGAACTTGTAGTAGGTAAATACAGAACTTTGAATTGTTAAATACAAACTAAGATTGCAAATAATAATTTGAAGCTCTGAACTTGTAATAGTCAAATACAGAACTTCGAATTGTTAAATACAAATTATTATTGCAAATTATAACTTGAAGATCTGAACTTGTAATTGTCAAATACAGAACTTATAATTGATAGCTTCTAATTATTATTGCAAATTATAACTTGAAGTTCTGAACTTGTAGTAGGTAAATACAGAACTTCGAATTGTTAAATACAAACTAAGACTGCAAATAATAATTTGAAGATCTGAACTTCTAATAGTCAAATACAGAACTTCGAATTGTTAAATCCAAATTATTAGTACAAATTATAACTTGAAGATCTAAACTTGTATTAGGTAAATACAGAACTTTAAATTGTTAAATTCAAACTAAGATTGCAAATATTAATTTGAAGATCTGAACTTGTAATAGTCAAATACAGAACTTCGAAATGTTAAATACAAATTATTATTGCAAATTATAACTTGAAGATCTGAACTTGTAATTGTCAATTACAGAACTTAAAATTGATAGCTTCTAATTATTATTTCAAATTATAACTTGAAGATCTGAACTTGTAATTGTCAAATACAGAACTTAAAATTGATAGCTTCTAATTATTATTGCAAATTATAACTTGAAGATCTGAACTTGTAATAGTCAAATACAGAACTTCTAATTGTTAAATACAAATTATTAGTGCAAATTATAACTTGAAGATCTGAACTAGTAATTGTCAAATACAGAACTTAAAATTGATAGCTTCTAATTATTATTGCAAATTATAACTTGAAGATCTGAACTTGTAATTGTCAAATACAGAACTTAAAATTGATAGCTTCTAATTATTATTTCAAATTATAACTTGAAGATCTTAACTTGTAATTGTCAAATACAGAACTTAAAATTGATAGCTTCTAATTATTATTGCAAATTATAACTTGAAGATCTGAACTTGTAATTGTCAAATACAGAACTTCTAATTGTTAAATACAAATTATTAGTGCAAATTATAACTTGAAGATCTGAACTTGTAATTGTCAAATACAGAACTTAAAATTGATAGATTCTATTTATTATTGTAAATTATAACATGAAGATCTGAACTTGTAATAGTGCATTACAGAACTTAGATTTGTTAAATTCAAATTATTATTTCAAATTATAACTTGAAGATCTGCACTAGTAATTGTCAAATACAGAACTTCTAATTGTTAAATACAAATTATTAGTGCAAATTATTACTTGAAGATCTGAACTAGTAATTGTCAAATACAGCACTTAAAATTGATAGCTTCTAATTATTATTGCAAATTATAACTTGAAGATCTGAACTTGTAATTGTCAAATACAGAACTTAAAATTGATAGCTTCTAATTATTATTTCAAATTATAACTTGGAGATCTGAACTTGTAATTGTCAAATACAGAACTTATAATTGATAGCTTCTAATTATTATTGCAAATAATAATTTGAAGATCTGAACTTGTAATAGTCAAATACAGAACTTCTAATTGTTAAATACAAATTATTAGTGCAAATTATTACTTGAAGATCTGAACTAGTAATTGTCAAATATAGCACTTAAAATTGATAGCTTCTAATTATTATTGCAAATTATAACTTGAAGATCTGAACTTGTAATTGTCAAATACAGAACTTAAAATTGATAGCTTCTAATTATTATTTCAAATTATAACTTGGAGATCTGAACTTGTAATTGTCAAATACAGAACTTAAAATTGATAGCTTCTAATTATTATTGCAAATTATAACTTGAAGATCTGAACTTGTAATTGTCAAATACAGAACTTCTAATTGTTAAATACAAATTATTAGTGCAAATTATAACTTGAAGATCTGACCTTGTAATTGTCAAATACAGAAGTTAAAATTGATAGCTTCTAATTATTATTGTAAATTATAACTTGAAGATCTGAACTTGTAATTGTCAAATACAGAACTTAAAATTGATAGCTTCTAATTATTATTGCAAATAATAACTTGAAGATCTGAACTTGTAATTGTCAAATACAGAACTTAAAATTGATAGCTTCTAATTATTATTGCAAATTTTAATTTGAAGATCTGAACTTGTAATAGACAAATACGCAACTTAGCATTGTTAAATACAAATTGTGATTGCAAATTATAACTTGAAGATCTGAACCTGTAATAGGTAAATACAGAACTTCGCATTGTTAAATTCAAACTAAGTTTGCAAATAATAAATTGAAGATCTGTACTTGTAATAGTCAAATACAGAACTTCGAATTGTTAAATACAAATTATTATTTGCTAATTATAACTTGAAGATATGAACTTGTAATTGTCAACTACAGAACTTAAAATTGATAGCTTCTAATTATTATTGCAAATTATAACTTAAAGATCTGAACTTGTAGTAGGTAAATACAGAAATTCGAATTGTTAAATACAAACTAAGATTGTAAATAATAATTTGAAGATCTGGACTTGTAATAGTCAAATACAGAACTTCGAATTGTTAAATACAAATTATTAGTGCAAATTATAACTTGAAGATCTGAACTTGTAATTGTCAAATACAGAACTTAAAATTGATAGTTTCTAATTATTATTGCAAATTATAACTTGAAGATCTGAACTTGTAATAGTGAATTACAGAACTTACATTTGTTAAATATAAATTATTATTTCAAATTATAACTTGAAGATATGAACTTATAGTAGGTAAATACAGAACTTCGAATTGTTAAATTCAAACTAGGATTGCAAATAATAATTTGAAGATCTGAACTTGTAATAGTCAAATACAGAACTTCGAATTGTTAAATACAAATTATTATTGCAAGTTATAACTTGAAGATCTGAACTTGTAATTGTCAAATACAGAACTTAAAATTGAGAGCTTCTAATTATTATTGCAAATTATAACTTGAAGATCTGAACTTGTAGTAGGAAAATACAGAACTTCGAATTGTTAAATTCAAACTAGGATTGCAAATAATAATTTGAAGATCTGAACTTGTAATAGTCAAATACAGAACTTCGAATTGTTAAATACAAATTATTATTGCAAGTTATAACTTGAAGATCTGAACTTGTAATTGTCAAATACAGAGCTTAAAATTGAGAGCTTCTAATTATTATTGCAAATTATAACTTGAAGATCTGAACTTGTAGTAGGTAAATACAGAACTTCGAATTGTTAAATACAAACTAAGATTGTAAATAATAATTTGAAGATCTGAACTTGTAATAGTCAAATACAGAACTTCGAATTTTTAAATACAAATTATTATTGCAAATTATAACTTGAAGATCTGAACTTGTAATTGTCAAATACAGAACTTAAAATTGATAGCTTCTAATTATAATTGCAAATTATAACTTCAAGATCTGAACTTGTAGTAGGTAAATACAGAACTTCGAATTGTTAAATACAAACTAAGACAGCAAATAATAATTTGAAGATCTGAACTTGTACTAGTCAAATACAGAACTTCGAATTGTTAAATACAAATTATTATGGCAAATTATAACTTGAAGATCTGAACTTGTAATTGTCAAATACAGAACTTAAAATTGATAGCTTCTAATTATTATTGCAAATTATAACTTGAAGATCTGAACTAGTAATAGTGAATTACAGAACTTAGATTTGTTAAATACTTATTATTATTTCAAGTTATAACTTGAAGATCTGAACTTGTAACTGTGAAATACAGAACTTAGAATTGATACCATCAAATTGTGATTGCAAATTAGAACTTGAAGATCTGTACTTGTAGTGGGTAAATACAGAACTTCGCATTGTTAAATTCAAACTAAGTTTGCAAATAATAAATTGAAGATCTGAACTTGTAATAGTCAAATACAGAACTTCGAATTGTTAAATACAAATTATTATTTGCTAATTATAACTTGAAGATATGAACTTGTAATTGTCAACTACAGAACTTAAAATTGAAAGCTTCTAATTATTATTGCAAATTATAACTTAAAGATCTGAACTTGTAGTAGGTAAATACAGAACTTCGAATTGTTAAATACAAACTAAGATTGTAAATAATAATTTGAAGATCTGGAATTGTAATAGTCAAATACAGAACTTCGAATTGTTAAATACAAATTATTAGTGCAAATTATAACTTGAAGATCTGAACTTGTAATTGTCAAATACAGAACTTAAAATTAATAGCTTCTAATTATTATTGCAAATTATAACTTGAAGATCTGAACTAGTAATAGTGAATTACAGAACTTAGATTTGTTAAATACTAATTATTATTTCAAGTTATAACTTGAAGATCTGAACTTGTAACTTTCAAATACAGAACTTAGAATTGATACCTTCAAATTGTGATTGCAAATTAGAACTTGAAGATCTGTACTTGTAGAGGGTAAATACAGAACTTCGCATTGTTAAATTCAAACTAAGTTTGCATATAATAAATTGAAGATCTGTACTTGTAATAGTCAAATACAGAACTTCGAATTGTTAAATACAAATTATTATTTGCTAATTATAACTTGAAGATATGAACTTGTAATTGTCAACTACAGAACTTAAAATTGATAGCTTCTAATTATTACTGCAAATTATAACTTAAAGATCTGAACTTGTAGTAGGTAAATACAGAACTTCGAATTGTTAAATACAAACTAAGTTTGTAAATAATAATTTGAAGATCTGGAATTGTAATAGTCAAATACAGAACTTCGAATTGTTAAATACAAATTATTAGTGCAAATTATAACTTGAAGATCTGAACTTGTAATTGTCAAATACAGAACTTAAAATTGATAGCTTCTAATTATAATTGCAAATTATAACTTCAAGATCTGAACTAGTAATAGTGAATTACAGAACTTAGATTTGTTAAATACAAATTATTATTTCAAGTTATAACTTGAAGATCTGAACTTGTAACTGTCAAATACAGAACTTAGAATTGATACCTTCACATTGTGATTGCAAATTATAACTTGAAGATCTGTACTTGTAGTGGGTAAATACAGAACTTCGAATTGTTAAATTCAAACTAAGTTTGCAAATAATAATTTGACGATCTGAACTTGTAATAGTCAAATACAGAACTTCGAATTGTTAAATCCAAATTATTAGGACGAATTATAACTTGAAGATCTTTACTTGTATTAGGTAAACACAGAACTTTAAATTGTTAAATTCAAACTAAGATTGCAAATAATAATTTGAAGATCTGAACTTGTAATAGTCAAATACAGAACTTCGAATTGTTAAATACAAATTATTAGTACAAATTATAACTTGAAGATCTTAACTTGTATTAGGTAAATACAGAACTTCAAATTGTTAAATTCAAACTAAGATTGCAAATAATAATTTGAAGATCTGAACTTGTAATAGTCAAATACAGAACTTCGAAATGTTAAATACAAATTATTATTGCAAATTATAACTTGAAGATCTGAACTTGTAATTGTCAAATACAGAACTTAAAATTGATAGCTTCTAATTATTATTGCAAATTATAACTTGAAGATCTGAACTTGTAGGAGGTAAATACAGAACTTCGAATTGATAAATACAAACTAAGACTGCAAATAATAATTTGAAGATCTGAACTTGTAGTAGTCATATACAGAACTTCGAATTGTTAAATACAAATTATTATTGCAAATTATAACTTGAAGATCTGAACTTGTAATTGTCAAATACAGAACTTATAATTGATAGCTTCTAATTATTATTGCAAATTATAACTTGAAGTTCTGAACTTCTAGTAGTAGGTAAATACAGAACTTCGAATTGTTAAATACAAACTAAGACTGCAAATAATAATTTGAAGATCTGAACTTGTAATAGTCAAATACAGAACTTCGAATTGTTAAATCCAAATTATTAGTACAAATTATAACTTGAAGATCTTAACTTGTATTAGGTAAATACAGAACTTCAAATTGTTAAATTCAAACTAAGATTGCAAATAATAATTTGAAGATCTGAACTTGTAATAGTCAAATACAGAACTTCGAAATGTTAAATACAAATTATTAGTGCAAATTATAACTTGAAGATCTGAACTTGTAATTGTCAAATACAGAACTTAAAATTGATAGCTTCTAATTATTATTGCAAATTATAACTTGAAGATCTGAACTTGTAGGAGGTAAATACAGAACTTCGAATTGATAAATACAAACTAAGACTGTAAATAATAATTTGAAGATCTGAACTTGTAATAGTCAAATACAGAACTTCGAATTGTTAAATCCAAATTATTAGTACAAATTATAACTTGAAGATCTTAACTTGTATTAAGTAAATACAGAACTTCAAATTGTTAAATTCAAACTAAGATTGCAAATAATAATTTGAAGATCTGAACTTGTAATAGTCAAATACAGAACTTCGAATTGTTAAATACAAATTATTATTGCAAATTATAACTTGTAGATCTGAAACTTGTAATTGTCAAATACAGAACTTAAAATTGATAGCTTCTAATTATTATAGCAAATTATAACTTGAAGATCTGAACTTGTAGTAGGTAAATACAGAACTTCGAATTGTTAAATACAAACTAAGATTGTAAATAATAATTTGAAGATCTGAACTTGTAATAGTCAAATACAGAACTTCGAATTGATAGCTTCTAATTATTATAGCAAATTATAACTTGAAGATCTGAACTTGTAGTAGGTAAATACAGAACTTCGAATTGTTAAATACAAACTAAGATTGCAAATAATAATTTGAAGATCTGAACTTGTAATAGTCAAATACAGAACTTCGAAATGTTAAATACAAATTATTAGTGCAAATTATAACTTGAAGATCTGAACTTGTAATTGTCAAATACAGAACTTAAAATTGATAGCTTCTAATTATTATTGCAAATAATAATTTGAAGATCTGAACTTGTAATTGTCAAATACAGAACTTAAAATTGATAGCTTCTAATTATTATTTCAAATTATAACTTGGAGATCTGAACTTGTAATTGTCAAATACAGAACTTATAATTGATAGCTTCTAATTATTATTGCAAATAATAATTTGAAGATCTGAACTTGTAATAGTCAAATACAGAACTTCTAATTGTTAAATACAAATTATTAGTGCAAATTATTACTTGAAGATCTGAACTAGTAATTGTCAAATATAGCACTTAAAATTGATAGCTTCTAATTATTATTGCAAATTATAACTTGAAGATCTGAACTTGTAATTGTCAAATACAGAACTTAAAATTGATAGCTTCTAATTATTATTTCAAATTATAACTTGGAGATCTGAACTTGTAATTGTCAAATACAGAACTTAAAATTGATAGCTTCTAATTATTATTGAAAATTATAACTTGAAGATCTGAATTTGTAATTGTCAAATACAGAACTTCTAATTGTTAAATACAAATTATTAGTGCAAATTATAACTTGAAGATCTGACCTTGAAATTGTCAAATACAGAAGTTAAAATTGATAGCTTCTAATTATTATTGTAAATTATAACTTGAAGATCTGAACTTGTAATTGTCAAATACAGAACTTAAAATTGATAGCTTCTAATTATTATTGCAAATAATAACTTGAAGATCTGAACTTGTAATTGTCAAATACAGAACTTAAAATTGATAGCTTCTAATTATTATTGCAAATTATAATTTGAAGATCTGAACTTGTAATAGACAAATACGCAACTTAGCATTGTTAAATACAAATTGTGATTGCAAATTATAACTTGAAGATCTGAACCTGTAATAGGTAAATACAGAACTTCGCATTGTTAAATTCAAACTAAGTTTGCAAATAATAAATTGAAGATCTGTACTTGTAATAGTCAAATACAGAACTTCGAATTGTTAAATACAAATTATTATTTGCTAATTATAACTTGAAGATATGAACTTGTAATTGTCAACTACAGAACTTAAAATTGATAGCTTCTAATTATTATTGCAAATTATAACTTAAAGATCTGAACTTGTAGTAGGTAAATACAGAAATTCGAATTGTTAAATACAAACTAAGATTGTAAATAATAATTTGAAGATCTGGACTTGTAATAGTCAAATACAGAACTTCGAATTGTTAAATACAAATTATTAGTGCAAATTATAACTTGAAGATCTGAACTTGTAATTGTCAAATACAGAACTTAAAATTGATAGTTTCTAATTATTATTGCAAATTATAACTTGAAGATCTGAACTTGTAATAGTGAATTACAGAACTTACATTTGTTAAATATAAATTATTATTTCAAATTATAACTTGAAGATATGAACTTATAGTAGGTAAATACAGAACTTCGAATTGTTAAATTCAAACTAGGATTGCAAATAATAATTTGAAGATCTGAACTTGTAATAGTCAAATACAGAACTTCGAATTGTTAAATACAAATTATTATTGCAAGTTATAACTTGAAGATCTGAACTTGTAATTGTCAAATACAGAACTTAAAATTGAGAGCTTCTAATTATTATTGCAAATTATAACTTGAAGATCTGAACTTGTAGTAGGAAAATAAAGAACTTCGAATTGTTAAATTCTAACTAGGATTGCAAATAATAATTTGAAGATCTGAACTTGTAATAGTCAAATACAGAACTTCGAATTGTTAAATACAAATTATTATTGCAAGTTATAACTTGAAGATCTGAACTTGTAATTGTCAAATACAGAGCTTAAAATTGAGAGCTTCTAATTATTATTGCAAATTATAACTTGAAGATCTGAACTTGTAGTAGGTAAATACAGAACTTCGAATTGTTAAATACAAACTAAGATTGTAAATAATAATTTGAAGATCTGAACTTGTAATAGTCAAATACAGAACTTCGAATTTTTAAATACAAATTATTATTGCAAATTATAACTTGAAGATCTGAACTTGTAATTGTCAAATACAGAACTTAAAATTGATAGCTTCTAATTATAATTGCAAATTATAACTTCAAGATCTGAACTTGTAGTAGGTAAATACAGAACTTCGAATTGTTAAATACAAACTAAGACAGCAAATAATAATTTGAAGATCTGAACTTGTACTAGTCAAATACAGAACTTCGAATTGTTAAATACAAATTATTATGGCAAATTATAACTTGAAGATCTGAACTTGTAATTGTCAAATACAGAACTTAAAATTGATAGCTTCTAATTATTATTGCAAATTATAACTTGAAGATCTGAACTAGTAATAGTGAATTACAGAACTTAGATTTGTTAAATACTTATTATTATTTCAAGTTATAACTTGAAGATCTGAACTTGTAACTGTGAAATACAGAACTTAGAATTGATACCATCAAATTGTGATTGAAAATTAGAACTTGAAGATCTGTACTTGTAGTGGGTAAATACAGAACTTCGCATTGTTAAATTCAAACTAAGTTTGCAAATAATAAATTGAAGATCTGAACTTGTAATAGTCAAATACAGAACTTCGAATTGTTAAATACAAATTATTATTTGCTAATTATAACTTGAAGATATGAACTTGTAATTGTCAACTACAGAACTTAAAATTGATAGCTTCTAATTATTATTGCAAATTATAACTTAAAGATCTGAACTTGTAGTAGGTAAATACAGAACTTCGAATTGTTAAATACAAACTAAGATTGTAAATAATAATTTGAAGATCTGGAATTGTAATAGTCAAATACAGAACTTCGAATTGTTAAATACAAATTATTAGTGCAAATTATAACTTGAAGATCTGAACTTGTAATTGTCAAATACAGAACTTAAAATTGATAGCTTCTAATTATTATTGCAAATTATAACTTGAAGATCTGAACTAGTAATAGTGAATTACAGAACTTAGATTTGTTAAATACTAATTATTATTTCAAGTTATAACTTGAAGATCTGAACTTGTAACTTTCAAATACAGAACTTAGAATTGATACCTTCAAATTGTGATTGCAAATTAGAACTTGAAGATCTGTACTTGTAGAGGGTAAATACAGAACTTCGCATTGTTAAATTCAAACTAAGTTTGCATATAATAAATTGAAGATCTGTACTTGTAATAGTCAAATACAGAACTTCGAATTGTTAAATACAAATTATTATTTGCTAATTATAACTTGAAGATATGAACTTGTAATTGTCAACTACAGAACTTAAAATTGATAGCTTCTAATTATTACTGCAAATTATAACTTAAAGATCTGAACTTGTAGTAGGTAAATACAGAACTTCGAATTGTTAAATACAAACTAAGTTTGTAAATAATAATTTGAAGATCTGGAATTGTAATAGTCAAATACAGAACTTCGAATTGTTAAATACAAATTATTAGTGCAAATTATAACTTGAAGATCTGAACTTGTAATTGTCAAATACAGAACTTAAAATTGATAGCTTCTAATTATAATTGCAAATTATAACTTCAAGATCTGAACTAGTAATAGTGAATTACAGAACTTAGATTTGTTAAATACAAATTATTATTTCAAGTTATAACTTGAAGATCTGAACTTGTAACTGTCAAATACAGAACTTAGAATTGATACCTTCACATTGTGATTGCAAATTATAACTTGAAGATCTGTACTTGTAGTGGGTAAATACAGAACTTCGAATTGTTAAATTCAAACTAAGTTTGCAAATAATAATTTGAAGATCTGAACTTGTAATAGTCAAATACAGAACTTCGAATTGTTAAATCCAAATTATTAGGACGAATTATAACTTGAAGATCTTTACTTGTATTAGGTAAACACAGAACTTTAAATTGTTAAATTCAAACTAAGATTGCAAATAATAATTTGAAGATCTGAACTTGTAATAGTCAAATACAGAACTTCGAATTGTTAAATACAAATTATTAGTACAAATTATAACTTGAAGATCTGAACTTGTAATTGTCAAATACAGAACTTAAAATTGATAGCTTCTAATTATTATTGCAAATAATAATTTGAAGATCTGAACTTGTAATTGTCAAATACAGAACTTAAAATTGATAGCTTCTAATTATTATTTCAAATTATAACTTGGAGATCTGAACTTGTAATTGTCAAATACAGAACTTATAATTGATAGCTTCTAATTATTATTGCAAATAATAATTTGAAGATCTGAACTTGTAATAGTCAAATACAGAACTTCTAATTGTTAAATACAAATTATTAGTGCAAATTATTACTTGAAGATCTGAACTAGTAATTGTCAAATATAGCACTTAAAATTGATAGCTTCTAATTATTATTGCAAATTATAACTTGAAGATCTGAACTTGTAATTGTCAAATACAGAACTTAAAATTGATAGCTTCTAATTATTATTTCAAATTATAACTTGGAGATCTGAACTTGTAATTGTCAAATACAGAACTTAAAATTGATAGCTTCTAATTATTATTGCAAATTATAACTTGAAGATCTGAACTTGTAATTGTCAAATACAGAACTTCTAATTGTTAAATACAAATTATTAGTGCAAATTATAACTTGAAGATCTGACCTTGTAATTGTCAAATACAGAACTTAAAATTGATAGCTTCTAATTATTATTGTAAATTATAACTTGAAGATCTGAACTTGTAATTGTCAAATACAGAACTTAAAATTGATAGCTTCTAATTATTATTGCAAATAATAACTTGAAGATCTGAACTTGTAATTGTCAAATACAGAACTTAAAATTGATAGCTTCTAATTATTATTGCAAATTATAATTTGAAGATCTGAACTTGTAATAGACAAATACGCAACTTAGCATTGTTAAATACAAATTGTGATTGCAAATTATAACTTGAAGATCTGAACCTGTAATAGGTAAATACAGAACTTCGCATTGTTAAATTCAAACTAAGTTTGCAAATAATAAATTGAAGATCTGTACTTGTAATAGTCAAATACAGAACTTCGAATTGTTAAATACAAATTATTATTTGCTAATTATAACTTGAAGATATGAACTTGTAATTGTCAACTACAGAACTTAAAATTGATAGCTTCTAATTATTATTGCAAATTATAACTTAAAGATCTGAACTTGTAGTAGGTAAATACAGAAATTCGAATTGTGAAATACAAACTAAGATTGTAAATAATAATTTGAAGATCTGGACTTGTAATAGTCAAATACAGAACTTCGAATTGTTAAATACAAATTATTAGTGCAAATTATAACTTGAAGATCTGAACTTGTAATTGTCAAATACAGAACTTAAAATTGATAGTTTCTAATTATTATTGCAAATTATAACTTGAAGATCTGAACTTGTAATAGTGAATTACAGAACTTACATTTGTTAAATATAAATTATTATTTCAAATTATAACTTGAAGATATGAACTTATAGTAGGTAAATACAGAACTTCGAATTGTTAAATTCAAACTAGGATTGCAAATAATAATTTGAAGATCTGAACTTGTAATAGTCAAATACAGAACTTAAAATTGAGAGCTTCTAATTATTATTGCAAATTATAACTTGAAGATCTGAACTTGTAGTAGGAAAATACAGAACTTCGAATTGTTAAATTCAAACTAGGATTGCAAATAATAATTTGAAGATCTGAACTTGTAATAGTCAAATACAGAACTTCGAATTGTTAAATACAAATTATTATTGCAAGTTATAACTTGAAGATCTGAACTTGTAATTGTCAAATACAGAGCTTAAAATTGAGAGCTTCTAATTATTATTGCAAATTATAACTTGAAGATCTGAACTTGTAGTAGGTAAATACAGAACTTCGAATTGTTAAATACAAACTAAGATTGTAAATAATAATTTGAAGATCTGAACTTGTAATAGTCAAATACAGAACTTCGAATTTTTAAATACAAATTATTATTGCAAATTATAACTTGAAGATCTGAACTTGTAATTGTCAAATACAGAACTTAAAATTGATAGCTTCTAATTATAATTGCAAATTATAACTTCAAGATCTGAACTTGTAGTAGGTAAATACAGAACTTCGAATTGTTAAATACAAACTAAGACAGCAAATAATAATTTGAAGATCTGAACTTGTACTAGTCAAATACAGAACTTCGAATTGTTAAATACAAATTATTATGGCAAATTATAACTTGAAGATCTGAACTTGTAATTGTCAAATACAGAACTTAAAATTGATAGCTTCTAATTATTATTGCAAATTATAACTTGAAGATCTGAACTAGTAATAGTGAATTACAGAACTTAGATTTGTTAAATACTTATTATTATTTCAAGTTATAACTTGAAGATCTGAACTTGTAACTGTGAAATACAGAACTTAGAATTGATACCATCAAATTGTGATTGCAAATTAGAACTTGAAGATCTGTACTTGTAGTGGGTAAATACAGAACTTCGCATTGTTAAATTCAAACTAAGTTTGCAAATAATAAATTGAAGATCTGAACTTGTAATAGTCAAATACAGAACTTCGAATTGTTAAATACAAATTATTATTTGCTAATTATAACTTGAAGATATGAACTTGTAATTGTCAACTACAGAACTTAAAATTGATAGCTTCTAATTATTATTGCAAATTATAACTTAAAGATCTGAACTTGTAGTAGGTAAATACAGAACTTCGAATTGTTAAATACAAACTAAGATTGTAAATAATAATTTGAAGATCTGGAATTGTAATAGTCAAATACAGAACTTCGAATTGTTAAATACAAATTATTAGTGCAAATTATAACTTGAAGATCTGAACTTGTAATTGTCAAATACAGAACTTAAAATTGATAGCTTCTAATTATTATTGCAAATAATAACTTGAAGATCTGAACTTGTAATTGTCAAATACAGAACTTAAAATTGATAGCTTCTAATTATTATTGCAAATTATAATTTGAAGATCTGAACTTGTAATAGACAAATACGCAACTTAGCATTGTTAAATACAAATTGTGATTGCAAATTATAACTTGAAGATCTGAACCTGTAATAGGTAAATACAGAACTTCGCATTGTTAAATTCAAACTAAGTTTGCAAATAATAAATTGAAGATCTGTACTTGTAATAGTCAAATACAGAACTTCGAATTGTTAAATACAAATTATTATTTGCTAATTATAACTTGAAGATATGAACTTGTAATTGTCAACTACAGAACTTAAAATTGATAGCTTCTAATTATTATTGCAAATTATAACTTAAAGATCTGAACTTGTAGTAGGTAAATACAGAAATTCGAATTGTGAAATACAAACTAAGATTGTAAATAATAATTTGAAGATCTGGACTTGTAATAGTCAAATACAGAACTTCGAATTGTTAAATACAAATTATTAGTGCAAATTATAACTTGAAGATCTGAACTTGTAATTGTCAAATACAGAACTTAAAATTGATAGTTTCTAATTATTATTGCAAATTATAACTTGAAGATCTGAACTTGTAATAGTGAATTACAGAACTTACATTTGTTAAATATAAATTATTATTTCAAATTATAACTTGAAGATATGAACTTATAGTAGGTAAATACAGAACTTCGAATTGTTAAATTCAAACTAGGATTGCAAATAATAATTTGAAGATCTGAACTTGTAATAGTCAAATACAGAACTTCGAATTGTTAAATACAAATTATTATTGCAAGTTATAACTTGAAGATCTGAACTTGTAATTGTCAAATACAGAACTTAAAATTGAGAGCTTCTAATTATTATTGCAAATTATAACTTGAAGATCTGAACTTGTAGTAGGAAAATACAGAACTTCGAATTGTTAAATTCAAACTAGGATTGCAAATAATAATTTGAAGATCTGAACTTGTAATAGTCAAATACAGAACTTCGAATTGTTAAATACAAATTATTATTGCAAGTTATAACTTGAAGATCTGAACTTGTAATTGTCAAATACAGAGCTTAAAATTGAGAGCTTCTAATTATTATTGCAAATTATAACTTGAAGATCTGAACTTGTAGTAGGTAAATACAGAACTTCGAATTGTTAAATACAAACTAAGATTGTAAATAATAATTTGAAGATCTGAACTTGTAATAGTCAAATACAGAACTTCGAATTTTTAAATACAAATTATTATTGCAAATTATAACTTGAAGATCTGAACTTGTAATTGTCAAATACAGAACTTAAAATTGATAGCTTCTAATTATAATTGCAAATTATAACTTCAAGATCTGAACTTGTAGTAGGTAAATACAGAACTTCGAATTGTTAAATACAAACTAAGACAGCAAATAATAATTTGAAGATCTGAACTTGTACTAGTCAAATACAGAACTTCGAATTGTTAAATACAAATTATTATGGCAAATTATAACTTGAAGATCTGAACTTGTAATTGTCAAATACAGAACTTAAAATTGATAGCTTCTAATTATTATTGCAAATTATAACTTGAAGATCTGAACTAGTAATAGTGAATTACAGAACTTAGATTTGTTAAATACTTATTATTATTTCAAGTTATAACTTGAAGATCTGAACTTGTAACTGTGAAATACAGAACTTAGAATTGATACCATCAAATTGTGATTGCAAATTAGAACTTGAAGATCTGTACTTGTAGTGGGTAAATACAGAACTTCGCATTGTTAAATTCAAACTAAGTTTGCAAATAATAAATTGAAGATCTGAACTTGTAATAGTCAAATACAGAACTTCGAATTGTTAAATACAAATTATTATTTGCTAATTATAACTTGAAGATATGAACTTGTAATTGTCAACTACAGAACTTAAAATTGATAGCTTCTAATTATTATTGCAAATTATAACTTAAAGATCTGAACTTGTAGTAGGTAAATACAGAACTTCGAATTGTTAAATACAAACTAAGATTGTAAATAATAATTTGAAGATCTGGAATTGTAATAGTCAAATACAGAACTTCGAATTGTTAAATTCAAACTAAGTTTGCAAATAATAATTTGAAGATCTGAACTTGTAATAGTCAAATACAGAACTTCGAATTGTTAAATCCAAATTATTAGGACGAATTATAACTTGAAGATCTTTACTTGTATTAGGTAAACACAGAACTTTAAATTGTTAAATTCAAACTAAGATTGCAAATAATAATTTGAAGATCTGAACTTGTAATAGTCAAATACAGAACTTCGAATTGTTAAATACAAATTATTAGTACAAATTATAACTTGAAGATCTGAACTTGTAATTGTCAAATACAGAACTTAAAATTGATAGCTTCTAATTATTATTGCAAATAATAATTTGAAGATCTGAACTTGTAATTGTCAAATACAGAACTTAAAATTGATAGCTTCTAATTATTATTTCAAATTATAACTTGGAGATCTGAACTTGTAATTGTCAAATACAGAACTTATAATTGATAGCTTCTAATTATTATTGCAAATAATAATTTGAAGATCTGAACTTGTAATAGTCAAATACAGAACTTCTAATTGTTAAATACAAATTATTAGTGCAAATTATTACTTGAAGATCTGAACTAGTAATTGTCAAATATAGCACTTAAAATTGATAGCTTCTAATTATTATTGCAAATTATAACTTGAAGATCTGAACTTGTAATTGTCAAATACAGAACTTAAAATTGATAGCTTCTAATTATTATTTCAAATTATAACTTGGAGATCTGAACTTGTAATTGTCAAATACAGAACTTAAAATTGATAGCTTCTAATTATTATTGCAAATTATAACTTGAAGATCTGAACTTGTAATTGTCAAATACAGAACTTCTAATTGTTAAATACAAATTATTAGTGCAAATTATAACTTGAAGATCTGACCTTGTAATTGTCAAATACAGAACTTAAAATTGATAGCTTCTAATTATTATTGTAAATTATAACTTGAAGATCTGAACTTGTAATTGTCAAATACAGAACTTAAAATTGATAGCTTCTAATTATTATTGCAAATAATAACTTGAAGATCTGAACTTGTAATTGTCAAATACAGAACTTAAAATTGATAGCTTCTAATTATTATTGCAAATTATAATTTGAAGATCTGAACTTGTAATAGACAAATACGCAACTTAGCATTGTTAAATACAAATTGTGATTGCAAATTATAACTTGAAGATCTGAACCTGTAATAGGTAAATACAGAACTTCGCATTGTTAAATTCAAACTAAGTTTGCAAATAATAAATTGAAGATCTGTACTTGTAATAGTCAAATACAGAACTTCGAATTGTTAAATACAAATTATTATTTGCTAATTATAACTTGAAGATATGAACTTGTAATTGTCAACTACAGAACTTAAAATTGATAGCTTCTAATTATTATTGCAAATTATAACTTAAAGATCTGAACTTGTAGTAGGTAAATACAGAAATTCGAATTGTGAAATACAAACTAAGATTGTAAATAATAATTTGAAGATCTGGACTTGTAATAGTCAAATACAGAACTTCGAATTGTTAAATACAAATTATTAGTGCAAATTATAACTTGAAGATCTGAACTTGTAATTGTCAAATACAGAACTTAAAATTGATAGTTTCTAATTATTATTGCAAATTATAACTTGAAGATCTGAACTTGTAATAGTGAATTACAGAACTTACATTTGTTAAATATAAATTATTATTTCAAATTATAACTTGAAGATATGAACTTATAGTAGGTAAATACAGAACTTCGAATTGTTAAATTCAAACTAGGATTGCAAATAATAATTTGAAGATCTGAACTTGTAATAGTCAAATACAGAACTTCGAATTGTTAAATACAAATTATTATTGCAAGTTATAACTTGAAGATCTGAACTTGTAATTGTCAAATACAGAACTTAAAATTGAGAGCTTCTAATTATTATTGCAAATTATAACTTGAAGATCTGAACTTGTAGTAGGAAAATACAGAACTTCGAATTGTTAAATTCAAACTAGGATTGCAAATAATAATTTGAAGATCTGAACTTGTAATAGTCAAATACAGAACTTCGAATTGTTAAATACAAATTATTATTGCAAGTTATAACTTGAAGATCTGAACTTGTAATTGTCAAATACAGAGCTTAAAATTGAGAGCTTCTAATTATTATTGCAAATTATAACTTGAAGATCTGAACTTGTAGTAGGTAAATACAGAACTTCGAATTGTTAAATACAAACTAAGATTGTAAATAATAATTTGAAGATCTGAACTTGTAATAGTCAAATACAGAACTTCGAATTTTTAAATACAAATTATTATTGCAAATTATAACTTGAAGATCTGAACTTGTAATTGTCAAATACAGAACTTAAAATTGATAGCTTCTAATTATAATTGCAAATTATAACTTCAAGATCTGAACTTGTAGTAGGTAAATACAGAACTTCGAATTGTTAAATACAAACTAAGACAGCAAATAATAATTTGAAGATCTGAACTTGTACTAGTCAAATACAGAACTTCGAATTGTTAAATACAAATTATTATGGCAAATTATAACTTGAAGATCTGAACTTGTAATTGTCAAATACAGAACTTAAAATTGATAGCTTCTAATTATTATTGCAAATTATAACTTGAAGATCTGAACTAGTAATAGTGAATTACAGAACTTAGATTTGTTAAATACTTATTATTATTTCAAGTTATAACTTGAAGATCTGAACTTGTAACTGTGAAATACAGAACTTAGAATTGATACCATCAAATTGTGATTGCAAATTAGAACTTGAAGATCTGTACTTGTAGTGGGTAAATACAGAACTTCGCATTGTTAAATTCAAACTAAGTTTGCAAATAATAAATTGAAGATCTGAACTTGTAATAGTCAAATACAGAACTTCGAATTGTTAAATACAAATTATTATTTGCTAATTATAACTTGAAGATATGAACTTGTAATTGTCAACTACAGAACTTAAAATTGATAGCTTCTAATTATTATTGCAAATTATAACTTAAAGATCTGAACTTGTAGTAGGTAAATACAGAACTTCGAATTGTTAAATACAAACTAAGATTGTAAATAATAATTTGAAGATCTGGAATTGTAATAGTCAAATACAGAACTTCGAATTGTTAAATACAAATTATTAGTGCAAATTATAACTTGAAGATCTGAACTTGTAATTGTCAAATACAGAACTTAAAATTGATAGCTTCTAATTATTATTGCAAATTATAACTTGAAGATCTGAACTAGTAATAGTGAATTACAGAACTTAGATTTGTTAAATACTAATTATTATTTCAAGTTATAACTTGAAGATCTGAACTTGTAACTTTCAAATACAGAACTTAGAATTGATACCTTCAAATTGTGATTGCAAATTAGAACTTGAAGATCTGTACTTGTAGAGGGTAAATACAGAACTTCGCATTGTTAAATTCAAACTAAGTTTGCATATAATAAATTGAAGATCTGTACTTGTAATAGTCAAATACAGAACTTCGAATTGTTAAATACAAATTATTATTTGCTAATTATAACTTGAAGATATGAACTTGTAATTGTCAACTACAGAACTTAAAATTGATAGCTTCTAATTATTACTGCAAATTATAACTTAAAGATCTGAACTTGTAGTAGGTAAATACAGAACTTCGAATTGTTAAATACAAACTAAGTTTGTAAATAATAATTTGAAGATCTGGAATTGTAATAGTCAAATACAGAACTTCGAATTGTTTAATACAAATTATTAGTGCAAATTATAACTTGAAGATCTGAACTTGTAATTTTCAAATACAGAACTTAAAATTGATAGCTTCTAATTATAATTGCAAATTATAACTTCAAGATCTGAACTAGTAATAGTGAATTACAGAACTTAGATTTGTTAAATACAAATTATTATTTCAAGTTATAACTTGAAGATCTGAACTTGTAACTGTCAAATACAGAACTTAGAATTGATACCTTCACATTGTGATTGCAAATTATAACTTGAAGATCTGTACTTGTAGTGGGTAAATACAGAACTTCGAATTGTTAAATTCAAACTAAGTTTGCAAATAATAATTTGAAGATCTGAACTTGTAATAGTCAAATACAGAACTTCGAATTGATAAATACAAACTAAGACTGCAAATAATAATTTGAAGATCTGAACTTGTAGTAGTCATATACAGAACTTCGAATTGTTAAATACAAATTATTATTGCAAATTATAACTTGAAGATCTGAACTTGTAATTGTCAAATACAGAACTTATAATTGATAGCTTCTAATTATTATTGCAAATTATAACTTGAAGTTCTGAACTTGTAGTAGGTAAATACAGAACTTCGAATTGTTAAATACAAACTAAGTCTGCAAATAATAATTTGAAGATCTGAACTTGTAATAGTCAAATACAGAACTTCGAATTGTTAAATCCAAATTATTAGTACAAATTATAACTTGAAGATCTTAACTTGTATTAGGTAAATACAGAACTTCAAATTGTTAAATTCAAACTAAGATTGCAAATAATAATTTGAAGATCTGAACTTGTAATAGTCAAATACAGAACTTCGAAATGTTAAATACAAATTATTAGTGCAAATTATAACTTGAAGATCTGAACTTGTAATTGTCAAATACAGAACTTAAAATTGATAGCTTCTAATTATTATTGCAAATTACAACTTGAAGATCTGAACTTGTAGGAGGTAAATACAGAACTTCGAATTGATAAATACAAACTAAGACTGTAAATAATAATTTGAAGATCTGAACTTGTAATAGTCAAATACAGAACTTCGAATTGTTAAATCCAAATTATTAGTACAAATTATAACTTGAAGATCTTAACTTGTATTAAGTAAATACAGAACTTCAAATTGTTAAATTCAAACTAAGATTGCAAATAATAATTTGAAGATCTGAACTTGTAATAGTCAAATACAGAACTTCGAATTGTTAAATACAAATTATTATTGCAAATTATAACTTGTAGATCTGAAACTTGTAATTGTCAAATACAGAACTTAAAATTGATAGCTTCTAATTATTATAGCAAATTATAACTTGAAGATCTGAACTTGTAGTAGGTAAATACAGAACTTCGAATTGTTAAATACAAACTAAGATTGTAAATAATAATTTGAAGATCTGAACTTGTAATAGTCAAATACAGAACTTCGAATTGATAGCTTCTAATTATTATAGCAAATTATAACTTGAAGATCTGAACTTGTAGTAGGTAAATACAGAACTTCGAATTGTTAAATACAAACTAAGATTGCAAATAATAATTTGAAGATCTGAACTTGTAATAGTCAAATACAGAACTTCGAAATGTTAAATACAAATTATTAGTGCAAATTATAACTTGAAGATCTGAACTTGTAATTGTCAAATACAGAACTTAAAATTGATAGCTTCTAATTATTATTGCAAATAATAATTTGAAGATCTGAACTTGTAATTGTCAAATACAGAACTTAAAATTGATAGCTTCTAATTATTATTTCAAATTATAACTTGGAGATCTGAACTTGTAATTGTCAAATACAGAACTTATAATTGATAGCTTCTAATTATTATTGCAAATAATAATTTGAAGATCTGAACTTGTAATAGTCAAATACAGAACTTCTAATTGTTAAATACAAATTATTAGTGCAAATTATTACTTGAAGATCTGAACTAGTAATTGTCAAATATAGCACTTAAAATTGATAGCTTCTAATTATTATTGCAAATTATAACTTGAAGATCTGAACTTGTAATTGTCAAATACAGAACTTAAAATTGATAGCTTCTAATTATTATTTCAAATTATAACTTGGAGATCTGAACTTGTAATTGTCAAATACAGAACTTAAAATTGATAGCTTCTAATTATTATTGAAAATTATAACTTGAAGATCTGAATTTGTAATTGTCAAATACAGAACTTCTAATTGTTAAATACAAATTATTAGTGCAAATTATAACTTGAAGATCTGACCTTGTAATTGTCAAATACAGAAGTTAAAATTGATAGCTTCTAATTATTATTGTAAATTATAACTTGAAGATCTGAACTTGTAATTGTCAAATACAGAACTTAAAATTGATAGCTTCTAATTATTATTGCAAATAATAACTTGAAGATCTGAACTTGTAATTGTCAAATACAGAACTTAAAATTGATAGCTTCTAATTATTATTGCAAATTATAATTTGAAGATCTGAACTTGTAATAGACAAATACGCAACTTAGCATTGTTAAATACAAATTGTGATTGCAAATTATAACTTGAAGATCTGAACCTGTAATAGGTAAATACAGAACTTCGCATTGTTAAATTCAAACTAAGTTTGCAAATAATAAATTGAAGATCTGTACTTGTAATAGTCAAATACAGAACTTCGAATTGTTAAATACAAATTATTATTTGCTAATTATAACTTGAAGATATGAACTTGTAATTGTCAACTACAGAACTTAAAATTGATAGCTTCTAATTATTATTGCAAATTATAACTTAAAGATCTGAACTTGTAGTAGGTAAATACAGAAATTCGAATTGTTAAATACAAACTAAGATTGTAAATAATAATTTGAAGATCTGGACTTGTAATAGTCAAATACAGAACTTCGAATTGTTAAATACAAATTATTAGTGCAAATTATAACTTGAAGATCTGAACTTGTAATTGTCAAATACAGAACTTAAAATTGATAGCTTCTAATTATTATTGCAAATTATAACTTGAAGATCTGAACTAGTAATAGTGAATTACAGAACTTAGATTTGTTAAATACTAATTATTATTTCAAGTTATAACTTGAAGATCTGAACTTGTAACTTTCAAATACAGAACTTAGAATTGATACCTTCAAATTGTGATTGCAAATTAGAACTTGAAGATCTGTACTTGTAGAGGGTAAATACAGAACTTCGCATTGTTAAATTCAAACTAAGTTTGCATATAATAAATTGAAGATCTGTACTTGTAATAGTCAAATACAGAACTTCGAATTGTTAAATACAAATTATTATTTGCTAATTATAACTTGAAGATATGAACTTGTAATTGTCAACTACAGAACTTAAAATTGATAGCTTCTAATTATTACTGCAAATTATAACTTAAAGATCTGAACTTGTAGTAGGTAAATACAGAACTTCGAATTGTTAAATACAAACTAAGTTTGTAAATAATAATTTGAAGATCTGGAATTGTAATAGTCAAATACAGAACTTCGAATTGTTTAATACAAATTATTAGTGCAAATTATAACTTGAAGATCTGAACTTGTAATTTTCAAATACAGAACTTAAAATTGATAGCTTCTAATTATAATTGCAAATTATAACTTCAAGATCTGAACTAGTAATAGTGAATTACAGAACTTAGATTTGTTAAATACAAATTATTATTTCAAGTTATAACTTGAAGATCTGAACTTGTAACTGTCAAATACAGAACTTAGAATTGATACCTTCACATTGTGATTGCAAATTATAACTTGAAGATCTGTACTTGTAGTGGGTAAATACAGAACTTCGAATTGTTAAATTCAAACTAAGTTTGCAAATAATAATTTGAAGATCTGAACTTGTAATAGTCAAATACAGAACTTCGAATTGATAAATACAAACTAAGACTGCAAATAATAATTTGAAGATCTGAACTTGTAGTAGTCATATACAGAACTTCGAATTGTTAAATACAAATTATTATTGCAAATTATAACTTGAAGATCTGAACTTGTAATTGTCAAATACAGAACTTATAATTGATAGCTTCTAATTATTATTGCAAATTATAACTTGAAGTTCTGAACTTGTAGTAGGTAAATACAGAACTTCGAATTGTTAAATACAAACTAAGACTGCAAATAATAATTTGAAGATCTGAACTTGTAATAGTCAAATACAGAACTTCGAATTGTTAAATCCAAATTATTAGTACAAATTATAACTTGAAGATCTTAACTTGTATTAGGTAAATACAGAACTTCAAATTGTTAAATTCAAACTAAGATTGCAAATAATAATTTGAAGATCTGAACTTGTAATAGTCAAATACAGAACTTCGAAATGTTAAATACAAATTATTAGTGCAAATTATAACTTGAAGATCTGAACTTGTAATTGTCAAATACAGAACTTAAAATTGATAGCTTCTAATTATTATTGCAAATTATAACTTGAAGATCTGAACTTGTAGGAGGTAAATACAGAACTTCGAATTGATAAATACAAACTAAGACTGTAAATAATAATTTGAAGATCTGAACTTGTAATAGTCAAATACAGAACTTCGAATTGTTAAATCCAAATTATTAGTACAAATTATAACTTGAAGATCTTAACTTGTATTAAGTAAATACAGAACTTCAAATTGTTAAATTCAAACTAAGATTGCAAATAATAATTTGAAGATCTGAACTTGTAATAGTCAAATACAGAACTTCGAATTGTTAAATACAAATTATTATTGCAAATTATAACTTGTAGATCTGAAACTTGTAATTGTCAAATACAGAACTTAAAATTGATAGCTTCTAATTATTATAGCAAATTATAACTTGAAGATCTGAACTTGTAGTAGGTAAATACAGAACTTCGAATTGTTAAATACAAACTAAGATTGTAAATAATAATTTGAAGATCTGAACTTGTAATAGTCAAATACAGAACTTCGAATTGATAGCTTCTAATTATTATAGCAAATTATAACTTGAAGATCTGAACTTGTAGTAGGTAAATACAGAACTTCGAATTGTTAAATACAAACTAAGATTGCAAATAATAATTTGAAGATCTGAACTTGTAATAGTCAAATACAGAACTTCGAAATGTTAAATACAAATTATTAGTGCAAATTATAACTTGAAGATCTGAACTTGTAATTGTCAAATACAGAACTTAAAATTGATAGCTTCTAATTATTATTGCAAATAATAATTTGAAGATCTGAACTTGTAATTGTCAAATACAGAACTTAAAATTGATAGCTTCTAATTATTATTTCAAATTATAACTTGGAGATCTGAACTTGTAATTGTCAAATACAGAACTTATAATTGATAGCTTCTAATTATTATTGCAAATAATAATTTGAAGATCTGAACTTGTAATAGTCAAATACAGAACTTCTAATTGTTAAATACAAATTATTAGTGCAAATTATTACTTGAAGATCTGAACTAGTAATTGTCAAATATAGCACTTAAAATTGATAGCTTCTAATTATTATTGCAAATTATAACTTGAAGATCTGAACTTGTAATTGTCAAATACAGAACTTAAAATTGATAGCTTCTAATTATTATTTCAAATTATAACTTGGAGATCTGAACTTGTAATTGTCAAATACAGAACTTAAAATTGATAGCTTCTAATTATTATTGAAAATTATAACTTGAAGATCTGAATTTGTAATTGTCAAATACAGAACTTCTAATTGTTAAATACAAATTATTAGTGCAAATTATAACTTGAAGATCTGACCTTGTAATTGTCAAATACAGAAGTTAAAATTGATAGCTTCTAATTATTATTGTAAATTATAACTTGAAGATCTGAACTTGTAATTGTCAAATACAGAACTTAAAATTGATAGCTTCTAATTATTATTGCAAATAATAACTTGAAGATCTGAACTTGTAATTGTCAAATACAGAACTTAAAATTGATAGCTTCTAATTATTATTGCAAATTATAATTTGAAGATCTGAACTTGTAATAGACAAATACGCAACTTAGCATTGTTAAATACAAATTGTGATTGCAAATTATAACTTGAAGATCTGAACCTGTAATAGGTAAATACAGAACTTCGCATTGTTAAATTCAAACTAAGTTTGCAAATAATAAATTGAAGATCTGTACTTGTAATAGTCAAATACAGAACTTCGAATTGTTAAATACAAATTATTATTTGCTAATTATAACTTGAAGATATGAACTTGTAATTGTCAACTACAGAACTTAAAATTGATAGCTTCTAATTATTATTGCAAATTATAACTTAAAGATCTGAACTTGTAGTAGGTAAATACAGAAATTCGAATTGTTAAATACAAACTAAGATTGTAAATAATAATTTGAAGATCTGGACTTGTAATAGTCAAATACAGAACTTCGAATTGTTAAATACAAATTATTAGTGCAAATTATAACTTGAAGATCTGAACTTGTAATTGTCAAATACAGAACTTAAAATTGATAGTTTCTAATTATTATTGCAAATTATAACTTGAAGATCTGAACTTGTAATAGTGAATTACAGAACTTACATTTGTTAAATATAAATTATTATTTCAAATTATAACTTGAAGATATGAACTTATAGTAGGTAAATACAGAACTTCGAATTGTTAAATTCAAACTAGGATTGCAAATAATAATTTGAAGATCTGAACTTGTAATAGTCAAATACAGAACTTCGAATTGTTAAATACAAATTATTATTGCAAGTTATAACTTGAAGATCTGAACTTGTAATTGTCAAATACAGAACTTAAAATTGAGAGCTTCTAATTATTATTGCAAATTATAACTTGAAGATCTGAACTTGTAGTAGGAAAATAAAGAACTTCGAATTGTTAAATTCAAACTAGGATTGCAAATAATAATTTGAAGATCTGAACTTGTAATAGTCAAATACAGAACTTCGAATTGTTAAATACAAATTATTATTGCAAGTTATAACTTGAAGATCTGAACTTGTAATTGTCAAATACAGAGCTTAAAATTGAGAGCTTCTAATTATTATTGCAAATTATAACTTGAAGATCTGAACTTGTAGTAGGTAAATACAGAACTTCGAATTGTTAAATACAAACTAAGATTGTAAATAATAATTTGAAGATCTGAACTTGTAATAGTCAAATACAGAACTTCGAATTTTTAAATACAAATTATTATTGCAAATTATAACTTGAAGATCTGAACTTGTAATTGTCAAATACAGAACTTAAAATTGATAGCTTCTAATTATAATTGCAAATTATAACTTCAAGATCTGAACTTGTAGTAGGTAAATACAGAACTTCGAATTGTTAAATACAAACTAAGACAGCAAATAATAATTTGAAGATCTGAACTTGTACTAGTCAAATACAGAACTTCGAATTGTTAAATACAAATTATTATGGCAAATTATAACTTGAAGATCTGAACTTGTAATTGTCAAATACAGAACTTAAAATTGATAGCTTCTAATTATTATTGCAAATTATAACTTGAAGATCTGAACTAGTAATAGTGAATTACAGAACTTAGATTTGTTAAATACTTATTATTATTTCAAGTTATAACTTGAAGATCTGAACTTGTAACTGTGAAATACAGAACTTAGAATTGATACCATCAAATTGTGATTGAAAATTAGAACTTGAAGATCTGTACTTGTAGTGGGTAAATACAGAACTTCGCATTGTTAAATTCAAACTAAGTTTGCAAATAATAAATTGAAGATCTGAACTTGTAATAGTCAAATACAGAACTTCGAATTGTTAAATACAAATTATTATTTGCTAATTATAACTTGAAGATATGAACTTGTAATTGTCAACTACAGAACTTAAAATTGATAGCTTCTAATTATTAATGCAAATTATAACTTAAAGATCTGAACTTGTAGTAGGTAAATACAGAACTTCGAATTGTTAAATACAAACTAAGATTGTAAATAATAATTTGAAGATCTGGAATTGTAATAGTCAAATACAGAACTTCGAATTGTTAAATACAAATTATTAGTGCAAATTATAACTTGAAGATCTGAACTTGTAATTGTCAAATACAGAACTTAAAATTGATAGCTTCTAATTATTATTGCAAATTATAACTTGAAGATCTGAACTAGTAATAGTGAATTACAGAACTTAGATTTGTTAAATACTAATTATTATTTCAAGTTATAACTTGAAGATCTGAACTTGTAACTTTCAAATACAGAACTTAGAATTGATACCTTCAAATTGTGATTGCAAATTAGAACTTGAAGATCTGTACTTGTAGAGGGTAAATACAGAACTTCGCATTGTTAAATTCAAACTAAGTTTGCATATAATAAATTGAAGATCTGTACTTGTAATAGTCAAATACAGAACTTCGAATTGTTAAATACAAATTATTATTTGCTAATTATAACTTGAAGATATGAACTTGTAATTGTCAACTACAGAACTTAAAATTGATAGCTTCTAATTATTACTGCAAATTATAACTTAAAGATCTGAACTTGTAGTAGGTAAATACAGAACTTCGAATTGTTAAATACAAACTAAGTTTGTAAATAATAATTTGAAGATCTGGAATTGTAATAGTCAAATACAGAACTTCGAATTGTTAAATACAAATTATTAGTGCAAATTATAACTTGAAGATCTGAACTTGTAATTGTCAAATACAGAACTTAAAATTGATAGCTTCTAATTATAATTGCAAATTATAACTTCAAGATCTGAACTAGTAATAGTGAATTACAGAACTTAGATTTGTTAAATACAAATTATTATTTCAAGTTATAACTTGAAGATCTGAACTTGTAACTGTCAAATACAGAACTTAGAATTGATACCTTCACATTGTGATTGCAAATTATAACTTGAAGATCTGTACTTGTAGTGGGTAAATACAGAACTTCGAATTGTTAAATTCAAACTAAGTTTGCAAATAATAATTTGAAGATCTGAACTTGTAATAGTCAAATACAGAACTTCGAATTGTTAAATCCAAATTATTAGGACGAATTATAACTTGAAGATCTTTACTTGTATTAGGTAAACACAGAACTTTAAATTGTTAAATTCAAACTAAGATTGCAAATAATAATTTGAAGATCTGAACTTGTAATAGTCAAATACAGAACTTCGAATTGTTAAATACAAATTATTAGTACAAATTATAACTTGAAGATCTGAACTTGTAATTGTCAAATACAGAACTTAAAATTGATAGCTTCTAATTATTATTGCAAATAATAATTTGAAGATCTGAACTTGTAATTGTCAAATACAGAACTTAAAATTGATAGCTTCTAATTATTATTTCAAATTATAACTTGGAGATCTGAACTTGTAATTGTCAAATACAGAACTTATAATTGATAGCTTCTAATTATTATTGCAAATAATAATTTGAAGATCTGAACTTGTAATAGTCAAATACAGAACTTCTAATTGTTAAATACAAATTATTAGTGCAAATTATTACTTGAAGATCTGAACTAGTAATTGTCAAATATAGCACTTAAAATTGATAGCTTCTAATTATTATTGCAAATTATAACTTGAAGATCTGAACTTGTAATTGTCAAATACAGAACTTAAAATTGATAGCTTCTAATTATTATTTCAAATTATAACTTGGAGATCTGAACTTGTAATTGTCAAATACAGAACTTAAAATTGATAGCTTCTAATTATTATTGCAAATTATAACTTGAAGATCTGAACTTGTAATTGTCAAATACAGAACTTCTAATTGTTAAATACAAATTATTAGTGCAAATTATAACTTGAAGATCTGACCTTGTAATTGTCAAATACAGAACTTAAAATTGATAGCTTCTAATTATTATTGTAAATTATAACTTGAAGATCTGAACTTGTAATTGTCAAATACAGAACTTAAAATTGATAGCTTCTAATTATTATTGCAAATAATAACTTGAAGATCTGAACTTGTAATTGTCAAATACAGAACTTAAAATTGATAGCTGCTAATTATTATTGCAAATTATAATTTGAAGATCTGAACTTGTAATAGACAAATACGCAACTTAGCATTGTTAAATACAAATTGTGATTGCAAATTATAACTTGAAGATCTGAACCTGTAATAGGTAAATACAGAACTTCGCATTGTTAAATTCAAACTAAGTTTGCAAATAATAAATTGAAGATCTGTACTTGTAATAGTCAAATACAGAACTTCGAATTGTTAAATACAAATTATTATTTGCTAATTATAACTTGAAGATATGAACTTGTAATTGTCAACTACAGAACTTAAAATTGATAGCTTCTAATTATTATTGCAAATTATAACTTAAAGATCTGAACTTGTAGTAGGTAAATACAGAAATTCGAATTGTGAAATACAAACTAAGATTGTAAATAATAATTTGAAGATCTGGACTTGTAATAGTCAAATACAGAACTTCGAATTGTTAAATACAAATTATTAGTGCAAATTATAACTTGAAGATCTGAACTTGTAATTGTCAAATACAGAACTTAAAATTGATAGTTTCTAATTATTATTGCAAATTATAACTTGAAGATCTGAACTTGTAATAGTGAATTACAGAACTTACATTTGTTAAATATAAATTATTATTTCAAATTATAACTTGAAGATATGAACTTATAGTAGGTAAATACAGAACTTCGAATTGTTAAATTCAAACTAGGATTGCAAATAATAATTTGAAGATCTGAACTTGTAATAGTCAAATACAGAACTTCGAATTGTTAAATACAAATTATTATTGCAAGTTATAACTTGAAGATCTGAACTTGTAATTGTCAAATACAGAACTTAAAATTGAGAGCTTCTAATTATTATTGCAAATTATAACTTGAAGATCTGAACTTGTAGTAGGAAAATACAGAACTTCGAATTGTTAAATTCAAACTAGGATTGCAAATAATAATTTGAAGATCTGAACTTGTAATAGTCAAATACAGAACTTCGAATTGTTAAATACAAATTATTATTGCAAGTTATAACTTGAAGATCTGAACTTGTAATTGTCAAATACAGAGCTTAAAATTGAGAGCTTCTAATTATTATTGCAAATTATAACTTGAAGATCTGAACTTGTAGTAGGTAAATACAGAACTTCGAATTGTTAAATACAAACTAAGATTGTAAATAATAATTTGAAGATCTGAACTTGTAATAGTCAAATACAGAACTTCGAATTTTTAAATACAAATTATTATTGCAAATTATAACTTGAAGATCTGAACTTGTAATTGTCAAATACAGAACTTAAAATTGATAGCTTCTAATTATAATTGCAAATTATAACTTCAAGATCTGAACTTGTAGTAGGTAAATACAGAACTTCGAATTGTTAAATACAAACTAAGACAGCAAATAATAATTTGAAGATCTGAACTTGTACTAGTCAAATACAGAACTTCGAATTGTTAAATACAAATTATTATGGCAAATTATAACTTGAAGATCTGAACTTGTAATTGTCAAATACAGAACTTAAAATTGATAGCTTCTAATTATTATTGCAAATTATAACTTGAAGATCTGAACTAGTAATAGTGAATTACAGAACTTAGATTTGTTAAATACTTATTATTATTTCAAGTTATAACTTGAAGATCTGAACTTGTAACTGTGAAATACAGAACTTAGAATTGATACCATCAAATTGTGATTGCAAATTAGAACTTGAAGATCTGTACTTGTAGTGGGTAAATACAGAACTTCGCATTGTTAAATTCAAACTAAGTTTGCAAATAATAAATTGAAGATCTGAACTTGTAATAGTCAAATACAGAACTTCGAATTGTTAAATACAAATTATTATTTGCTAATTATAACTTGAAGATATGAACTTGTAATTGTCAACTACAGAACTTAAAATTGATAGCTTCTAATTATTATTGCAAATTATAACTTAAAGATCTGAACTTGTAGTAGGTAAATACAGAACTTCGAATTGTTAAATACAAACTAAGATTGTAAATAATAATTTGAAGATCTGGAATTGTAATAGTCAAATACAGAACTTCGAATTGTTAAATACAAATTATTAGTGCAAATTATAACTTGAAGATCTGAACTTGTAATTGTCAAATACAGAACTTAAAATTGATAGCTTCTAATTATTATTGCAAATTATAACTTGAAGATCTGAACTAGTAATAGTGAATTACAGAACTTAGATTTGTTAAATACTAATTATTATTTCAAGTTATAACTTGAAGATCTGAACTTGTAACTTTCAAATACAGAACTTAGAATTGATACCTTCAAATTGTGATTGCAAATTAGAACTTGAAGATCTGTACTTGTAGAGGGTAAATACAGAACTTCGCATTGTTAAATTCAAACTAAGTTTGCATATAATAAATTGAAGATCTGTACTTGTAATAGTCAAATACAGAACTTCGAATTGTTAAATACAAATTATTATTTGCTAATTATAACTTGAAGATATGAACTTGTAATTGTCAACTACAGAACTTAAAATTGATAGCTTCTAATTATTACTGCAAATTATAACTTAAAGATCTGAACTTGTAGTAGGTAAATACAGAACTTCGAATTGTTAAATACAAACTAAGTTTGTAAATAATAATTTGAAGATCTGGAATTGTAATAGTCAAATACAGAACTTCGAATTGTTTAATACAAATTATTAGTGCAAATTATAACTTGAAGATCTGAACTTGTAATTGTCAAATACAGAACTTAAAATTGATAGCTTCTAATTATAATTGCAAATTATAACTTCAAGATCTGAACTAGTAATAGTGAATTACAGAACTTAGATTTGTTAAATACAAATTATTATTTCAAGTTATAACTTGAAGATCTGAACTTGTAACTGTCAAATACAGAACTTAGAATTGATACCTTCACATTGTGATTGCAAATTATAACTTGAAGATCTGTACTTGTAGTGGGTAAATACAGAACTTCGAATTGTTAAATTCAAACTAAGTTTGCAAATAATAATTTGAAGATCTGAACTTGTAATAGTCAAATACAGAACTTCGAATTGTTAAATCCAAATTATTAGGACGAATTATAACTTGAAGATCTTTACTTGTATTAGGTAAACACAGAACTTTAAATTGTTAAATTCAAACTAAGATTGCAAATAATAATTTGAAGATCTGAACTTGTAATAGTCAAATACAGAACTTCGAATTGTTAAATACAAATTATTAGTACAAATTATAACTTGAAGATCTTAACTTGTATTAGGTAAATACAGAACTTCAAATTGTTAAATTCAAACTAAGATTGCAAATAATAATTTGAAGATCTGAACTTGTAATAGTCAAATACAGAACTTCGAAATGTTAAATACAAATTATTATTGCAAATTATAACTTGAAGATCTGAACTTGTAATTGTCAAATACAGAACTTAAAATTGATAGCTTCTAATTATTATTGCAAATTATAACTTGAAGATCTGAACTTGTAGGAGGTAAATACAGAACTTCGAATTGATAAATACAAACTAAGACTGCAAATAATAATTTGAAGATCTGAACTTGTAGTAGTCATATACAGAACTTCGAATTGTTAAATACAAATTATTATTGCAAATTATAACTTGAAGATCTGAACTTGAAATTGTCAAATACAGAACTTATAATTGATAGCTTCTAATTATTATTGCAAATTATAACTTGAAGTTCTGAACTTGTAGTAGGTAAATACAGAACTTCGAATTGTTAAATACAAACTAAGACTGCAAATAATAATTTGAAGATCTGAACTTGTAATAGTCAAATACAGAACTTCGAATTGTTAAATCCAAATTATTAGTACAAATTATAACTTGAAGATCTTAACTTGTATTAGGTAAATACAGAACTTCAAATTGTTAAATTCAAACTAAGATTGCAAATAATAATTTGAAGATCTGAACTTGTAATAGTCAAATACAGAACTTCGAAATGTTAAATACAAATTATTAGTGCAAATTATAACTTGAAGATCTGAACTTGTAATTCTCAAATACAGAACTTAAAATTGATAGCTTCTAATTATTATTGCAAATTATAACTTGAAGATCTGAACTTGTAGGAGGTAAATACAGAACTTCGAATTGATAAATACAAACTAAGACTGCAAATAATAATTTGAAGATCTGAACTTGTAATAGTCAAATACAGAACTTCGAATTGTTAAATCCAAATTATTAGTACAAATTATAACTTGAAGATCTTAACTTGTATTAGGTAAATACAGAACTTCAAATTGTTAAATTCAAACTAAGATTGCAAATAATAATTTGAAGATCTGAACTTGTAATAGTCAAATACAGAACTTCGAATTGTTAAATACAAATTATTATTGCAAATTATAACTTGTAGATCTGAAACTTGTAATTGTCAAATACAGAACTTAAAATTGATAGCTTCTAATTATTATAGCAAATTATAACTTGAAGATCTGAACTTGTAGTAGGTAAATACAGAACTTCGAATTGTTAAATACAAACTAAGATTGTAAATAATAATTTGAAGATCTGAACTTGTAATAGTCAAATACAGAACTTCGAATTGATAGCTTCTAATTATTATAGCAAATTATAACTTGAAGATCTGAACTTGTAGTAGGTAAATACAGAACTTCGAATTGTTAAGTACAAACTAAGATTGCAAATAATAATTTGAAGATCTGAACTTGTAATAGTCAAATACAGAACTTCGAAATGTTAAATACAAATTATTAGTGCAAATTATAACTTGAAGATCTGAACTTGTAATTGTCAAATACAGAACTTAAAATTGAGAGCTTCTAATTATTATTGCAAATTATAACTTGAAGATCTGAACTTGTAATAGTGAATTACAGAACTTAGATTTGTTAAATATAAATTATTATTTCAAATTATAACTTGAAGATCTGAACTTGTATTAGGTAAATACAGAACTTCAAATTGTTAAATTCAAACTAAGATTGCAAATAATAATTTGAAGATCTGAACTTGTAGTAGTCATATACAGAACTTCGAATTGTTAAATACAAATTATTATTGCAAATTATAACTTGAAGATCTGAACTTGTAATAGTGAATTACAGAACTTAGATTTGTTAAATATAAATTATTAGTACAAATTATAACTTGAAGATCTTTACTTGTATTAGGTAAATACAGAACTTCAAATTGTTAAATTCAAACTAAGATTGCAAATAATAATTTGAAGATCTGAACTTGTAATAGTCAAATACAGAACTTCGAATTGTTAAATACATATTATTAGTACAAATTATAACTTGAAGATCTTAACTTGTATTAGGTAAATACAGAACTTCTAATTGTTAAACACAAACTAATACTGCAAATAATAATTTGAAGATCTGAACTTGTAATAGTCAAATACAGAACTTCGAATTGTTAAATCCAAATTATTAGTACAAATTATAACTTGAAGATCTTAACTTGTATTACAAATACAGAACTTAAAATTGATAGCTTCTAATTATTATTGTAAATTATAACTTGAAGATCTGAACTTGTAATTGTCAAATACAGAACTTAAAATTGAGAGCTTCTAATTATTATTGCAAATTATAACTTGAAGATCTGAACTTGTAATTGTCAAATACAGAACTTAAAATTGATAGCTTCTAATTATTATTTCAAATTATAACTTGAAGATCTGAACTTGTAATTGTCAAATACAGAACTTAAAATTGATAGCTTCTAATTATTATTGCAAATTATAACTTGAAGATCTGAACTTGTAATAGTCAAATACAGAACTTCTAATTGGTAAATACAAATTATTAGTGCAAATTATAACTTGAAGATCTGAACTAGTAATTGTCAAATACAGAACTTAAAATTGATAGCTTCTAATTATTATTGCAAATTATAACTTGAAGATCTGAACTTGTAATTGTCAAATACAGAACTTAAAATTGATAGCTTCTAATTATTATTTCAAATTATAACTTGAAGATCTTAACTTGTAATTGTCAAATACAGAACTTAAAATTGATAGCTTCTAATTATTATTGCAAATTATAACTTGAAGATCTGAACTTGTAATTGTCAAATACAGAACTTCTAATTGTTAAATACAAATTATTAGTGCAAATTATAACTAGAAGATCTGAACTTGTAATTGTCAAATACACAACTTAAAATTGATAGATTCTATTTATTATAGTAAATTATAACTTGAAGATCTGAACTTGTAATAGTGCATTACAGAACTTAGATTTGTTAAATTCAAATTATTATTTCAAATTATAACTTGAAGATCTGCACTAGTAATTGTCAAATACAGAACTTCTAATTGTTAAATACAAATTATTAGTGCAAATTATTACTTGAAGATCTGAACTAGTAATTGTCAAATACAGCACTTAAAATTGATAGCATCTAATTATTATTGCAAATTATAACTTGAAGATCTGAACTTGTAATTGTCAAATACAGAACTTAAAATTGATAGCTTCTAATTATTATTTCAAATTATAACTTGGAGATCTGAACTTGTAATTGTCAAATACAGAACTTAAAATTGATAGCTTCTAATTATTATTGCAAATAATAATTTGAAGATCTGAACTTGTAATAGTCAAATACAGAACTTCTAATTGTTAAATACTAATTATTAGTGCAAATTATTACTTGAAGATCTGAACTAGTAATTGTCAAATACAGCACTTAAAATTGATAGCTTCTAATTATTATTGCAAATTATAACTTGAAGATCTGAACTTGTAATTGTCAAATACAGAACTTAAAATTGATAGCTTCTAATTATTATTTCAAATTATAACTTGAAGATCTGAACCTGTAATAGTGAATTACAGAACTTAGATTTGTTAAATATAAATTATTAGTACAAATTATAACTTGAAGATCTTTACTTGTATTAGGTAAATACAGAACTTCAAATTGTTAAATTCAAACTAAGATTGCAAATAATAATTTGAAGATCTGAACTTGTAATAGTCAAATACAGAACTTCGAAATGTTAAATACAAATTATTAGTGCAAATTATAACTTGAAGATCTGAACTTGTAATTGTCAAATACAGAACTTAAAATTGATAGCTTCTAATTATTATTGCAAATTATAACTTGAAGATCTGAACTTGTAGGAGGTAAATACAGAACTTCGAATTGATAAATACAAACTAAGACTGCAAATAATAATTTGAAGATCTGAACTTGTAATAGTCAAATACAGAACTTCGAATTGTTAAATCCAAATTATTAGTACAAATTATAACTTGAAGATCTTAACTTGTATTAGGTAAATACAGAACTTCAAATTGTTAAATTCAAACTAAGATTGCAAATAATAATTTGAAGATCTGAACTTGTAATAGTCAAATACAGAACTTCGAATTGTTAAATACAAATTATTATTGCAAATTATAACTTGTAGATCTGAAACTTGTAATTGTCAAATACAGAACTTAAAATTGATAGCTTCTAATTATTATAGCAAATTATAACTTGAAGATCTGAACTTGTAGTAGGTAAATACAGAACTTCGAATTGTTAAATACAAACTAAGATTGTAAATAATAATTTGAAGATCTGAACTTGTAATAGTCAAATACAGAACTTCGAATTGATAGCTTCTAATTATTATAGCAAATTATAACTTGAAGATCTGAACTTGTAGTAGGTAAATACAGAACTTCGAATTGTTAAATACAAACTAAGATTGCAAATAATAATTTGAAGATCTGAACTTGTAATAGTCAAATACAGAACTTCGAAATGTTAAATACAAATTATTAGTGCAAATTATAACTTGAAGATCTGAACTTGTAATTTTCAAATACAGAACTTAAAATTGATAGCTTCTAATTATTATTGCAAATTATAACTTGAAGATCTGAACTTGTAATAGTGAATTACAGAACTTAGATTTGTTAAATATAAATTATTATTTCAAATTATAACTTGAAGATCTGAACTTGTATTAGGTAAATACAGAACTTCAAATTGTTAAATTCAAACTAAGATTGCAAATAATAATTTGAAGATCTGAACTTGTAGTAGTCATATACAGAACTTCGAATTGTTAAATACAAATTATTATTGCAAATTATAACTTGAAGATCTGAACTTGTAATAGTGAATTACAGAACTTAGATTTGTTAAATATAAATTATTAGTACAAATTATAACTTGAAGATCTTTACTTGTATTAGGTAAATACAGAACTTCAAATTGTTAAATTCAAACTAAGATTGCAAATAATAATTTGAAGATCTGAACTTGTAATAGTCAAATACAGAACTTCGAATTGTTAAATACATATTATTAGTACAAATTATAACTTGAAGATCTTAACTTGTATTAGGTAAATACAGAACTTCTAATTGTTAAACACAAACTAATACTGCAAATAATAATTTGAAGATCTGAACTTGTAATAGTCAAATACAGAACTTCGAATTGTTAAATCCAAATTATTAGTACAACTTATAACTTGAAGATCTTAACTTGTATTACAAATACAGAACTTAAATTTGATAGCTTCTAATTATTATTGTAAATTATAACTTGAAGATCTGAACTTGTAATTGTCAAATACAGAACTTAAAATTGAGAGCTTCTAATTATTATTGCAAATTATAACTTGAAGATCTGAACTTGTAATTGTCAAATACAGAACGTAAAATTGATAGCTTCTAATTATTATTTCAAATTATAACTTGAAGATCTGAACTTGTAATTGTCAAATACAGAACTTAAAATTGATAGCTTCTAATTATTATTGCAAATTATAACTTGAAGATCTGAACTTGTAATAGTCAAATACAGAACTTCTAATTGGTAAATACAAATTATTAGTGCAAATTATAACTTGAAGATCTGAACTAGTAATTGTCAAATACAGAACTTAAAATTGATAGCTTCTAATTATTATTGCAAATTATAACTTGAAGATCTGAACTTGTAATTGTCAAATACAGAACTTAAAATTGATAGCTTCTAATTATTATTTCAAATTATAACTTGAAGATCTTAACTTGTAATTGTCAAATACAGAACTTAAAATTGATAGCTTCTAATTGATATTGCAAATTATAACTTGAAGATCTGAACTTGTAATTGTCAAATACAGAACTTCTAATTGTTAAATACAAATTATTAGTGCAAATTATAACTAGAAGATCTGAACTTGTAATTGTCAAATACAGAACTTAAAATTGATAGATTCTATTTATTATTGTAAATTATAACTTGAAGATCTGAACTTGTAATAGTGCATTACAGAACTTAGATTTGTTAAATTCAAATTATTATTTCAAATTATAACTTGAAGATCTGCACTAGTAATTGTCAAATACAGAACTTCTAATTGTTAAATACAAATTATTAGTGCAAATTATTACTTGAAGATCTGAACTAGTAATTGTCAAATACAGCACTTAAAATTGATAGCTTCTAATTATTATTGCAAATTATAACTTGAAGATCTGAACTTGTAATTGTCAAATACAGAACTTAAAATTGATAGCTTCTAATTATTATTTCAAATTATAACTTGGAGATCTGAACTTGTAATTGTCAAATACAGAACTTAAAATTGATAGCTTCTAATTTATTGCAAATAATAATTTGAAGATCTGAACTTGTAATAGTCAAATACAGAACTTCTAATTGTTAAATACAAATTATTAGTGCAAATTATTACTTGAAGATCTGAACTAGTAATTGTCAAATACAGCACTTAAAATTGATAGCTTCTAATTATTATTGCAAATTATAACTTGAAGATCTGAACTTGTAATTGTCAAATACAGAACTTAAAATTGATAGCTTCTAATTATTATTTCAAATTATAACTTGGAGATCTGAACTTGTAATTGTCAAATACAGAACTTAAAATTGATAGCTTCTAATTATTATTGCAAATAATAATTTGAAGATCTGAACTTGTAATAGTCAAATACAGATCTTCTAATTGTTAAATACAAATTATTAGTGCAAATTATTACTTGAAGATCTGAACTAGTAATTGTCAAATACAGCACTTAAAATTGATAGCTTCTAATTATTATTGCAAATTATAACTTGAAGATCTGAACTTGTAATTGTCAAATACAGAACTTAAAATTGATAGCTTCTAATTATTATTGCAAATAATAACTTGTAGATCTGAACTTGTAATTGTCAAATACAGAACTTAAAATTGATAGCTTCTAATTATTATTGCAAATTATAACTTGAAGATCTGAACTTGTAATAGTCAAATACAGAACTTCTAATTGGTAAATACAAATTATTAGTGCAAATTATAACTTGAAGATCTGAACTAGTAATTGTCAAATACAGAACTTAAAATTGATAGCTTCTAATTATTATTGCAAATTATAACTTGAAGATCTGAACTTGTAATTGTCAAATACAGAACTTAAAATTGATAGCTTCTAATTATTATTTCAAATTATAACTTGAAGATCTTAACTTGTAATTGTCAAATACAGAACTTAAAATTGATAGCTTCTAATTATTATTGCAAATTATAACTTGAAGATCTGAACTTGTAATTGTCAAATACAGAACTTCTAATTGTTAAATACAAATTATTAGTGCAAATTATAACTAGAAGATCTGAACTTGTAATTGTCAAATACGGAACTTAAAATTGATAGATTCTATTTATTATTGTAAATTATAACTTGAAGAACTGAACTTGTAATAGTGCATTACAGAACTTAGATTTGTTAAATTCAAATTATTATTTCAAATTATAACTTGAAGATCTGCACTAGTAATTGTCAAATACAGAACTTCTAATTGTTAAATACAAATTATTAGTGCAAATTATTACTTGAAGATCTGAACTAGTAATTGTCAAATACAGCACTTAAAATTGATAGCTTCTAATTATTATTGCAAATTATAACTTGAAGATCTGAACTTGTAATTGTCAAATACAGAACTTAAAATTGATAGCTTCTAATTATTATTTCAAATTATAACTTGGAGATCTGAACTTGTAATTGTCAAATACAGAACTTAAAATTGATAGCTACTAATTATTATTGCAAATAATAATTTGAAGATCTGAACTTGTAATAGTCAAATACAGAACTTCTAATTGTTAAATACAAATTATTAGTGCAAATTATTACTTGAAGATCTGAACTAGTAATTGTCAAATACAGCACTTAAAATTGATAGCTTCTAATTATTATTGCAAATTATAACTTGAAGATCTGAACTTGTAATTGTCAAATACAGCACTTAAAATTGATAGCTTCTAATTATTATTGCAAATTATAACTTGAAGATCTGAACTTGTAATTGTCAAATACAGAACTTAAAATTGATAGCTTCTAATTATTATTTCAAATTATAACTTGGAGATCTGAACTTGTAATTGTCAAATACAGAACTTAAAATTGATAGCTTCTAATTATTATTGCAAATAATAATTTGAAGATCTGAACTTGTAATAGTCAAATACAGAACTTCTAATGGTTAAATACAAATTATTAGTGCAAATTATTACTTGAAGATCTGAACTAGTAATTGTCAAATACAGCACTTAAAATTGATAGCTTCTAATTATTATTGCAAATTATAACTTGAAGATCTGAACTTGTAATTGTCAAATACAGAACTTAAAATTGATAGCTTCTAATTATTATTGCAAATAATAACTTGAAGATCTGAACTTGTAATTGTCAAATACAGAACTTAAAATTGATAGCTTCTAATTATTATTGCAAATTATAATTTGAAGATCTGAACTTGTAATAGACAAATACGCAACTTAGCATTGTTAAATACAAATTGTGATTGCAAATTATAACTTCAAGATCTGAACCTGTAATATGTAAATACAGAACTTCGAATGATTAAATTCAATCTAAGATTGCAAATAATAATTTGAAGATCTGAACTTGTAATAGTCAAATACAGAACCTCTAATTGTTAAATACAAATTATTAGTGAAAATTATTACTTGAAGATCTGAACTAGTAATTGTCAAATACAGCACTTAAAATTGATAGCTTCTAATTATTATTGCAAATTATAACTTGAAGATCTGAACTTGTAATTGTCAAATACAGAACTTAAAATTGATAGCTTCTAATTATTATTTCAAATTACAACTTGGAGATCTGAACTTGTAATTGTCAAATACAGAACCTAAAATTGGTAGCTTCTAATTATTATTGCAAATTATAACTTGAAGATCCTAACTTGTAATTGTCAAATACAGAACTACTAATTGTTAAATACAAATTATTAGTGCAAATTATAACTTGAAGATCTGACCTTGTAATTGTCAAATACAGAACTTAAAATTGATAGCTTCTAATTATTATTGCAAATTATAACTTGAAGATCTGAACTTGTAATTGTCAAATACAGAACTTAAAATTGATAGCTTCTAATTATTATTTCAAATTATAACTTGGAGATCTGAACTTGTAATTGTCAAATACAGAACTACTAATTGTTAAATACAAATTATTAGTGCAAATTATAACTTGAAGATCTGACCTTGTAATTGTCAAATACAGCACTTAAAATTGATAGCTTCTAATTATTATTGCAAATTATAACTTGAAGATCTGAACTTGTAATTGTCAAATACAGAACTTAAAATTGATAGCTTCTAATTATTATTTCAAATTATAACTTGGAGATCTGAACTTGTAATTGTCAAATACAGAACTTAAAATTGGTAGCTTCTAATTATTATTGCAAATTATAACTTGAAGATCCTAACTTGTAATTGTCAAATACAGAACTACTAATTGTTAAATACAAATTATTAGTGCAAATTATAACTTGAAGATCTGACCTTGTAATTGTCAAATACAGAACTTAAAATTGATAGCTTCTAATTATTATTGAAAATTATAACTTGAAGATCTGAACGTGTAATTGTCAAATACAGAACTTCTAATTGTTAAATACAAATTATTAGTGCAAATTATAACTTGAAGATCTGAACTTGTAATTATCAAATACAGAACTTAAAATTGATAGCTTCTAATTATTATTTCAAATTATAATTTGAAGATCTGAACTTGTAATTGTCAAACACAGAACTTAAAATTAATAGCTTCTAATTATTATTGCAAATATTAACTTGAAGATCTGAACTTGTAATTGTCAAATGCAGAACTTAAAATTGATAGCTTCTAATTATTATTGCAAATAATAGTTTGAAGATCTGTACTTGTAATTGTCAAATACAGAACTTAAAATTGATAGCTTATAATTATTATTGCAAATTATAATTTGAAGATCTGAACTTGTAATAGACAAATACGCAACTTAGCATTGTTAAATACAAATTGTGATTGCAAATTATAACTTGAAGATCTGAACCTGTAATAGGTAAATACAGAACTTCGAATGATTAAATTCAAACTAAGATTGCAAATAATAATTTGAAGATCTGAACTTGTAATAGTCCAATACAGAACTTCTAATTGTTAAATACAAATTATTAGTGAAAATTATTACTTGAAGATCTGAACTAGTAATTGTCAAATACAGCACTTAAAATTGATAGCTTCTAATTATTATTGAAAATTATAACTTGAAGATCTGAACTTGTAATTGTCAAATACAGAACTTAAAATTGATAGCTTCTAATTATTATTTCAAATTATAACTTGGAGATCTGAACTTGTAATTGTCAAATACAGAACTTAAAATTGGTAGCTTCTAATTATTATTGCAAATTATAACTTGAAGATCCTAACTTGTAATTGTCAAATACAGAACTTCTAATTGTTAAATACAAATTATTAGTGCGAATTATAACTTGTAGATCTGAACTTGTAATTGTCAAATACAGAACTTAAAATTGATAGCTTCTAATTATTATTGCAAATTATAACTTGAAGATCTGAACTTGTAATTGTCAAATGCAGAACTTAAAATTGATAGCTTCTAATTATTATTGCAAATAATAGTTTGAAGATCTGTACTTGTAATTGTCAAATACAGAACTTAAAATTGATAGCTTATAATTATAATTCAAATTATAACTTGAACATCTGAACTTGTAATAGTCAAATACAGAACTTCGAATTGTTAAATACAAAGTATTAGTGCAAATTATTACTCGAAGATCTGAACCTGTAATAGGTAAATACAGAACTTCGAATGATTAAATTCAAACTAAGATTGCAAATAATAATTTGAAGATCTGAACTTGTAATAGTCAAATACAGAACTTTTAATTGTTAAATACAAATTATTAGTGAAAATTATTACTTGAAGATCTGAACTAGTAATTGTCAAATACAGCACTTAAAATTGATAGCTTCTAATTATTATTGCAAATTATAACGTGAAGATCTGAACTTGTAATTGTCAAATACAGAACTTAAAATTGATAGCTTCTAATTATTATTTCAAATTATAACTTGGAGATCTGAACTTGTAATTGTCAAATACAGAACTTAAAATTGGTAGCTTCTAATTATTATTGCAAATTATAACTTGAAGATCCTAACTTGTAATTGTCAAATACAGAACTTCTAATTGTTAAATACAAATTATTAGTGCAAATTATTACTTGAAGATCTGAACTAGTAATTGTCAAATACAGCACTTAAAATTGATAGCTTCTAATTATTATTGCAAATTATAACTAGAAGATCTGAACTTGTAATTGTCAAATACAGAACTTAAAATTGATAGCTTCTAATTATTATTGCAAATAATAACTTGAAGATCTGAACTTGTAATTGTCAAATACAGAACTTAAAATTGATAGCTTCTAATTATTATTGCAAATTATAATTTGAAGATCTGAACTTGTAATAGACAAATACGCAACTTAGCATTGTTAAATACAAATTGTGATTGCAAATTATAACTTGAAGATCTGAACCTGTAATAGGTAAATACAGAACTTCGAATGATTAAATTCAAACTAAGATTGCAAATAATAATTTGAAGATCTGAACTTGTAATAGTCAAATACAGAACTTCTAATTGTTAAATACAAATTATTAGTGAAAATTATTACTTGAAGATCTGAACTAGTAATTGTCAAATACAGCACTTAAAATTGATAGCTTCTAATTATTATTGCAAATTATAACTTGAAGATCTGAACTTGTAATTGTCAAATACAGAACTTAAAATTGATAGCTTCTAATTATTATTTCAAATTATAACTTGGAGATCTGAACTTGTAATTGTCAAATACAGAACTTAAAATTGGTAGCTTCTAATTATTATTGCAAATTATAACTTGAAGATCCTAACTTGTAATTGTCAAATACAGAACTACTAATTGTTAAATACAAATTATTAGTGCAAATTATAACTTGAAGATCTGACCTTGTAATTGTCAAATACAGAACTTAAAATTGATAGCTTCTAATTATTATTGCAAATTATAACTTGAAGATCTGAACGTGTAATTGTCAAATACAGAACTTCTAATTGTTAAATACAAATTATTAGTGCAAATTATAACTTGAAGATCTGAACTTGTAATTATCAAATACAGAACTTAAAATTAATAGCTTCTAATTATTATTGCAAATAATAGTTTGAAGATCTGTACTTGTAATTGTCAAATACAGAACTTAAAATTGATAGCTTATAATTATTATTGCAAATTATAATTTGAAGATCTGAACTTGTAATAGACAAATACGCAACTTAGCATTGTTAAATACAAATTGTGATTGCAAATTATAACTTGAAGATCTGAACCTGTAATAGGTAAATACAGAACTTCGAATGATTAAATTCAAACTAAGATTGCAAATAATAATTTGAAGATCTGAACTTGTAATAGTCAAATACAGAACTTCTAATTGTTAAATACAAATTATTAGTGAAAATTATTACTTGAAGATCTGAACTAGTAATTGTCAAATACAGCACTTAAAATTGATAGCTTCTAATTATTATTGAAAATTATAACTTGAAGATCTGAACTTGTAATTGTCAAATACAGAACTTAAAATTGATAGCTTCTAATTATTATTTCAAATTATAACTTGGAGATCTGAACTTGTAATTGTCAAATACAGAACTTAAAATTGGTAGCTTCTAATTATTATTGCAAATTATAACTTGAAGATCCTAACTTGTAATTGTCAAATACAGAACTTCTAATTGTTAAATACAAATTATTAGTGCGAATTATAACTTGTAGATTTGAACTTGTAATTGTCAAATACAGAACTTAAAATTGATAGCTTCTAATTATTATTGCAAATTATAACTTGAAGATCTGAACTTGTAATTGTCAAATGCAGAACTTAAAATTGATAGCTTCTAATTATTATTGCAAATAATAGTTTGAAGATCTGTACTTGTAATTGTCAAATACAGAACTTAAAATTGATAGCTTATAATTATAATTCAAATTATAACTTGAACATCTGAACTTGTAATAGTCAAATACAGAACTTCGAATTGTTAAATACAAAGTATTAGTGCAAATTATTACTCGAAGATCTGAACTAGTAATTGTCAAATACAGCACTTAAAATTGATAGCTTCTAATTATTATTGCAAATTATAACTAGAAGATCTGAACTTGTAATTGTCAAATACAGAACTTAAAATTGATAACTTCTAATTATTATTGCAAATAATAACTTGAAGATCTGAACTTGTAATTGTCAAATACAGAACTTAAAATTGATAGCTTCTAATTATTATTGCAAATTATAATTTGAAGATCTGAACTTGTAATAGACAATTACGCAACTTAGCATTGTTAAATACAAATTGTGATTGCAAATTATAACTTGAAGATCTGAACCTGTAATAGGTAAATACAGAACTTCGAATGATTAAATTCAAACTAAGATTGCAAATAATAATTTGAAGATCTGAACTTGTAATAGTCAAATACAGAACTTCTAATTGTTAAATACAAATTATTAGTGAAAATTATTACTTGAAGATCTGAACTAGTAATTGTCAAATACAGAACTTAAAATTGATAGCTTCTAATTATTATTGCAAATTATAACTTGAAGATCTGAACTTGTAATTGTCAAATACAGAACTTAAAATTGATAGCTTCTAATTATTATTTCAAATTATAACTTGGAGATCTGAACTTGTAATTGTCAAATACAGAACTTAAAATTGGTAGCTTCTAATTATTATTGCAAATTATAACTTGAAGATCCTAACTTGTAATTGTCAAATACAGAACTACTAATTGTTAAATACAAATTATTAGTGCAAATTATAACTTGAAGATCTGACCTTGTAATTGTCAAATACAGAACTTAAAATTGATAGCTTCTAATTATTATTGCAAATTATAACTTGAAGATCTGAACGTGTAATTGTCAAATACAGAACTTCTAATTGTTAAATACAAATTATTAGTGCAAATTATAACTTGAAGATCTGAACTTGTAATTATCAAATACAGAACTTAAAATTGATAGCTTCTAATTATTATTGCAAATAATAGTTTGAAGATCTGTACTTGTAATTGTCAAATACAGAACTTAAAATTGATAGCTTATAATTATTATTGCAAATTATAATTTGAAGATCTGAACTTGTAATAGACAAATACGCAACTTAGCATTGTTAAATACAAATTGTGATTGCAAATTATAACTTGAAGATCTGAACCTGTAATAGGTAAATACAGAACTTCGAATGATTAAATTCAAACTAAGATTGCAAATAATAATTTGAAGATCTGAACTTGTAATAGTCAAATACAGAACTTCTAATTGTTAAATACAAATTATTAGTGAAAATTATTACTTGAAGATCTGAACTAGTAATTGTCAAATACAGCACTTAAAATTGATAGCTTCTAATTATTATTGAAAATTATAACTTGAAGATCTGAACTTGTAATTGTCAAATACAGAACTTAAAATTGATAGCTTCTAATTATTATTTCAAATTATAACTTGGAGATCTGAACTTGTAATTGTCAAATACAGAACTTAAAATTGGTAGCTTCTAATTATTATTGCAAATTATAACTTGAAGATCCTAACTTGTAATTGTCAAATACAGAACTTCTAATTGTTAAATACAAATTATTAGTGCGAATTATAACTTGTAGATCTGAACTTGTAATTGTCAAATACAGAACTTAAAATTGATAGCTTCTAATTATTATTGCAAATTATAACTTGAAGATCTGAACTTGTAATTGTCAAATGCAGAACTTAAAATTGATAGCTTCTAATTATTATTGCAAATAATAGTTTGGAGATCTGTACTTGTAATTGTCAAATACAGAACTTAAAATTGATAGCTTATAATTATAATTCAAGTTATAACTTGAACATCTGAACTTGTAATAGTCAAATACAGAACTTCGAATTGTTAAATACAAAGTATTAGTGCAAATTATTACTCGAAGATCTGAACCTGTAATAGGTAAATACAGAACTTCGAATGATTAAATTCAAACTAAGATTGCAAATAATAATTTGAAGATCTGAACTTGTAATAGTCAAATACAGAACTTTTAATTGTTAAATACAAATTATTAGTGAAAATTATTACTTGAAGATCTGAACTAGTAATTGTCAAATACAGCACTTAAAATTGATAGCTTCTAATTATTATTGCAAATTATAACGTGAAGATCTGAACTTGTAATTGTCAAATACAGAACTTAAAATTGATAGCTTCTAATTATTATTTCAAATTATAACTTGGAGATCTGAACTTGTAATTGTCAAATACAGAACTTAAAATTGGTAGCTTCTAATTATTATTGCAAATTATAACTTGAAGATCCTAACTTGTAATTGTCAAATACAGAACTTCTAATTGTTAAATACAAATTATTAGTGCAAATTATTACTTGAAGATCTGAACTAGTAATTGTCAAATACAGCACTTAAAATTGATAGCTTCTAATTATTATTGCAAATTATAACTAGAAGATCTGAACTTGTAATTGTCAAATACAGAACTTAAAATTGATAGCTTCTAATTATTATTGCAAATAATAACTTGAAGATCTGAACTTGTAATTGTCAAATACAGAACTTAAAATTGATAGCTTCTAATTATTATTGCAAATTATAATTTGAAGATCTGAACTTGTAATAGACAAATACGCAACTTAGCATTGTTAAATACAAATTGTGATTGCAAATTATAACTTGAAGATCTGAACCTGTAATAGGTAAATACAGAACTTCGAATGATTAAATTCAAACTAAGATTGCAAATAATAATTTGAAGATCTGAACTTGTAATAGTCAAATACAGAACTTCTAATTGTTAAATACAAATTATTAGTGAAAATTATTACTTGAAGATCTGAACTAGTAATTGTCAAATACAGCACTTAAAATTGATAGCTTCTAATTATTATTGCAAATTATAACTTGAAGATCTGAACTTGTAATTGTCAAATACAGAACTTAAAATTGATAGCTTCTAATTATTATTTCAAATTATAACTTGGAGATCTGAACTTGTAATTGTCAAATACAGAACTTAAAATTGGTAGCTTCTAATTATTATTGCAAATTATAACTTGAAGATCCTAACTTGTAATTGTCAAATACAGAACTACTAATTGTTAAATACAAATTATTAGTGCAAATTATAACTTGAAGATCTGACCTTGTAATTGTCAAATACAGAACTTAAAATTGATAGCTTCTAATTATTATTGCAAATTATAACTTGAAGATCTGAACGTGTAATTGTCAAATACAGAACTTCTAATTGTTAAATACAAATTATTAGTGCAAATTATAACTTGAAGATCTGAACTTGTAATTATCAAATACAGAACTTAAAATTGATAGCTTCTAATTATTATTGCAAATAATAGTTTGAAGATCTGTACTTGTAATTGTCAAATACAGAACTTAAAATTGATAGCTTATAATTATTATTGCAAATTATAATTTGAAGATCTGAACTTGTAATAGACAAATACGCAACTTAGCATTGTTAAATACAAATTGTGATTGCAAATTATAACTTGAAGATCTGAACGTGTAATTGTCAAATACAGAACTTCCAATTGTTAAATACAAATTATTAGTGCAAATTATAACTTGAAGATCTGAACTTGTAATTATCAAATACAGAACTTAAAATTGATAGCTTCTAATTATTATTGCAAATAATAGTTTGAAGATCTGTACTTGTAATTGTCAAATACAGAACTTAAAATTGATAGCTTATAATTATTATTGCAAATTATAATTTGAAGATCTGAACTTGTAATAGACAAATACGCAACTTAGCATTGTTAAATACAAATTGTGATTGCAAATTATAACTTGAAGATCTGAACCTGCAATAGGTAAATACAGAACTTCGAATGATTAAATTCAAACTAAGATTGCAAATAATAATTTGAAGATCTGAACTTGTAATAGTCAAATACAGAACTTCTAATTGTTAAATACAAATTATTAGTGAAAATTATTACTTGAAGATCTGAACTAGTAATTGTCAAATACAGCACTTAAAATTGATAGCTTCTAATTATTATTGAAAATTATAACTTGAAGATCTGAACTTGTAATTGTCAAATACAGAACTTAAAATTGATAGCTTCTAATTATTATTTCAAATTATAACTTGGAGATCTGAACTTGTAATTGTCAAATACAGAACTTAAAATTGGTAGCTTCTAATTATTATTGCAAATTATAACTTGAAGATCCTAACTTGTAATTGTCAAATACAGAACTTCTAATTGTTAAATACAAATTATTAGTGCGAATTATAACTTGTAGATCTGAACTTGTAATTGTCAAATCCAGAACTTAAAATTGATAGCTTCTAATTATTATTGCAAATTATAACTTGAAGATCTGAACTTGTAATTGTCAAATGCAGAACTTAAAATTGATAGCTTCTAATTATTATTGCAAATAATAGTTTGAAGATCTGTACTTGTAATTGTCAAATACAGAACTTAAAATTGATAGCTTATAATTATAATTCAAATTATAACTTGAACATCTGAACTTGTAATAGTCAAATACAGAACTTCGAATTGTTAAATACAAAGTATTAGTGCAAATTATTACTCGAAGATCTGAACTAGTAATTGTCAAATACAGCACTTAAAATTGATAGCTTCTAATTATTATTGCAAATTATAACTAGAAGATCTGAACTTGTAATTGTCAAATACAGAACTTAAAATTGATAGCTTCTAATTATTATTGCAAATAATAACTTGAAGATCTGAACTTGTAATTGTCAAATACAGAACTTAAAATTGATAGCTTCTAATTATTATTGCAAATTATAATTTGAAGATCTGAACTTGTAATAGACAATTACGCAACTTAGCATTGTTAAATACAAATTGTGATTGCAAATTATAACTTGAAGATCTGAACCTGTAATAGGTAAATACAGAACTTCGAATGATTAAATTCAAACTAAGATTGCAAATAATAATTTGAAGATCTGAACTTGTAATAGTCAAATACAGAACTTCTAATTGTTAAATACAAATTATTAGTGAAAATTATTACTTGAAGATCTGAACTAGTAATTGTCAAATACAGAACTTAAAATTGATAGCTTCTAATTATTATTGCAAATTATAACTTGAAGATCTGAACTTGTAATTGTCAAATACAGAACTTAAAATTGATAGCTTCTAATTATTATTTCAAATTATAACTTGGAGATCTGAACTTGTAATTGTCAAATACAGAACTTAAAATTGGTAGCTTCTAATTATTATTGCAAATTATAACTTGAAGATCCTAACTTGTAATTGTCAAATACAGAACTACTAATTGTTAAATACAAATTATTAGTGCAAATTATAACTTGAAGATCTGACCTTGTAATTGTCAAATACAGAACTTAAAATTGATAGCTTCTAATTATTATTGCAAATTATAACTTGAAGATCTGAACGTGTAATTGTCAAATACAGAACTTCTAATTGTTAAATACAAATTATTAGTGCAAATTATAACTTGAAGATCTGAACTTGTAATTATCAAATACAGAACTTAAAATTGATAGCTTCTAATTATTATTGCAAATAATAGTTTGAAGATCTGTACTTGTAATTGTCAAATACAGAACTTAAAATTGATAGCTTATAATTATTATTGCAAATTATAATTTGAAGATCTGAACTTGTAATAGACAAATACGCAACTTAGCATTGTTAAATACAAATTGTGATTGCAAATTATAACTTGAAGATCTGAACCTGTAATAGGTAAATACAGAACTTCGAATGATTAAATTCAAACTAAGATTGCAAATAATAATTTGAAGATCTGAACTTGTAATAGTCAAATACAGAACTTCTAATTGTTAAATACAAATTATTAGTGAAAATTATTACTTGAAGATCTGAACTAGTAATTGTCAAATACAGCACTTAAAATTGATAGCTTCTAATTATTATTGAAAATTATAACTTGAAGATCTGAACTTGTAATTGTCAAATACAGAACTTAAAATTGATAGCTTCTAATTATTATTTCAAATTATAACTTGGAGATCTGAACTTGTAATTGTCAAATACAGAACTTAAAATTGGTAGCTTCTAATTATTATTGCAAATTATAACTTGAAGATCCTAACTTGTAATTGTCAAATACAGAACTTCTAATTGTTAAATACAAATTATTAGTGCGAATTATAACTTGTAGATCTGAACTTGTAATTGTCAAATACAGAACTTAAAATTGATAGCTTCTAATTATTATTGCAAATTATAACTTGAAGATCTGAACTTGTAATTGTCAAATGCAGAACTTAAAATTGATAGCTTCTAATTATTATTGCAAATAATAGTTTGAAGATCTGTACTTGTAATTGTCAAATACAGAACTTAAAATTGATAGCTTATAATTATAATTCAAATTATAACTTGAACATCTGAACTTGTAATAGTCAAATACAGAACTTCGAATTGTTAAATACAAAGTATTAGTGCAAATTATTACTCGAAGATCTGAACCTGTAATAGGTAAATACAGAACTTCGAATGATTAAATTCAAACTAAGATTGCAAATAATAATTTGAAGATCTGAACTTGTAATAGTCAAATACAGAACTTTTAATTGTTAAATACAAATTATTAGTGAAAATTATTACTTGAAGATCTGAACTAGTAATTGTCAAATACAGCACTTAAAATTGATAGCTTCTAATTATTATTGCAAATTATAACGTGAAGATCTGAACTTGTAATTGTCAAATACAGAACTTAAAATTGATAGCTTCTAATTATTATTTCAAATTATAACTTGGAGATCTGAACTTGTAATTGTCAAATACAGAACTTAAAATTGGTAGCTTCTAATTATTATTGCAAATTATAACTTGAAGATCCTAACTTGTAATTGTCAAATACAGAACTTCTAATTGTTAAATACAAATTATTAGTGCCAATTATTACTTGAAGATCTGAACTAGTAATTGTCAAATACAGCACTTAAAATTGATAGCTTCTAATTATTATTGCAAATTATAACTTGAAGATCTGAACTTGTAATTGTCAAATACAGAACTTAAAATTGATAGCTTCTAATTATTATTGCAAATAATAACTTGAAGATCTGAACTTGTAATTGTCAAATACAGAACTTAAAATTGATAGCTTCTAATTATTATTGCAAATTATAATTTGAAGATCTGAACTTGTAATAGACAAATACGCAACTTAGCATTGTTAAATACAAATTGTGATTGCAAATTATAACTTGAAGATCTGAACCTGTAATAGGTAAATACAGAACTTCGAATGATTAAATTCAAACTAAGATTGCAAATAATAATTTGAAGATCTGAACTTGTAATAGTCAAATACAGAACTTCTAATTGTTAAATACTAATTATTAGTGAAAATTATTACTTGAAGATCTGAACTAGTAATTGTCAAATACAGCACTTAAAATTGATAGCTTCTAATTATTATTGCAAATTATAACTTGAAGATCTGAACTTGTAATTGTCAAATACAGAACTTAAAATTGATAGCTTCTAATTATTATTTCAAATTATAACTTGGAGATCTGAACTTGTAATTGTCAAATACAGAACTTAAAATTGGTAGCTTCTAATTATTATTGCAAATTATAACTTGAAGATCCTAACTTGTAATTGTCAAATACAGAACTACTAATTGTTAAATACAAATTATTAGTGCAAATTATAACTTGAAGATTCTGACCTTGTAATTGTCAAATACAGAACTTAAAATTGATAGCTTCTAATTATTATTGCAAATTATAACTTGAAGATCTGAACTTGTAATTGTCAAATGCAGAACTTAAAATTGATAGCTTCTAATTATTATTGCAAATAATAGTTTGAAGATCTGTACTTGTAATTGTCAAATACAGAACTTAAAATTGATAGCTTATAATTATAATTCAAATTATAACTTGAACATCTGAACTTGTAATAGTCAAATACAGAACTTCGAATTGTTAAATACAAAGTATTAGTGCAAATTATTACTCGAAGATCTGAACCTGTTATAGGTAAATACAGAACTTCGAATGATTAAATTCAAACTAAGATTGCAAATAATAATTTGAAGATCTGAACTTGTAATAGTCAAATACAGAACTATTAATTGTTAAATACAAATTATTAGTGAAAATTATTACTTGAAGATCTGAACTAGTAATTGTCAAATACAGCACTTAAAATTGATAGCTTCTAATTATTATTGCAAATTATAACGTGAAGATCTGAACTTGTAATTGTCAAATACAGAACTTAAAATTGATAGCTTCTAATTATTATTTCAAATTATAACTTGGAGATCTGAACTTGTAATTGTCAAATACAGAACTTAAAATTGGTAGCTTCTAATTATTATTGCAAATTATAACTTGAAGATCCTAACTTGTAATTGTCAAATACAGAACTTCTAATTGTTAAATACAAATTATTAGTGCCAATTATTACTTGAAGATCTGAACTAGTAATTGTCAAATACAGCACTTAAAATTGATAGCTTCTAATTATTATTGCAAATTATAACTTGAAGATCTGAACTTGTAATTGTCAAATACAGAACTTAAAATTGATAGCTTCTAATTATTATTGCAAATAATAACTTGAAGATCTGAACTTGTAATTGTCAAATACAGAACTTAAAATTGATAGCTTCTAATTATTATTGCAAATTATAATTTGAAGATCTGAACTTGTAATAGACAAATACGCAACTTAGCATTGTTAAATACAAATTGTGATTGCAAATTATAACTTGAAGATCTGAACTAGTAATTGTCAAATACAGAACTTAAAATTGATAGCTTCTAATTATTATTGCAAATTATAACTTGAAGATCTGAACTTTTAATTGTCAAATACAGAACTTAAAATTGATAGCTTCTAATTATTATTGTAAATTATAACTTGAAGATCTGAACTTGTAATTGTCAAATACAGAACTTAAAATTGAGAGCTTCTAATTATTATTGCAAATTATAACTTGAAGATCTGAACTTGTAATTGTCAAATACAGAACTTAAAATTGATAGCTTCTAATTATTATTTCAAATTATAACTTGAAGATCTGAACTTGTAATTGTCAAATACAGAACTTAAAATTGATAGCTTCTAATTATTATTGCAAATTATAACTTGAAGATCTGAACTTGTAATAGTCAAATACAGAACTTCTAATTGGTAAATACAAATTATTAGTGCAAATTATAACTTGAAGATCTGAACTAGTAATTGTCAAATACAGAACTTAAAATTGATAGCTTCTAATTATTATTGCAAATTATAACTTGAAGATCTGAACTTGTAATTGTCAAATACAGAACTTAAAATTGATAGCTTCTAATTATTATTTCAAATTATAACTTGAAGATCTTAACTTGTAATTGATAAATACAGAACTTAAAATTGATAGCTTCTAATTATTATTGCAAATTATAACTTGAAGATCTGAACTTGTAATTGTCAAATACAGAACTTCTAATTGTTAAATACAAATTATTAGTGCAAATTATAACTAGAAGATCTGAACTTGTAATTGTCAAATACAGAACTTAAAATTGATAGATTCTATTTATTATTGTAAATTATAACTTGAAGATCTGAACTTGTAATAGTGCATTACAGAACTTAGATTTGTTAAATTCAAATTATTATTTCACATTATAACTTGAAGATCTGCACTAGTAATTGTCAAATACAGAACTTCTAATTGTTAAATACAAATTATTAGTGCAAATTATTACTTGAAGATCTGAACTAGTAATTGTCAAATACAGCACTTAAAATTGATAGCTTCTAATTATTATTGCAAATTATAACTTGAAGATCTGAACTTGTAATTGTCAAATACAGAGCTTAAAATTGATAGCTTCTAATTATTATTTCAAATTATAACTTGGAGATCTGAACTTGTAATTGTCAAATACAGAACTTAAAATTGATAGCTTCTAATTATTATTGCAAATAATAATTTGAAGATCTGAACTTGTAATAGTCAAATACAGAACTTCTAATTGTTAAATACAAATTATTAGTGCAAATTATTACTTGAAGATCTGAACTAGTAATTGTCAAATACAGCACTTAAAATTGATAGTTTCTAATTATTATTGCAAATTATAACTTGAAGATCTGAACTTGCAATTGTCAAATACAGAACTTAAAATTGATAGCTTCTAATTATTATTTCAAATTATAACTTGGAGATCTGAACTTGTAATTGTCAAATACAGAACTTAAAATTGATAGCTTCTAATTATTATTGCAAATAATAATTTGAAGATCTGAACTTGTAATAGTCAAATACAGAACTTCTAATTGTTAAATACAAATTATTAGTGCAAATTATTACTTGAAGATCTGAACTAGTAATTGTCAAATACAGCACTTAAATTTGATAGCTTATAATTATAATTCAAATTATAACTTGAAGATCTGAACTTGTAATAGTCAAATACAGAACTTCGAATTGTTAAATACAAAGTATTAGTGCAAATTATTACTTGAAGATCTGAACCTGTAATAGGTAAATACAGAACTTCGAATGATTAAATTCAAACTAAGATTGCAAATAATAATTTGAAGATCTGAACTTGTAATAGTCAAATACAGAACTTCTAATTGTTAAATACAAATTATTAGTGAAAATTATTACTTGAAGATCTGAACTAGTAATTGTCAAATACAGCACTTAAAATTGATAGCTTCTAATTATTATTTCAAATTATAACTTGGAGATCTGAACTTGTAATTGTCAAATACAGATCTTAAAATTGGTAGCTTCTAATTATTATTGCAAATTATAACTTGAAGATCCTAACTTGTAATTGTCAAATACAGAACTTCTAATTGTTAAATACAAATTATTAGTGCAAATTATAACTTGAAGATCTGACCTTGTAATTGTCAAATACAGAACTTAAAATTGATAGCTTCTAATTATTATTGCAAATTTAAACTTGAAGATCTGAACGTGTAATTGTCAAATACAGAACTTCTAATTGATAGCTTTTTAATTATTATTGTAAATTATAACTTGAAGATCTGAACTTGTAATAGTGAATTACAGAACTTAGATTTGTTAAATTCAAATTATTATTTCAAATTATAACTTGAAGATCAGAACTAGTAATTGTCAAATACAGAACTTAAAATTGATAGCTTCTAATTATTATTGCAAATTATAACTTGAAGATCTGAACTTGTAATTGTCAAATACAGAACTTCCAATTGTTAAATACAAATTATTAGTGCAAATTATAACTTGAAGATCTGACCTTGTAATTGTCAAATACAGAACTTAAAATTGATAGCTTCTAATTATTATTGTAAATTATAACTTGAAGATCTGAACTTGTAATAGTGAATTACAGAACTTAGATTTGTTAAATTCAAATTATTATTTCAAATTATAACTTGAAGATCTGAACTAGTAATTGTCAAATACAGAACTTAAAATTGATAGCTTCTAATTATTATTGCAAATTATAACTTGAAGATCTGAACTTTTAATTGTCAAATACAGAACTTAAAATTGATAGCTTCTAATTATTATTGTAAATTATAACTTGAAGATCTGAACTTGTAATTGTCAAATACAGAACTTAAAATTGAGAGCTTCTAATTATTATTGCAAATTATAACTTGAAGATCTGAACTTGTAATTGTCAAATACAGAACTTAAAATTGATAGCTTCTAATTATTATTTCAAATTATAACTTGAAGATCTGAACTTGTAATTGTCAAATACAGAACTTAAAATTGATAGCTTCTAATTATTATTGCAAATTATAACTTGAAGATCTGAACTTGTAATAGTCAAATACAGAACTTCTAATTGGTAAATACAAATTATTAGTGCAAATTATAACTTGAAGATCTGAACTAGTAATTGTCAAATACAGAACTTAAAATTGATAGCTTCTAATTATTATTGCAAATTATAACTTGAAGATCTGAACTTGTAATTGTCAAATACAGAACTTAAAATTGATAGCTTCTAATTATTATTTCAAATTATAACTTGAAGATCTTAACTTGTAATTGATAAATACAGAACTTAAAATTGATAGCTTCTAATTATTATTGCAAATTATAACTTGAAGATCTGAACTTGTAATTGTCAAATACAGAACTTCTAATTGTTAAATACAAATTATTAGTGCAAATTATAACTAGAAGATCTGAACTTGTAATTGTCAAATACAGAACTTAAAATTGATAGATTCTATTTATTATTGTAAATTATAACTTGAAGATCTGAACTTGTAATAGTGCATTACAGAACTTAGATTTGTTAAATTCAAATTATTATTTCACATTATAACTTGAAGATCTGCACTAGTAATTGTCAAATACAGAACTTCTAATTGTTAAATACAAATTATTAGTGCAAATTATTACTTGAAGATCTGAACTAGTAATTGTCAAATACAGCACTTAAAATTGATAGCTTCTAATTATTATTGCAAATTATAACTTGAAGATCTGAACTTGTAATTGTCAAATACAGAGCTTAAAATTGATAGCTTCTAATTATTATTTCAAATTATAACTTGGAGATCTGAACTTGTAATTGTCAAATACAGAACTTAAAATTGATAGCTTCTAATTATTATTGCAAATAATAATTTGAAGATCTGAACTTGTAATAGTCAAATACAGAACTTCTAATTGTTAAATACAAATTATTAGTGCAAATTATTACTTGAAGATCTGAACTAGTAATTGTCAAATACAGCACTTAAAATTGATAGTTTCTAATTATTATTGCAAATTATAACTTGAAGATCTGAACTTGTAATTGTCAAATACAGAACTTAAAATTGATAGCTTCTAATTATTATTTCAAATTATAACTTGGAGATCTGAACTTGTAATTGTCAAATACAGAACTTAAAATTGATAGCTTCTAATTATTATTGCAAATAATAATTTGAAGATCTGAACTTGTAATAGTCAAATACAGAACTTCTAATTGTTAAATACAAATTATTAGTGCAAATTATTACTTGAAGATCTGAACTAGTAATTGTCAAATACAGCACTTAAATTTGATAGCTTATAATTATAATTCAAATTATAACTTGAAGATCTGAACTTGTAATAGTCAAATACAGAACTTCGAATTGTTAAATACAAAGTATTAGTGCAAATTATTACTTGAAGATCTGAACCTGTAATAGGTAAATACAGAACTTCGAATGATTAAATTCAAACTAAGATTGCAAATAATAATTTGAAGATCTGAACTTGTAATAGTCAAATACAGAACTTCTAATTGTTAAATACAAATTATTAGTGAAAATTATTACTTGAAGATCTGAACTAGTAATTGTCAAATACAGCACTTAAAATTGATAGCTTCTAATTATTATTGCAAATTATAACGTGAAGATCTGAACTTGTAATTGTCAAATACAGAACTTAAAATTGATAGCTTCTAATTATTATTTCAAATTATAACTTGGAGATCTGAACTTGTAATTGTCAAATACAGAACTTAAAATTTGTAGCTTCTAATTATTATTGCAAATTATAACTTGAAGATCCTAACTTGTAATTGTCAAATACAGAACTTCTAATTGTTAAATACAAATTATTAGTGCAAATTATAACTTGAAGATCTGACCTTGTAATTGTCAAATACAGAACTTAAAATTGATAGCTTCTAATTATTATTGCAAATTATAACTTGAAGATCTGAACGTGTAATTGTCAAATACAGAACTTCTAATTGATAGCTTCTAATTATTATTGTAAATTATAACTTGAAGATCTGAACTTGTAATAGTGAATTACAGAACTTAGATTTGTTAAATTCAAATTATTATTTCAAATTATAACTTGAAGATCTGAACTAGTAATTGTCAAATACAGAACTTAAAATTGATAGCTCCTAATTATTATTGCAAATTATAACTTGAAGATCTGAACTTGTACTAGTGAATTACAGAACTTAGATTTGTTAAATTCAAATTATTATTTCAAATTATAACTTGGAGATCTGAACTTGTAATTGTCAAATACAGAACTTAAAATTGATAGCTTCTAATTATTATTGCAAATTATAACTTGAAGATCTGAACTTGTAATTGTCAAATACAGAACTTCCAATTGTTAAATACAAATTATTAGTGCAAATTATGACTTGAAGATCTGACCTTGTAATTGTCAAATACAGAACTTAAAATTGATAGCTTCTAATTATTATTGTAAATTATAACTTGAAGATCTGAACTTGTAATAGTGAATTACAGAACTTAGATTTGTTAAATTCAAATTATTATTTCAAATTATAACTTGAAGATCTGAACTAGTAATTGTCAAATACAGAACTTAAAATTGATAGCTTCTAATTATTATTGCAAATTATAACTTGAAGATCTGAACTTTTAATTGTCAAATACAGAACTTAAAATTGATAGCTTCTAATTATTATTGTAAATTATAACTAGAAGATCTGAACTTGTAATTGTCAAATACAGAACTTAAAATTGAGAGCTTCTAATTATTATTGCAAATTATAACTTGAAGATCTGAACTTGTAATTGTCAAATACAGAACTTAAAATTGATAGCTTCTAATTATTATTTCAAATTATAACTTGAAGATCTGAACTTGTAATTGTCAAATACAGAACTTAAAATTGATAGCTTCTAATTATTATTGCAAATTATAACTTGAAGATCTGAACTTGTAATTGTCAAATACAGAACTTAAAATTGATAGCTTCTAATTATTATTTCAAATTATAACTTGAAGATCTTAACTTGTAATTGTCAAATACAGAACTTAAAATTGATAGCTTCTAATTATTATTGCAAATTATAACTTGAAGATCTGAACTTGTAATTGTCAAATACAGAACTTCTAATTGTTAAATACAAATTTTTAGTGCAAATTATAACTAGAAGATCTGAACTTGTAATTGTCAAATACAGAACTTAAAATTGATAGATTCTATTTATTATTGTAAATTATAACTTGAAGATCTGAACTTGTAATAGTGCATTACAGAACTTAGATTTGTTAAATTCAAATTATTATTTCACATTATAACTTGAAGATCTGCACTAGTAATTGTCAAATACAGAACTTCTAATTGTTAAATACAAATTATTAGTGCAAATTATTACTTGAAGATCTGAACTAGTAATTGTCAAATACAGCACTTAAAATTGATAGCTTCTAATTATTATTGCAAATTATAACTTGAAGATCTGAACTTGTAATTGTCAAATACAGAGCTTAAAATTGATAGCTTCTAATTATTATTTCAAATTATAACTTGGAGATCTGAACTTGTAATTGTCAAATACAGAACTTAAAATTGATAGCTTCTAATTATTATTGCAAATAATAATTTGAAGATCTGAACTTGTAATAGTCAAATACAGAACTTCTAATTGTTAAATACAAATTATTAGTGCAAATTATTACTTGAAGATCTGAACTAGTAATTGTCAAATACAGCACTTAAAATTGATAGCTTCTAATTATTATTGCAAATTATAACTTCAAGATCTGAACTTGTAATTGTCAAATACAGAACTTAAAATTGATAGCTTCTAATTATTATTTCAAATTATAACTTGGAGATCTGAACTTGTAATTGTCAAATACAGAACTTAAAATTGATAGCTTCTAATTATTATTGCAAATAATAATTTGAAGATCTGAACTTGTAATAGTCAAATACAGAACTTCTAATTGTTAAATACAAATTATTAGTGCATATTATTACTTGAAGATCTGAACTAGTAATTGTCAAATACAGCACTTAAAATTGATAGCTTCTAATTATTATTGCAAATTATAACTTGAAGATCTGAACTTGTAATTGTCAAATACAGAACTTAAAATTGATAGCTTCTAATTATTATTGCAAATAATAACTTGAAGATCTGAACTTGTAATTGTCAAATACAGAACTTAAAATTGATAGCTTCTAATTATTATTGCAAATTATAATTTGAAGATCTGAACTTGTAATAGACAAATACGCAACTTAGCATTGTTAAATACAAATTGTGATTGCAAATTATAACTTGAAGATCTGAACCTGTAATAGGTAAATACAGAACTTCGAATGATTAAATTCAAACTAAGATTGCAAATAATAATTTGAAGATCTGAACTTGTAATAGTCAAATACAGAACTTCTAATTGTTAAATACAAATTATTAGTGAAAATTATTACTTGAAGATCTGAACTAGTAATTGTCAAATACAGCACTTAAAATTGATAGCTTCTAATTATTATTGCAAATTATAACTTGAAGATCTGAACTTGTAATTGTCAAATACAGAACTTAAAATTGATATAGCTTCTAATTATTATTTCAAATTATAACTTGGAGATCTGAACTTGTAATTGTCAAATACAGAACCTAAAATTGGTAGCTTCTAATTATTATTGCAAATTATAACTTGAAGATCCTAACTTGTAATTGTCAAATACAGAACTACTAATTGTTAAATACAAATTATTAGTGCAAATTATAACTTGAAGATCTGACCTTGTAATTGTCAAATACAGAACTTAAAATTGATAGCTTCTAATTATTATTGCAAATAATAACTTGAAGATCTGAACGTGTAATTGTCAAATACAGAACTTCTAATTGTTAAATACAAATTATTAGTGCAAATTATAACTTGAAGATCTGAACTTGTAATTATCAAATACAGAACTTAAAATTGATAGCTTCTAATTATTATTTCAAATTATAACTTGAAGATCTGAACTTGTAATTGTCAAATACAGAACTTAAAATTAATAGCTTCTAATTATTATTGCAAATAATAACTTGAAGATCTGAACTTGTAATTGTCAAATGCAGAACTTAAAATTGATAGCTTCTAATTATTATTGCAAATAATAGTTTGAAGATCTGTACTTGTAATTGTCAAATACAGAACTTAAAATTGATAGCTTATAATTATTATTGCAAATTATAATTTGAAGATCTGAACTTGTAATAGACAAATACGCAACTTAGCATTGTTAAATACAAATTGTGATTGCAAATTATAACTTGAAGATCTGAACCTGTAATAGGTAAATACAGAACTTCGAATGATTAACTTCAAACTAAGATTGCAAATAATAATTTGAAGATCTGAACTTGTAATAGTCAAATACAGAACTTCTAATTGTTAAATACAAATTATTAGTGAAAATTATTACTTGAAGATCTGAACTAGTAATTGTCAAATACAGCACTTAAAATTGATAGCTTCTAATTATTATTGCAAATTATAACTTGAAGATCTGAACTTGTAATTGTCAAATACAGAACTTAAAATTGATAGCTTCTTATTATTATTTCAAATTATAACTTGGAGATCTGAACTTGTAATTGTCAAATACAGAACTTAAAATTGGTAGCTTCTAATTATTATTGCAAATTATAACTTGAAGATCCTAACTTGTAATTGTCAAATACAGAACTTCTAATTGTTAAATACAAATTATTAGTGCAAATTATAACTTGAAGATCTGACCTTGTAAATTGTCAAATACAGAACTTAAAATTGATAGCTTCTAATTATTATTGCAAATTATAACTTGAAGATCTGAACTTGTACTAGTGAATTACAGAACTTAGATTTGTTAAATTCAAATTATTATTTCAAATTATAACTTGGAGATCTGAACTTGTAATTGTCAAATACAGAACTTAAAATTGATAGCTTCTAATTATTATTGCAAATTATAACTTGAAGATCTGAACATGTAATTGTCAAATACAGAACTTCTAATTGATAGCTTCTAATTATTATTGTAAATTATAACTTGAAGATCTGAACTTGTAATAGTGAATTACAGAACTTAGATTTGTTAAATTCAAATTATTATTTCAAATTATAACTTGGAGATCTGAACTTGTAATTGTCAAATACAGAACTTAAAATTGATAGCTTCTAATTATTATTGCAAATAATAATTTGAAGATCTGAACATGTAATAGTCAAATACAGAACTTCTAATTGTTAAATACAAATTATTAGTGCAAATTATTACTTGAAGATCTGAACTAGTAATTGTCAAATACAGAACTTAAAATTGATAGCTTCTAATTATTATTGCAAATAATAACTTGAAGATCTGAACTTGTAATTGTCAAATACAGAACTTCTAATTGTTAAATTCAAATTATTATTTCAAATTATAACTTGAAGATCTGAACTAGTAATTGTCAAATACAGAACTTAAAATTGATAGCTTCTAATTATTATTGCAAATTATAACTTGAAGATCTGAACTTGTACAAGTGAATTACAGAACTTAGATTTGTTAAATTCAAATTATTATTTCAAATTATAACTTGGAAATCTGAACTTGTAATTGTCAAATACAGAACTTAAAATTGATAGCTTCTAATTATTATTGCAAATTATAACTTGAAGATCTGAACTTGTAATTGTCAAATACAGAACTTCTAATTGTTAAATACAAATTATTAGTGCAAATTATAACTTGAAGATCTGACCTTGTAATTGTCAAATACAGAACTTAAAATTGATAGCTTCTAATTATTATTGTAAATTATAACTTGAAGATCTGAACTTGTAATAGTGAATTACAGAACTTAGATTTGTTAAATTCAAATTATTATTGCAAATTATAACTTGAAGATCTGAACTAGTAATTGTCAAATACAGAACTTAAAATTGATAGCTTCTAATTATTATTTCAAATTATAACTTGGAGATCTGAACTTGTAATTGTCAAATACAGAACTTAAAATTGGTAGCTTCTAATTATTATTGCAAATTATAACTTGAAGATCCTAACTTGTAATTGTCAAATACAGAACTTCTAATTGTTAAATACAAATTATTAGTGCAAATTATAACTTGAAGATCTGACCTTGTAATTGTCAAATACAGAACTTAAAATTGATAGCTTCTAATTATTATTGCAAATTATAACTTGAAGATCTGAACGTGTAATTGTCAAATACAGAACTTCTAATTGTTAAATACAAATTATTAGTGAAAATTATTACTTGAAGATCTGAACTAGTAATTGTCAAATACAGCACTTAAAATTGATAGCTTCTAATTATTATTGCAAATTATAACTTGAAGATCTGAACTTGTAATTGTCAAATACAGAACTTAAAATTGATAGCTTCTTATTATTATTTCAAATTACAACTTGGAGATCTGAACTTGTAATTGTCAAATACAGAACTTAAAATTGGTAGCTTCTAATTATTATTGCAAATTATAACTTGAAGATCCTAACTTGTAATTGTCAAATACAGAACTTCTAATTGTTAAATACAAATTATTAGTGCAAATTATAACTTGAAGATCTGACCTTGTAAATTGTCAAATACAGAACTTAAAATTGATAGCTTCTAATTATTATTGCAAATTATAACTTGAAGATCTGAACTTGTACTAGTGAATTACAGAACTTAGATTTGTTAAATTCAAATTATTATTTCAAATTATAACTTGGAGATCTGAACTTGTAATTGTCAAATACAGAACTTAAAATTGATAGCTTCTAATTATTATTGCAAATTATAACTTGAAGATCTGAACATGTAATTGTCAAATACAGAACTTCTAATTGATAGCTTCTAATTATTATTGTAAATTATAACTTGAAGATCTGAACTTGTTTTAGTGAATTACAGAACTTAGATTTGTTAAATTCAAATTATTATTTCAAATTATAACTTGGAGATCTGAACTTGTAATTGTCAAATACAGAACTTAAAATTGATAGCTTCTAATTATTATTGCAAATAATAATTTGAAGATCTGAACATGTAATAGTCAAATACAGAACTTCTAATTGTTAAATACAAATTATTAGTGCAAATTATTACTTGAAGATCTGAACTAGTAATTGTCAAATACAGAACTTAAAATTGATAGCTTCTAATTATTATTGCAAATAATAACTTGAAGATCTGAACTTGTAATTGTCAAATACAGAACTTCTAATTGTTAAATTCAAATTATTATTTCAAATTATAACTTGAAGATCTGAACTAGTAATTGTCAAATACAGAACTTAAAATTGATAGCTTCTAATTATTATTGCAAATTATAACTTGAAGATCTGAACTTGTACAAGTGAATTACAGAACTTAGATTTGTTAAATTCAAATTATTATTTCAAATTATAACTTGGAAATCTGAACTTGTAATTGTCAAATACAGAACTTAAAATTGATAGCTTCTAATTATTATTGCAAATTATAACTTGAAGATCTGAACTTGTAATTGTCAAATACAGAACTTCTAATTGTTAAATACAAATTATTAGTGCAAATTATAACTTGAAGATCTGACCTTGTAATTGTCAAATACAGAACTTAAAATTGATAGCTTCTAATTATTATTGTAAATTATAACTTGAAGATCTGAACTTGTAATAGTGAATTACAGAACTTAGATTTGTTAAATTCAAATTATTATTGCAAATTATAACTTGAAGATCTGAACTAGTAATTGTCAAATACAGAACTTAAAATTGATAGCTTCTAATTATTATTTCAAATTATAACTTGGAGATCTGAACTTGTAATTGTCAAATACAGAACTTAAAATTGGTAGCTTCTAATTATTATTGCAAATTATAACTTGAAGATCCTAACTTGTAATTGTCAAATACAGAACTTCTAATTGTTAAATACAAATTATTAGTGCAAATTATAACTTGAAGATCTGACCTTGTAATTGTCAAATACAGAACTTAAAATTGATAGCTTCTAATTATTATTGCAAATTATAACTTGAAGATCTGAACGTGTAATTGTCAAATACAGAACTTCTAATTGTTAAATACAAATTATTAGTGCAAATTATAACTTGAAGATCTGAACTTGTAATTATCAAATACAGAACTTAAAATTGATAGCTTCTAATTATTATTTCAAATTATAACTTGAAGATCTGAACTTGTAATTGTCAAATACAGAACTTAAAATTAATAGCTTCTAATTATTATTGCAAATAATAACTTGAAGATCTGAACTTGTAATTGTCAAATGCAGAACTTAAAATTGATAGCTTCTAATTATTATTGCAAATAATAGTTTGAAGATCTGTACTTGTAATTGTCAAATACAGAACTTAAAATTGATAGCTTCTAATTATTATTGCAAATAATAATTTGAAGATCTGAACATGTAATAGTCAAATACAGAACTTCTAATTGTTAAATACAAATTATTAGTGCAAATTATTACTTGAAGATCTGAACTAGTAATTGTCAAATACAGAACTTAAAATTGATAGCTTCTAATTATTATTGCAAATAATAACTTGAAGATCTGAACTTGTAATTGTCAAATACAGAACTTCTAATTGTTAAATTCAAATTATTATTTCAAATTATAACTTGAAGATCTGAACTAGTAATTGTCAAATACAGAACTTAAAATTGATAGCTTCTAATTATTATTGCAAATTATAACTTGAAGATCTGAACTTGTACAAGTGAATTACAGAACTTCTAATTGTTAAATACAAATTATTAGTGCAAATTATAACTTGAAGATCTGACCTTGTAATTGTCAAATACAGAACTTAAAATTGATAGCTTCTAATTATTATTGCAAATTATAACTTGAAGATCTGAACGTGTAATTGTCAAATACAGAACTTCTAATTGTTAAATACAAATTATTAGTGCAAATTATAACTTGAAGATCTGAACTTGTAATTATCAAATACAGAACTTAAAATTGATAGCTTCTAATTATTATTTCAAATTATAACTTGAAGATCTGAACTTGTAATTGTCAAATACAGAACTTAAAATTAATAGCTTCTAATTATTATTGCAAATAATAACTTGAAGATCTGAACTTGTAATTGTCAAATGCAGAACTTAAAATTGATAGCTTCTAATTATTATTGCAAATAATAGTTTGAAGATCTGTACTTGTAATTGTCAAATACAGAACTTAAAATTGATAGCTTATAATTATAATTCAAATTATAACTTGAAGATCTGAACTTGTAATAGTCAAATACAGAACTTCGAATTGTTAAATACAAAGTATTAGTGCAAATTATTACTTGAAGATCTGAACCTGTAATAGGTAAATACAGAACTTCGAATGATTAAATTCAAACTAAGATTGCAAATAATAATTTGAAGATCTGAACTTGTAATAGTCAAATACAGAACTTCTAATTGTTAAATACAAATTATTAGTGAAAATTATTACTTGAAGATCTGAACTAGTAATTGTCAAATACAGCACTTAAAATTGATAGCTTCTAATTATTATTGCAAATTATAACTTGAAGATCTGAACTTGTAATTGTCAAATACAGAACTTAAAATTGATAGCTTCTAATTATTATTTCAAATTATAACTTGGAGATCTGAACTTGTCAAATACAGAACTTCTAATTGTTAAATACAAATTATTAGTGAAAATTATTACTTGAAGATCTGAACTAGTAATTGTCAAATACAGCACTTAAAATTGATAGCTTCTAATTATTATTGCAAATTATAACTTGAAGATCTGAACTTGTAATTGTCAAATACAGAACTTAAAATTGGTAGCTTCTAATTATTATTGCAAATTATAACTTGAAGATCCTAACTTGTAATTGTCAAATACAGAACTTCTAATTGTTAAATACAAATTATTAGTGCAAATTATAACTTGAAGATCTGACCTTGTAATTGTCAAATACAGAACTTAAAATTGATAGCTTCTAATTATTATTGCAAATTAAAACTTGAAGATCTGAACGTGTAATTGTCAAATACAGAACTTCTAATTGTTAAATACAAATTATTAGTGCAAATTATAACTTGAAGATCTGAACTTGTAATTATCAAATACAGAACTTAAAATTGATAGCTTCTAATTATTATTTCAAATTATAACTTGAAGATCTGAACTTGTAATTGTCAAATACAGAACTTAAAATTAATAGCTTCTAATTATTATTGCAAATAATAACTTGAAGATCTGAACTTGTAATTGTCAAATGCAGAAATTAAAATTGATAGCTTCTAATTATTATTGCAAATAATAGTTTGAAGATCTGTACTTGTAATTGTCAAATACAGAACTTAAAATTGATAGCTTATAATTATAATTCAAATTATAACTTGAAGATCTGAACTTGTAATAGTCAAATACAGAACTTCGAATTGTTAAATACAAATTATTAGTGCAAATTATAACTTGAAGATCTGACCTTGTAATTGTCAAATACAGAACTTAAAATTGATAGCTTCTAATTATTATTGCAAATTATAACTTGAAGATCTGAACGTGTAATTGTCAAATACAGAACTTCTAATTGTTAAATACAAATTATTAGTGCAAATTATAACTTGAAGATCTGAACTTGTAATTATCAAATACAGAACTTAAAATTGATAGCTTCTAATTATTATTTCAAATTATAACTTGAAGATCTGAACTTGTAATTGTCAAATACAGAACTTAAAATTAATAGCTTCTAATTATTATTGCAAATAATAACTTGAAGATCTGAACTTGTAATTGTCAAATGCAGAACTTAAAATTGATAGCTTCTAATTATTATTGCAAATAATAGTTTGAAGATCTGTACTTGTAATTGTCAAATACAGAACTTAAAATTGATAGCTTATAATTATAATTCAAATTATAACTTGAAGATCTGAACTTGTAATAGTCAAATACAGAACTTCGAATTGTTAAATACAAAGTATTAGTGCAAATTATTACTTGAAGATCTAAACCTGTAATAGGTAAATACAGAACTTCGAATGATTAAATTCAAACTAAGATTGCAAATAATAATTTGAAGATCTGAACTTGTAATAGTCAAATACAGAACTTCTAATTGTTAAATACAAATTATTAGTGAAAATTATTACTTGAAGATCTGAACTAGTAATTGTCAAATACAGCACTTAAAATTGATAGCTTCTAATTATTATTGCAAATTCTAACTTGAAGATCTGAACTTGTAAATGTCAAATACAGAACTTAAAATTGGTAGCTTATAATTATAATTCAAATTATAACTTGAAGATCTGAACGTGTAATTGTCAAATACAGAACTTCTAATTGTTAAATACAAATTATTAGTGCAAATTATAACTTGAAGATCTGAACTTGTAATTATCAAATACAGAACTTAAAATTGATAGCTTCTAATTATTATTTCAAATTATAACTTGAAGATCTGAACTTGTAATTGTCAAATACAGAACTTAAAATTAATAGCTTCTAATTATTATTGCAAATAATAGTTTGAAGATCTGTACTTGTAATTGTCAAATACAGAACTTAAAATTGATAGCTTATAATTATAATTCAAATTATAACTTGAAGATCTGAACTTGTAATAGTCAAATACAGAACTTCGAATTGTTAAATACAAAGTATTAGTGCAAATTATTACTTGAAGATCTGAACCTGTAATAGGTAAATACAGAACTTCGAATGATTAAATTCAAACTAAGATTGCAAATAATAATTTGAAGATCTGAACTTGTAATAGTCAAATACAGAACTTCTAATTGTTAAATACAAATTATTAGTGAAAATTATTACTATTAAAGATCTGAACTAGTAATTGTCAAATACAGCACTTAAAATTGATAGCTTCTAATTATTATTGCAAATTATAACTTGAAGATCTGAACTTGTAAATGTCAAATACAGAACTTAAAATTGATAGCTTATAATTATAATTCAAATTATAACTTGAAGATCTGAACGTGTAATTGTCAAATACAGAACTTCTAATTGTTAAATACAAATTATTAGTGCAAATTATAACTTGAAGATCTGAACTTGTAATTATCAAATACAGAACTTAAAATTGATAGCTTCTAATTATTATTTCAAATTATAACTTGAAGATCTGAACTTGTAATTGTCAAATACAGAACTAAAAATTAATTGCTTCTAATTATTATTGCAAATAATAACTTGAAGATCTGAACTTGTAATTGTCAAATGCAGAACTTAAAATTGATAGCTTCTAATTATTATTGCAAATAATAGTTTGAAGATCTGTACTTGTAATTGTCAAATACAGAACTTAAAATTGATAGCTTATAATTATAATTCAAATTATAACTTGAAGATCTGAACTTGTAATAGTCAAATACAGAACTTCGAATTGTTAAATACAAAGTATTAGTGCAAATTATTACTTGAAGATCTGAACCTGTAATAGGTAAATACAGAACTTCGAATGATTAAATTCAAACTAAGATTGCAAATAATAATTTGAAGATCTGAACTTGTAATAGTCAAATACAGAACTTCTAATTGTTAAATACAAATTATTAGTGAAAATTATTACTTGAAGATCTGAACTAGTAATTGTCAAATACAGCATTTAAAATTGATAGCTTCTAATTATTATTGCAAATTATAACTTGAAGATCTGAACTTGTAATTGTCAAATACAGAACTTAAAATTGAGAGCTTCTAATTATTATTTCAAATTATAACTTGGAGATCTGAACTTGTAATTGTCAAATACAGAACTTAAAATTGGTAGCTTCTAATTATTATTGCAAATTATAACTTGAAGATCCTAACTAGTAATTGTCAAATACAGAACTTCTAATTGTTAAATACAAATTATTAGTGCAAATTATAACTTGAAGATCTGACCTTGTAATTGTCAAATACAGAACTTAAAATTGATAGCTTCTAATTATTATTGCAAATTATAACTTGAAGATCTGAACGTGTAATTGTCAAATACAGAACTTCTAATTGTTAAATACAAATTATTAGTGCAAATTATAACTTGAAGATCTGAACTTGTAATTATCAAATACAGAACTTAAAATTGATAGCTTCTAATTATTATTTCAAATTATAACTTGAAGATCTGAACTTGTAATTGTCAAATACAGAACTTAAAATTAATAGCTTCTAATTATTATTGCAAATAATAACTTGAAGATCTGAACTTGTAATTGTCAAATGCAGAAATTAAAATTGATAGCTTCTAATTATTATTGCAAATAATAGTTTGAAGATCTGTACTTGTAATTGTCAAATACAGAACTTAAAATTGATAGCTTATAATTATAATTCAAATTATAACTTGAAGATCTGAACTTGTAATAGTCAAATACAGAACTTCGAATTGTTAAATACAAATTATTAGTGCAAATTATAACTTGAAGATCTGACCTTGTAATTGTCAAATACAGAACTTAAAATTGATAGCTTCTAATTATTATTGCAAATTATAACTTGAAGATCTGAACGTGTAATTGTCAAATACAGAACTTCTAATTGTTAAATACAAATTATTAGTGCAAATTATAACTTGAAGATCTGAACTTGTAATTATCAAATACAGAACTTAAAATTGATAGCTTCTAATTATTATTTCAAATTATAACTTGAAGATCTGAACTTGTAATTGTCAAATACAGAACTTAAAATTAATAGCTTCTAATTATTATTGCAAATAATAACTTGAAGATCTGAACTTGTAATTGTCAAATGCAGAACTTAAAATTGATAGCTTCTAATTATTATTGCAAATAATAGTTTGAAGATCTGTACTTGTAATTGTCAAATACAGAACTTAAAATTGATAGCTTATAATTATAATTCAAATTATAACTTGAAGATCTGAACTTGTAATAGTCAAATACAGAACTTCGAATTGTTAAATACAAAGTATTAGTGCAAATTATTACTTGAAGATCTAAACCTGTAATAGGTAAATACAGAACTTCGAATGATTAAATTCAAACTAAGATTGCAAATAATAATTTGAAGATCTGAACTTGTAATAGTCAAATACAGAACTTCTAATTGTTAAATACAAATTATTAGTGAAAATTATTACTTGAAGATCTGAACTAGTAATTGTCAAATACAGCACTTAAAATTGATAGCTTCTAATTATTATTGCAAATTATAACTTGAAGATCTGAACTTGTAAATGTCAAATACAGAACTTAAAATTGGTAGCTTATAATTATAATTCAAATTATAACTTGAAGATCTGAACGTGTAATTGTCAAATACAGAACTTCTAATTGTTAAATACAAATTATTAGTGCAAATTATAACTTGAAGATCTGAACTTGTAATTATCAAATACAGAACTTAAAATTGATAGCTTCTAATTATTATTTCAAATTATAACTTGAAGATCTGAACTTGTAATTGTCAAATACAGAACTTAAAATTAATAGCTTCTAATTATTATTGCAAATAATAACTTTAAGATCTGAACTTGTAATTGTCAAATGCAGAACTTAAAATTGATAGCTTCTAATTATTATTGCAAATAATAGTTTGAAGATCTGTACTTGTAATTGTCAAATACAGAACTTAAAATTGATAGCTTATAATTATAATTCAAATTATAACTTGAAGATCTGAACTTGTAATAGTCAAATACAGAACTTCGAATTGTTAAATACAAAGTATTAGTGCAAATTATTACTTGAAGATCCTAACCTGTAATAGGTAAATACAGAACTTCGAATGATTAAATTCAAACTAAGATTGCAAATAATAATTTGAAGATCTGAACTTGTAATAGTCAAATACAGAACTTCTAATTGTTAAATACAAATTATTAGTGAAAATTATTACTATTAAAGATCTGAACTAGTAATTGTCAAATACAGCACTTAAAATTGATAGCTTCTAATTATTATTGCAAATTATAACTTGAAGATCTGAACTTGTAAATGTCAAATACAGAACTTAAAATTGATAGCTTATAATTATAATTCAAATTATAACTTGAAGATCTGAACGTGTAATTGTCAAATACAGAACTTCTAATTGTTAAATACAAATTATTAGTGCAAATTATAACTTGAAGATCTGAACTTGTAATTATCAAATACAGAACTTAAAATTGATAGCTTCTAATTATTATTTCAAATTATAACTTGAAGATCTGAACTTGTAATTGTCAAATACAGAACTAAAAATTAATTGCTTCTAATTATTATTGCAAATAATAACTTGAAGATCTGAACTTGTAATTGTCAAATGCAGAACTTAAAATTGATAGCTTCTAATTATTATTGCAAATAATAGTTTGAAGATCTGTACTTGTAATTGTCAAATACAGAACTTAAAATTGATAGCTTATAATTATAATTCAAATTATAACTTGAAGATCTGAACTTGTAATAGTCAAATACAGAACTTCTAATTGTTAAATACAAATTATTAGTGAAAATTATTACTTGAAGATCTGAACTAGTAATTGTCAAATACAGCACTTAAAATTGATAGCTTCTAATTATTATTGCAAATTATAACTTGAAGATCTGAACTTGTAATTGTCAAATACAGAACTTAAAATTGAGAGCTTCTAATTATTATTTCAAATTATAACTTGGAGATCTGAACTTGTAATTGTCAAATACAGAACTTAAAATTGGTAGCTTCTAATTATTATTGCAAATTATAACTTGAAGATCCTAACTTGTAATTGTGTAATACAGAACTTCTAATTGTTAAATACAAATTATTAGTGCAAATTATAACTTGAAGATCTGACCTTGTAATTGTCAAATACAGAACTTAAAATTGATAGCTTCTAATTATTATTGCAAATTATAACTTGAAGATCTGAACTTGTAATTGTCAAATACAGAACTTCTAATTGTTAAATACAAATTATTAGTGAAAATTATTACTTGAAGATCTGAACTAGTAATTGTCAAATACAGCACTTAAAATTGATAGCTTCTAATTATTATTGCAAATTATAACTTGAAGATCTGAACTTGTAATTGTCAAATACAGAACTTAAAATTGATAGCTTCTAATTATTATTTCAAATTATAACTTGGAGATCTGAACTTGTAATTGTCAAATACAGAACTTAAAATTGGTAGCTTCTAATTATTATTGCAAATTATAACTTGAAGATCCTAACTTGTAATTGTCAAATACAGAACTACTAATTGTTAAATACAAATTATTAGTGCAAATTATAACTAGAAGATCTGACCTTGTAATTGTCAAATAGAGAACTTAAAATTGATAGCTTCTAATTATTATTGCAAATTATAACTTGAAGATCTGAACGTGTAATTGTAAAATACAGAACTTCTAATTGTTAAATACAAATTATTAGTGCAAATTATAACTTGAAGATCTGAACTTGTAATAATCAAATACAGAACTTAAAATTGATAGCTTCTAATTATTATTTCAAATTATAACTTGAAGATCTGAACTTGTAATTGTCAAATACAGAACTTAAAATTAATAGCTTCTAATTATTATTGCAAATAATAACTTGAAGTTCTGAACTTGTAATTGTCAAATGCAGAACTTAAAATTGATAGCTTCTAATTATTATTGCAAATAATAGTTTGAAGATCTGTACTTGTAATTGTCAAATACAGAACTTAAAATTGATAGCTTATAATTATTATTGCAAATTATAATTTGAAGATCTGAACTTGTAATAGACAAATACGCAAACTTAGCATTGTTAAATACAAATTGTGATTGCAAATTATAACTTGAAGATCTGAACCTGTAATAGGTAAATACAGAACTTCGAATGATTAAATTCAAACTAAGATTGCAAATAATAATTTGAAGATCTGAACTTGTAATAGTCAAATACAGAACTTCTAATTGTTAAATTCAAATTATTAGTGAAAATTGTTACTTGAAGATCTGAACTAGTAATTGTCAAATACAGCACTTAAAATTGATAGCTTCTAATTATTATTGCAAATTATAACTTGAAGATCTGAACTTGTAATTGTCAAATACAGAACTTAAAATTGATAGCTTCTAATTATTATTTCAAATTATAACTTGGAGATCTGAACTTGTAATTGTCAAATACAGAACTTAAAATTGGTAGCTTCTAATTATTATTGCAAATTATAACTTGAAGATCCTAACTTGTAATTGTCAAATACAGAACTTCTAATTGTTAAATACAAATTATTAGTGCAAATTATAACTTGAAGATCTGACCTTGTAATTGTCAAATACAGAACTTAAAATTGATAGCTTCTAATTATTATTGCAAATTATAACTTGAAGATCTGAACGTGTAATTGTCAAATACAGAACTTCTAATTGTTAAATACAAATTATTAGTGCAAATTATAACTTGAAGATCTGAACTTGTAATTATCAAATACAGAACTTAAAATTGATAGCTTCTAATTATTATTTCAAATTATAACTTGAAGATCTGAACTTGTAATTGTCAAATACAGAACTTAAAATTAATAGCTTCTAATTATTATTGCAAATAATAACTTGAAGATCTGAACTTGTAATTGTCAAATGCAGAAATTAAAATTGATAGCTTCTAATTATTATTGCAAATAATAGTTTGAAGATCTGTACTTGTAATTGTCAAATACAGAACTTAAATTTGATAGCTTATAATTATAATTCAAATTATAACTTGAAGATCTGAACTTGTAATAGTCAAATACAGAACTTCGAATTGTTAAATACAAATTATTAGTGCAAATTATAACTTGAAGATCTGACCTTGTAATTGTCAAATACAGAACTTAAAATTGATAGCTTCTAATTATTATTGCCAATTATAACTTGAAGATCTGAACGTGTAATTGTCAAATACAGAACTTCTAATTGTTAAATACAAATTATTAGTGCAAATTATAACTTGAAGATCTGAACTTGTAATTATCAAATACAGAACTTAAAATTGATAGCTTCTAATTATTATTTCAAATTATAACTTGAAGATCTGAACTTGTAATTGTCAAATACAGAACTTAAAATTAATAGCTTCTAATTATTATTGCAAATAATAACTTGAAGATCTGAACTTGTAATTGTCAAATGCAGAACTTAAAATTGATAGCTTCTAATTATTATTGCAAATAATAGTTTGAAGATCTGTACTTGTAATTGTCAAATACAGAACTTAAAATTGATAGCTTATAATTATAATTCAAATTATAACTTGAAGATCTGAACTTGTAATAGTCAAATACAGAACTTCGAATTGTTAAATACAAAGTATTAGTGCAAATTATAACTTGAAGATCTGAACTTGTAATTATCAAATACAGAACTTAAAATTGATAGCTTCTAATTATTATTTCAAATTATAACTTGAAGATCTGAACTTGTAATTGTCAAATACAGAACTAAAAATTAATTGCTTCTAATTATTATTGCAAATAATAACTTGAAGATCTGAACTTGTAATTGTCAAATGCAGAACTTAAAATTGATAGCTTCTAATTATTATTGCAAATAATAGTTTGAAGATCTGTACTTGTAATTGTCAAATACAGAACTTAAAATTGATAGCTTATAATTATAATTCAAATTATAACTTGAAGATCTGAACTTGTAATAGTCAAATACAGAACTTCTAATTGTTAAATACAAATTATTAGTGAAAATTATTACTTGAAGATCTGAACTAGTAATTGTCAAATACAGCACTTAAAATTGATAGCTTCTAATTATTATTGCAAATTATAACTTGAAGATCTGAACTTGTAATTGTCAAATACAGAACTTAAAATTGAGAGCTTCTAATTATTATTTCAAATTATAACTTGGAGATCTGAACTTGTAATTGTCAAATACAGAACTTAAAATTGGTAGCTTCTAATTATTATTGCAAATTATAACTTGAAGATCCTAACTTGTAATTGTGTAATACAGAACTTCTAATTGTTAAATACAAATTATTAGTGCAAATTATAACTTGAAGATCTGACCTTGTAATTGTCAAATACAGAACTTAAAATTGATAGCTTCTAATTATTATTGCAAATTATAACTTGAAGATCTGAACTTGTAATTGTCAAATACAGAACTTCTAATTGTTAAATACAAATTATTAGTGAAAATTATTACTTGAAGATCTGAACTAGTAATTGTCAAATACAGCACTTAAAATTGATAGCTTCTAATTATTATTGCAAATTATAACTTGAAGATCTGAACTTGTAATTGTCAAATACAGAACTTAAAATTGATAGCTTCTAATTATTATTTCAAATTATAACTTGGAGATCTGAACTTGTAATTGTCAAATACAGAACTTAAAATTGGTAGCTTCTAATTATTATTGCAAATTATAACTTGAAGATCCTAACTTGTAATTGTCAAATACAGAACTACTAATTGTTAAATACAAATTATTAGTGCAAATTATAACTTGAAGATCTGACCTTGTAATTGTCAAATAGAGAACTTAAAATTGATAGCTTCTAATTATTATTGCAAATTATAACTTGAAGATCTGAACGTGTAATTGTAAAATACAGAACTTCTAATTGTTAAATACAAATTATTAGTGCAAATTATAACTTGAAGATCTGAACTTGTAATAATCAAATACAGAACTTAAAATTGATAGCTTCTAATTATTATTTCAAATTATAACTTGAAGATCTGAACTTGTAATTGTCAAATACAGAACTTAAAATTAATAGCTTCTAATTATTATTGCAAATAATAACTTGAAGATCTGAACTTGTAATTGTCAAATGCAGAACTTAAAATTGATAGCTTCTAATTATTATTGCAAATAATAGTTTGAAGATCTGTACTTGTAATTGTCAAATACAGAACTTAAAATTGATAGCTTATAATTATTATTGCAAATTATAATTTGAAGATCTGAACTTGTAATAGACAAATACGCAACTTAGCATTGTTAAATACAAATTGTGATTGCAAATTATAACTTGAAGATCTGAACCTGTAATAGGTAAATACAGAACTTCGAATGATTAAATTCAAACTAAGATTGCAAATAATAACTTGAAGATCTGAACTTGTAATAGTCAAATACAGAACTTCTAATTGTTAAATTCAAATTATTAGTGAAAATTGTTACTTGAAGATCTGAACTAGTAATTGTCAAATACAGCACTTAAAATTGATAGCTTCTAATTATTATTGCAAATTATAACTTGAAGATCTGAACTTGTAATTGTCAAATACAGAACTTAAAATTGATAGCTTCTAATTATTATTTCAAATTATAACTTGGAGATCTGAACTTGTAATTGTCAAATACAGAACTTAAAATTGGTAGCTTCTAATTATTATTGCAAATTATAACTTGAAGATCCTAACTTGTAATTGTCAAATACAGAACTTCTAATTGTTAAATACAAATTATTAGTGCAAATTATAACTTGAAGATCTGACCTTGTAATTGTCAAATACAGAACTTAAAATTGATAGCTTCTAATTATTATTGCAAATTATAACTTGAAGATCTGAACGTGTAATTGTCAAATACAGAACTTCTAATTGTTAAATACAAATTATTAGTGCAAATTATAACTTGAAGATCTGAACTTGTAATTATCAAATACAGAACTTAAAATTGATAGCTTCTAATTATTATTTCAAATTATAACTTGAAGATCTGAACTTGTAATTGTCAAATACAGAACTTAAAATTAATAGCTTCTAATTATTATTGCAAATAATAACTTGAAGATCTGAACTTGTAATTGTCAAATGCAGAAATTAAAATTGATAGCTTCTAATTATTATTGCAAATAATAGTTTGAAGATCTGTACTTGTAATTGTCAAATACAGAACTTAAAATTGATAGCTTATAATTATAATTCAAATTATAACTTGAAGATCTGAACTTGTAATAGTCAAATACAGAACTTCGAATTGTTAAATACAAATTATTAGTGCAAATTATAACTTGAAGATCTGACCTTGTAATTGTCAAATACAGAACTTAAAATTGATAGCTTCTAATTATTATTGCCAATTATAACTTGAAGATCTGAATGTGTAATTGTCAAATACAGAACTTCTAATTGTTAAATACAAATTATTAGTGCAAATTATAACTTGAAGATCTGAACTTGTAATTATCAAATACAGAACTTAAAATTGATAGCTTCTAATTATTATTTCAAATTATAACTTGAAGATCTGAACTTGTAATTGTCAAATACAGAACTTAAAATTAATAGCTTCTAATTATTATTGCAAATAATAACTTGAAGATCTGAACTTGTAATTGTCAAATGCAGAACTTAAAATTGATAGCTTCTAATTATTATTGCAAATAATAGTTTGAAGATCTGTACTTGTAATTGTCAAATACAGAACTTAAAATTGATAGCTTATAATTATAATTCAAATTATAACTTGAAGATCTGAACTTGTAATAGTCAAATACAGAACTTCGAATTGTTAAATACAAAGTATTAGTGCAAATTATTACTTGAAGATCTGAACCTGTAATAGGTAAATACAGAACTTCGAATGATTAAATTCAAACTAAGATTGCAAATAATAATTTGAAGATCTGAACTTGTAATAGTCAAATACAGAACTTCTAATTGTTAAATACAAATTATTAGTGAAAATTATTACTTGAAGATCTGAACTAGTAATTGTCAAATACAGCACTTAAAATTGATAGCATCTAATTATTATTGCAAATTATAACTTGAAGATCTGAACTTGTAAATGTCAAATACAGAACTTAAAATTGATAGCTTATAATTATAATTCAAATTATAACTTGAAGATCTGAACGTGTAATTGTCAAATACAGAACTTAAAATTAATAGCTTCTAATTATTATTGCAAATAATAACTTGAAGATCTGAACTTGTAATTGTCAAATGCAGAACTTAAAATTGATAGCTTCTAATTATTATTGCAAATAATAGTTTGAAGATCTGTACTTGTAATTGTCAAATACAGAACTTAAAATTGATAGCTTATAATTATAATTCAAATTATAACTTGAAGATCTGAACTTGTAATAGTCAAATACAGAACTTCGAATTGTTAAATACAAAGTATTAGTGCAAATTATTACTTGAAGATCTGAACCTGTAATAGGTAAATACAGAACTTCGAATGATTAAATTCAAACTAAGATTGCAAATAATAATTTGAAGATCTGAACTTGTAATAGTCAAATACAGAACTTCTAATTGTTAAATACAAATTATTAGTGAAAATTATTACTTGAAGATCTGAACTAGTAATTGTCAAATACAGCACTTAAAATTGATAGCATCTAATTATTATTGCAAATTATAACTTGAAGATCTGAACTTGTAAATGTCAAATACAGAACTTAAAATTGATAGCTTATAATTATAATTCAAATTATAACTTGAAGATCTGAACGTGTAATTGTCAAATACAGAACTTAAAATTGATAGCTTCTAATTATTATTGCAAATAATAACTTGAAGATCTGAACTTGTAATTGTCAAATGCAGAACTTAAAATTGATAGCTTCTAATTATTATTGCAAATAATAGTTTGAAGATCTGTACTTGTAATTGTCAAATACAGAACTTAAAATTGATAGCTTATAATTATAATTCAAATTATAACTTGAAGATCTGAACTTGTAATAGTCAAATACAGAACTTCGAATTGTTAAATACAAAGTATTAGTGCAAATTATTACTTGAAGATCTGAACCTGTAATAGGTAAATACAGAACTTCGAATGATTAAATTCAAACTAAGATTGCAAATAATAATTTGAAGATCTGAACTTGTAATAGTCAAATACAGAACTTCTAATTGTTAAATACAAATTATTAGTGAAAATTATTACTTGAAGATCTGAACTAGTAATTGTCAAATACAGCACTTAAAATTGATAGCATCTAATTATTATTGCAAATTATAACTTGAAGATCTGAACTTGTAAATGTCAAATACAGAACTTAAAATTGATAGCTTATAATTATAATTCAAATTATAACTTGAAGATCTGAACGTGTAATTGTCAAATACAGAACTTAAAATTGATAGCTTCTAATTATTATTGCAAATTATAACTTGAAGATCTGAACTTGTAATTGTCAAATACAGAACTTAAAATTGAGAGCTTCTAATTATTATTTCAAATTATAACTTGGAGATCTGAACTTGTAATTGTCAAATACAGAACTTAAAATTGGTAGCTTCTAATTATTATTGCAAATTATAACTTGAAGATCCTAACTTGTAATTGTGTAATACAGAACTTCTAATTGTTAAATACAAATTATTAGTGCAAATTATAACTTGAAGATCTGACCTTGTAATTGTCAAATACAGAACTTAAAATTGATAGCTTCTAATTATTATTGCAAATTATAACTTGAAGATCTGAACTTGTAATTGTCAAATACAGAACTTAAAATTGATAGCTTCTAATTATTATTTCAAATTATAACTTGGAGATCTGAACTTGTAATTGTCAAATACAGAACTTAAAATTGGTAGCTTCTAATTATTATTGCAAATTATAACTTGAAGATCCTAACTTGTAATTGTCAAATACAGAACTTCTAATTGTTAAATACAAATTATTAGTGCAAATTATAACTTGAAGATCTGACCTTGTAATTGTCAAATACAGAACTTAAAATTGATAGCTTCTAATTATTATTGCAAATTATAACTTGAAGATCTGAACGTGTAATTGTCAAATACAGAACTTCTAATTGTTAAATACAAATTATTAGTGCAAATTATAACTTGAAGATCTGAACTTGTAATTATCAAATACAGAACTTAAAATTGATAGCTTCTAATTATTATTTCAAATTATAACTTGAAGATCTGAACTTGTAATTGTCAAATACAGAACTTAAATTTAATAGCTTCTAATTATTATTGCAAATAATAACTTGAAGATCTGAACTTGTAATTGTCAAATGCAGAAATTAAAATTGATAGCTTCTAATTATTATTGCAAATAATAGTTTGAAGATCTGTACTTGTAATTGTCAAATACAGAACTTAAAATTGATAGCTTATAATTATAATTCAAATTATAACTTGAAGATCTGAACTTGTAATAGTCAAATACAGAACTTCGAATTGTTAAATACAAATTATTAGTGCAAATTATAACTTGAAGATCTGACCTTGTAATTGTCAAATACAGAACTTAAAATTGATAGCTTCTAATTATTATTGCAAATTATAACTTGAAGATCTGAACGTGTAATTGTCAAATACAGAACTTCTAATTGTTAAATACAAATTATTAGTGCAAATTATAACTTGAAGATCTGAACTTGTAATTATCAAATACAGAACTTAAAATTGATAGCTTCTAATTATTATTTCAAATTATAACTTGAAGATCTGAACTTGTAATTGTCAAATACAGAACTTAAAATTAATAGCTTCTAATTATTATTGCAAATTATAACTTGAAGATCTGAACGTGTAATTGTCAAATACAGAACTTCTAATTGTTAAATACAAATTATTAGTGCAAATTATAACTTGAAGATCTGAACTTGTAATTATCAAATACAGAACTTAAAATTGATAGCTTCTAATTATTATTTCAAATTATAACTTGAAGATCTGAACTTGTAATTGTCAAATACAGAACTTAAAATTAATAGCTTCTAATTATTAGTGCAAATTATAACTTGAAGATCTGAACTTGTAATTATCAAATACAGAACTTAAAATTGATAGCTTCTAATTATTATTTCAAATTATAACTTGAAGATCTGAACTTGTAATTGTCAAATACAGAACTTAAAATTAATAGCTTCTAATTATTATTGCAAATAATAACTTGAAGATCTGAACTTGTAATTGTCAAATACAGAACTTAAAATTGATAGCTTATAATTATAATTCAAATTATAACTTGAAGATCTGAACTTGTAATAGTCAAATACAGAACTTCGAATTGTTAAATACAAAGTATTAGTGCAAATTATTACTTGAAGATCTGAACCTGTAATAGGTAAATACAGAACTTCGAATGATTAAATTCAAACTAAGATTGCAAATAATAATTTGAAGATCTGAACTTGTAATAGTCAAATACAGAACTTCTAATTGTTAAATACAAATTATTAGTGAAAATTATTACTTGAAGATCTGAACTAGTAATTGTCAAATACAGCACTTAAAATTGATAGCATCTAATTATTATTGCAAATTATAACTTGAAGATCTGAACTTGTAAATGTCAAATACAGAACTTAAAATTGATAGCTTATAATTATAATTCAAATTATAACTTGAAGATCTGAACGTGTAATTGTCAAATACAGAACTTAAAATTGATAGCTTCTAATTATTATTGCAAATTATAACTTGAAGATCTGAACTTGTAATTGTCAAATACAGAACTTAAAATTGAGAGCTTCTAATTATTATTTCAAATTATAACTTGGAGATCTGAACTTGTAATTGTCAAATACAGAACTTAAAATTGGTAGCTTCTAATTATTATTGCAAATTATAACTTGAAGATCCTAACTTGTAATTGTGTAATACAGAACTTCTAATTGTTAAATACAAATTATTAGTGCAAATTATAACTTGAAGATCTGACCTTGTAATTGTCAAATACAGAACTTAAAATTGATAGCTTCTAATTATTATTGCAAATTATAACTTGAAGATCTGAACTTGTAATTGTCAAATACAGAACTTCTAATTGTTAAATACAAATTATTAGTGAAAATTATTACTTGAAGATCTGAACTAGTAATTGTCAAATACAGCACTTAAAATTGATAGCTTCTAATTATTATTGCAAATTATAACTTGAAGATCTGAACTTGTAATTGTCAAATACAGAACTTAAAATTGATAGCTTCTAATTATTATTTCAAATTATAACTTGGAGATCTGAACTTGTAATTGTCAAATACAGAACTTAAAATTGGTAGCTTCTAATTATTATTGCAAATTATAACTTGAAGATCCTAACTTGTAATTGTCAAATACAGAACTACTAACTGTTAAATACAAATTATTAGTGCAAATTATAACTTGAAGATCTGACCTTGTAATTGTCAAATAGAGAACTTAAAATTGATAGCTTCTAATTATTATTGCAAATTATAACTTGAAGATCTGAACGTGTAATTGTAAAATACAGAACTTCTAATTGTTAAATACAAATTATTAGTGCAAATTATAACTTGAAGATCTGAACTTGTAATTATCAAATACAGAACTTAAAATTGATAGCTTCTAATTATTATTTCAAATTATAACTTGAAGATCTGAACTTGTAATTGTCAAATACAGAACTTAAAATTAATAGCTTCTAATTATTATTGCAAATAATAACTTGAAGATCTGAACTTGTAATTGTCAAATGCAGAACTTAAAATTGATAGCTTCTAATTATTATTGCAAATAATAGTTTGAAGATCTGTACTTGTAATTGTCAAATACAGAACTTAAAATTGATAGCTTATAATTATTATTGCAAATTATAATTTGAAGATCTGAACTTGTAATAGACAAATACGCAACTTAGCATTGTTAAATACAAATTGTGATTGCAAATTATAACTTGAAGAACTGAACCTGTAATAGGTAAATACAGAACTTCGAATGATTAAATTCAAACTAAGATTGCAAATAATAATTTGAAGATCTGAACTTGTAATAGTCAAATACAGAACTTCTAATTGTTAAATACAAATTATTAGTGAAAATTGTTACTTGAAGATCTGAACTAGTAATTGTCAAATACAGCACTTAAAATTGATAGCTTCTAATTATTATTGCAAATTATAACTTGAAGATCTGAACTTGTAATTGTCAAATACAGAACTTAAAATTGATAGCTTCTAATTATTATTTCAAATTATAACTTGGAGATCTGAACTTGTAATAGTCAAATACAGAACTTAAAATTGGTAGCTTCTAATTATTATTGCAAATTACAACTTGAAGATCCTAACTTGTAATTGTCAAATACAGAACTTCTAATTGTTAAATACAAATTATTAGTGCAAATTATAACTTGAAGATCTGACCTTGTAATTGTCAAATACAGAACTTAAAATTGATAGCGTCTAATTATTATTGCAAATTATAACTTGAAGATCTGAACGTGTAATTGTCAAATACAGAACTTCTAATTGTTAAATACAAATTATTAGTGCAAATTATAACTTGAAGATCTGAACTTGTAATTATCAAATACAGAACTTAAAATTGATAGCTTCTAATTATTATTTCAAATTATAACTTGAAGATCTGAACTTGTAATTGTCAAATACAGAACTTAAAATTAATAGCTTCTAATTATTATTGCAAATAATAACTTGAAGATCTGAACTTGTAATTGTCAAATGCAGAAATTAAAATTGATAGCTTCTAATTATTATTGCAAATAATAGTTTGAAGATCTGTACTTGTAATTGTCAAATACAGAACTTAAAATTGATAGCTTATAATTATAATTCAAATTATAACTTGAAGATCTGAACTTGTAATAGTCAAATACAGAACTTCGAATTGTTAAATACAAATTATTAGTGCAAATTATAACTTGAAGATCTGACCTTGTAATTGTCAAATACAGAACTTAAAATTGATAGCTTCTAATTATTATTGCAAATTATAACTTGAAGATCTGAACGTGTAATTGTCAAATACAGAACTTCTAATTGTTAAATACAAATTATTAGTGCAAATTATAACTTGAAGATCTGAACTTGTAATTATCAAATACAGAACTTAAAATTGATAGCTTCTAATTATTATTTCAAATTATAACTTGAAGATCTGAACTTGTAATTGTCAAATACAGAACTTAAAATTAATAGCTTCTAATTATTATTGCAAATAATAACTTGAAGATCTGAACTTGTAATTGTCAAATGCAGAACTTAAAATTGATAGCTTCTAATTATTATTGCAAATAATAGTTTGAAGATCTGTACTTGTAATTGTCAAATACAGAACTTAAAATTGATAGCTTATAATTATAATTCAAATTATAACTTGAAGATCTGAACTTGTAATAGTCAAATACAGAACTTCGAATTGTTAAATACAAAGTATTAGTGCAAATTATTACTTGAAGATCTGAACCTGTAATAGGTAAATACAGAACTTCGAATGATTAAATTCAAACTAAGATTGCAAATAATAATTTGAAGATCTGAACTTGTAATAGTCAAATACAGAACTTCTAATTGTTAAATACAAATTATTAGTGAAAATTATTACTTGAAGATCTGAATTAGTAATTGTCAAATACAGCACTTAAAATTGATAGCTTCTAATTATTATTGCAAATTATAACTTGAAGATCTGAACTTGTAAATGTCAAATACAGAACTTAAAATTGGTAGCTTATAATTATAATTCAAATTATAACTTGAAGATCTGAACGTGTAATTGTCAAATACAGAACTTCTAATTGTTAAATACAAATTATTAGTGCAAATTATAACTTGAAGATCTGAACTTGTAATTATCAAATACAGAACTTAAAATTGATAGCTTCTAATTATTATTTCAAATTATAACTTGAAGATCTGAACTTGTAATTTTCAAATACAGAACTTAAAATTAATAGCTTCTAATTATTATTGCAAATAATAACTTGAAGATCTGAACTTGTAATTGTCAAATGCAGAACTTAAAATTGATAGCTTCTAATTATTATTGCAAATAATAGTTTGAAGATCTGTACTTGTAATTGTCAAATACAGAACTTAAAATTGATAGCTTATAATTATAATTCAAATTATAACTTGAAGATCTGAACTTGTAATAGTCAAATACAGAACTTCGAATTGTTAAATACAAAGTATTAGTGCAAATTATTACTTGAAGATCTGAACCTGTAATAGGTAAATACAGAACTTCGAATGATTAAATTCAAACTAAGATTGCAAATAATAATTTGAAGATCTGAACTTGTAATAGTCAAATACAGAACTTCTAATTGTTAAATACAAATTATTAGTGAAAATTATTACTTGAAGATCTGAACTAGTAATTGTCAAATACAGCACTTTAAATTGATAGCTTCTAATTATTATTGCAAATTATAACTTGAAGATCTGAACTTGTAAATGTCAAATACAGAACGTAAAATTGATAGCTTATAATTATAATTCAAATTATAACTTGAAGATCTGAACGTGTAATTGTCAAATACAGAACTTCTAATTGTTAAATACAAATTATTAGTGCAAATTATAACTTGAAGATCTGAACTTGTAATTATCAAATACAGAACTTAAAATTGATAGCTTCTAATTATTATTTCAAATTATAACTTGAAGATCTGAACTTGTAATTGTCAAATACAGAACTAAAAATTAATTGCTTCTAATTATTATTGCAAATAATAACTTGAAGATCTGAACTTGTAATTGTCAAATGCAGAACTTAAAATTGATAGCTTCTAATTATTATTGCAAATAATAGTTTGAAGATCTGTACTTGTAATTGTCAAATACAGAACTTAAAATTGTTAGCTTATAATTATAATTCAAATTATAACTTGAAGATCTGAACTTGTAATAGTCAAATACAGAACTTCGAATTGTTAAATACAAAGTATTAGTGCAAATTATTACTTGAAGATCTGAACCTGTAATAGGTAAATACAGAACTTCGAATGATTAAATTCAAACTAAGATTGCAAATAATAATTTGAAGATCTGAACTTGTAATAGTCAAATACAGAACTTCTAATTGTTAAATACAAATTATTAGTGAAAATTATTACTTGAAGATCTGAACTAGTAATTGTCAAATACAGCACTTAAAATTGATAGCTTCTAATTATTATTGCAAATTATAACTTGAAGATCTGAACTTGTAATTGTCAAATACAGAACTTAAAATTGAGAGCTTCTAATTATTATTTCAAATTATAACTTGGAGATCTGAACTTGTAATTGTCAAATACAGAACTTAAAATTGGTAGCTTCTAATTATTATTGCAAATTATAACTTGAAGATCCTAACTTGTAATTGTCAAATACAGAACTTCTAATTGTTAAATACAAATTATTAGTGCAAATTATAACTTGAAGATCTGACCTTGTAATTGTCAAATACAGAACTTAAAATTGATAGCTTCTAATTATTATTGCAAATTATAACTTGAAGATCTGAACGTGTAATTGTCAAATACAGAACTTCTAATTGATAGCTTCTAATTATTATTGTAAATTATAACTTGAAGATCTGAACTTGTAATAGTGAATTACAGAACTTAGATTTGTTAAATTCAAATTATTATTTCAAATTATAACTTGAAGATCTGAACTAGTAATTGTGAAATACAGAACTTAAAATTGATAGCTTCTAATTATTATTGCAAATTATAACTTGAAGATCTGAACTTGTACTAGTGAATTACAGAACTTAGATTTGTTAAATTCAAATTATTATTTCAAATTATAACTTGGAGATCTGAACTTGTAATTGTCAAATACAGAACTTAAAATTGATAGCTTCTAATTATTATTGCAAATTATAACTTGAAGATCTGAACTTGTAATTGTCAAATACAGAACTTCTAATTGTTAAATACAAATTATTAGTGCAAATTATAACTTGAAGATCTGAACTTGTAATTGTCAAATACAGAACTTAAAATTGGTAGCTTCTAATTATTATTGCAAATTATAACTTGAAGATCCTAACTTGTAATTGTCAAATACAGAACTACTAATTGTTAAATACAAATTATTAGTGCAAATTATAACTTGAAGATCTGACCTTGTAATTGTCAAATACAGAACTTAAAATTGATAGCTTCTAATTATTATTGCAAATTATAACTTGAAGATCTGAACCTGTAATAGGTAAATACAGAACTTCGAATGATTAAATTCAAACTAAGATTGCAAATAATAATTTGAAGATCTGAACTTCTAATAGTCAAATACAGAACTTCTAATTGTTAAATACAAATTATTAGTGAAAATTATTACTTGAAAATCTGAACTAGTAATTGTCAAATACAGCACTTAAAATTGATAGCTTCTAATTATTATTGCAAATTATAACTTGAAGATCTGAACTTGTAATTGTCAAATACAGAACTTAAAATTGATAGCTTCTAATTATTATTTCAAATTATAACTTGGAGATCTGAACTTGTAATTGTCAAATACAGAACTTAAAATTGGTAGCTTCTAATTATTATTGCAAATTATAACTTGAAGATCCTAACTTGTAATTGTCAAATACAGAACTTCTAATTGAATCGCTAAGTGCAAAAAGGGAAGTACTGACATTTTTACCAAAATTGAGTTATACATGTTTTCATATAGTTTTGGGGTAGCCCGATCGTTTGGAGTAAAAATAAAAATTGTGTCAACAAAATTTAAACAATTTTACCGATTATCACATGAAAATTCAACATATTCGAGAACTTACGATTACGTAGTTGAAGAATATCAAGATTTTTATTCTGATATATTAGATTGGCCAACCATACAAGAAGATCAATCAGATCAGGATGTTATTTAAACAATGTATTATTACAGAATAAAATGTTATTTTGTGTGAATTTTGTATCGTTTTTAACAATAAATTATGATTTAGTGCAAAAAGGAAAGTACTTCACAATACAAAAAAAGGGTTTGTTAAAAAACTATTATTGTGGAGGCGCATTTTTGGGTGGTTTCTTATGAAGAATATATGTTTCTCAAGGATTGTAAAAAAAAATTTTAATTTGAAGATCAATTACACAAAGCAGACAGTTTAAATCGATTATCTCGAAATGTAGATTTTGTAGTACTTCCCTTTTTGCACTTAGCTATTCAATTGTTAAATACAAATTATTAGTGCAAATTATAACTTGAAGATCTGACCTTGTAATTGTCAAATACAGAACTTAAAATTGATAGCTTCTAATTATTATTGCAAATTATAACTTGAAGATCTGAACGTGTAATTGTCAAATACAGAACTTCTAATTGTTAAATACAAATTATTAGTGCAAATTATAACTTGAAGATCTGAACTTGTAATTATCAAATACAGAACTTAAAATTGATAGCTTCTAATTATTATTTCAAATTATAACTTGAAGATCTGAACTTGTAATTGTCAAATACAGAACTTAAAATTAATAGCTTCTAATTATTATTGCAAATAATAACTTGAAGATCTGAACTTGTAATTGTCAAATGCAGAACTTAAAATTGATAGCTTCTAATTATTATTGCAAATAATAGTTTGAAGATCTGTACTTGTAATTGTCAAATACAGAACTTAAAATTGATAGCTTATAATTACAATTCAAATTATAACTTGAAGATCTGAACTTGTAATAGTCAAATACAGAACTTCGAATTGTTAAATACAAAGTATTAGTGCAAATTATTACTTGAAGATCTGAACTTGTAATAGTCAAAAACAGAACTTCTAATTGTTAAATACAAATTATTAGTGCAAATTATAACTTGAAGATCTGAACTAGTAATTGTCAAATACAGAACTTAAAATTGATAGCTTCTATTATTGCAAATTATAACTTGAAGATCCTAACTTGTAATTGTCAAATACAGAACTTCTAATTGTTAAATACAAATTATTAGTGCAAATTATAACTTGAAGATCTGACCTTGTAATTGTCAAATACAGAACTTAAAATTGATAGCTTCTAATTATTATTGCAAATTATAACTTGAAGATCTGAACGTTTAATTGTCAAATACAGAACTTCTAATTGTTAAATACAAATTATTAGTGCAAATTATAACTTGAAGATCTGAACTTGTAATTATCAAATACAGAACTTAAAATTGATAGCTTCTAATTATTATTTCAAATTATAACTTGAAGATCTGAACTTGTAATTGTCAAATACAGAACTTAAAATTAATAGCTTCTAATTATTATTGCAAATAATAACTTGAAGATCTGAACTTGTAATTGTCAAATGCAGAAATTAAAATTGATAGCTTCTAATTATTATTGCAAATAATAGTTTGAAGATCTGTACTTGTAATTGTCAAATACAGAACTTAAAATTGATAGCTTATAATTATAATTCAAATTATAACTTGAAGATCTGAACTTGTAATAGTCAAATACAGAACTTCGAATTGTTAAATACAAATTATTAGTGCAAATTATAACTTGAAGATCTGACCTTGTAATTGTCAAATACAGAACTTAAAATTGATAGCTTCTAATTATTATTGCAAATAATAGTTTGAAGATCTGTACTTGTAATTGTCAAATACAGAACTTAAAATTGATAGCTTATAATTATAATTCAAATTATAACTTGTAGATCTCAACTTGTAATAGTCAAATACAGAACTTCGAATTGTTAAATACAAAGTATTAGTGCAAATTATTACTTGAAGATCTGAACCTGTAATAGGTAAATACAGAACTTCGAATGATTAAATGCAAACTAAGATTGCAAATAATAATTTGAAGATCTGAACTTGTAATAGTCAAATACAGAACTTCTAATTGTTAAATACAAATTATTAGTGAAAATTATTACTTGAAGATCTGAACTAGTAATTGTCAAATACAGCACTTAAAATTGATAGCTTCTAATTATTATTGCAAATTATAACTTGAAGATCTGAACTTGTAAATGTCAAATACAGAACTTAAAATTGATAGCTTATAATTATAATTCAAATTATAACTTGAAGATCTGAACGTGTAATTGTCAAATACAGAACTTCTAATTGTTAAATACAAATTATTAGTGCAAATTATAACTTGAAGATCTGAACTTGTAATTATCAAATACAGAACTTAAAATTGATAGCTTCTAATTATTATTTCAAATTATAACTTGAAGATCTGAACTTGTAATTGTCAAATACAGAACTTAAAATTAATAGCTTCTAATTATTATTGCAAATAATAACTTGAAGATCTGAATTTGTAATTGTCAAATGCAGAACTTAAAATTGATAGCATCTAATTATTATTGCAAATAATAGTTTGAAGATCTGTACTTGTAATTGTCAAATACAGAACTTAAAATTGATAGCTTATAATTATAATTCAAATTATAACTTGAAGATCTGAACTTGTAATAGTCAAATACAGAACTTCGAATTGTTAAATACAAAGTATTAGTGCAAATTATTACTTGAAGATCTGAACCTGTAATAGGTAAATACAGAACTTCGAATGATTAAATTCAAACTAAGATTGCAAATAATAATTTGAAGATCTGAACTTGTAATAGTCAAATACAGAACTTCTAATTGTTAAATACAAATTATTAGTGAAAATTATTACTTGAAGATCTGAACTAGTAATTGTCAAATACAGCACTTAAAAGTGATAGCTTCTAATTATTATTGCAAATTATAACTTGAAGATCTGAACTTGTAAATGTCAAATACAGAACTTAAAATTGATAGCTTATAATTATAATTCAAATTATAACTTGAAGATCTGAACGTGTAATTGTCAAATACAGAACTTCTAATTGTTAAATACAAATTATTAGTGCAAATTATAACTTGAAGATCTGAACTTGTAATTATCAAATACAGATCTTAAAATTGATAGCTTCTAATTATTATTTCAAATTATAACTTGAAGATCTGAACTTGTAATTGTCAAATACAGAACTTAAAATTAATAGCTTCTAATTATTATTGCAAATAATAACTTGAAGTTCTGAACTTGTAATTGTCAAATGCAGAACTTAAAATTGATAGCTTCTAATTATTATTGCAAATAATAGTTTGAAGATCTGTACTTGTAATTGTCAAATACAGAACTTAAAATTGATAGCTTATAATTATAATTCAAATTATAACTTGAAGATCTGAACTTGTAATAGTCAAATACAGAACTTCGAATTGTTAAATACAAAGTATTAGTGCAAATTATTACTTGAAGATCTGAACCTGTAATAGGTAAATACAGAACTTCGAATGATTAAATTCAAACTAAGATTGCAAATAATAATTTGAAGATCTGAACTTGTAATAGTCAAATACAGAACTTCTAATTGTTAAATACAAATTATTAGTGAAAATTATTACTTGAAGATCTGAACTAGTAATTGTCAAATACAGCACTTAAAATTGATAGCTTCTAATTATTATTGCAAATTATAACTTGAAGATCTGAACTTGTAATTGACAAATACAGAACTTAAAATTGATAGCTTCTAATTATTATTTCAAATTATAACTTGGAGATCTGAACTTGTAATTGTCAAATACAGAACTTAAAATTGGTAGCTTCTAATTATTATTGCAAATTATAACTTGAAGATCCTAACTTGTAATTGTCAAATACAGAACTTCTAATTGTTAAATACAAATTATTAGTGCAAATTATAACTTGAAGATCTGACCTTGTAATTGTCAAATACAGAACTTAAAATTGATAGCTTCTAATTATTATTGCAAATTATAACTTGAAGATCTGAACGTGTAATTGTCAAATACAGAACTTCTAATTGATAGCTTCTAATTATTATTGTAAATTATAACTTGAAGATCTGAACTTGTAATAGTGAATTACAGAACTTAGATTTGTTAAATTCAAATTATTATTTCAAATTATAACTTGAAGATCTGAACTAGTAATTGTGAAATACAGAACTTAAAATTGATAGCTTCTAATTATTATTGCAAATTATAACTTGAAGATCTGAACTTGTACTAGTGAATTACAGAACTTAGATTTGTTAAATTCAAATTATTATTTCAAATTATAACTTGGAGATCTGAACTTGTAATTGTCAAATACAGAACTTAAAATTGATAGCTTCTAATTATTATTGCAAATTATAACTTGAAGATCTGAACTTGTAATTGTCAAATTCAGAACTTCTAATTGTTAAATACAAATTATTAGTGCAAATTATAACTTGAAGATCTGACCTTGTAATTGTCAAATACAGAACTTAAAATTGATAGCTTATAATTATAATTCAAATTATAACTTGAAGATCTGAACTTGTAATAGTCAAATACAGAACTTCGAATTGTTAAATACAAAGTATTAGTGCAAATTATTACTTGAAGATCTGAACCTGTAATAGGTAAATACAGAACTTCGAATGATTAAATTCAAACTAAGATTGCAAATAATAATTTGAAGATCTGAACTTGTAATAGTCAAATACAGAACTTCTAATTGTTAAATACAAATTATTAGTGAAAATTATTACTTGAAGATCTGAACTAGTAATTGTCAAATACAGCACTTAAAATTGATAGCTTCTAATTATTATTGCAAATTATAACTTGAAGATCTGAACTTGTAATTGTCAAATACAGAACTTAAAATTGATAGCTTCTAATTATTATTTCAAATTATAACTTGGAGATCTGAACTTGTAATTGTCAAATACAGAACTTAAAATTGGTAGCTTCTAATTATTATTGCAAATTATAACTTGAAGATCCTAACTTGTAATTGTCAAATACAGAACTTCTAATTGTTAAATACAAATTATTAGTGCAAATTATAACTTGAAGATCTGACCTTGTAATTGTCAAATACAGAACTTAAAATTGATAGC